>OY728148.1:2121439653-2122689653 GCA_963277665.1 Viscum album | reverse complement strand
TTCACCCCATTCATCAACAGATAAATAAGGGAGACATCCTAATATTTCACAACTGCAGGGTCTCCCTTCCTTGGGAATATCTTGTGTTGAATGAACTTAATGAGAAATCATGCCTCTCAATCTAATTTAGTTGTAAATTATCTCCTTCATTATTCATTCCCAATAAAATCTGTTAATTCATTTTTATAAGAAAATATGTCTCAGGTTGGAGGGATGTTACCCTGGCAATTAGAATAGATTCCCTAAAGTGACATTTCCAAACATTCGGCCCATTATTTCGAATAAAATGAAATTACTTTTCCTATTACAACTGACGTCATCCTTTTTTCCTCAATTATTTCCAAAGACTCTTTTAAATTTAGATAAAACTCATTCAAAAACTGAGGATAGAATTATATCTCATTTTTTTTGAACTAAATGATTCATCCCTAATACTCTATTACTTTTCGAAAAAGAGATTTTCTCGACCGCAGCCACTCCGCAGATACTTCCTTCTCTGTAGTTACTATGTGGCCACCCAAACCGGGCTTCACAGAGCCTACTTAGCCACTTGATTCACCATTCTGAGTCTCTTCCAATGGTTATATACTCGGTCCTTCCATCACACACTTCCTTCCTTCCATTCCAATGGTTCGGTTTTAAAGGAAGTCGAAAGGTCGAAGGCTCAAGGGCAGTGTGAGGTTCAAAGGTAGAGAGGGAGGTGAAGGGTTTAATTGTGTATTAATTTTATTTTATCGTTTAGGGATTGTAATTCATAAAAAAAGATAATATAATACTGATAAAAATAAATGAAACTCATTCGTTTTACTTAAAACATATAGATTTATAAAAATATCTTAATAGGAATTGGTTTCACCCATACAATATTAAACTATCAGATTCTGGTGATCGGCTTCAAGTGATCGACATCATCTATTTGGTTTTATGTGAATGGTGTCACTGGCTAGTTTGAAACAATTGGTTTCACCAAATCAGATTCACTGATCGGCTTCACATATCTCTTTCACATATTGGTTTCACCGTATTGGTTTAACAAATCGGTTTCACCTGATCGGTTTGACCGATTGTTTTCATAAGATCGATTTGACTAACAAATAAACTTTTACTGAGGAGATAAGTTCGGATAGTCTCTAAAAATTTATCCTTTCTAGTTCATGTATAATGCAGTTCATTCCCTCATAGTTTAGGGTTATGGTAAAAAGTTTATAAACTTGATGCTCATTCCCAGAAAACTCATGAGCTATATCATCTTTTTGATATTGATATCTCAAAAAGTGATGTTTTGCATCAATATTCTTTGTTGTAGAATGAGAAATCGGATTTTAAGAAATTTTAATAGCACTTATATTATCACAATTTATGGGGATATGTATGAATTGAATTCTATAGTCTAATAAAGTACGTTTCATCCACAAATTTTGTGCACAACAACTACCAGCAGCAATGTACTCTAATTCAGTAGTTGATAATGCAACAAAATATTTATTTTTACTAAACCATGATATTAGAGTCATTGCCAAAAGGAGACATGTTATAGAGGTGTTCTTTCTATCTAACATACATCCAAAAATTTCATCATTAGACTAGCTAACCAAATGAAAAGTGTGTCCTCTTGGGTAGAAATATCCAAAATCTATTATATATTTGAGGTATTTGAAAACTCTTTTAACGTCATTTAAATGTGACTCATTTTGTTTTTCTTGAAATCTTGCACCCATACACACACTAAATATAATATATGGTATACTTGTAGTCGATTATAGTAAACTCCCAATCATTCCTCTATAAATTGTTTGATCAACATATTTCCCATTTTCATCAAGATATAACATACATGTATAACTCATAGGGGTTTCATTACTCTTAATTATGTCAAATAAATATATTTTAAAAAGATATTTAATATACTTACATTGATTTATAATAATATATTCTTCATTTTAATATTTTTGAAATCCAGAAAAATATTTAAGTTCACCCATCAAACTCATTTTAAATTCACTTTTCATTATTATTAAAAAATCAATACATAAATAATTTTTAGAAGATCCAAAAATAATATCATCTACATATATTTAGGCTATTAAAACATATGTAGAGATTCATTTTATGAATAATTTCACATATGATACTCCTTTTTTAAAAGCATTAGATATAATAAAGTTACTTAAACTTTCATACCACTCTCTTAGATATTTTTTCAAGCCATATAAAGTATTAGAAAATTTGAAAACATGATTTGGAAAATGAGGATAGGTAATACCTGGGGGTTGTTCAAAAAAAACCTCCTCAGTTATATAACCATTTAGGAATTCTATTTAGACATCCATTTGATAATTTTTGAAATCCATGTTTGTTGCATAGGCATGAAATATTCTAAGGGCATCAAGCCTAGTTACTAGTGAAAGAGTCACCTCATAATAAATTAATTCATCATGATTATACAATTGTTCAACCAATCTGTCTTTTTTTTCTAACTATATTTCCATCTTTATATACATTATTTCTAAACACCCATTTAGTTCCTATGGTCAATGTATCATTTGGTCTATTGAAAATCTTACAGACATTATTTCTCTCAAACTGGTTAAGCTCTTCTTGCATATCCATCCCCAAAAATTCATCATTGATTGCATCATTGATTTTTTTAGTTTCTAGTTGGGACATGAATTCTTGATGTTCAACCTTATTTCTCAAAGAATCACTATTTTGTGTTACTATATATAAATATACAACTAAAACATCTAAGGGATAGTTTTTAGGGGACCTGGTTGGTCTTGGAAAGGTAGGACTAATTATTAAAGGTTCATCAATTGGTTCTGGTTCATTATAGAATGATTCTAGAGAATTTATAGACGTGGAGGATTTCATTGATTCATATCTTTTGAAGGTTTTTCATTAATGTTATGATTGTAAATATCCTCTTCACGAATCCATAGTGAGGATTTAGGTTCATGTGGATCTGTTTCATCAAACATGATGTGTTCAAACTCTTCCACACATTTGGTTTTCTTATTAAACACAATATATGATTTTCTGGATGTTTAATATCCAAGGAATATTCCCTATTCTCTTTTGGAGGAAAGTTTATCTAGATTTTTCATGGTGTTATGAATATTAACTTTTCTATGAAACACTTTAAAATAATTCACCTTAGGTTTCCTATTATTCCACAACTCATAAGGATATTTCTCAATGATGGGTTTGATAAAGACTCTATTTATTATGTAACAAGTTGTATTAATAGCTTCGGCCCCAATATAAATCGGTAGGTCCTACTCAGTATGCATAGATAAATCTTTCTCTTATAAGGTTATGTTATTTCTTTCTACTACACTGTTCTGTTGGGGTGTTCTAGGGGCATAGAAGTTGTTCCTATATCAATTTTGTGAGAAAATATATTCAATGTCTATATTTTTAAACTCACGGCCATGGTCACATCTTTAGGATTTAATTTTTAGTCTACTAAAATTTTCTACAATTCTATCATACATGGTAAAGTGAGAGAAAGCTTCACTTTTGTGAGCTAATAAAAAGGTCCAAGTATACCTGGAGAAGTCATAGATAATAACATAATAGTAGTGCTTCTTATTGAGACTTAAAACTCTAGATGTTCTAAACAAGTCCATGGGAACCAACTTGAGAGGTTGATAAGTTGTATCTTATTTATTTGGATTGAAAGAGATTTTATGTTTCTTTCCTTTTTGACAAGGATTGCACTCTTTATTGTCTTCAAACTCTATTTTGGGATTGTATTTAACTAAATATTTTTTGGTCAACTTCTTAAGAGAGTGTAGATTAAAATGTCCTGGTCTCTTATTCTATATCCAATACTCCTTGTGAATGGACTTGGACATGAAAACTTTTGTGATTCTAGTGTGTCTATGTTTAGAACATATACATTATCATTTCTAAGAGCAGTAAATACTAGGTTATTCCTGGAATCAAAAACACGTAATGAATCATTTTTGAATTTAAAATTGAATCCATCATCACACTATTGGGATATTCTAAGAAAGTTATGCTTTATTCTATCAACATTGATTACTTTTCAAATTGAAATAGTTCTAGGGTTACCAATCTGGCCTAAGCCGGTTATTTTTCCTTTACCGTTGTCACCAGATGTCACATTTTCTCAATAAATCATAATGAGATTAATTATGCTTGAGTAGTATCATATCATGTGTATTGAATAACCATTTTCCAAGTACCAATGTTTTTAATATGAACTCTTCAGGTAGTTAACCTAAAAAAATGTTTAACCAATAAATGATTTTGGTACCCATATTTGTCTTGGTCCAGAAACAATAGTAATCAAATATTTAGGAACCCACATTTGTGTTATGGGTTTCCTACATTTATAATATAGATTATTAGAAAAATAAACTTTGTTTGGTCCAAAAGAACACAATGCAGTAAAAGAATTTTTAGAATAGGAAATTGTAGTAAATTAGTGATTTTTTGGAAAAGAATCATATTTTCCATATTTAGTCACAAAATTTATTTTTGATAACTTCCTCTATCTTGGTTGATATCCTTTCAGGATTTTCACCTATGAGATATCTGTTTACCAAGTAACGAACTAAGTATGTCTTTTTTGCTGATAAACATTTCAAGATCCTTTTTTAATTGATAATTAGACATTTTTAGTTCATTGTTTTCCTTGAGTATTTGAAAAATCCTTTCTTTTTCAATAGTGAGTTTAGATTTTATAGTTAAAGTAAGAAGATTTTGTTTCTTTAAATATTTATATTTATCTTTTAGTTCAATGCATGTATCTTCCAGCACATTACAATACTCAAACAATTCATCACTTTTCATATTTTCAGACTCTCATTCATTTTCAGAATAATATGAATTATGTTCTGGAGACTCTAAGGTTACCTAATATGTGTTTGTCATAAAAAAAATATTTTCCAAATCTTCTTTCTCATCCTGGTAAGAATGTGATTCATTGGAGAAGTCCTCAGATGCCCTCGAGGTGTCCTTCATGGCTTTTTATATTTCCTTTTATTATTCACGTACTTCTTTTTTGGATAATATTTAGACAGTCATCTTTGACATGTATTCTCAATTTATATTCATAGAAACAAATCTCGTCTGATTTTTCATTTCTCTTTCAGTCCTTTTTTCTAGATTACCTACTTATCATACTTTCCGCTAAATTTGGGGTTCATTATGAACTTTCTCATCCTATAATATTTTTTAAATCACATGGCCTGCTGGTGCATTTCCTCATCAATGTCTAAAGAAGATTCTTCACTACATATTCTCTAATCAGCTGGTTGAACATTCAATTTTTCATTAACTTTGGAAGTGGTAGTCTTGAAGGCAATATATTTTCTTTTTGGTTCTTACTCCTCTTGATTTAGTTTGAGTTCCTCTTTATACACCATTATCTTTCCAATCAACTCCTTCACTTTAATCGAATCAATATCGCATGATTATCTTATAGATACAAATTTCCCTCGCCATCTCTCTAGTAAGAATAGCAGAATTCTCGTGATATGTTCCATTCTTGTGACAACTCTTCTTAAAGAAATCATGGTATTCACAATTTCATTGAACCTGAGATACATATCGGAAATAGATTCATCATGCTTCTTTATGAAATTGAAATATTTAATAGTATATGTATTTAATCTTCTTTATTTCACATTATAGGTTCTCTCATGAGAAACAGACAAGGTATCCCAAATACCGAGGGTAGTTTTACAAGAATAAATGTGATTAAACTCTTCATATCCTAGTGCACAGTATAGAGCACTCATTTCTTTAATATTATTGTTATAGGCAGTCTAGGTAGGTCCATCACAAGTATTTCTATCATTTTCAGCGATTAAAATTTTACGTTCAATAGCATTCTAGATTTCAAATCCCAGGATTTCTAGAAGTATTTTCATTTAATGTTTTTACTGAGCATAGTTTGTTCCATTAATAAATGGTTTTCTATTTGTAGAAGCTCCTTATATTATACTGTCTATAGTGTAAATTGTGAAATGATTTTAAAAAGGTAATTTTTTTGAACGAATAGAAATTGTAAATATTTGAAATATAACTAAAATCACGGTTAAAAAGGTTGAAAAATGGTGTGAAAACATGAGAAATTATAAAATCCTCGGATACCAAATGTTGTTTAGAGTAGATTACTCAAGAGGGGGGTGAGTTGTGTATCTTTAAGAATCTATATAAAAATTGTTTCTTTGAAAATTTCCCCCAATTAAAAATCTAATACAATTTAGTCTGTAGTGAATTTAAAAGAGTCATGAATGATCAATGTGTTTCTCAAAATATTTATTTTTTCTCAACTATACTAATCTAAATATTAATATAACATTTGAAACTAGTCTACTGGTTGAAAACAATTATAAATTCTTGATAAACTAACTATCAAAGTTCAATTTAGTTTTATGAAGAATTTAATAAAAAATTATGTAAAAAATAAAAGGTAAAAGAAAAATGGATAAAAAAAGAGTTTCAGCCTCAATCTAAGACATAGTCCTCTCTACTTAGTGATCACCTACCATCAAAAATATTAATTTGATAAACATTTTGATCTACACCCTTAATCGGGGTTCATAAAAGCACACAAGGCCATCCTGGTCACACGTGAACTCTACCACACCAATTCGTGGGAAAAACAACAAACAATCCAAACTTGACCACTTCCACTATTCTACATGGTATACAAAGAATACATATAGCATGATATTGATGATATCATGTATCCTCCAGTTATGCATAGGATTCAGTGTGTGTGAAAATAATAAATACAAAAAATGATAAAAAATGTGAATAAAAGAACACAACGGATCTACAGATGTATAATAATGATTAAATGTCTATGTTTGTTGTACTGTGAAACTCCGAAATCGATTGAATTAGTGTAAAAGGAATTTGAGACCTCTTTTGGATGTTGGATCCAAAATAGAGTATTGTAGACTTTGTTCTCTGGCTTCCAGGAGAATGAAATGTTCATCTCTATTGTTTGAATGATGTTCAGTGTAGTTAAATATGTTTTTCTTGTCTTGTTCATCTCCCCATATGTACTTCCTTTTAGTTCTTGGGATTTAGAAGTATACTTAACAGTTAGAGGAAAGTGCAGTTCTCCTTTTTTTGTTACTTTTTCATATATCTGAATGATCTGGTTTGTAATTATTTTATACTTAGAGGTCAAGAATACATGATGATCTCCCCACATGAATGTACATCCTATTTTCTACTGAATTTCCTACAAAAAACATTAAATAATTTCAGAAATATTCTTATTTCTAAATATGACCATTAAATAAAAATTTGAATTAATAAAATAAAAACGTTTTTTATGACTATCGGTGAGTCATAATTATTAGGTAGTCATTGGAATTAGTCTGTCATCATCGGTCTACCTGCATCAGAGACACTTTGTATTAGTGAGCCCTCTTCATCGGTATGGGTGACTTTGGGCATCCGTTATTTGTTTGTGCTATCGGTCTGTCTAGTCAACATTGATTCGTCATCAGTTACTCATTTAGAAATATCATTGTGCTGCCCATCGGTGACCCATCCATCAGTAAGACCATTGAACTAACGGTGTGTTTCCCATCGGTGACTCATATATCGGTGACTCATCCATCATTCAGTCATCCAACAGTGAGTCTATTTAACTATCGGTGTGACCGATCATCGGTGAATTTTCTATCGATGTGTCATTTATTATATTGGCAAGTCATACATCGATGAATTCTTCGATCGGTGACTTCCTTGATCTCGGAGTTCTTTGAACAGTGAGTCATCATATGTAAATCATCTAGCAATGATTTTTTTTGAACTATCAGGGTTATGTAATTTATAGAAACATGCATAGTGTCCATCTTATACAGAACAACACGAGATCAATTTAAATTCATAATTACATGTAAATATACACTTTTAAATATATTGAAACATAAATATACATATTTTATAGACATACTGAAATGTATTATACTATGTGACCTAATTTAATCACATATAAATATTCATTGAAAAGATTAACTTTAGTTATAACTTAATATATGAAGGAATATGATTTGTATATTGAAATGATTTGGGATTATGAAAACCACTATCTCAAAAAGTGTACAACATCCTTAAAATTATCCTTAGGGACAAACCTAGATATATCCTTAGAAATATTCTTAGGAATTTAATGAATGTTTTCACTTCCTATTCTCCAAATGATGACTAAACATTTATTTTGATACCAACTATAGAGACCTAGGCTTAACATGCATGGATGTTACAACATTTTAGATGAATATTTACTAAATAACAAAAAATACATGCCTGAGGACCGTAATAGTTAACTATAATTGGAAAATGGAAACTTAAACTTCTAACATGGTTAAAAATCATTAACATACCTATTAAATATATTCCTTTCCAGTACACCTATTTAAAATATTTCTTCATAACCTAGGGAAATTTGACATATCAAAGAGGTGAGATTAGATTCCCAATATGGGTAAACAAGGGATATATGTAAGAATAACATTAGTATAAGGGTATGAAAACGTGATCCTAAAATTAGAATATTATATTAAGGATATCCATGATCCTAATCAAGAGCCATTGAATAAATATAGGCAGTTCATATGACATGAATTGTAAGGGTTATAAATCATTACAAATAATTTATTAACTATGATCTCATGAAATATAAGTGTGGAACCATTACAACAATATAAAATCCTTTCATTTTTAAATGTAAACTATGAAGACCATCAATATAGTGGATCATTAAACACATATTTCCCATATTTGGATCTAGACACAACTATTTCCATAGTGGATCCGGACACACTTATTTCCACTAGTGTATTAGGACAAAACTATTTCTCATTATGGATTATGACATACCTAATTCCCATAGTGGATCAGGACACACATTTTTACAATTTTTGATCTAGAAACTCTTATTTCCCCTTTCCAGATTAGGCTCTTCGACTTGTTTTTCATAATTATCTCACAATATATAAATCTATACTGAATTCTTTAGAGGGAGACATTGGTATAACCAATCATGGAATAAAATCATACTTACTGGTAACATAAGATAATAAGACCTGAATAATATCTTAATCAATAAAAGAGAACAGTTTTATAAACATCATAATGTAACCCATTAAATGAAATTCCTATCATAGAAATTTTATGAAATAAAAAACCGATGAAAAATATGTAGTTTTTGTCATCATTTAAATAAATAATAACCTAGGAAATGAAACAGGTTCCAAAATCATATAACCCATGGAAGAGAAACAAGTCTCATAAATACCACTTCATACAAACATAAACAATTTAGGAAATAATGTGACTGATATTGTTGGATCATCTCCCAAATAAATATTACGTTATATCCCAGGATTCCATCATAGATGGAGATGTAATTTTATGGATCACATAGAACATTTCTAAAGGAATGTTCCCTTTCATTGAGAATATTTTTCACAAAACCATTTGAAAAATAAATTGCTTATAAATATGGATTTATAATTTCAATTAAAACATTACTTGAGGAAAATAAATTTTTATATTTGAATTTTTTTTAATATTTAAATCATTTTGTATACATTTTTCTTTAAAAATACTTTAAAAACAGAAGAAGAATGATTTAAATCATTTTGGGAACCCTTTTCATTGAGAAATTAAAAGGAATTATTGAAAACGTTTTGAAACAATTTTCATTTAAAATTATTTTTAAAATTATAAAATCTTTTGAGAACATTTTAGAAAAAAATATAACATAAATATTTTTTGAAAACTATTTTATAAAATGTTGTTTTAAAGAACATAGATTTCCAACTAAACAGAGAGTTAATGTTGGACTTTCTCAAAATAAATTTATTAATTATTATGTACCTAAGAGTGATTAAAGAATACCAATATATTAATATATTATGAATGAATAGAGGAGAATAAATTTCCTAAGTTTTAATGACTAATGGAACATAATATTTCATCAATGGATGAAGAATCATAAAAAATCAACATAAATGATGATATTGATACATGAGAGGGAAGATCGTTCTTCTTTTCTTCTGTATTTTTTCTGCCATGAATAATCATCAACAGATGATAAATATGACTTTTATTCTATTTTCTATCACTTAGTCATTAATATTTTATTATTAGACTATCACATAAACCAAGGATTATAATTAATATGAAATTTTCATCTTCATGGTGTAGATCTCTTCTTTCGGGTGGTGTATATTTTTGGTGGTTTTCTCAAAGGGATGATGGTGGTTTCTAATTCCCCTAGAAACATATTCCCCTTTCTGAAATCACATTATTTCAGACCTATACATGTCGAATATGGATAAATGGCTACTCTGTGGTGTTCGGATATGCAGTTTGGTGGTTGATGGTTTTCAAGTACTTCCAAGTCATAATTTTCTTAGTATTAGATTTAGGTTTCAATCTTGGTGATATATTGTCACAAGTATGCATCAACATCTCTTTTTTTCCTAACCACAATACCCTCTACTCCTCTCTAAGACAGATCTTGAGTAGGTTTTCCTTAAAGGTTTTTGGTGGTGTTATTTGGCGGAAAATATTCTTATTGTGCGACATGATTCGGTTTGTTCTTCTGTATTTGTTTTTTCATATCTTTCTCCATGTTGAGGGAGGATTATAGAGGGGAATTAAGCAACATCAATGTTTTTTTTATCATTTTTCACATTGTTTTCTCTGGGTTTTGTTAAATACTTGTGTGTTTCTTCTTTGACAGATTCTTTATATGAAGTTTTCATGGTGAATATGTCGACCTAGGCCCATGGTAAGGTTTTATTATATTTTTTTGTGGGGGAGTTAATCAGCTATTCATGATAGTGTTGAATCAATCATATTCTATTTCAATGAGGATGGTATCTGATGGTATTTGGCAACTAGAGTGGTGTTCAGTCGGTGACGTTATTAGGTTAATAAGGTGACATCGACGCTGATATCTGATGATGCAAATGACTAGTATCAGGACATAGATAAATTATTATATAATGGTGCCGATAATGAATATTTTATGATCTTTATTGAAGACTCTATTATAAGGGCTCACCTACAATTTTGTATAAAGTGACGATGGGGTTGTGATTTGATAAGGTGCCCACTTTGAGGTGGGTGCACGAATAATGGTCATCAAACGACATAAGGTGTCTTATGGGCCAAGAAGAAATGATAAATCATGTTAATATTTGATTTTGAATTTTTATCTATGAAATTTTGATGTGGGATACTAATCAACCATAAAGTGGGATTAAATTCAAATAAAAAAATGAATTTTCAGGATAAACGATGTGATTGTTTCAATAAACTCTTACAACCTGGTATCTTTGAATCATACACTCCATGTAAAAAAGGTTAAATTGCATATATCTTATAAAATCATTAAAATTAGGAGACTAATTTTATAAAATATCAAATGGTATCTTATAAAACTCATAAACCAATTTAGTTTCATAACAAAACATGTTCCCAAAAGAAGGAAAATGGAGACAAAACTACCATAGTGAATTAGTGAATTTTAAACCATAAAACCAATTGAAAGAGGGATATTCCAATAGATTTTTAAATACCCATAACTTTATGTATATTATAAATTTTATATATTATTGGTCAGTATATACAACGCATAAATGAAATGAGTAGTGAGTAAGATATAAATCCCAATTAAATAACAGTGAGATGAGAAAACCCTTACCTTAAGTCTGGACATTCTTTTGTACATGTCAAAAACTATTTTATAATAAATATAATTTTATTATAAATTTAAAAAATAACCATATTACTATATATAATTCCATATATTATTCACTTATGACTTCATATATCCCATTTATTAAAAATTCCATGTTAAACCAACATTTTGGGAAATAACTTCTTTGTTTATCAGACATGTTTTGACTTGTTATTAATGATCCACTTACTGAGATCAGGATTTACTTTTTTCAATAGGGTAAAATATTATTTATATATCATATATATTTATTATTTAAATATTTAAATTAAACTTTCATATATATATATATGAAATTGAATACACTGTATTTCTAGATAGTAGGTCGTACGTATGTAAGAACAATGTTTCTTTTTTCTTATCATACTGAATGAAAAGTAAGTTCCATATGTGTATATATATATATTATAATAAAATTATAAATATTATTAAACATATATAATATATTTTCACTAAACCCATACTTATTACATTCTCTGTAATTTTTGAACAAATCACATCGCATTGAAGAGGTGGTTGTCAACACTTCCACAAACGAAGTTATCCTATTTACAAAAAATGGAAAACATGAAGGTATGTGTAATATAACAATTAAAAAATTATAAATATATCACAAATATCATATATAATATAGAAATAAATTTTTAATCATAATTACAAACCATTAGATTCAGTGAAATAAAAACGAACCACATTGTTTCATGAGGTTGTAGTTTTTCGTAATGAAAAATGGTATATTCATTACCCATTAGATGGAAGTGTGTGTAAGTGTAGGTATAACAAATAGAATTTAAAAATTTATTTATATTTAGGATACCTATTTGGTTATATTGTCAAGGAATAATTATATTTGATGTGGTGGATAATGAAAATAATATAAAAGAGATTGTTGAATCATGTAACCTCTTCTTTGAGTAACTCCTACTGGTTTGAACCAAAGGGATTCCATGGTTGGATTTATTCCCAAATTCAGTCTTATAGGTTTCTATTGAGGAATTATATAAATTATTTGGTAGGTTTTTGGACAATAAAAAGGGTCTTCAGTGGTGTAGGTAACTGAGGGGGTGAGTTCCCTTTTATAGTGGAGGGGTGGCATTCTTATAAATATGAAAATATAAACACTATTCAGAGGTACCCCTTACATAGTACTCCTCCAATAATTGTTAAAATTATATAACATAGGATAAATGGTCGACATATTCTTATAAAATGAATTTAGGTCATGTTATTGGGTCATTTGGCCTCTTAAGATAAAATTCTAAACAATTAGTAATCTTGTTTTTATCTTAATAACTAAAATAGATTTTAATTATTTTCACTCATATTTTTGGAAAAAAATTAATTTTACATAATTATAGTTTATTAATTATGATTATTACAAATAAGAAATCCATTATTCTAAATTCTATCAACATATGTGGTAGAAAACTATTTCATGTTAATCCAAAATATGGGGCGAGACAACGTGTTTTTTAAGAGAAAGGGTACAAATGATTGATGTTGTTTTATATCCAATTTCAATGTGAAATTAGTTTAAAATAAATTATTTGGTTAATATATTTATAATTTATATAATCATATGTTAAAACCAGATTAAAATATAATTTAACATCCAATTTAAATTAGATAAAAAATTGGTTTTCAATTAAAATTCAGTATTTTCACTATTCATAAAAAAATGATGTATCTTAAAAGAATTCCAAAATTTACCCATTTTAAATTTTGATATTATTATTTAAAAATTGAAATTCATTTCTTTCAAATAAAAAATAAAAAGAGTCAAAAATTATATTTAAAATGATTAATCCATTAAAAGGTGGTAAAATTACTTTTTAAAAAATAAAAATTTTATTCACAGAATTGGATTGATTCATATCATATACCTATAAAATATATTAGATGAATCTAAAAAATACTGATTGAATATATCATATAATAATTTATTTAAAACATTAATAAAAAGTTCTTTACTTAATTTATTAAGATAAAATATTTCTTATACATAGAAAAATATATTTCTTGAAAAATTAATTTCATTATTTTCATGTAGTTCTTATATTCCCTTATACTAATTGATAATCAAAGTAATAATTTTATACACATGTTTAAATCATATTTTTCAAATTCTAATAAATCTTATTCTTAACTTCCTTTTTAATAAATAAGTGGTATCTATAATGTTATTTCAATAATCATATTATTAGTATATTGTAGTTAGGTGAAAAGTTAGCCTTATGTGTAATGAATATTATCAAAGGGACTCAGTATTGTGTGTAATACAAGCCAAACATAGGGTCTCATTTACCACAATATAATTTTATTGTTTTGTGTAGTGAAATATTAACATAGTATTTCATATAACACAAGCCAAGATTAGTTTGTCTATATAATAAAACAATATTTAGTATTGCATGGATTGAAAAATATCAAAAATATTAAATTAAGATATGGAAATTGTTCAAGGGAAAGAAGGGTGACATTTTACTGAAATCATGTAGGTATATATTTTTTGGAAAATTATTCAACAGTAAGAAAACGAGTATTGAAATAAAATAATATTAATTTATCATTATTTATGATGATATTTATGTCCTTTTCCAAGACACTTTGGGTTATGTATTTGTGACAGTTTTCTTTCCCTTAACTATGTTCTCTATCACTCTCCATCAAAAGTTATTTTTTAGATTTATCTTTCATGTCCATGTATTCACTTTCCATCTATGATCTCTTATGTGGAAAACCAGTTATGTGTTACTCTGGGAAACCGTTATGGTTCCAAAATTACATTTTAAATGATGTTTTAGAATTCATTTTTATGATGTTAGTTTCTATGAATGTGACATTCAAGTATAATACCATTAATAGCCCAAACAAATATAAAGTATAAATTAATTTTAAGGGGGTATAATGTAACACCCTGATATTTTGTGAAATATTTTTTTCAAGGTACATTAATTTTTTTATATTTTTAATTTCACATAACACTATATATAGTTTTGTATATATAAAATTACTATGTTTATTATTCATTATACAGAACACCATGTTTATCTTTCACTACAGGCAACAAATAGATTATAATGTGGTGCACTTAACACTATGTTTGACCTATATTATTCACAATATCGAGTCCCTTTGATAGATTTTGTTACACACAAGGATAGGTTTTAATCAATCTATTGTATTAAAAATATTCTTAAAATATTATTAAATCTACCACCTAGCTATTGGAATGGATGTTATGAATAAGATTAACAAAATTATGAAAATATGATTTACATATGTATATAAAACGAATTCTTTTTTTATCAACTATTTTGAAATCAATGTAAGAATTCTTCATTCCTTTAAAAAGGATTGGTAACAATATAAACCCTTCAAAAATCATTTTCATTGAAAATTAACTTGAAATAATATATACGAATCTAGAAAACATTTTGAAAAAACTTTCCGTGAAATTTTATAAATGGATATTTAAAACATTTTTAAACCCATTTTATAAGAAAACATATAAAATAAGCTTGAATACATATTAAAAACTTTTTAGTAAACATGGTTTTGAAATAATGTATATTTCCGATCAAAGAGATAGATAAAAATAGATTTCCAGAAAAAAATATTGTTAATTATATTAACTACTAATGACTGGAAATATTGTACCAATACACGAATATATCATGAATAACTATAGGATAATAAAATTCATGATTTTTCTTGAGAAAAGGATAATTTTATTTCATCAATGTAATCCTAATCATAAATAATATTGATAAACAATGTGACAGTATCAACAAACTGTTACATCTTTGGTAACATTGAATCATAATAAAATATAAATAATAACATTAAATGATACTTATAATATTATAAAACTTATTTTATTAAGGATATAACATTTCAAATGCATTATACAAACCATATAGACAAATATAGGTTCATAACATGGATTGTGTCTAAAAGAATGAAAATTGAGAGAAAATTACTTTACCGATTTGGAAACATTTGAAAAAAACCCCATAAAAGAAAGATAATCTAATGGATATGTAAATACAAATAAATTTAATTATAATAATATTATAACACATATATGGGTAGTATACACACCACAGGTAATAAATATGAGGTAATCATGTCATGTGTCTCATGGAAAAATAAAAGTGAGATAAGAAAATACTTACCTTATACCTTGACTTTCTATGTACAAGTCCAAACTTTTGGTATAATAAATATAATATTATTATACATAGACTAAAGAACCATATTTTTATATGTAATTGGTTATATTATTCCCTCATTACATTTAATAACTCAATTTTTAACAATTCCATGTTAAAGAAATGTTTTGAGTAATAACAACTTTTTTTATCATACATATCGTGACTTGTTCTTCCAGAACCTCTTACATAGATCATGATTTACTTTTTTTAAAATTGGTAAAAATGATTTATAAATCAAATATATTTTTTATATAAATATTTATAAAAATATATACATGACATGTATATGAAATGGAATACACCATTCATAGAGATGGTAGGCCATGCGTATTCATGAACATTGGTTCCGATTTATGTCGTATTGAATGAAAAGTAAAGAAAATATATGTGTATATATATATAATATCATTCATGTAGATTTATTATTTCATATATATAATATAAGTTCATGAATCCCATATATAATACAATCCATGTGTTAATGAATCACATTGCTTTGAGGAGATGTTAGTCCACACTTCCACAAACGAAGTTATCATATTTACCAAAAAATTGAAATATTAAAGGTTTCTATTTTATAATAAATTCATAAGAATTAATAAATCATAAATAACAATTATATAATTTAAAAAAATTGTTTTCATCATAATACCCAACCATGGGATGTTTCAAAGGAAAAAACAGACAACATCATTTCGTGAGGTGGTAGTTCACCGTATATAAGAATAACTAGTTCATTACCCATTAAATGGAAGTGTTTGTAAGTGTAGGTTGAAACAATATAATTAAAACACAATAGTATATATATTTATACTTTTATATAAACATTATCCTTCAGTTATCAATTACTATTTTTGAATTTGAGAAATATTTTAAAATAAAAATGTTACTTTTCTAATAAAACTATTCTTCTATATACAAATACAATTTTATCTCAATAAATTAAAAAACCCACTTTTGATTAATGTTTTAAATAGAATTTATATACTTTATATTCAATAAATATTGTTTATACTCATCCAATATATTTTATATGTATATAATAAGAATAAATCCAATGTTATGAATAAAGAAATATATTTTTCAAAAAGGTAATTTTAAGACTTTTAATTGCATACCCATTTTAAACATTATTCTTTACAATTTTTTTTATTTTAAAAAATAAACATTTTTTTTGAAAAATAAATATAAAAAATATACTTGTGGTGAATTTTTTTATTTTCCAGAGAAATGTATTATTTTTATGAATAAATAATAATATTGAACTTCAGGTAAAACTTCATTTTTGTCCAAGATATTTATTTACTTAAATAATAAATTTAATTGGGTTTTAAATATAATTAGATCAATAGTATATATTTTCAATAATATATGTACTTTTAAACAATTTCACATTAAATTTATATAGAAAATCCTAGAAAACATTTTAACATCTTTTATTTAATAACCTACATTGTCATCTCATATATGGGATTAACATTAAATTAAATTATATCACTTATGTGATAGGAATTTGGAAAAAATGAATTACATTTTAGAAATATCAATAACTTCAAATTAAAAATAATTTCAATAATGTTTTTTGAAATAACTTTTAGTGAATGTAATTAAAATTAATTACAATAATTAATGTAAAAAACAAGATTACTTAGTGGTTAAATATTAATTTTAAGGCGCTAAATGACATAGATATAGGTAAAAAGTCCATTGACTTTACATATTTCTAACACATCCCCTCTTGGATATAATTGGAACAATTGTTGGATTCACATGATTTAAGGGAGATCTCTCAATAGTTTTTACCTTTTAATATTTAAAATAATTCCACTCCTACTATATAATAGGGAACTCACACCCATCACATCCTTACACATATCAAGAAACTTTTTCCCTTCCAACCCTAGCCCAAATCAACTCACCACATCCCTCTCCTCAACCTAAAATCCTCCATTTGGGAAATAATTCAACCAATAAAACATTTTATGAAAACCATGAAGAGATACCCAAAGAAGAGTAGGTTTGTATGAGTATGTTGAGAGTTAAGACCTAATGTAAGGTTCTTTCTCATCTCACTCTTATTTCCATGATATTTATTCCTTATTCATCGCTATTTTGTTTTTTATTATGTATATATTTCCCATGTCTATATTTTATTTTTCATATCCTTAAATATTTGTGTATTTATAAATCCATTTGATCATATTTATTTCATGTGGTTTATGTTTCAAAAGTTAACTAATCGTAACATAGTTCTGTCTCAATATTCCTTCCACAAGACACATGTTTTTATGCACCTATATTCTTTTACAATGTGTATATACTAACATTTTCATGTTATATCCTGAATCTAATTATTTCCATGATATTTTATGCTTCATGTAATTTCATTTTCTTACAATGGGGTATTTTATTCAATGTTACCAAGTGTTAAGAGATTATTTCACCTATTCAATAATTTATTGGAATTATTGATGATTATTATGTAATATATGTAATAAAAATATAAATCTCTCAATAATACTCATGAAGTTTCTTCTCCGGTAGTTATTCATTATATATTAATGTATTATTAAAATTTCCCACTCTTTGGTACTATATATAATTAAGAAAATATTTTTAACAAAATTCGATCTCATTTATCTTTTCTGTTAGAAATATATTTATTTCATAAAACATGTTTTTTATTTTTTTTTAAATGAACTTTAAATTTGATTTTTTTATGGAAAAGGTGTTTAAACTTTATTTTATGGTTTTCAAAGCATCCTTTACATGTTTTCAATGTATTTTAAAATAAATGGGTTTCAAAAATGATTTCATGATTTTATTATAAATATATAGTTTTAAAACAATTCAAGATTATTTTATATTATTTCATGAATCATTGTATTAAAAATGTTATCAAGCTTCCATTTTTTGTTTTAAATGATGTTTTTTTAAAATATATTTATTTTTTACAATATTTTAGTTAAATAAGAAAGAATATTTTCCACATCAAATGGTTTTAAAAGGATATTACCAAATTAGTTACCCTATAAAATGGAATTTTTTTGGGTTACTCATGCTTTTCTGGTAAAGTTTTTAAAGGTTCCATTCAATGTCTTTATCTCAATGGGTTATATTTTCATTCATGATTTTTATTAAACCCATTTCATTTTCATGGGTATATGTTTATGAAACATATTCTACTTTCACGAGTTATATGCTTATGAAAATCACTTATTTTCATGGGTTATGCATTGATGAATTGATTATAAAACCTAACTCTAATACATTAGGTTATGATATGATTACATGTTTATTACTTTCATTTCATTTCATGGGTTTTGATATCATTTTTTTATCTTATGGTACATGTATGTATGATTTAATTATAAGATTGTTGGGACCGATATCTCCATCTAATTAATTGTATAAATATTTATATCCCATGAGATTGAAATGGAGGAAATGTGGATTGAACTCTGTTTATTAAACAAATTTTTCTACAAATATGTTCTTGGGAGTGAAATGTTTCTACTATGATGGTCATGGGAGAGAACTGTGACTACCAAAATTCTTTGTGGAATGAACCCATCTTATTAAGATGTCTTTGGAAATGATTCATTGATTACTATGGAAATAATTTATATGATTTTGTGACTTCCACAAATTCCATGTCTTAATTCCTATAATATGCTTCTGTGGATTATGGTTTTGATTCCCTTATGATTCATGTATTATGAACTACCAATCATTGTGTTAGGATTAATGAATATGATATTTTATATGCAGGGTGTGCTCTTAAAATTTTTTATCATATTCTCATACCCTTATACTCATGTTATAATTATTATCTCTTTTTTACCCTTATTTATAATCGTATCTCACTCATTTCTTATGTTTCATTTCCTCAGGTAATTAAGAATGGTTTTATGTATAACAACTAAACGGGATGGTCATTGTGGGAAACATTGTATATATTTAAATGAGCTAAATTTCTTTGTTCCATGTTTCAAAAGACTGTAAACAGTTATAGTCCTTGGGTAAGTATTTTTTTAGTGTGTTGAATATTTTTCTAAAACTATGTAATATCCATCTATGATAAGACCAGTTCTCTGTTGTTGGTATTGATTTAAAGGTTTAGCTAACCATTGGAAACTGGGAATTGAAAACATTAGTTAGATCATTTTCGAATATTCTACAAATATGTCTAGGGATGTTTTTAAGGATAATCATAAAATTTCATTGGAAGGTGTCATAATTTTGGCATCCTAGAGGTTTTTTTATGATTATGTGTTTTTACACAATGATAAATGATTCTCACACTATGTGATATGGTTTTTATTCAATTTGAGGAATGAAAAGGAAGATTTTTTGTCAAATGGGTTCATCACTGGAGTAATGGATGTCGTGATCATGCCTAATAATTTTTCATGGATCATGATTATATATTTGTACATTAACCAACACTAGAACTCACCAAAGAAGAGAAGGAATGAGTTTACAGAGAGATTGGGTAATTGCGACAATAGAGTAATGATGATTATGTTTAATTTTTTTGATAATAATGTAGAATGATTAAGCAATGTGAATATCTTAGAGGAATAATAAAATTTTTTGAATATGGAAAATAATCACACAAATAATATATCTACAATGGAAAAATGAAGATTTTGGTTGACCAAATGGATGGAAATATTGTCCTCCCTAATACATCATCAATAGTTAAGTTCTTTATGTTTGAATTGAATTCTCATTATGAAAATTAGTGTCCCAAGTGGATAGATCATGATTATAATCCTCTAGATGGTATGAGTAATGGTTATACTGCTGATAATGATGATACTACAGGTGAAATGTGATTTTAAAGATGTATTAATTAATAAAATGAGGTAGCCTTGTTAATGGATCAAAGATGATGTGAAATAATCGATGTTTCTGTGTATTTTAATTCAAAATTTTTGTTATACAAATGGTAAAATGTATAAGTATTTTTCATCTCATGTTTCTTTCACTACAGATTTATAATAATATGATTAATTATTCCCATGGACTAGAAACATTATTTAATGGCATGGTTCCATTCCTGGGAAATACATGATTAAGGGAAATACAACCCTTAACGTGTTTCTTATATTAAGATAATGATGTTAAAAATAGGGCACATTGGATATGAATACTTAAATTGGATGCTACTAATTACATTGGAACAAATAAATGATTTGATTACATGCTTTTTATTATATCATTGTTGAAGTTTTCCGATTTTTTTGGATTTAAGGATTATATCCAATAGAATTTTAATAATGAAACATGGAATCTTTTAATAATGATTTGTCATAATTTATGTTATTACCATGCTTCAAGAGAACATGTGATGAAGTTATTCACATGTTTGGTATGAGACAACTGAGATCTAATTTATAATATAAGAGGAATCAATGCTAAGGTGTTTTTGGGAAATTTAGTGGCCATATTTCTAAATTTTTGGAAATAGATATTTCAAAAGGGTTATAAGTTTAACCATTTATGGAATGGTTTATGTTAAATGTCTAATGAGGTTTTAGGAATTAAAATTATTGTCTCCCCATATAAGTATTTATGCATATCTGGTTTCTTGTGATAAAATTTTTGTTATCATAAAGACATATCACAATTTCACGACGCGTCCTCGGGGCCCGTGTCGTGACTACCAAAAGCCCGACTTCATAGGCCATGGGGCTGGAGACTAGCACCAAAGGCATAAGTCTACATGTGTCACATATCGGTACCTCCGGTTGTAACTGCTGACCAACAGGTAGTGATGTATAGCTGGAACACTACCCGAAGGCACTATCTCAATTATCGGTCCACATACCGAAGCCTCATCAATATGCGGACTATCCTGATGTTAATTCACTGGAAAACACTAGTAGCCAAGTCCACCGTCCAATCTACTGATATCTTAGCTAGGCGGAAAACTATAGCAATCGCCTCCAGCTAGTGCTCTGCTGTCTGGGAATCTGCCTCACCTCGTAACCTCAGAGGCCGCTACTGTTGGAACTCGTGCAACGCGCTCTGCCAGCGTGCATAGTTTTCTAGTATGGATGGTGGAATATACTGCCCAACAGGTGGTGGTGTTGCTGGTACACCACCTGAGGGAGGCAACATAGTAAAAAGGGCACTTCACCAGAGCCTTGATGCTTGGTGGGCCGTCATCGAGTACTATCTCAGAAACTCCAACTGACTGACTACGTGGAGACATCCTGAACAGATGCGACATGGTCAAATGATTTAAACATGGTGAGTTGACCTAGTTTATGATGACTTAAAGAAAACTTTTGAAACACACACGCAATCAGTGTTTTCATGCACTAAGTATGAAATCAGCAGTCAGGGTCCTAGTGTACAAAGGAGTCGGTTATACTGTAGAACTTAGGACTCTAATATTTTCTTTCTGTGAAGCAATAGTGTTTAGGATACTAAGTGTGGATTTCAGTTCAGGGAGTTCCCGACCTGTCCTCGGGGCTCATGTCATGACTACCCCAAGCCTGCATTTCATAGGCCAGGGTCTGGAGACTAGCACCAATGGCCTAAATCCAGATAAATAGGAAGGAATTTCCTTTATAAAAGTAAACAAAACACCACAGAGTACAAGCGGAAGTAATACACTAATTACAAAAGAAAGTGCTGAATACTAAGTGGGCCAGAATAAAAAACCAAATGAAAGTACAGCTACAAATGAACGAAAGTACAACAGAAAAGACAAAAACTTGGAAGAATAGAAGAAGCTCCTGGGTCGTCCACCTCGTATCCTACCTGAAGGGTAGGTATTGATAGCGCAGCTCCTGGATTGTCCCCCACGGATCCTACCTGATGGTTAGGTACAGATAGCCTCCACATAGCTCTCACCCGTCAACCTCCTCCGAGTATCATCTCGTCGTGAAATCCACCTCCGGATAATGACTCGTTGTGAGGCCCACCTCCGGGTACTATCCAGTACTCGTACACTTGGTCTCTATCAGTGATGTCCACCATCTGCATCCAACACAACGAGGTTCGGGAAAAGCCCGTGCAGGGGTGAGTATAACGATACTCAGTAGGGACCCTGGGACCCACAAGGTCTCACTAAATCCAACAACGATAACCACAATGAAGGATCTCATCAGATAACCCTTACTTAGGTATAAGCCCATACTTATACCTAAGTTATCAAGTAACCCATCTCAATCATGAGGAAACACAAAGGTTATGAAATCAATGGATAACCACTACCTAGGTATATGCCCATACATAGACCTATGTTATCAAGTGACCCATCTCAATCATGAGGTGAACACAAAGGTCATAGACTCAGCTCAAACTAGGAATTTCATTATCAAAAAAGTAACTGCTGAAGAGCTCCGTCTCTGACGAGTACAGTGATCCTGTCATGACTCTAAGGTACTGCTCACTAACCATAGACTATTGAGGTACTCCTCTGGTCGAGTACCTCGGGACTGCTACCAACTTCCGGGCGCTCCGTTTGCTGAGGGTCTGCCTCCAAATAATGGGTGCTCTCCCTAATATCCTACAAAGGGACTCCTCCTGTCAAGTACCGCGGGTCTGTGGCCAACTACCGGGCACTCCGTCCACCATGGGTCTGTCACCAAATACCAGGCACTCCGTCCACTAGGCTAGTCGAATCACTCCAAGTCGAGTCGGTCAAGCAGTCGTCAGGTCTCAGCCGGCTACACGGTCTCCATACTCTGCATGCTCGTCTCCGGGAGGGTCCGCTCCACGAGCTACAGGTCAATACTCCAAGTATCAAAAAGTCCCACGAAGAAGTATTTCAATGGACCGCCTCATCATAGGGGTCTCAACGCAACAGACGGCGCGTCAATCAGACGACCAGTCTATGAGTTATTAGCCTTTTCATCCTAGGGGACCAGTTGGTTTCATGTACGAACCAACCCAGCCATATCTCAACTACACCCTGAACTCTCATAGGGTATACTCATAGGTACCATTTCTCAACGTGATTAACAACCCCACTGACGGTTCGTCAAACGGACCTCCGGTCTGAAAGTTATCATCTTTTCCGTTCCAGGGGCCCGGTTGGATTTTGGGTTCAATCCAACCCGGACACTATCCAACTGCATCCAATCCTCAAGCGGAGTCCTCCAAAATTTCTGTCTCATCAAGAGGAATCCAACAAAGTCGACGACATGTCAATCGGACATCCGGAGCTCAAGTTATAAGCGTTTCCGCTCTGAGGGCCTGGTTGGTTTCAGGTTCGAACCAACCTGGTCATACACAAAGTTCAACAAAACCTGGATTGTAATATAACGAAATGACCGTCTCGATCCAGGGATCGCATTGCAACTGACGGTGCATCGATCGGAGGATCGTATCCCATGATATGGGTGTTTGAACGGTTCTGTCTGAAAATATGGGGTTCGGGCCCAGTCCGCCCCGGCCCGATACCCCCTGGGTCGGCCCGAACCGGGTCGGCCCAAACAGGGTTGACCTGACTCGTTTTTGGGTTCGGCCCATTAGGGTGCGGCCCGGCCTAGGCGCGTCCCAGCCCGGCCTGGCTCGCGCGCCCGGCCCGCGTGGCTAGCTCGGCCATGCCAAGCTAAGCGAAAGTGGGGGTGCGCTGCCCCCCTGGTTGAGTAACCGCGTCTCCCACATGGGGAGCTGCTCCTTTGGCCAGCTGGGGGTTACGACCCCCAATCTCCCCCTGAAACGGCCGGCCCGGTCCGACCGGCCGGTTATGATGCCACAGGACCCACCGCAGTCTTGCCCTCCGAGGTGCCTGCGGCCAGTAGTTCCGGCCGCCCCGCCTTGCGCCGCCACCGCCGAGGTGGAAGACCCATGAGCTTCTTCTATTCTTCCAGCAATTTGTCTTTTCTTTTGTACTTTCGTTCAGTTGTAGTTGTTCTTTCAGTTGGGTTTGTATTCTGGCCCACTTACTTTTCAACACTTTCTATTGTACTTAGTGTATTACTTCCGCTTGTACTATGTAGTGTTTTTATTACTTTTATAAAGGCAACTCCTTCCCAGTTATCGGGATTTATTCCTTTGGTGCTAGTCGCCAGCCCCTGGCCTATAGAAGGCAGGCTTGGGGTATTCACGGCACAGGCCCCAGGGACGGGTCGGGACAAACATGAGGAAACACAGAATGCTACACAGTTTCTGTACTCTAAACGCTCGTCTCCAAGAGGGTCCGCTCCACGACCTACACGTCAATACTCCATGTATCACATGGTCCCACGAAGAATTATCTCAAAGGACCGCCTCGTCATAGGGGTCTCAACGCAACAGACGACGTGTCAATCGGACGCTCGGTTTGTGAGTTATCTGCACGATGCCATGCAACGCGCCGCCTTCTTTCGAACCACAACAAACAAAATCATCAAAGGGGGAGGAGGGTGGGCCATGTTCGTGCGGTCCAACCTCCTCCCGTTATTACGATAACAGGAGGCCGAAATAGGAGTCGATGAATGGAAAAAGAATAATTCACGGGCAAAAACAATTAACCCCTACCTTGAAAAAATGACGTCGCAAATCGTCGAGTTGCGGAAGTTGAACGTCGCGGTAGAACGGTATCAATTCCATTGACGTCGGAAGAATAAGAAGAACGTTTTTGTTGGCGTCAGATTTGATGTGAGGAAGACTCCCGAGTCAGAGTAGTTCGTTGCGCCCACACCACGCTACCGATCCCTGCTCGTATGTCGGTGTCTCGTCGGAGAAGATGGAACCTCGGTATTCTTCAACGATGGGACGTCGTTCTTTGCGGAATGAGGATTATCTTCGTTAATATGGATGATCGTTCTTCGTGGAGGAAGAATTCTCTCCAAAAATATTTTCCCAAAAACAAATATGTCAAAGCCTCATTATTTTAAAAGATCTCTAAGCCATTCAAAAAGTCAAGAGGTGTGATAAGGATAATAACTCATAGACCGGGTGTCCGATTGATGTGTCGTCTGTTGCATTGAGACCCCTATGACGAGGCGTTCCTTGGAGATACTTCTTCGTGGAACATTGTGATACTTGGAGTATCGACTTGTAGCTCATGGAGCGGACCCTCCTGGAGACGAGCATACGGAGTATGGAGACCGTGTAGCCGACTGAGACCTGACGACTGCTTGACCGACTCCACTTGGGTGAGTCGACTTGCCCATTGGATGGAGCGACTAGTATTTGGTGACAGACCCATGGCGGACGGAGCTCTCGATAGTTGGCCACAGACCCACGGTACTTGATAGGAGGAGTACCTCTATAGGATATTAGGGAGAGTGCCCGTTATTTGGTGGAAAACCCTCAGCGGACGGAGCACCCGGTAGTTGGAAGCAGACCCTTGGTACTCGATAGGAGGAGTACCTCAGTAGTCTAAGGTTAGTGAGCAGTACCTCGGAGTCGTGACAGGATCACTGTACTCTTCAGATACAGATCTCTTTAGTAGATACGGTTTCGATAATGAAAATCCTAGTTTGAGCTGAGTCTATGACCTTTGTATTTACCTCATGTTTGAGATGGGTCACCTGATAACATAAGTATATGTATGGGCATATACCTAAGTAGTGGTTATCCATTGACATCATAACCTTTGTGTTTTCTCATGATTGAGATGGGTTACTTGATAACTTGGGTATAAGTATGGGCTTATACCTACACTACTGGAAAAAAGGCCTATACCCACGGTTCAAAACCGTGGGGATAGCCCCCAAAACCGTGGGTATAGGCTATACCCACGGTTTTGCGAACCGTGGGCTGGAACGGCGTCGGGATAGAGGTCTTGACCTATACCCACGGTTTGGTAGAACCGTGGGTATAGGTGTGTCACACATAAGCACCACGCTGTACAGCGTGGCAAGGGAGTTTTTCCCACGGTTTGAAAACCGTAGGAAATATATTTGATTCATTTTAAAAAAAACGCGTTTCGTTGGAATTTTAAAAATCCACATCCAGCAGGTTTCGAACCCTGGAAGCAAAGCCTACAAGCAACCCGCAAGACCAACCGAGCTACGGTCTTTACTTGTAATACTAATATATATTTATAAATATATATAAATATAATTAACTTCACGTTTTCAAAAAAATTCCGCCACCGGGTTTCGAAACCGCGTCTCCTACCGTGCCCCGGCCAAGCACCGCAGGAATGACCAACCGAGCTACCGTCTTATTCTATATAAAGCGTATACATCTTTATATATATATTAATATTATTTCTGTTATGAAAAATATATGCCGGCGGGAATCGAACCCGGGCTTCATGCAGAACCTCCTAAGAGCGCCGAACAAAGGGACCGACTGGGCTAAGGCATTTTATTGTCATTAGAACATATATTTTTATATTTGTATTTATATTAATAAAAATCGTGTTCCCGCCAATTTTCCCCCATTGTCCCGCGTAATTGTTTTCCCCGCCTAATGGCGGGAAAGCTATACCCACGGTTTTGAAAACCGTGGGTATAGGTCTTGAAAAAAATAAACCCCAATACCCACGGTTTTGAAGAACCGTGGGTATAGGTCTTCTGGAAAACTCTACCCCCACGGTTTGGCCAAAACCGTGGGTATACACCTTCAAAAAAAAACACCTATACCCACGGTTCTTCAAAACCGTGGGTATAGGTCTTCAAAAATAATCTATACCCACGGTTTTGTGCAAAACCGTGGGTATAGGTGATCTATACCCACGGTTTTATGAAACCGTGGGTATAGGTCACCATTTTACACCTATGCCCACGGTTTGCGAAAACCGTGGGCATAGGGGTACCCTATACCCACGGTTTTGTGCCAAACCGTGGGTATAGGTCCGTTTTCCAGTAGTGCTAAGTAAGGGTTATCTTTTGAGATCATTCTTTGTGGTTATCCTTGTTGGATTTAGTGAGACATTGAGGGTCTCGTGGTCCCTACTGAGTATCGTTATACTCACACCTGCATGGGCTATGTCTGCACCTCGTTGTGTTGGATTCAGACAGTGGACAACGCTGATAGATACCGAGTGTACGAGGAATGGATGGTACCCATAGGTGGACCTCACGACGAGTCAGTACCCGGAGGTGGACCTCACGACGAGTTAGTACCCAGAGGTGGACTTCACGATGAGACGGTACTCGGAGGAGGTTGGTGGGCGAGAGCGTTAAAGAGGATATCTGTACCTACCCTTCATGTAGGATCCGAGGTGGATGACCCAAGATTTGCTTCTATCTTCCAGATGTTTGTCTTTTATGTTGTACTTTTCATTCATTTGTAGTTTTACTTTTCAGTTGGGTTTGTATTCTGGACCATTTACTTTTCAGCATTATCTTTTGTACATAGAGTTTTACTTCCATGTGTACTCTTGTTGGATGTGTTTATGATTTTTTAAAAGCAATTCCTTCACATTTATCGGGATTTACGCCTTTGGTTCTAGTCACCATCCCCTGGACTATAGAAGGTGGGCTTGGGGTAGTCACGACACGGGCGTCCGATTTATTTTTTATTCATTTTATTATTTTCCTTTATAGTAAAGTAACTTGTTATTATTAAACCACTAACAACCCAAATTAATTTCGAGGATTAAATTTAGTATAAGGGGGTAGAATGTAACATCCCGAGAGTTTCAATTTTTTTTATTTATTTAATCTTTTCTATATTTTTTATTTTAATTAACAATAAATATTTTTTTTATATGAAATAAATAAGTTTGGTTTGCGTCAAAAACAAAAAAAAATTAATCTATCATTAAACACAGTGTTTAGAATAGATTTTGGTACACAGAAAATATTTTTTTTGGCTTTTCTTCCACAAAATATAGAATCCCTTCAATATCATTCATAATATGTAAGGTCGAGTATTTATTGAACTACAATATATTATTAATATTATTATTAAAATACTATTATTTATACCAACATACCGTTAGAATAAAAGTTACAAATGAGATTAACTAAATTAAGAAAATTTGATTTACACATGTATATAAAATGAGATCATTTTTAACAGTTAGTATAAGTGAATGTAAGAAATATATTAAAATAAAAATGTTACTTTTGTAAGAAAACTACTTTTTATATGTAAAAACAATATTTTATCTAAATAAATTAAATAATTAACTTTTAATTGATGGATTCAATATAACTTATATATTTTATATTTAAAAAACATTTTTAATACTCATCCAATAGATTGTATAGGTATTGAATATGAATAAATCAAATGTTATGAATAAAAATATGTATTTTTCTATAAGGCAATTTTATATCCTGTTAATGGAGAAGCCATTTTAAATCTATTTTTTTACACTTTTAAAATTTTTATTTGAAAAAATAAGCTTAATTTTTTAATGTTAAATGTCCAAATTTATATTGAGTTATTTTGTTTTTATTTCTATGAGAACATTTATATTTCGATGAATATTGAATAATACTGAATTTTAGTTGAAAACATCATTTTCATCCAATTTATTTATAAGGTTAAATCATTTTTTCTATTTTTTTAAATATTATTAGACAAATTTTATATCACATAAATCAATTTAGTTCATTTGAAACAATTTAACATTAAATGTAGATATAAAAACATAGAATCCTTTTGATCGTTTTTACTTTAAACCCCCAATTTTTCATTATATCATCGAGATTAATATTAATTAAATTTCTTCCACCTCTATAATTAGAATTTGGAAATATATATTTCATATTTGTAATTAGAATAATTTATAATGTCTAATCAGATCAACTTAGATTTTTACCAAAAATATTAGTTAATGTAATTAAAATTAATTGCATTTATTAAATTAAAAACAAGTTTACTTCATGGTTAAACATTAATTATTAGAGGCCAAAACACCCAGAAACATGTCTAAATTCCATTGGACAGACATATTTAGACCAATTCCCCTATTAAATCCAATGTGAACAATTATTGGAGTCACATGATTTCAGTGAGTCCTCTCAATATTATTTAAATTCTCTTATTTATAATAATGTCACTCCTCCTCTATGAAATGGAACTCACCCCACCCAATTTCACCACTCAAACCACATTGGATCGGCCAAACCATACCCAAATATCCTCCAAAAATACGTCCCTCCGACATTGAATCCTCCCCTTTAGAAGAAAGACAAACAAGGAAGCCTTTGGTGCAAACCAAGAGGAGTTACTCAAAATAGAGGAGGGTTTTAAGAGTACAAAGAGAGTCAATACATAAGGTAACTGTTTTTTACCATCTCCCTTTAATTTTTGTGACATTTATGCCTTATTCACCAATCACTTATTTTTTTGGTGCATATAGTAACCATGAATATATTCCATGATACATATCCATAAATTTATGGGTATTTACATATCCATTTGATGATATTTCTTTCATGGGGTTTATTTTTTAAATGTTACCAAATAAAAAAAGTAATTTTGTATCAATTTGATTTCCTTGAGACACATGTTTTGTTACACCCCAATATTATTTTACATGGTGTATATAATACCATTTGATATATCATATTATGAATCTTCATTTCTTCATGTTATTTTATGATTTATGTAATGTCATTTTCTTACAATGGGTTGTTCTGTTGAAATTTCCTTATGTAAGAGTTTATTTCAAAAATCATAGAGTTTATTGGGATTTTTTATGATTATGGTTACATTGATTAAATATTCATACCCAAACACATGAAAAAATTATAACACTTATTCCATAATTGTTATTTATGATGTCTTCATTTATTAGTACCATTTTCCACACTTTTTTACTTATGATAATTAAGATATCTATTTTAAGAAAATATGATCATATTTCTTTATTTTTTCAGAAATTATTTATTTCAAAAATCATTTTTTCAAAAAATTAAAATTTTCATAAATCATATTTAAATCTATTTTTGAAGGGAAAAGGATTTCAAAATTTTCTTATGGTTTTCAATGATTCTTTTACATGTTTTCAATGTATTTTCAAAGAAATTATTTCGAAATTTTTTTTCAAGGTCATTTTTTGAAAAATGGGTTTCAAAATGTTTTCAAGAATATTTTATATTTATTAAGGAATTTTGTTTCAAAATGTTTTCAAGATTACAATTTATTTTATAAAAGAAATTTTTTTTTTCAAAACGATTTATATTATAAAATATTTTTTGTAAATAAGAAAGGATATTTTCCTCAGGAATCTTTCTTGAAAAGATATATCCAATTTTTTTTCCATCTAAGAGGATATTCATTGGTGATGCTCTTTCCTTTATGGGAAATGATCCAAAGGTTCCATTCATAATATTTTTCTTAATGGTTTATGTTTTGATGAAATGATGTTTATGAAACCCATTTCTCTTTTACATGTCATATTTTTATGAAAGTCATTACTCTTTCATTGGTTATATGCTTAATAAACATACTTCACAACACATGTTTTTCATTAATGAAATGATAATGATACATGTCCATTTTTCCATAGGTTATGATATTATTACATTTTTATGACACCTATTTTATTTCATGGGTTATGATATTTTTTTCATGATATTGGATTACACATATGTAATGACTCATATATTCTCTCATTTTTTTTAAATAAATTGGTAAAATTTAGAGACTGTGTGCTGAGAAGGTGTGAGATTCTAAGGTCCAGTGTACCTGAAATGATACAAAGAAAAATGATTTTTTTAATAGTGTGGGCAAGAATTTTTCCTGATAAAAATAAAGAACATCTAATCGGGTGATTGGATTAGAAATCAGAAGGAAACATTGCATTCATAGTAGTGAGTTTAACCTATATATGACCTAGGGTTGGTCAGTGCGGGTCAACTATGAAAAGTAATTTTTTGGTACATAACTGTAAATAAAATTATTAAATAAATTTATTTTATTTTCAAGTCCTAATTGCTCCTAAATATTATCTAGGATTAGAAATATGAGACAACTATTGAATTCATTGTGGGGTATTTTCCATAAGTGATACCAAACATCTGCAAATGTGAGAAGACATTGAAAGATAGATTTTGGATGTAAACATAATTAAAATAATTTAATAAAAAAAATATTTTGTTGACACATTAGCTATAATCATTAAAATGATTTTTTGGAGAGTTTAAAGGGTTATCCGCATAACCCAGGAAACATTGGAGAGATTTTGAAATGAACCATTGAAGAATTATCCCAAACAAACAGTGGTGAATTTAGAATCAACGATCAGTAACTCCCTTCATATTCAAAGGATCTCATCAATGAAAAAGATATGATGATAGATATTCATTAGTGATCCATCCAAATCCATGTAGGGTGTCAATCACTTTGTGATTTCCTTTCCCCTCTTAGAATCAAATGATGAACATGGATCAACCCACTAACAGGTTGATATGTGGCTCGTTCATTTTGGGTGAAAGGATAACTTTATTATGGGGATTAAGGGTATGATTACTCATTGTGAATATTGATCTTAGTTAATACTTTTAATATGAATATATCAAGGACGACATAAACAAGTCTAATATTCATCCATTGGGGTGTTCATGTTCATTATATATTTCCCCCAATCATCTCATTCCTTGTTCTTCGTGAATCCTGGTCAAAGGATCATTGTACATTCAATCTGTAGTGCAACGATCCTAGAATCTGGGATCTGATCCCACGACGATGCAATGCATTGGTAGCACAGGCTGGTGGAGACTCTAGCTAGATCAAGAGGTGTAGGGAAGGGAAAGTCCATTTCCAGAATGGTCAGTGGTAGAGGCAGCACCAGCCCTACAGGGGCGGCCAGTCCAAGCGGGGTGTGGCAGAAACGGGCCGCTGATTAAGCAATTGGCAGTGGCGATGAGACGTGGTACATGCAGGACCACATCATAAGAGGAGGCTCATTTGGAAAGAGGCAATTGGTGATTACTATGAGCCACACCAGGAAGCTGTGGTGGTGGCATCTAGGATGTGGATCAGAGCCTCTTCGGACAGAGGACCCTACGATGGCAAGGCCATGGGACTAGGCGAATGAGGCGTGCCGGCTGGGTTGACCAATGGATCTAGCCGGATATGTGTTTGGTCGACCGTGTGAACCAGAGGGACAATACCAAGGTATGATACTTCTAGTAGAGAAAGGATGGACTGTGCAACGTATGCCTTATTGGATAATTGGGCTGCTCTGGGGGGCCATTGGGCCATCCTAGACCGACCGGGTCGGGTCGGACTGGACCAGACCAGACTCTTTTTACTAAATTGGTTATATCTTTAATACGGGTTGTCTATTTAATGAGCCATCTACAGTGTTGGGACCCTTGAAATTATATATTCCTTTTGAAAAAATTATAAGTGGGTTTTATTTGTTTTTTTTACAACCAAATGGCTCGAGGAGTAGGTTCTCCCAGAACAAGCACACTATGAACGGAATCTTTTGACTCTCTATGACAATGTGATCTTGGTGACTATGTGACTTGGGGGATCCATAACCCATTTTATCTTTATGCGCCATCGATGCACCATGTTCCATTGAGTCTCTGTGAACCATCGACACTTTATGCACCATTAACGCTCCAGGAACCCTCAACATACTGTGCGGCATTGACGTTCTGGGTTCCCCTGACGCTCTATATTACATTGATCCATTATGCTCCAGTAAAGGTCCGTGTGTCTTGGATTTTAGTGCACCATCGATGTTGTGTGCTCCATCAATGTTCCATGCACCATTGACATTCTGTGAGTTGTCAACACTTTTAGTGTCAATAGAGACTAGGAGAGTTTTGGACTATAACTAAAAAATACGTATCTTCATGAATTAGAATTAAACCAATATGAGCTGACCGTATTGAATATACATCACAGGATTCTTTTTTGGTGTACTTCATGTGTTTCCTTTTTGGTGTACATCGTGTATTTCATAGTGGTATTACAATTATGGTTTTGGGGTCCCTACTAAGTATTGTTTTACTCACACATGCACGGGATATGCCCCAACATGTTATGTCTTGGGTAGATGATTAGTGCTTTGATGGCGTACTTGTTGGATTGGGGCTAGGTTTTGTTTAGAGTGAGGACCTATAGATGAGGTATGCTTCAACAACTTCAAACAAGTGTTTCTATAACTACCCTTTAAGTATGGTTTTCTACAAATGAATTCCTGGAGGTTGTACTTTTCCTTTTGGTTGGACTTTTATTCTGGCACATTTACTTTTCAGTTTTGTAGCATTACTATGTTTGAGAATCCTAGTTGTATAAATGCTTGTTTAGTTATTTTTTTCCCTTTAGCACTCTTGTTGGATACATGTTCATGTGTACTTGTATATAGGAAATGCCTCTCATTTGTGTGATATGCCTACTCAGTGCTAGCCTCCAGCCTTTGGCCTATTGGAGGCGGGATTGTGGATGTCATGACATAGGCCCTAGGGGATAGGTCATTAAAGAGTGGTGTCAGAGGTGGTTAGTTCTACCGACCGAACCTAGAGTCTATGATATTGTTTTAGAGCAAGAATGTCGAGTGTTTCGAGCTTGTCTTTGACACCATGGAATGAAATGTTGGAGTGGTGGATGATGTAACCGTACACTAGGACTTTGAATTCTACATTGTAACATAGTACAAGAAAACAATGGTTTTAGGGAAAATAAAATTACATGAATAATATAGGATTGAGTGTATTCTCATGTCCTTGTTGAGTTAGTGTATAGTCACCAGGTATACTCTATTAACTATGGTACATATTGATCAATTTTAGGATACCTCCATGTAGGCATCCATCCATGATTCTGATGCGTGATGAAGAGGATGATTCTCCTAGTGATGAGGCTTTTGTACGGGGACCAATATTGGAGATATCTCCCTTGGGTGGTGTACCAGTGATACCACCACATGAAGGATAATCGTTTCTAACAGGGTTACCTGCTAAGGATTCTCATAGACTAAGCATGTTTCATGAGTTCCAGAGGCAGTGACCTCCTAGGTTCAGTGGTAACCCATACCCCTAGGCTGCTAAGAATTTGTAGAGATGGTTACGTGTGTCTTCTACCTAGTGACAACGCCTCTCGATCATATGGATGACCTATTCGCGAGTCTTATACGTGGCTTAGTGGGGAAATGGTGGATCTTAGTGATCTATACACATTAATAGATTACCCTAACATAGAAATACATTGAGTTTATCTTAAGGTAAGAGTTATTTCCAATGATTTTACACTCGATGTGTATACAGGAGGTACTGCATCTACTACAGGGTAGTCAAGCAGTAATGAAAGTACTCAGCAAGATTTATAGATCTTTCATGCTACTCAATGATTATGGTGTGGGACACATTATTTGGGGTATGAAGATTAGATAAGGGGCTACACCAAGATATAATTGAATTCATTATATCCCTTAGCATCCCTGGATATATTGGGGTACTGGAGAAACCCCTACTAGTTGAGAGCATTCTAGTGGAGGAGACGCTAGCAGTGGGAGATTCCAGGAGGCACCAGGTATCTTAGTCTTCAACAATTCATAGCCAATTATAGACTCAGGGACCCAATTGAGACACACAATCTATTGGATGACCCCAGGATATGGGTTTTGGGGTTCGAGGCTTCTATGGAAGCACGATTCATCTAAAGGGTATGTTGTATTACACGTGCGGTGGAAGAGGACACATGGATCCGGATTTCCCAACTCACCATTTAGATGATCAGAAGAAGATCGAGGGACCGCTGAGTTAAGGTATGAGGAAGGAATAGGTAGTTATTTAGGGATGTTTATGTGGATGAGGAATATGTAAAAAATCAGGCGGTGGGTAGAGGATCGATGTACTACCACCACCACCCCCATGTGGTCCACCATGGACTTAATGAGCTGGAGGAAATGGATGAGGACACATTCATTCAATAGAGGCTTATGAACCTGGTGCTCCTGGGATGATTAGAGGTACAATATATGTATTTTACACCATAGCTATACTTTTCATAGACTCAAGTTCTAATCAATCTTTTCTCCCAAAAAACCTTGTTCGAGACTCAGATATTCATGTGGAATTGTTGACTCGATCACTACGCTAATAGGCTTATATAGGGGGAGATTCAATAATGACACACTGACTCTGATATAGTGTACTTACTCTAGGGGGAGAGTTTTACTTGGGATCTCTTGATGGTAGTTTATATACCATATGACGTCATTCATGGTATGTACTAGTTATCTGTAGTTCTTGTCCAAGTTGATTGGTTTAGGCATAGAGTGTGGTGTGTTTGTGGATATGGGACTAGGTTTTCCTTTTTTAGGGAAATCAAAATATGTTTAGGGTAGGAAGAACTTACTTATAGGAGGGTGAAACTAATTACACATCAGATGGCTAGTCTAACCCCCAGCATAGTAGAGGAGATGAGTCCTTAGTTTCCTACATTGGTGGTAAATTATGAGGATGTCTTTCCTCGTGATCTCCTTGGATTACCTCCCCATAGTGAGGTAGACTTATAAAATTATGTGTACCCTAAAATGAAACAGATATCTACCCTTTCATATTTGATAAAACCTGTGGAGCTTCATGAGTTGAGGGTATAACTGGAAGACTCGCAGAGGAAGGGCTTCGTGAGACCTAGGGTTTCACAATGGGTGGACTGAGTTTTGTTTTCCAAGAAGGAAGATGGAAGCTTGAGGTAATGTGTGGAATACTGGTGCCTAAACTAGGTGAACATAAAGAATAATTAAACAATACTGAGGATTGATGACCTCTTCAATCAACTGAAGGGAGAAAGGTGGTTTTGAAGAAAGAACTCAGACCTAGCTATCACCAACTTCATGTAAGGGATGAGGATGTACCAAATATATAATTTACATGCAGGTATGGACACTATTAGTACATAGTGATTCTATTTGATGTGAAAAATTCCCTATAAGTGTCATGGGAAACATGGACAAGATCTTCCAGCCTTACTAGAATGGTTCCTTGTAGCCTTCATTGATGACATCCTCATCTACTCAGCGTTTCAGAAAGAGCATGTGATACACTTGTAGATGGTCATAGACACACTCAAAGAGAACCAGCTTCAGTGGAAGCTCTTGAATTGTCAGTTTTTGAATCAAAAGTTCCACTTTCTGGTCCATGACGTTTCAAAGGCTATAGTTTCGATAGATCTAGTGAAGATTGAAGTAGCGCTTTCTTGAGAGCCACATAGAAGTGTTACTGAGGTATGGAGATTCTTGGGCTTCTATAGGTACTATTAGTGGGTTTTAACCAACTTTTACGGACAAGAATCACCCATGAAAACCTTGACATAGATGGGGAATCCTTTCATATTGACAGGGATGTTACAACAGTGCTTTCAAGAGATGAGGCAGATATTGACGAGTGCCCCCATAATAAGATTACTGGAAGAGGGTGTTTATTATGTTGTGTCATGTGATGCATCAGGGACCATGATATCTTATGACTAGATTCATTGGTAATAGATGATTGCCTATGGTTTATGCTAGTTGAGGTAGCATGAGAATCAATATGTCACCCATGATCATAAGATAACAGGAGTAGACTTCACATTGAATATACGGGGACACTGCCTGATGGGCGAGCAGTTTACCATCTACCGTGACCACAGGAGTCTCGTGTATATCTTCCCTAAAAATGATCTGAGTATGAGATAGGTATGATGGCTAGAGTTCCTCCAATATTAGGACTTTTTGTTATTATATTCCCATGGGAAGGGGAACGTGCTGAAAGTTTCAATCAATAAGAGATCTAAATTGATGTTACTGAGTTAGGTGCCAGATCAATTTGCCACGTTACAGGTATCCTTTATGGATAGATATGGAGCATATTACCTCTAGTTTATGGTTTTCTCCCCTCCACTCTTACATCAATTTAGGGAGGCACCACTCATAGACACCGACTATGAATATTTTCGTGCTCACATGTCCATTGTACATACCCCGAATTGATATTCGAAAGGTGGGGAGAAGGTTGTTCCCTTCGGAGGATGCACATAAGTATCAGTGATGTTGCGTGAGGAGGTTATGAGGGAGTCCCATTCATCCCATTTATTGATACATCCAGGAGTGGTAATGATTTATCAGAACATATAGCGTCATTTCTAGTGGCTAGGGATGAAGAAGATAGTGGTAGAGTTTGTTTCTTAGTGCTGCACTTGTTAGCAATTAAAGGAATAGAAGCAGGTTCCAGTGAGCTTGACCCAACTACATTAGGTTATAATCTATAAGTAGGATGGGATATCTATGGACTATGTGACCATTTTAAGATGAATTTCTATGGTACACAATACCATTTGGTGATCCTTTAATGACTCTCCTAGTCGCCCCACTTTCTACAGATCCATGAGAAAAACTTAGTAAAGATCATGTGATTCCTCTTCTTGTAAGAGATAGTTCGACTCCATGGATTACCATGGACAATAGTCTCAGATCGTGATGATTTCATTACATCCCGATTGTGGAAGGGATTGTAGGAGGCATTTGGTACTCATCTGCACATGTCCAAAACATTTTATCCATAGACAGAGGTCCAGGTGGAGAGGACCATCAATGTTCTTGAGGATATACAATGTGCTTTCATCCTAGACTATGTCCGCAGTTGGTAGGATCACCAAACTCTGGTGTAGTTATCATAATTTTTTTACCACTCCCCCATTAGTATAGAACAATTTGAGGCCTTGTATGGGAGACCCTGCAGGACACCAATTTGCTGGACAGACCTAGGATATTCAGCACTCATGGGCCTGAAGTTTGTGAATGAAACTACATTGAAGGTCTAGGTCATCCCAGATCAGATGAAGAATACACAGAGCCATTAGATATCCCATTCGAAGAGGAGTTAGTGGCCATTATAGTTTAAAGAGGGTGACCATGTGTTCCTTCAGGTGTTATATTAATGGGGGTTGTGGAGATTTGGTTATGGAGGCATGTTATATCTGAGATAAATTGGCTCTTTTCATATTCTGAGTATAGTTGGTGAGGTGGAATGTCACCTACCTCAACCCCCTCAGTTACACAAGGTGTATGATTTCTTTTATTTTTCATGGTTGAGGAGTTACGTGCATGATCTGTCACATTTCATCAACTGGGGTGAGTTGTAGATTGTCAGTGGTGAGTCTTTTGAAGTGTACCTGGTAGAGATTGAGGATCCACATGAGAAGTTCCTTCATTTGTTGTTAATTACTCTAGTGCGTGTTCGGTGGAACCGTGGGAATATATAGGGGATCACTTAGGAGTGGGAGGCTCAGATTCATGCTTAGTACCCTCATCATTTCATGAGTAGCCCTTAGTTTGGAATTTGGGGATGTAATTCCCTATTGTGGGGAGAATGTAATTACTCAAATTTTTTCTGGTTGAATATTTATAAATTAATTAGGAATGTTCTAAGACTAGGTATTGAGACAGTGTGAGATTCTGGGGCCCAATGATCCTGGTATGATACAGTAAAAATGGTTATTCATTAATAGTGTACATGGGCATTTTACCAAAAAAAGTTGAATAATATCTAATTGGGTTCTTGGATCAGAAATCTAATGCAACCATTGTGTTCAGTTAAGCGTTTTTACCCTAGGAACGTCCTATGGTTAGTCAGTGATCGTCAACATTGAAAATTATTTTTTGGGACATAATAATGAATAAAATAATTAAATAAAATTATTTTATTTTAAAATACTAATAACTCATGAATGGTAACTTGGATTTAAAATTTAATACAACTGTTGATTTTATAAGGTGTTATTTTCCATAGGAGAGGTCTAATATCGGCTAGCACATGTTAGCTGTGAAATAATGATTTTGGATGTAAATGTCCTTAAAATATTTTAATAAAAATTATTTTGTTAATGCAATGTTTAAACTTGTTAAAATGATTATTATGGATATTTTCCAGTGTTAGATTCATAACTATGGGAATATTTGAGTTCCTATAGAGAAACAATTTGATGAACTCTCTCAAACAAATGGTGGAAGATCATGAATCTACGATCAATGACACACCTCATATTCAAAGGATCTCCACAACGACAATGATATGATGATCAATCTTTGTTAGTGAGCATTCCATGTTTTTGTTGGGTTTCGATCTCTTTGTGATTTCCTTTCCCCTATAAAATTCAAATGACATAAAACCTTTAACCACGAAAAGGTAAATATGTGGTTAATTCCTTCTTGTGATATGGATATATTTATTATAGGTAATAAAGGGATGATAAATCTGGGTTAATATTAGTTGATTGTTCTTAATTAAACCTTCTAACATGATGGAATCATGTCTGACATGAACAAGTACATGATCCATCCACTGGTGAGTTCATGTGCTTTGTCTCTTTCACCCAAAATCCTTATTCCTCATTCCTTCTAAATCGTGATCAAAGGACCATTTTACCTTCAGTCCATATTTCCACAATCCGAGGACTGGGGATATGATCCCACGGTATTGCATGTCGGTGGCATCGCAAGGCGGCAATGGCTTTGGCCGGTTTAAGAGGAGCGCAAAAGGTAAAGGCTACCTGAAGCATGGTAGATGTAAAGGCATAACCAGACCAGAATGGGAGGTTGGGCCTGGTGGGGTATTGTAGGAACGGGACACTGGTAGGGTGGCCTATAGTGGAGACAAGATGCGGTCCAGGTGGGACCACATCAGAGATGGAAGCCCACTGTGGTGGAGGTCATGAGCAGTGAACTAGGGTCGGATAAGGAGGCCATGTTAGTAGTATCTAAGATGTGACCTAGAGTCACATCAGAATGAGGCCCCTGCAGTGGAAGTGTTGTGGGACCATGCAGATGAGGTGGGCCCCCTGTGTTGACTAGGGATGTAGGCTGGCCATGCAGTTGGGTGACTGTATGGAATAGAGTGACGTGGGAAGGTTGGGCCGCACCAGGAAGAGAAAGGAAGTTCCATGAAATGATAGATTGGATAGATAAATTTTCTAGTTGAGGTCGTCCAAGACTAACCTCCTCAGGTCGGGTAGGCCAGACCAGGTCAGGTCAGACCCAGACCGAACCATCCCCCTTTTACTGAATTGATCATATCTTTTAAACGGGAGGTCTGTTTGATGACCCTTCTGTGGAGTTGTAACCCTTACAATGAGATACATAATTTGGTATACTCTAAGTTGATATTTGTGTATTTTGGTTTACAATCTTATGGCTTGAGAAGTAGGTTCTCTTAGAACAAGCGCACTATGAGAAGAACCCAATGGCTGGCTGTCACTATGTGATCACGAAGACTTTGTGACTTACAATGGGCTGGAAGACCCATTAATGCCTGGTGCACCCTCAGTCCTCCGTGCACCATTGACACTCCATGTGACATCGATGCTATATTCTCCATAGATGCTTTGTGGACCATCGACGCACTATGATCCATCAATTCTATGAGCGCCATAGATGTCTGGGGAAACATCGCCACTCAGGGTGCCATTGATGTTCTGAGTTCCATCGATGCTCTGTGCGCCATGGATGCTCTGTGTTCCAACTATGATCCTTACATCGTTGAATCTTTATTCTCCACAAATTCTATGTGAACCATTTATGCTCTATGAACCACTAAGGCTATGTGCTTCATCGATACTTCGTGCGCCATCGACACTTCTAGTGTCATGGTTACTGGAAGATTTGTAGACTACAATGGGAAAATCCTTTTCGTCATAATTTAGACTTATACCTTTGTGAGATGATAGTATTTACTATAATTCAATGGTTTCCAAGGTGTTTTACTTCACATGGTTCCTTTTTGGTGTAATTCCTATATTTATTAGTGGTATTACCAATTTGGTATTGGGGTCCCTACTAAGTATTGTTTTACTCACCCATACACTGGCTATGCCCGCACGTGTTGTGTATTGTGCATATGATCGATGCTTTGAAAAATTCCTTGGTTTCCTAAGGCTAGGTGGTGCATATAGAGATGCCTAGAAAATGAGGTGTGATTCAGCGACTTCGACACCTTTTTCTATACATACACTTCATGTTGTTTTTTCTGCACATGAATTTCAAGAGATTTTACTTTTCCTTCTGGTTGGGCTTGTATTCTGTCCCATTTACATTTCAATTTTGTAAAATTACTCTATGTGGAAATATTAGTGGAATGAATTCATATTAACATAGTTTTTTCAGTTCAAAATTTTTTCTTCAAGACACATGCGTGTGTACATTCACTTCGGCAAATGCCACCTATTTTTGGCATATTCCTTCTTAGTACTTGTCACCATCCCATTGCATATTGGAGACAGTCATGGATTATTCAAATCATGGGCCCCAGGGTAAAGGTTTCTAAACATATTTATGATTTAATTATGAGATGGGTGGGATCTATATCTCCCTCAAATGCATTGGGTAATGATTTATATATATTGAGATAGAAATGGCTGGAACTGGGAGTGAACCCAGTTTAGTAAAGAAATTTGTCTCTTAATATGGTCGGGGAGTGAACCATGACTACTAAAATGGTCATTGAAGTGATCCATGACTTGAAAGATGGTATAGAGAGTGAACCCGTACTACTAATATAGTCATGGTAGTGATTTATTGTCTACTATGGAAACAATAAATAGTCTTATGTGTCGGCCACAAATTCCGTTTATTAATACCTATGTTGTGATTTTATATATTATGATTGTGATTAAATTATGATTCATCTATTATGAACTAAAAATATTTAATCCATGACTCATATTTATGATATTTGATATGTAGGATATGATATTCAAATTTTATTCTCATGTTCTCATACCCTTATGCTCATTTAATGTTTATATATATCTTTTGTTTACCCTTATTGGGAATCAGGGATAACTCCTTTGTTATGTTACCTTTCCATAGGTTATGAATAGTGGATTTATGAATAAGTGTTTAATGGGATGATTTTTTCTAAATCATGAATATCTATTACTGATTAATAATTTCTTATTCAAAGTTTACAAAGACACTGAACTATTACGGTATGTGGGTATTTATTTTTCTAATGTACCAAATCATCTAAAATGTTGTAATATTCATGTTTGGGTTTTAAGTATTATTAGATCAATTAAATATAAGTTAAAACAATTTATTTCATTGGAAACAATTTCAAATTAAATTTAGATATAAAAACATAGTGAGCTTTTTAACATTGTTAATATAAAAACCATCCTTGTCATTCTGTCTGAGGGATTAGAATTAAATTAATTTCTGTCGTATATGAGATTAGAATTTGAAAAAAATGGAATCCATATTTATAATAAATAAAATGTATTATTTATAATAATTTAATCATATTTTTTCCAAAAATAATAGTGAAATTAATTTAAATTAATTAAAGTGATTAAGGTAAAAACCATATTAATTAATAATTAAGCATCAATTTTAAGAGGACAATTGACCTAAACACATATGCAAAATCCATTTTATAGAAATATTTAAACCAAGTCCCATTTTGGCTCAAATTTTACCAATTATTAGAGGAACATTTTTAAGGGATACTAGTCAATTGTGTTTACCATTTTATATTTACAGGAATTTCATTCCTCCTATATAAAAGAGCAACCCCCCTCACATCCTCACACCTCTCAAGCCACATTGGATCTTCTAAAAAAGAACAAATATCCTCTAACATTCAATACCTTTTACCTAGAAGTCAATTTTTGGCCATAAGTTTAACCGAGTAATACCATTCGTTCAAAATAAAAGGAGTTACCAAAATAAATGGTAACATCCTTCCTCAAAATCCTTTATTTAATTATCATTCTACACCTTGTACAATATACAGATTATATGATTATATAAAAACCTTAGTATCCTTAATATATTGATTATTTTATTATTCTAATGGTTATACCTACACTTTCACACACCTCCATCCATCTGGAAAAAAACATACTATTTTTTTGTATGGCGAACTGCCACCTCACAAAATGATGTTGTTCATTTTTCCTTTACCATCTCATATGGGTGGGAATTATGATGGAAAACATGTTTTTATATGATATATATTATATTTAGAATGTACATAATATTTTGGTATTATTATATAACTCATATATTCATTATTTCTATTTTGGGTAAATGAGATAACTTCATTTCTAGAAGTGTGCACTACAACCTCCCTAAAGTGATGTGATTCGTTCACACATTACATTGAATGTATTAATAATTTGTTCAGTGAACTCATAAGATATGTATGAAATAATAATGATTCTGTAATTATATTATCTATAAATCCATACATCTATTTTATTTAATTTATTTATTTCAACACACTGATAAAAATAAAACAATGTTCTTTCATACGTACGAGCTAACATCTCCATGAATGGTGTATTTCATTTCATATTTCTACATTTATTAGTTTATAATAATATTTATATAATGAATATATATTATATTTATAACATTTTTTATATTAAGGAAATAAATAAATTATTATCTATGTAAGATGATCTGGAACTGTAAGTCAAAACCTATACAAAAAAACAAAGCTGGTATTAACTGAAACATAACATTATCCTAGAGTGATAAAAAATGGCTAATCGAAAGACATTAAAAATAATATATGGTATTATATATAGGAATATGGTTCTATTATAGACTTATAATAAACTTATTTTACTATAAAGGAGGTTTTTATGAGTATGATAAGATCCAAAAAATAATATAAGAGTTTTCTAATCTCACATTTATTTCTATGAGATTTATGCCTTATTCACAACTCATTTTTTCTGTGGTGTACATATTTCCCATGAATATATTATATGAATCTTATTCATAAATATATTTTTATTTACATTACCATTTTAGGTCCTTTCATTCATGAGGTTTATGTTTCAAAAGATACCAAATTATTAAAGTAATTTTGTCTCAATTTTCCTTCCTTGAGACACACGTTTTTTAGGAACCTATATTATTTTATGAGGTATATGTACTACCATTTGAAATTTTATATCATGAATCCCCATTTTTAAATATATTTTATGCTTCATTTAATTTACTTTTATTATATGGTATGTTTTATTCAATGTTATCTTGTGGTTAGTGTTTATCCCAAAAATTTCATCATTTATTGGGATTATTTACGATTATGATTTCATTGATGAAATATTTTGATAAATACTACAATAAAACTAATGAACTCTCTTTTCCTCTAGTTATTAGTAATTTCATCATGTATTAGTTCCATTTTCCACACGTTTTAACTTAAGAAAATAAAAAATTCATTTTAGGAAAATATGATCTCATTTCATTTTTTGGTCGGAAATAAATTTGTTTCAAAACATTTATTTTCAACATTGTTTTTTCAAAAATGATTTTCAAATAATAATCCAAGATTATTTTCAAGGAAAATTGATTATCAAATTTCTTTATAGTTTTAAAACCTTCCATTAAATTTTCATAAATTATTTTAAATGGAATGGTTTTCAAAAAAAATTTCTAGAATAATTTTCAATGAAATAGTATTAAAAATATTTCCCACTTCCTATCACACCCCAAGAAGTGAAGGTGAATTTTTAATTTCGAATGTACTAAAAAATTATGAGTTTTAATGATAATAAATTCCATATATCATTGTTTTACAAAAAAAGGGTTTGACTGGTCCATTATTTAGAAATACTCATTTATGGAAATCATACCTTAATCTCTAAACCCTAATCTGGTGTTCAATGTAAACCTTTCAATAATTGGATAACCTTGTCACCCTTTGAAAATATTAAATCCAAATGTTTAGAAAGAAGGTCACAAAATTTCTCAAAAAAAAACATTGCATTGACCCCTCATATATCATAATATATATCTTGGTTTCCACATACCAAACATGTGAATGCATTCAACATGTATTCTCTTGAAACATCATAATAATCAGAATTTTTAAAAAAATGAAAACATTCATGTCTCCTTATTTAAATGTTTATTTTATATATTCCTTATATCAAAATATGTTGTAAACTTTATCTGTGATAGAATAAGTCATGTGTATTCCCATCAGTAAGATTATATTTAAATTAATTTTTATAATTTATGTGATTTTAATTTGATTGAAAGTAATTAAATTTTTTTATAGTGATTATGGTAAAAATTAGTTTACGAAATGATTAAAAATTAATATAAAGAGGAAAAATACCCTAAACACGTGTCCAAAATCCTTTATTTGAAAAATGTTATACCAAGCCCCATCTTTGATCTAATTTTATCAGTGATTGGATTCCCATGAAGTAAGGGATAACTCCCATTAATGTTATGTTTTTTATATTTACAAGAATTATTTTTCTCCTCCTATATAAAAGGTCACTCTAACCCCTCACTTCCTTACAAATACCAGAAACCTTGGATCATCCAAAACCAACCCAAATCACCTCCCAAAATACCTCCCTTTTTCATTAGAAGTTTTCCTTTGGGAATAAATCCAATCAAGGAAGTTCTGTCATGCAAAACAATATGAGTTACCCATATAAGAGTTAACATCCTCCCCCATACTCCTTTATTGGATTTTCATTATCGACTCCATCAAATATTTTTATTCGATAACTATGTAATATACTCAATATCCATAAGATATGAATATTTTTTATTTATAAGGGCTCAACCGATACTTAAACACCCATATATCTAGTGCGTAACTAACTTACCATTTTTTGTGTATGGCGAACTACCGCCTCACAAAATGACGTTGTTTATTTTTCCTTTACCACCTACCATAGATGGGAACTTTTTTTGAAACTCTATTTGTACATTATATATATATATATATGATATATATGATATATTTATGATTATGGAATTATTTTATAACACATACATTTATTCATTCTATTTTGTTTAAATATGATAACTCTATTTGTGGAAGTGTATACTACCACCACCTCAAAGTGATTTGATTTATTCATAATATATATAAAATATATTAACGATGAGTTTAGTAAAATTATATCATCTATATATGACATGATAATTATAATTTAATTATTATATATATATACATATATTTCGTTTACATTCCTTTCAATTTGATAATAAAATGGAAGTAACGTTCATGCCTGCATACGTCCTGCTCTTTCCATGAACTGTGTAATACATTTAATATATATATCCTTTATATAATATTATAAATATTTATATAATGAATATATATGATATATAAATCATTTTTTAATTTTTTTTAAATTAGTAAATCATGATCTATGTATGAGGATCCAGAATAACAAGTTAAAAACTGTACGACCAACAAAGTCGTTATTACAGAAAACGTTTCTTTAGCTAGGAATTCTTTATAAATGTATTACATAATAGAATAATTGAATCATATTTGATATTATATATAAGAATATATTTCTGAGTTATATATATAATAATCTTGTATTTATTTCATAGGAGGTTGAACATGTACAAAGAAAGTCCAGACATAAGGTAGGAGTTTTCCCATCCCACTTTTATTTTACCTGAGACACAAGCCATGTCCACCTCATATTTCTTATATGTATTGTTTTTAATGACCATTGATGTATTATATGATTCCTACAATTAAATTCTGGGAAATTTAAATAATTTTTTTATGATATTTATTTCAAGGGTTTTATGTTTCAAAAGTAACCAAATCAGTAAAGTAATTTTGTCTCGGTTTTCCTTCATTGATAAAAATTCCATGTTATGAACCTATATTCATTTATGATGTGTATATGATACCATTTGAAATTTTATATAATGAAAATACTTATTTTTATAATATTTAAACTTTATGAAATTCCATTTTATTACATGGGGAGTATAATTCAATTTTACCAAGTGTTATGTTTTTATTGAAACAATCTTATCATATTTAGACTATTTATGATTATGCTTTCATTGATGAAATTTTATGATCAATATATCAATAAATTTCCTGATGTTTTTTCAACTGTGGTTATTTGTTTTATCTTCCAATATTCATTATATTTTTCCACCATTTGTTACATAATATGAGTAATAATGTGTTTTTAAGAAAGTTTGAATTTACCTATCTTAGGTCAGAAATCAGTGTTTTTTTAAACCCTATTTTTTAAAAAATCAATATTATTTTATAATATTTCAAACAAATATTTTAAAAATTTTCTATGAGTATTATTTATACGTTTTCAATGTACATTAAATGTAATTTTTTTAAAAAAATAATTTCATCACTTATAAATATTCAGGATTAATTTCATAAATATTGTTTTCAAAATGTTTTATGGATTAAAAATATTTTTTTCAAAGAAGAATGGAAAATTTCCTCATGAAATATATTCAAAAGATATTTATAATTTATTCTCCCTATAATATGCCATATGTTGGTTTTAATCATTTTTATGGGAAAAACTCCAATGTATACATTTATATTCTTTCACTGAAGGGTTTATATTTTGATGGCACGATGTTTCCAAAATCCATTTCTCTATCATGGGTTATATGTTTATGAAACACATTTATCTTTCATGGGTTATGTATTTATGAAACATATTTCTATTTCATGGGGAATATTCTTTTAAAACCCACTTCATTTCATGGGTTGTGGATTGATAAAATGATTATGTATCCTATCTCTTTTTCCATAAGTTATTATATGATTACATGCATATGATACCCCTTTCATTTCATGGGTTATCATATGATTGTTTATGTTATTTTGGAACACATATGTATGATTTTATTATGAGATGGTTGGGGACTACATCTTCTTCTAATTCATTAGGTAATGATTAATATCTCAGGAGATAGACAAAGTAGGAAGATGGAGTGAACTCAGTTTGGTAAAGGACATTGTTTACTAATACGGTCTTGGGAGTGAATAATTACTGCTAATATGTCCATGGGAGTGAACCATGACTAACAATGAGGCATGGGGAGTGAAACCATACTAATAAGATGGCATTGGAATTGATTTCTTGACTACTATTTAAATAATTTTATATGCTTATCTTCCTGCCAAAAATTCTATGTCTTCATCATATATTATGATTTCAGGGATTATACAATTCTATCCCTTATCATTCAAGTCCAATAAACTATGAAAATTTATTTTAAAACTCATTTATATGATCATTTATATGTAGGGTATGATCTTAAAATTTTATTCTCATGTTTTTATACCCTTCTTCTCACATTTTCATTATAGATGTCATTTGCTTACTGTTAATGAGCATCTGATCACACCACTTTCTTATCATTATTTTTCCCATAATATGAAGAATGGTTTTAAGTAAAAGAAGTAAACTATAAGATATGTTTTATAAATATTCAGGATCATTCACCAAGTTGTCTGTTTTTTTAATGTTTTCAAGGACACAAACTATTACGGTCATCTAGAATATATTTTTTAATGTTTTGAATATTCATCTAAAATGATGAAATGTCCATTTATATTAATACAAGGTCGATATAGCTATTATAAAAGTAAATTGTTATTCAAAAATTTGATAATTGGTTGGGAGAACCCTTAATGATATCCCTAGTAATATATCTAAGTATATGTTTAAGGATGTCTCTACAGATATGTTTAAGGGTGAGGAAAGTATAAGAAAATTACTTGACCTTTTCATCCAATGTTTTTATATAGTTAATTTTTTTTAAATGGTTTTTAAATTTAATTAGATAAATTTTATATCATCAAAATAATTTTTTTGGTTGGAAACATTTTCACATTATTTTTAGATATTAAAACATAGTAAATCATTGAAACTTTTTACTTTGAAACCATTATTTGTCTTCCCTCTAGTGAGATTAAATTTAAATTCATTTATACAATTTATGTGATGAAAGTATTGAAAAATTTATTCCATATTTAGAAGAAAAATAATTTTTAGATTCCATTAAGGTCAATTTTTTTTCGAAAAAAATTTGCAAAACTAATTAAAATTAATTTGAGTGATTAAGGTAAACATTAGTTTTCTTAATGATTAAACCTTAATCTTAAAAGGCCAAATACCCTAGACACAAGTCCAAAAGACATTTTCAAGTCATATTTTGACAAAGTACCCTATTGGATATAATTTTCTTAATTTTTTTATTCCCATTATGTAAGGGATACCGCTAAATTTTTTTTAGCATTTATATTTTCAAAATTCCACTCCTCTTCCTTTAAAAACGGGAACTCACACTCTCTACCCCCCTTCCAGAAGACTATCAATAAAATTTAGACCAAAAAACCTTACCAAAATATCATCACAACATCACAACATTATTCTATGATGCCTCCCTTTCAAAATAACTCCAAAACTAATGAGTAACTTTGATGCAATCCAAGAGGAGTTACCAAAAGAAGCTGTAACATCCTTCCTGATTCTCTTTTTTATTAATTTTTTCATCCACCACATCAAATAATATTATTCTATTATTAAATATTAACCTCATAATCCTTAATTTTTTTTTCTACTCTAAGGGTTCAACCTACACTTACCCACACATCTCACTAATGGGTAACCGACTAACCGTTGTTCTATACGACGAACTACCACCTCACTAAATGATGTTGTTATTTTTTAAACTACCACCTCCCATGGTTAGGAATTATGATTTAAGATATATTTTTATATGATTTATATGATATTTATGATGTATTTATCCTTCTGTAATTATTTTATAATCCATACCTTCATGAATTACATTTTTATGTAAATATGATACCATTGTTTGGGGAAGTATGGATTACCGCATCCTGAAAGTGATGTGATTTATTCACACTCTACACAAAATATATTAAGGATATATTTATTAAAAATATAGTAAATTTATTAAATAAAAATTAAAAAATAATTAGAATATATATATATGTTTATTTACTTTTCTTTCAATGTGATTATAAAACTGAAACCACATTCATGTGTATGTACGACCTACCCTCTCTATGAATGGTTTTCTCTATTTCATATATATATCATATATATATATTATTATTAATATTTATAATGAATATATACAATATATAAATTTTGTTTAAAATTATTTAAATACTTAAATCATGATCTATGAAAGAAGATCAAGATTAACCATTCAAAACACATACAATAAACTAAGCGGTTATTACTAGAAAAAATTCTTTTTCCTGTAATTATTAAAAAATAGGAAATAAAAATTCATAAGTGAATCATATATGGTATGATATAATGGAATATTTTTATTTTTAAGATGTATAAAAAACTTTTATTTAATTTATAGGAGGGTTGAATGTGAATAAAGAATGCCATGTATTAAAGTAATTGTTTTCACATCTCACGTTTCTGTTTTGTCATACACAAGCCATGTTCACCACATATTTTTTATATTTTGTGTGTTTTATACCCATGGAAGTATTATATGATTCATATTATTTTATTTATTGGTATTTAAATATATTTTTTACTATCTTTCCTTAATGGGATTCCAATTTCAAAATATAAGAAATTGGTAAATAAATTTTTCATCAATTTACCCTTCTTGAGACACCTTCTATGTTATGCACCTATATTATTTTATAAGGTCTATATAAATCCATTTAACATGTTATATCATGAACCTCATATTTTGTATAATTGTATAAGAATAGTGTAATTTCACTATCTTACGTGGGAAGTATAATTCAAAGTAACTAATTTCTAAGAGTTTATTGAAACAATATTATAATTTATCGAGACTGTTTATGAATATTCTTCCAATGATGAAATATTATGATACATATTTCAAGAAATTTCATGAATTTTCTATTCCTATGGTTATTATTTTTATCTTACGGTAATTTATAAAAAAATTTTACTCTTTGGATCATTATATTTTTAATAAAGTGTTTTTAATAATGTCTTCCTTTACCTCCTTCTTCGGTCAGAAATATATTTTCTTTAAAAAGAATGTTATAAAAAAATAAAATATCATTTATAATTTATTAAGAAAAAATTACTTAAAATTATTTTAAATCATGATTTATATATTTTAAAATTAATTTTTAATAAAATGGTTTTTAAAAGGTTGTCAATTTTCTTAAAAACAATTTATACGTAATTTAGAGGTAATTGTTTTCAAATATATTTTCAAGCATCAATTTGGAAAAAATGGTTTTCAAAATGTTTTCAAGTATTCTTTATATGTGTTCATAGTATTTTAAAATAATTTTTTATCAAAATATTTTAAATATTTCTATATATGTTCTCAATGTATTTTTAATGAAATGGTTGTAAATTGAACTTCAATATTTATTTATAAGTTTTCATATTATTTTCAATGAAATTTTTTTCAAAATTTTTTCATGATTTCCTTATGAGTATTCAAAGTATTTTCAATGAAATGGTGTTCAAAATGATTTTAATAATTTATTTTATATTTTTAAATCATTTTCAATGGAATGGGTTTTAAAAATTTTTCACTATTATTTTATAAGTTTTCATCGGAAATGGTTTTCAATATGTTTTTAAACATTCATTATAAGTATTCAAAAAAAAATCAAACTAATTTCAAGATTATTTTATATGTTTCTAAGGAAAATGTTTCCAAAACAATTTCAAAATTTCTTCATAAACTTCTCAGAAAAATAATTTCAAATGGTTTTCAAATATTCCTTTATATGATTTAATGCTTATTTTCATGAATATAGTTATAAAATGGATTTATGTTTTAAAAATGTATATTTTAAAAATATTTTTTTCCAATGGAGAAAGGATAATTTCTTCATGAAATGTTTTTAAAATTTAGTGATTGAACGTTTCTCATGCAATAACATTATCTAATATCATATTCAAGAAACCATTAATAATCATTAGTTATTTAAAAAAATTGATAAAAAGTTCCCAATTAGGGGTTTTTAAAACTGAAATGGTAAACTCCTTTAAAATATATATAATATTTAAAAATAAATTTTAAACAAATTATAAAAATTATTTTATAAAATATCTTGGAAAATAATTTTTAAAATACTTTTGATAATATATTTCTTTAGAAAACACTTTAAAATTATTTTAAAAGAACTTACAAATTTGAAAACAAAATGATGAAAACATTTTTCAACATATAATATCTTTTTGAAAAATATTTTAAAAATACTTTGAAAAATTATTTTGAAAACACTTTTAAATATATAATAGTTTCAAAAATACTTTTGAAAACATATTAAAAATATGTTTTCAAAATAAATTTGAAAATAAAATTTCCTTTGAAAATATTATATCAATTATAAAAATACTTATTGCTTTGAATATATTAATAAAACTCTTTGAAAAGACTTATGATTTTGGAAGAGATAAAAATACATTAAAAAACATAATCTATTGAAAAAATTATAATTATTTTAAAAATAATTATTCTTAAAATTTGATTTAAAATGATCTTGTGTTTTTTTCACAAATAATTAAGCAATATCTTCAAAAAACAATAGGGATACTTCAAAAATTTATTGTCATCTGGGAATACCCAATTTTCCTTAGTAATGGTTTCAATCCCCTCTCCCCATACATGTTTACAATATCCATGTGCCAATTTTTTTTGAAAATATTGTTATCTTTTCTTCCATATATATACATTTTTCATTGGATTTGTTTCTATAAAAACATAAAAATTCATTAAATGAACATACACAATTATATATATATATATTCATTGTAAATCACTTTTATAATTTGGTGCAACCAAAACTCATGACTATTAGCCTTTAGCGAACTATTAATAAAAATAATTATTATTATCCATGTATTAAAACATTCATTTATAAACTCATGAAAAACATTTTATTGAAAAAGTACATAAAATGTTAAAATTTATCTTTCAAAACTCATAATTCAATAAGAATATGAAATACCTAGTTAAAATATTCTATAAATGAAACTTTTATACATAAGATATTAGGTTAAATTTATTAAACTCTTTAAATAAAATAATATAAATTTTAAATTCTAAATTTTCATAAATTAATACACACATATATATATATATTGTTTTCTTAAAATAGTCACAAACAATAAACAATTATGTAAATCACATAATATTATAAAAGTAATATTTTAAATATAATCATTTCATCCTTGCACACACACACACACATATATATATATATTTAAATCAAACTATCGAAACCCTTAAAGTTATATGAAAAATAAAAGGGATCTAAGTGGAATCTATAATGTTTCAGAATTTCATAAAATAAAATTGTACATGAAAAAATTAAATCCCCTTTCATGGATATAATTACTTACAAAAATAGATAACTAAATATTATTGTAAAACATATAAATCTTGGAACATAGATATGTTTTATACATATACTCACATGTATATATATATATATATCTATATAAACATGGAAATTATTGAAAATAATATAACACAGATTCGCCCATATTTACATAAATATAAGTTTAAAAATACTTATATAACATCTGGAAAATATAGAATGAAAATAATGATCAAATATATTTATAAAACAATGAGTTTGTAATACACATAATAGTTGTATAAAAAATGAATATACCACTAAAGTAAAATATAGTTTAAAATAATGATTTATTTTATAATCAGAAGACTAAAAATAATTTTAAATTTTGAACAAATATAAAATATCCCCTTACATATAATATTAATTTTTAAATACATCCTTTATAAATTAGAACTCTTAAAACATAAATAATCATGAAATTAATAGGTTTTATATATTTATATATTCAGAAATGAAGGCATTCCATTTGAAAAAAATTCACAAAAAAAAATATAATAACATTTAAAAATAATGAAAGCATTCCCCTTACAAGAATTATTGGAAACTTTATATAGTTTCTTCTAATTTGGGTGTTCGACCAGAAGGAAGTCAGTTGCTCTTATCTTTCGTGAACTGGGTGATCAAACCAGATAAAACCAATGGAATGAGGGGTTATTCTTGGAAAGGTTGTCCAATAAGGGAATGGGATTCTTCTTTATATATATGTGTGTGTGTGTGTTTGTGTTTGTGTGTGTGTGTGTGTGTGTTTGAAAGAGAGAGAGAGAGAGAGTGTGTGTGTGTGTGTGTGTGTGATGGTTCAGACATGGTATTATGTTCTAAAAGTAGCTAACATTTTTAGAAGGGACACATCAATGAATGTGATACAGATCCCTACATGAATGGGTCTCAAAAAGAGATTTATCAATGAATTTGATTTATTTATATATATTCTGATGAATTGTGGGAATGAAAAAAAATGAATTTATAAAAAAATGAATTCAAATCTTTCCATGATTCTATGAGAAACAGGATGCCTCTATTGTTGATCAAAGTGGGTTTAGGATTTATAAACTATTTGGAATCTTTATAATTTATAATTTCAAATAAGTTCAACATTATTTTTGACTAAAATGACTATTGAGAGTAATTAAAATTAATTACATCATTTAATATAACAATTAGTTCACTTAATGATTAAACCAGAATATTAATATGAAAAATACCCATTAAACATGTCTAAAAGCCATTGGGTGGACACATTTGGACCAAGTACCCAATTAGATCGAATTGTATTAATTATTGTATTCTCATTGAGTGAGGGACAAACCTCTGTAGTGTTTACCTTTTTATTTTAACAAGAATTCCACTCATCCTCCTCTTTAAAAGGATAGTCACCCCCTCAATTCCTAACACCTCTCAAGAATCCTTGGCTAAAACTACCCTTTCCCAAATCTCCTCCTTTCAACCTAAAATCCTCCCATTGAAAACAAATATAACCAGGTAATCCCTTTAGTGAAAACCTTGAGGAGTTACCCAAAGAATATATGGTTTTTACGATTACTATGATAATCAATACATAAGGTAAGGGATTTTTCTCATCAAACATGTATTTCTATGATATATATTCCTTATTCACCAAATATTTCATTTATGTGGTCTATATAATTATTATTAATATATTATATGACTCATATACTAAACTATATAGGTATTTACATATCAATTATATGATATCTCATTAATTGTTTTTATGATTCAAAAGTTACCAAATTTTTTATGTAAGTTGGTCTCAATTTTTATTTTCTGAGACCGAAGTTTTGTAATGAACCTATATTATTTTATGAGGATTATATATTTCAATTTAAAATTTTATATCTTGAATATCATTATTTTTATTATATTTTAGGATTAATTTAATTTCATTTTCTTAAATGTGGATTATGAATCAATGTTACCAAGTGGTAAATGTTTATCCAAACAATCTCATCATTTACTGGGATTATTTATGATTATTCATTCATTAATGAAATATTATAAAATATTTTCCATGAAAACTCATGAATTTTATTCTAATATAGTTATTTAAAATGGATTCATGTATTATTAAAAAATTTATATCTTCGACATGTAAGATAATTAAGAATTTTTTTTAATGAAATCTGATCTCATGTCACTTTTTGGTCAGAAATATTTTTATTTCAAAAACATCATTTTCAAAAAAAATCTAAAAAATATTTTTTAAATTATCTTTAAAACTAATTTTTAAGGATAATTTATTTTGAAAAAAACTATGGTATTTTAAAAATCATTGAACAATGTTCAATTTATTTTAAATGAAATGGTTTTTAGAAATGTTTTTAAGCCGCCTTTTTTAAAAATGGGTTTCAAAAATGTTTCCAAGATTCCTTTTTGAAGAAATGGATTTAAATAATGTTTTAATGTATCCTTTTCAAATAATATTTTTTTAGAAAAATAATGATTCATTTTTATAAAATGGTTTTTAAAAATATTTTCATGCCTTCTAATGAAGGAAATGGTATTCAAAAATGATTTGAGGCTTCCTTTTCAAAGAAATAGTTCACAAAATGATTTCAAGATTCTATTAATTTTTTTCAAGGAGAATGGTTTTCAAATGTTATGAAGATTCAGTTTTATGTTTTTATATGATTAGTTTTTCAAAACACTTTATGTTTTAATGTAATTTTTAAAAATAAAAAAAGAGTATATTTTAAATAGGATTTTTCAAAATTATTTTTCATCTAAGATGACATCCATTGGTCTTCTTGATGACTTTATGGAAAATTATCAAAAGGTTTATTTCATATTGTTTCTCTGAATGGTTTATGTTTTAATAGAATAATGTTTATGAAAACAATTTCTCTTTCACGGTTTATATGCTTAAGAAACCAACATATTTTCACATGATATGATTTAGTGAAAGGATTATGAAACCTGTCTCTTTTTCTACATGTTATTATATGATTAAAAGTTTGTGATGCCTAGTTCATTACATGGGTTATGATATGAGGAATTTTTATGATATTTTGGAACACGTATGTATGATTTAATTATGGGATGGGCGGGTACCTATATCTCTCTCCATCCTATTTGGTAAATATTTATATACGATGAGATCAAAATGAATGGAATGTAGAGTGGACTCAGTTCAATAATTGTCATTTCCACTATGATGGTGTTGGGAGTAATCCTTCACTATTAATATTATCATGGGTGTGAACCATGTCTACATATATGGTATGGGGAGTGAACAAAAACTACAAATATAATCATGGAATTGATACCTTGAGGACCATGGAAATGATTTTATTTGATTTTGTGTCTTCCATAATTATAAATCATATCCTTATATTATGATTTTATCGATTATGTGCTATATTCCCTTATGATTCATTCTTTATGAACTAATAATATTTATTCTATAACTCATGTATATTTTCTTTAATAGGTAACGTATGATCTCAAAATTTTATTACGTAATGTATGAACTCAAAATATTATTCTCTTGTTCTCATACCCTTATACTCTTTTTATACTTAAATATATCCTCAATTTACCCTTACAGAGAATATAAGCTCTCCCCTGTCTTATTTTTCCCTTACCAAGGTTATTAATAATGTTTTTAGATATTATTACTAAATGGGAATATCTTTTTGGTAAACAATGAAAATATTTTTACAGGTTAAAATATTTTCTTCCAAGTTTCCAAAGATACTAAACTATTATTATCCTCGGGAATGTACTTTTATAATTTTTTGAATATTCACTTCATATAACGTAATATCAATGTCTTACCTATGTAAAAATAAAAAAATTCTCTAATAATTTCATCAAATTATAACCCATGAAAAGAATATGTTTTCATTTTAAAAAACCATTTAATGGAAATGAGTTTCAAAAATATAAACCCCATGAAAGAGAGACACATTTCATAAACATCATTCCATCAAAACATCAACCATTTAGAGAAATAATATGAATGGAACCATTGGAACATTGTCTTAGGAAATAATTAATAACACTAAATGATTTTATTGAATATGGAGAATAATTTGGAATGATCCTTGAATCACATTAAGTGAAGAAAATATCCTTTCTTAAAAAAATTGTTTTTTAAAAAGAAATCATTTTAAAAAAAAATTTATTTTAAAATAAACTTGAAATTGAAAAAGGATTCTATAAAAATATTTAAAACACTTTACCTTTATAATATAAAAAATAATATTGAAAACATTTTGAAAATAATTTTCTTAAAAAACATATAAAATAATCATAAAACATTTTTCAAAACATTTTTCATTAAAAGCATATAAATAAAGCAGAAAACCTTTTGAAAAAAAATAACTTAAAAACATATAAAAAATCATGAAAAAATTTTGGAAACCATTTCTCCTAAAATCAAATAAATGAATATTGAAAGCATTTTGAAAATGATTTTTAATAAAAACATATAAAGGACGATTGAAAACATTTTTAAAACCATTTTCCTTCAGAAATCTTCAAGAATACTTTCAAATTCATAAAATACCTTTCTTTGAAAATATACTTCTCAAAAAATATAAAGGGATCTTTGAAAATAATTTAAACACATTATGAACAAAAAATGTTTTTTTTTAAATTTTCAAATATAAATTTTAAAAAATAAATTTCCTGAATATTAGGACAAAATTTTTTTCTTTAAAATGAATCTTTTAAACCTTAAATGGAAGCTTCAATGGAAGGATTCTCATGATGAAGGACAAATCTGAACATGTAGAACATTCCTTTTGTGTTATAAAAATATTAGTAATGTGCCCTAAGTAAAAAAATGACAAGAATACTTTTTTAACCCTTTTGGTTTAAAATGTTAAAAAGTGGTAAAAATGTATTTTTAAAATTATATGATAATGGTATAACTTTTTAGAAAACATTTTAATAAAATAGTGGTATATAAAACAAAGATTTTTTACCAAAGGGAGAGGTAAAGTTGCACTTCTTAAAAACACTTTCTCAAATATCATAACTACCAAAGATTGGAAAATGTAATAATACTTGATGAAATATAGAATATAAATAAGAGAAGAAGTATAATTAGTGTTCTTCAATGAATGATCATAATTTTTCATTAATGAAATCAAAATCATAAACAATCCTGATAAAATATGAGATTGTTGTAATAAACTCTTACCACATTGTAACATTTATTCATACTCCACTAGTAAGAAAATGAAATTAAATAAATTTAATATATCCTAAAAATAACATGATTCATTATAGAATATTTCAAATCGAATTATATACACCACTAAATTGAATATAGGTTTATAAAAAACATGTTTCTTAAATAAGTCAAATTGAGACAAACCTATCTTACGGATTTGGTGAATTTTGAATGGTAAAACCTCATGAAATAGAGATCATAAAATGGATATGTAAATACCATTAAATTTAATTAAAATAATCATATAATACCTTCAAGGTAAGTATATAAACCAAAAAATAATAATTAATGATTAATAAAGCATATGTCTCGTAAAACTAAAAGTTGATGTAGAAATCCCTTTACCTTAAGTCATGACTTTATTTGTACAGGTTCAGACATCCTGTATAATAAATACATGTTTATTATAAATATACTATTGAACCATGTCCCAAAATATCATAGCATATATTATTCACTTATGACAATATATTACCTGTTTATTAACAATTCCATCTTAAAGCAATGTTTTAGGTAATAATTGCTTTGTTTATCATGCGTATTTTCATTTCTCAGTCTTGACCATGTTACTTAGATCATGATTTATGTATTTAAATAAATAAATAAATATTTATATATCCTATATATTCAGTATATAAATATTTATAATAACCTATAAAATGTAGATCTATTAAATGGAATACATCGTTCATGGAGACAGTACGTCATACCTACACATGAACGTTGTTTCTATTTTATTGTCTTATTTAATGAAAAGTATATTTAAAATATGTATATTTATACATATATATAATAATTACAAAATAATTAATATTTATAATATATCATATATGTTTTCTAAACCCATCCTTAATAAATTCTATGTGGAGTGTGAACGAATCACATCACTTTGGGGAGGCGCTAGTCCATACTTCCACAAAAAGTTATTGTATTAACCCAAAATAGAAATCATGAAAATAAATCATTTATAATCATTACAGAAAATTATATATCATATATATCATATAAAAACATAGATTCCATCATAATACCAAACCTTGAGAAGTGGTAAAGGAAAAACGAACCACATCGCTTCTTGAGGCAGTAGTTCATCGTGGATAAGAACGGTAAGTTAATTACCCATTAGATGGAAGTGTATATTAGTGTAGGAAAAATAATAATACAAAACTGTCATTATATTATTTATAGTCAATTTATTTTATAATAATGGAATAAAAATATTATAGGGGTGGGGAATGAAAATAAAATAAAGGAGCTTGAGTAAGGTTGTCACATCTTCATTAGGTAACTTTTATTAGTTTCCACCAAAGGGCTTCCATGGAAGGATTTGTTCAAAAATTAAAGACTATAGGTCTATATTAGAGATGGTGGGGGATATGTTTCCAGGTTTTAGATGGATAAAGTTTTATTTAAATGTGTGAGTAATTGAAGGGGTAAGTTCTCTTTTATAGAGGATGAGGAGTGGCATTCTTGTAAATATAAAAAGGTAAACAATATTAAGAGGTCTCCCTTAAATCATGTGCCTCAAATACATATTAAAATTATAAAAAACAGAATGTGTTTTTAAAATATTGGATGAAAATTTAATTTGGACATGTTTATAAGAAATTTGTCCTCTTATTATTAAAGTTTTACTATTATGTAATATTGTTTTTACATTAAACATTAGAATTAATTTTAATTAAATTCACTAGTATTTTTGGTCAAAAACTATGTTATACTTATTTGAAGTTATAATATAGTACTATTTATAATTTCGAATCCATTTTTAAAAATTATAATTACAGAGGTTTCATAAATCAATTTAAAGTAAATCCTACATACTTGACGAAAAAAGAATTTTTTAAACTAAAAGTGTTCAAATTTATGCTAGGTATTTATATCTAAATTTAATTTTTATTTTTTACAAAAACCTAAATTGGTTTAACTGATATAAAATTTATCTAATTATACATGAAATCCAATTAAAAATTAATTTTACTATATAAATAAATTAGATGAAAATAGAGTTTTGATCTTAATTTTAGTATTATTCACTATTCATCAGAATAGAAATGTTCTCAGAAAAATACCAAATATTCACCCAAACTAAATTTTAATATGTATATTTCAAAATTGTAGTTTATTTTTTTAAGTGAAAATTATAAAATTCTAAAAAAATTAATATAGGTTCACCATTAAAAGGAGGTAAAATCACATTTTAGAAAAATATTTCTTCTTATTCAAAAAAATTGGATTTATTCATATATTATACCTATAAACTATATTTGAAGAGTATTAGAAATATTTATTGAATGGATAATATATAAATTTTTTAATAAAATTCATAAAATTTTATTTTTTAAATTTTCTAGGATGAATTTTTTTTTTCAATGTAGAAAGGTAGTACTCTTATAAAATGAATTTCCTTCTTTTCAAATTGTTCATACATTCCTTTCTAACTAATTGATAACTAAAATATTAATTATATACAAATTTTTATAGAATATTTTTATAGTTTATTTAATCTCATTAATATCTTCTACACTAACGGATAGGTGATAATTATAATAATATTTTTATATTTGTTTTAATTTTACATTTTAGTTCGGTAAAAATATGCCTTGGGTGTAATGAATGATATCAAAGGAACTCAGCATTATGTGTAACACAAGTCAAACATAGTTTTGAGTATATAAATATCTAATCTATGTGTTGAATGTTTTAAAATAATAACATGGTGTTACATATAACACAATAAAAACATAGTTCTCTTATAAGAAATTATATTCATTGTTCCATGAAATGAAAAAAACAAATATATTAAATTAATTCAAAAAATATATTTCACCAAATCTCAAGGCGTTATAATGTATATCCCCTTATCTCTACATTGTGATTCTATTATTTGAGAATATATATTTTTTTATATCATTGTGTCCATGTTTTTTTGGATTATGTATACATTCTCTCTTTGGATAGATCTGTCTGTTTATATATTTTTATCATTTTTCAAACATCTCATCCTTTAGATTTCAGGACATCCAAATGGGTTTTTATATACTAACTCATGCGTGGTATTTTCCTACATATGTCATGTGTTTTGAATATTACGGACATGTCGGCATTGACTATAGAAGAGATTTGGGATATCTTGTTCATCAGACCCTCTATGGTTGTCATATCTTGGAGATATAGTGATTAGATATCTTATCACTTTTGTAGTCAAACTTTTTCAGTTTGGGACATCTTTCAAGTTGTGCATGTATTTTCTCATTTAATATACACATTCATACTCATGTACACCCTATATGTTTTTTAATTATTTTTTATTATTCTAGTTGTTTCATATTTTCACTATTTTATTTTCACATATATATTGAGATGTTTGGGTGTCGGTGTGTGTATAGGTACTTTAGGTAATGTCCTCCCATGTTAGTTATACCATTCAGTGCTTGTCACCACAACCTAGCCTATGGAGGTAGATCTGGGTAGTTTCTATTCAAGCCTCATTACTTCAGGTCCTGATAGATAGGTATCAAAGGGTGGTTGAATCATTGGGATAGTGTTTGGAGCAGTCCCTTTATGAGTATTTTTTTAAGACTTAAGACTACATTGTCTAAGTGTCTCAATTTTAGTGCTCGGGCTAGGGAACTTAGTGTTGGTGTAGTGGATGACATCATTATTTACTAAGACCTTTTCTACCTTCTTGTTAACTCAAAATACCGAGACATTAGTCATAGGGATGAGTGGTACATGCATCATATAGGGTTGAGTCTCAATCTATCCTTATTGATTCATATCCCCATTTTATAGATATGTTCATCTTAACATGATACGTCATTATTAAATTATAAGGATACCTCCATTATGACGTTGATCTAGGTTACCAGTTCCGGATCATGAAGAATATCTAATGATATATAAGGCATCAGTTTAGTTTTCCTCTCATGAGATCATAACTCTGGGTGGGAAAGATTTAACACCCCAACCTATTTAGTATTAGTTCATACAAGTATGGCAGGCTAAGGATGCATGTAGTCTTAGCACACTTCACGAGTTCTAGTGCCAGATGATGTTGTGGTTCTTTAGTCATCTAGATTACTAGGAATCATAGGATTGGATATAGTCGATTGTTTATGTTTTTTAACCTATCCCTAAAAATATGGATAAGGTGGTTACACATGTTACTAGACTCTTCTATGTAGTTATTGGGTGCTGGTGGAGTCTTGTTTTCCAAATTCACGCTGAGTTGAAAATCACATAGACTGACTTCCACCATTTATTATATATGATTTACTGTCTCTCATCCTTCCAAATGGTTTGGATTTTGGGTATTCATGAGACACAGTAGTGATAGATAACATTTGTTTATTATATAGACACGTTTAAAGACCTTATGCATTCCTCCATTGACATTATCTGAGATGGCTATATCCATGCATGAAAGTTATAGTAGGGACTCTATTAAAATATCTATGCTAGTATGGTACCCTTGTTAATTCCACCATATATCAGGGTGTTGGAGCATGAACTTGTGATAGATAGATTCCATTCAGATTGATTCTAGGTGGTTTGATTTGACAGTGGGCATCAGAGGGATGAGTAATCCCCTAAAACTAGCAAGCACCATTAGAAACAATATCAGAATAGGAGAACATATCATAATATAGCATGGGAATGTAGTTAGGGACAATATGGAATACCAGGGACGACCAAAGAGGATATTTTTTATGGTTCTGATGAGAATGGTCACATGGTATGTGACTACCCGACCATACATGCTAAGGAGCATAGGAAGATAGCTGACAGACTTCCCCTACGGAGACAATGTTGTGATCAGTGATCTCTTAAGAGAGGGAAGGGTGGCCCCAGGGAGATGCTTCTTGAAGAGGATAAAGTAGAAATCTAGGAGTTGGATATGTGGGTTACGGACAACACTATGATATCCTTCCACCACCACCACTAGGAGGCCCACGTTAGGATCATGGAGTTGGGGGTCAGGTCCACCGACTGGTGTAGGCTGTGGACGCTTATGACCATGTGACACACAATATTATTAAATGTATTGTCTATTTTTATTATAATATACCCTCATTATATTTATACATAGTTGAGAATTATTTCTTCATCCATTTAATTTCAGTACGAGATCTTGAGATTCTAGTTGAAGTGCAATCCCATAATCATTGTATTCAGGTTTCTACAACAGATAATTCTTCTATAACTTTCATCTTCCACCAGTTAGATCTATAACCTAGAAAATAGAAGTTAATATGGAATGATTTTCTATTCCCAATATAACATTATTAAATCATATTTGGTATGGATTGGTCGACCATAGACCTTTCCAAAATTGACAGTCACTTAGATGATTAAAATTCTTGTGCAGTGATGTGACATGATTCTCCAATATGGGAGAAGGATATCTCTTGGGTTGAAAAATGGTTATTTCAAGAAATATGTTTCATCCCATCACCAATAAGTTCGAAAGTGTATTGTTTAATGAATTGGTATCATCAGGAATATATATTCCTTTAGTTGTAGAGTATATCTTGAACTTATTTCCCAATGATGTCTTAGAACTACCTCTGAGGTGGGAGATGAAGTTTTGTATTGACATGCTTCACAGGACCACTTTGATATCTTCTATGGAATATTGGATGAAACCTCAGTGATTTGGTGGTTGTAGTTGTAGTTGTAGGACCTTCCAAAGAAGGTTTTTATCATGGCTAGTGTTTTCTCCTACGTAGCTCCAGTTTTGGTCATGAAAAATGTTTGTGTGAGATTATGGATTTTAATCAGTTATTTTCACCTAAAACAAGTTGTGAAAAAGAACATAGACCATGTAACAAGGATAAATTAACTCTTGGACCAGTTATGAGGTGTCATATAGTTATCAAATATTATTCCATAGTCCTTATACAACAATTTGAGAGTTCTGAAGGGTGATATTTAGAATATGACATTATTATGTGGGTATAGACAATATGAGTTTGTGGGGATTCCCATTGGTGTGGTGAATGACCCCACCATGTTAATGTATTTTATGAACTATATCTTCTAGCCCTATATGGACGAATTTTTTGTTGTATTCATTGATGAATAAATAAGGATCTTATAGAGGAATTTAGGATGGTCCTAGAAATCTTTGGTAGAACCCGTATAATGGTAAGACCTCCAAATTATAGTGCATGATTGATGAGGTTTACTCTACACGCATGACATTTCTGAGCAGGGATTAGCTATGAAACGGGTGAGTAATAATGTAGTGATTTATTGGGATCCACCCAAGATTATGTCAATGGTTTATAGTTTAATTATCATGGAAATATACCACATGGGTTTTGTGGATGAATTTTACAGTGTTTTATCCCCATTAATCACCCTCAAATGGAAAAGGGAAGTTTTTTACCTAGACATGGTAGTCTTATAGGGCCATCATGGAGTTGATCATGAAGAAGAAAAACACTCTATTTTTGAGACTACTAAAGGTTGGAATTGAGTACATATTTTATTTATATTTGGTTGGAGTTGAACTCACATACATGATGACGTATAGGTATGTAGTCATTGCGTATGTGTCTAGGAATTGGAGACCCCACAAGAAGAACTATGGGACACATGACCTACAACTAGAAGTGGAATTCTTTGATCTGAGTCTGTCGAGGAAATATCTTTTGGGATAGCACATAATGGTTTAGTCACACCATCAGATTCTAATGTACATATTCATGAAGATAGTCTTGAAACAAAGACATCGATGTTGACAGGGTTTCTGATATGACAATGACATTGAGATAGAAAATACTCTCGAGAATGAAATTTGGTAACAAATTCTATTAATAGAAATTCTTAGGCTGGTTTTTTCCAGGAGGATTCTAAGTAGTTGGCCTACTTATAGTTGAACCTAGTAGAGGAGGAAGGTGACTCTTTTATTTACTGAGTGGTGTTGACACCTCTATTTCTAAAAAGAGGTCTGGAGTCCTAGTTGGGTTATATTAGCTGTGAGGTATTCTATGACCAGATATACATAATAGTTTCACTAGATGGATTTTATGAAGGATGAAATCACATCATCATTCACCAGGGATAAATGGTGTTCTATACCATGATATATGGGGAGGTAATGAAATATATATATACATCCATTTTGGTTGTACATCCTGGTGTGGGAAATATCTACTGATACCTTCAGCGGATGTTTTTCTGGGCTGACACGAGACAAAGAATACATGAGTTCATCTCTTAGTGCCACACATGTCAGATGGTGAAGGCTGAGGACCGTGTTCTATAGTTTTATTGCATCCCCTTGAGACCCCTGAGTGGATGTCATATGAAATATAAATTGACATAGTTATAGGGATTCTACAGACTGTGAAGTTCCACCATGCCATGTGGGTTATTTTTAACCGACTAATGAGGTTTTCACAATTATATGCAATCAGGGAGTATAGTTCTGTAGAGCTTTCAGGGGAAGATGTACATGTGGGAGATTTTTCTCCTTCATGGGATTCCCTCTACTATTATCTCTAATAATGAATTTTGGTTCACTTCATGGTTGTGGAGATCCTACAGAATGAATTTATGTCCCATATGAGGTTGAGTACATCCCTTCATCATCATACATATGTATAGACTAGGAACACTATCTAGGAGTTAGATGGTATGTTGAGGGATTTCATATAAGACTTTGGTCAAAGCATTGAGGGTCACTTACCCTTGTTATAGATTATGAACATCAATATCACGCACTCTATTTTTGGCATGGCGCAATTCGAGGCCCTGTGCGGGAGAACTCATCAGTCATCCGTTTTTTGGACAGAGATCAGAAAGGCATATCTTGTGGGTCTAGAGATGGTATAGATGATGATGATGAATGTCTAGGCCATCCCTGAGGAGATGAATATAGCCCAATTTAGGTAGAAATCCTATGAAGATAGACTTCTTAGGCCCTTGAAGTTTGAACAAGGAGGCCATGTTTTCCTAAGAGTCTCCCCATGATAAAGATTGAATAGATTTATCTAGGGAGGAAAGCAATCATTGTGTTTCATCGAGAAATTTGAGATCTTGTAGAGGGTTGGTGAGGATTATTAGTTCCTCTCCCTACCATCAAAGTTAGAGTTGATGCCTGACATCTTACATGTGTTGTAGTTGAGTACATAAATTCATAACCCAATAAATGTTATTAATGTGGGAGATTTGGGCAACATGTTAGGTGACACAAATGTGGAGCACCCGATGGTGATCAAGGATCTGCAAAAGAGGACCATGTGTAGATAAAACATCCCCTTCGATCATTTTTTGTGTTAGTATAGTAGTGTTTAGGAGATTTCAAGGGAGCAGAGATACATATGTGTTCTCAGTACCCCTAGATTTTTTCTTGTTTTTTATTTTCTTCGGGAAAAATCTTGAAGGGGTAAATGATCTAGATACCTTTTTTGACTATAAAGATTTTGAAATTGTTCTAAATGTATTTTCAAAGTCATGTACTAAGATTTGATGTGATTCTAAGGCATAGTGTGGCCAAAATTAATTTTATAAAAACATTAAATAAATTTTATATTACACATGCACATATTATTAAATGAAATGGGATAAATCATAAACGGAATCATGGATCATAAATATAAGACCATGGTTGAGTCTAGAATGATATGTTTACATACGAAGTGACATAAAATAGTTTATCATGGGGAGTTTTTATAAAATGTTCATTGAAGGTACCTTCAGTGTATTTATTAATTGAAATAAATAAATAATTAATTAATCTAATATAAATAAAATCATATATAATTAAAACATTGTATTTTTTTTCCTATTTTAGATACTAATTCTTGGTAGAATATAGACCATCTTCTTCATCCTTCTGTTTCTGAATCAAGATGCTACTACTGTGAGACTCTAAATCAAAGAAGATTGAAGTACAATGAATGTAGTGACTCATCTAATTTTTTGGAAAGTGCGTTATACAATGATGAATTCCCCAGTAACTAGGTAGGACTCATCATATATGGATCATGCCTCATTTTATAAAAATTTTGAGAATGATATTTCACTATTTATAGACTTCTATTAATATGAAACACATTGCATTCACACGTGTATAGATTTAATTTACTACAAATTTTTTTCTCACTCCAAAAATCCATGATTCGGTTTATTATCGAAGAAATCATGGAAAAATTCATTGTAACTCTCTTTCCTATGAATTATCCCTTTGTTAATCATGTTAGTCATCATTGGGCCATTGGGTCACGATTCAACACTACTAGATGGGTTCGAGCCCAATAGGACCCCCAGATTTGTGACAGAATAGCATGTGATGAACGAAATCAAAAATAAAGGATGTATTTGGGTTGAATACTAGTTTCATGTTGTTGATTCTATGTATAGAATCTAAAATGAAGATTTTATCTATGGGTTTTAAACTATACAAGGTGTTCAAGTTCATACGTGGAGAACCAGAGTTCAATTCCAGCCACTGAAGGGCCATAAATGTCTGGATGAAGGAATATCCACTAATTTAGGTTAGTTAATAAAAAAATTCAAATGTGGAATGGATAGATCAATAGGGAAGAGTTCATATCTGAGTTTTTGAAAAATAGGGAGTATAGGACAGGTAGTCTGAAGAACACGTGGTGTGTAGGGCCTTGGCTACGATGTCTTGGGTTTCACAATATTATATTTTTCACATGTCATGTGGGACCCCGACGCACCATGTGACCTTATGCTCGGGACCCAGTGTGTACTATAAGAGTACATGGAAATGGGAACGACTAGCCACATAATGTGTACTAAAGTACTCAAACATAAGATGGATACACAGACAAGACCAAGGAGCATGACCAGGACCCCAAGTGGCTTGAACATGCCTTATATACCATTTAAATGATTTGAATGTATACATAAGAAAATATTCATCTACCAATAGGGTCACAGATAGGATATAGAGTGGGACCAAACATTCTATGGGTCCCCTTACACATGGTGTACCCATTCTATACTTTTTTATGAAACCTCAACCTATCATGTCTCCTTCATTTGGACTCATATTTTGACCCTTGTGTAGCTTATCCTGATTTTTTCCCATATAATGTGATTGTGGCCTCTGTGGTGGTTTCTGACATATGATATGGGATATTCCAACTAGGATGATTCTTTAGGTGATGCTTTACAATGACAGCGATTGGGCAGGATCATGAGTGGAAGTATAGTGGGGCCCTCAAACTAGGATAGGGAAAGGTTCCTATACTAATCAAATGAGTGGATCCCTCATATGGGATGGGGAATGGGTAATCTATATACTCATAGAGTGTAACCCTCTAGTAGGGATAATCATGATTCCACTACCTGTATTTTTAGTGGAACCCTCCATCTAGGTTGGGAATGGGTCCTCAACTACAAGAGTGGAACCCTCTTATTTTGTAGGGCATAGGTCCTCTATCTGTAATCCTAGTCGGACAATCTTAAATAATCATGGTCTGGGTCCTCAATTACTAGATTGAAACCCTTTAAATTGATCATGAAATGGGTCCACTATCTGATATTTGAGTGTCACCCTCATGCGATATCTAGGTATGATTCCATGACTATTAGAGTGCCACCCTCCTATTGGTACGGGCATTGATCCTCAACTGACTACTAGAGTGTCACCCTCTACTTGGGATGGGTATGGGTTCTCTATCTTTTAGTTTATTTGAACCGTACTATTTTACTAGGGCATGGGTCCTCTACGTTAATATTTTTTCCCTCCACTTTGCAGCACAATGGTGAGGTCTAGCTTAACTTGGATATTTTTTCTGGGCAGACACGTGAGATTATGGGAATCATTGATGGAATTCAGGAACTAATCACACTCTTTCCTGATATATGCTATAATATGGAGATAACATTCTCTATTTTTTGGTTTTAACATAATTGTGTGTGTGTGTGTGTGTGTGTCTGTTTTTTGATTCTGTTTACTCACTTACTTTGTGTTGAGCTGTCTATTTATCTATTAATATTGTGTATCTTACTTCTCCACCATCATCTTTTAGGGTGTCCTACTGGTCATGTATACACACACCCCTACATGGGATTCTACTGCATGTATCATGTTTTGGGAAACAAATGGACATATCAGTAGTACATAAAGAGAAAATTAGAGATATCATGTGCATTAGACCTCATATAGTGGTTGGATCTTGGAGATAAAGAGTTAGGATATCTAAATATTTTTATATTCATGTTTTGTGTGTTTGGTAAATCTTTTTTATTGGGAGTTTATTTTTCCCCATTAAGTTTCTTTTTACACTATCATACTCTTATACACCATATAGGTTTTTCATTCCTGGTTTATATTCGAACTGTTTTATCTTTTCTCTTTTCCACTACATTTCTCCATTTAGATGGTAGGGTGGGTTTTTATTTGTCAAGAATGAAAATTAATCGCATAATAGTTATTCCTATGGGTACTTGTCTCTATCCCATTTCCTTTTGAGGATATATTGGGGTTGTTATGGCTCAATACCTGTTGGGTTGGGTCGTGATAGTTAAACTTTTAAAATTTTATGTGTTATATTCTACAAAAATCAAATAAATTTCATCCCAAAAATTTAATCTTGCACATAGTAATCAAGGGTTTTATATTTGAAAATTACTATTGAAAACCCACACTGTGAAAAAATTAAATAACACATACACAAAATAAGAGATAATTGGATGTAAAAAATTTCATATGGTATAACACAGAACTGGGTTTCTTTTAAGGGTAATATTGTTGGGATGTGAATATAAGTTCATGGAAGAATGGATTAAATAATTATAGATAGTGATATAGATCATAGATCAGAAGAAATTCAATGATCAATGTAAATTAAAGGACTTAAAAACTATAATTATATGATGATTTAAAAGACCATTTGATTCATCAGATATGAAGGTAATTGTATAAAAATTTTGTTTCAAGATACGTTTCCTATTTTTGAAGAATTGATTATCTATCTATGAATATAAGGAAAAGTAATTACTTGATATGCTTCGATTTTATAGGTAAAATTATATCCTCTTGTTGTTCTTAAATAAATTTCCAAATCATATATTACACCAAGAAATAATTTCAAAAAATGAATTTTTTACTCTTAAAATGGTAAAATTAACCGTTAATGGATCATAAGATCCATAAATGAGTGAAAAGTGTTTCCATATTTCCCTAAATATTTTACAAAACATATATTATTAGCACAAGGTATCTAATATGAGACATTAATCTATAAACCTAAATAGTGACACTACTATTTAGTAATTAATATTCATCAAATAACTTAACAAAAACAGTGATATTCTAAATAGGGCAACATATAGGTGTGTGGTAGACGCTAAACCCTTATCATCCTTTGGTTGTGGGTATAATCCATGAATTCATTCTGAATGTGATGGGTTGTCCCCAAACATTCTGGTTTTCCATTTTAAAAATTTGTATTAACATAATTCATTTGACATTTAAAAAGTGTAATAACCCCCGAATTACCTTAACATAAAAGATAATATAAACCCTATAGTTTACTAATACACTTATTCTTACCAAATGTAAGGTCATTCTTCTTTTAATAACCATTTCTTAAAAAAGTTACTCTAAAATAATGGTTCATATTGAAATAAATGTTTTCCAAAAATATCCTCAATCACTTAGTATTCCCACCACACAAATTTTCAAAAGGCGTGTTTAAGACTTTAAACTATTGATGAACCATAAAATCATTAACCCCTTATGGTATCCATAACACATAATTTAATGAAAACATTTATAATTAAAAAATTTTATACAATCCATATAAGTTTTATAGTTCTTATAACCAATGTACGATTAGTAAAAAATCTACAATTAAATTCTTGATTACCAATATATAAATATTTCATCAATTTTATTTAAACCTAAGTCCTTCCTTGGTATATATGTTAATAATTTGAAGTGGGAATTGAATCAGATAACACCTAGGATCCCCACATTCAAGAAAAACTCACATAAGAGGATCCCTAGGATTAAATTTATTATCTTCCATAAAACTGATAGTTATTCTTCAAAAATTTACTATTGTTTTCCATTCATTTCCACACACAGAATTCCCAATCCTTTGACCCACTTTTCGTAGTGTCACACTCCGTATTCTTGATATGAAGGAAATTAGTTCTCATTTCTTCTATGGTCTCCACTACTATACAGCTTAGTGAACTCCATCCTTCTCACTTATGGTGAGCCTAATATTTTCTTTATGGTATAGGTTATTAATTATATTTTGGGATAACAGATTATGAAACATTATAATATCATTCACTCCTATCATCACCCCATTTGGATTCTTGTAGTCACCATATTTTCCTTTATATTCAATGTTAACACTATTTATTTGGTTTTTATCCATTGAATAAAACTAAAAATCATAGAGTGTGAAATAACAATCATAGTTATAAACCAATAAAATCATTTACTAGATGTCTAAATATCGACACATTATTTACAATATAGGAAAAATTAGGTTTAACTTAGGTCTTTCTTTATCATCACCTATTCAAATCCTTCATAATAGTTTGTAACAAAAATTTTAATTATCCAAAGAATATCCCTTATGGGTTTTAAACCTAGTTCACGATATGGAATATTTCATGCAGTAGGTGATGATCGGGTCAAGACCAATGCACCCTTTTCTAAGTTATTACCCAAAGGTACAACTATTGTATAACCATGTAATATTTTAGTATCCATATTGGAATGTATTTAATGAAAAAAAACACAATTTCTACCTTAATAAATAATTAGGATGCTTTTCTATACTTATCCTTGAAATCTATCATACAGTTCTTATCCCTAATTTATTTTTTCACAAATCTAGTTCCCAAGATTTATACTAAAATTCCTCTTAATCCAACAATAATGACATTGAAACACATAACCCAGAGGTAGATTATTATTTTGTAACATTAGAAAAAGATACCTTGAACCATATCTCAACGGACCAAATATTTTTGTTGTCTAGGAAAACTAGATACATAAATAATTCTCATATTACATTTAATGACACAAATTACAAAAAAAAAATTGGGAATATCGTTTTTCCCTCTAGAATATCCTTTCATATCATTTTTGTACACATTCTAGATTCATATGAATGGAAGAAAATATGATTGAGTTAAAATTAAGAGTAATGGTTATATACAACTAATGATTCCATGAATCAATAATAATATTCATGAAAAGTTAAATAACTGACCACACATTTCCTTTAAAAAACATTTTCACGAATAATAAATATTTAGTGATAAATAATTATAATCACATTCCATTTAATCAATAACATGATTATAATAACTAGATAAGGTGCAATCAATTTTTAATGGATAATAGCTGAAAACACATTCCATTTAACCAATAAACTTAGAATTAAATGAATCAAACGGTAATATCATTGAAAATAATAATTTTATTCTTGATGAAGGAAATCCATAGTAATTGGATGTCATGAACTCAAGCATCACAATACATCAACTATCAATGAGATATATATAATTGTGATCCACCAATATCTACATTTCCAATGAATTCCTCAAATATATAATAGTTAATTCAATTCATATACAATATTTCTTCTCATTAAATATATGTATTGGTTAAAGGTATAGATTTATCAATATTTACCCAGTCAATCTAATATTTTATAATTTAAACACCATATGTAGAAATGATATTTGTTCTATGATATAATCATATCAATGATATATAATTTAGATATTTGGAGAAATTTAATGTCCGATTATTATATAGAAGTGAATATTTTATAGGAAAGTTAATGACTGAAAAATGAATTAAGAAAGTGAATTTAAATTCTATACTAATAAAAAATGATCATACACCATACACAAAAAAATAATATTTATGGTATCAATACAATATTTCCCCAATGTAGTAAAAGTGAAATATATGGATTGTCACATTAATGAATGGAAATACCATATAAATTTCTTTAACCCTATTTTTGAGTAGAATTCCCTTTTAACTATCAGAATTTTTAAAAAACATTCAGAAAATATTTTGAAAAAAACATTTCTAGAAAATATAAATTGACACATATAATGTATGATTTAAAATATTCATTTGTTAAGACAGATGGAAATTATGTTCATGACATACTCATTAAAATAATGATTCATTTGACTTTTTCGAGAAAATCCAAACATGTCTTCTATGAAAAACGACATGAATATTTAATTAAAAATATTTTTTTAAAAGTAAAATATGGGTAAAATTTCCTTTATTAAATCATTTGGATAATTTTAATAAAATTATATAAATCATTTTAAAAAAATGTACTTTTCGAATAATGGTTTTTGACCTCAGAGAGAAATAATGTGGGATTTTATTAAAAATATTTTCTCATTCATTTTAATTACTAAATAGTGGAAAAATAATAATATAACATGAAAACATCATGAATAACCCTAAGATAATAAAATTAATTCTTTTTAATATATATTGATCAAATAATTATCTTTAATTGAAATTCATTCATATACATTCTTGAGTATAATGAGATTGTGAAATAAACCCTTACGATGATAAAAATAATGAAGTGATAAATAATAATTGAATTGGTTGTGTGAATCAAATGTAAATCAATAGAAAATTTTCCAAAAGACATTATATTAAAGAGTTATTACACCCAAAATCTAAAAATATTAATGATAGTAAATATGTAATATAACCAAATGAAAAGAAACTAAGTTGAGAATAATTTTACCACTTCGTTACTTTTTATTAAAACTGCCTATAGATTTAATAATTCTAATTGAAACCTAAAATAACATTTTAATTAATGAATCATGATATTAAAAGTCAATTTTGTAGTATATACTCCATATAAATGAAATTAGGGTTATAACATTACAAAATTCCTCAATTTAATGAAATTGAGAAGAAATCTCTTACCACAAACTTGCTTTTGGTTGAAAATAATTTAATATCATGTATAATGGCTTTCATAATCTTATGAAATTTTACTAGAGCCATAGTCATTTTTATAATATCATATATTATTCTATTATAACTTCTTACCACCTGTTTATAATTTATCTTTCATTATTTTTATTCTTTTGGGTGTTAATAGCCTTGTTTTATTATGTGTGTTTTTTCATGAAAATTCTTATTCATAGGTAGAAGGTACATATTCATAATGTATGGAGTTATATTAATTTTAAAAATATCATATTTATTCATTATATATATTTTTATAACCATTCAGGAATTTTTGAAGTGTGAAATGAATCACATCTCTTCGTGGAGAAGGTAGGTCATATGTACCCAAAATCAATGATATCATTCCATTAATGTGTGAAAGGATAAGAAAGTGAGAGACACATTATTCAAATAGAATATATATCATCTCATATATACCATATATATTAATTAAATTTATTCTAATTTCATTCTATGTAAATCATAAATGAAACTCGAATCACATCACGTTGTGAGGTGGTAGACTTCTATACACACCACCTCCACTATCATATTTTAAAATACATGTAATTTAAAAAGGTGTATGTTATATTATTCCACCAAAAGTATGATAATATAATTAAATTATATATAATTTATTATATCCATCATTTTAAACTTCTTTAAAAGGTGGTGATGTATGATGAATTATATTGATATCCTAGGTGGAAGTCCGCTATACACATGATCAACAATTTCATTTCACATTTGATAGAAGAGGAGATGTATATAAGTTTTTTCATTAATGTAATAACATATTAGTATATGTGATATACTAGTTTTATTATGTCATTATGATTGAATATGATATTAGGGTGGTGGATGATGTAACAAAAGAAAAATGCTTATTTAAGAACATCGCTTCTTCTTCTAGGAACATATTTTGGTTTTCAAAAAAATACTTCCTAGAATTTATTTATGATAAACCCAAGGGATATATGATGCTCTTAAGGGTTTATAGAAGTTATTTTGGAATGAAGTTTCCAATCCAAATGGATTTGGAAGTATAAATACTGTAGGATAGTAGCTATACTTTTATAAGTGAGGAAAAGGACACAGATAAACTTTTTGAAAATAATAAATTACACCTAAGATTTTATCACTCAAATGCAGTGCCCCTAATTTTAATTAAGTAACACTTTTTATGAAATTTAATTACCTAATGTTTATGGGTGATTTTTAGGAGATTTTGATGATCTTTTTATGTGTTTGGGGGTTTTCTAATGTTGACTGGATAATTCATGTTTAGTGGAAACTGTGAAACTTCCCTAGGAAATCATGCATAATGAGATAATGGGTTATGGGTAGGTTAATAGTTAAGAATCATGGTTTTAAAAACAATGTTTTCACCTAGGAGAAGCCAAGAAACGTGATGCAGTGGTATTTGGCATGGTTGGAAAAAAAATTTGGAGTTTGTGCAACCCAAACATACAAGGTTCCCCCTTGAGATATTATATGGTGCACGGTTAGCTCATGGTTTGACTAATCATGTGAATAACCATGATAATATTAAAAAGGTGATCCACAAAAAGTGTATCTTGGATGGTTTTGGTTTTAACACATCATTTTTTCCAAATCTAACACTAACCTGGTATTTTTTCATGTCACGCCCCCCCCCCCACAAGGTGTACCCCTCCTAGGCCAGAAATGTGAGAAGGGAGATAGTGACCCCCCCCCCCCCGAGTCACTCATCTAGTAGCCCTTGGGGTGGAAACTAGAACCAATGGTATAGTAAACTCACAAATGGGATGCATTACCCTCTAAGAGAACACATACGAACGAGAGAGATATGACAGACACCAACCAACTCCAAATCCAGCAAAAATATAAAATAAACACCAGTTAAAAATATATAATGTCATGAAAAACTACTAGAACTGAAAGGGGAATATTAAATTTATCCAAAATAAAGTAAAAATAACAGTGACCCAAAAGCCCAAATAGCTCCTTAAACCCCAAGCTAGTTGTAACTACACTGATCTCTAACCTAGTCCAAGTGACCTGAAAAAATTGTTTATATATACATAATGTGAGTATAACAGTATAATTAGTAGAATCCTCCCATGAGAATCTCATGAAAAATTAATGAATGAATGCTAAATCATAGTGAACAAAAAGTGACACTAACTAATCACCTAAATAGGTATACTAAGTTCCCAGCCTAACTATGGATACGCTCACCAAGTAACCTATACAAGAGTATATAATATAATAAAGAATATCAAGGGAACCCTTCTACTACATCCCCACTGGTTTTCCACTTTTCCCCAACGTCGCACGTCCTAAGAACCTCTATCCAAAAAAGGCTTGAACATAAACACATAAGCTAAGAACCACAACATGAACCTTGTGTAACAAAACCGCCATGTCCACGTAAGAAAGGTAAACAGGTATTTTATGGGAGCTCCATAGCTCACATAATGTGTATCATACGTCGGGCATTATACATCAAGCCATTACATCACATACACTATGTAAATATCCTCAAGAAATCAAATCCTATACACGTTACACCTATAGTTGTCCATAGGAAACGACATCCAGAATATATTTGAGTGAATATCCACAATCCATTTCATCCCTCTATATACATATATGGGGAAAACATAATGTTGTGCCTGCCAGCACAAGTAACTACCAAGGGAAGAGAGTGGGGCCAAAGGGCGTAGTCAGCCATCCATCTCCCCACCAGAATGTTAGGGAAAACACCCCCCCTCCATGGCTCAGAATCCTTGGGGTGTCATATTCCTTAATAGACAAGGTGGAGTGTAGTATAAAAAATCAAAATGTAGAGACTATTCTATAGCTAACAACCAAACTATGGGCATAACCTGGTCATAGACTCAACTACAGCTAACGTCTCTCGTTCTCCTATCCTCCACTTTTAAGACTAGGTATCCTATGATAACACAACCATTCAATGAACTTTATTACATTCCTTCCTTCCCTTTTTATCATTTTCACTTTCTGTTCATTAATTCGTTAAAATATAATTAACTATTAACAATTTACACATTATATTTCATTAGAATCACACCCAAATTCCACTGATCCTTTAAAATTGCAAACTGGACATTACGTCCCAGCAATCTCCAAACCCATGGGTTAACATCATTTATTCAATCATATATTAACAACATTGTTACTTTACCAAATTCCCAAGCATTATAGATAAAACCTTTTAAACTTCTAAAAACAAGGGGGCTCAAGAGGGTGAGTAGATTAACTACCCTCCATTTATTTTCTGCCTATATCAAGAGCATCGACCCATCCTCTCTTAGGAATATAAACATCGAAATCATGTGGTATACCTCACTCCTCTTCACCCATTTTGAAAATAGGGTCATCAAACCATCTACCTTTAGAAGTGGGGGAATGTAATGAAGATAAACAACCAACATGAAATAGCATGCTTTTAAACATTCACATCCAACCCACTAAATCATATATGGTGTCCTCTCCGACACCAATATGCATAAACCAATTCATTATTCCACTCTATGTGTCCACTGCTACCAAAACCAATAGGCGTCCCTACCCCCACATATCACAACACAAGATGCAGGAAAACAAACATCATATCAATTTATCTCCTGGCCCAAAAACAAGAATGTGGGTAACTCCGAACCCTATAAGGAATTACCTTTTTATAAAACATCTAGTTCATTAATACATCTAGAATTTAACGATTTATTATTTGTAGGTTCCAACTATGGGTAATCTAAACATAAATCTATCATAGCTATCATAAATTGATTAAATATTCTTACTGCATCAATTTAATTAGCATCACATTACAACAACAATAACAAAAAGATTCATTTACATGCCTCTTTATATTTTTCCAAACAATAATCAATTAATTTTTGGCTTTATGTTCATTACCAATTTCCATCAACCACAAAAATCTAAACAAATAAAGAATAGATATCACACTATCTAGAAAAACAAGAGTCAATAAAAATGATCGATATCAATTTATTTATCCTGTTCAAAAATTAATTATGAAAATTTCATTATGATCTAGTGGGATAAAACATGTTAACACTACAGTTTCACATAAAATAAAAGAGAAGAAGTGAACTCCTTACCTCAAAAGGTTCCCGATTCTCTTTTAATAGACAAACAAAAAGGATCATGATCACATCTCTTGGAGGAATGCATCCACCCAAGGATGAGGAGACACCACCACACCGGCCAACACCCATGAAAAGTACATTAGGAACATAAAGACAAAATTCCAAAAAAGGGAATGTATAAAAGAATGATATGAACTAAAAAAAATATCGATAGATCATACCTTATATCTAAGATTGATTGATTCTACTTGGTTACACCAAAAATAGAGGGTGTAGTTACAGTAAGAATAAATTCAAGGGGAAAAAATACATGGAGGAGCGTTTGATCGCACAACTCATAGAGGAAGGAATGAATGTTTTTAGCATCTCACACAAATGAATAAGGAGGAATAAAATGGTAGGAAGATACCTCATCCATTTAGAATATTTAATAGATAAATGGTTTATGATTCAATGGATTTTCTTTTAAAATAAAATAACATTAAACCACGCAATTTGACCAAGTAAAATCATCACAAGCCTTTGGAAAATTAATATATGAGTTATCAAAATTGAATTCGCCTTAGAGTGCTTATTACAAGACTTTAAATGCATTTTATGTCCAAGGAAATGTCAAAGGGGAGAAAATGTAGGAAGATGTAAATATTGTACACCAAACTAGAAATTTGGAAAAGGAAAAAAATAAACTTTTAGAACCTCACTGGTCTGAAATTTTTTTTAACGAACTCATAATTTGAAAAATAAATAGAGGCTACTGTTAGAACCTCACTAGTCTGGAAACATTTTTCATGAACTCATTATTTGGAAAAAAATAGTGGTTGTTGTTAGATTCTCACTGGTCTAAAAACACTATTCACAAACTAAAAGTTTGGAAAAGGAAATAGAGGCTGTTTTTTGAACCTCACTGGTCTGGAAACACTTTTCATGAACTCAATATTTGGAAAATAAAATAGAGGCTGCTGTTAGAGACTCATTGATTTAGAAACACTGTTCATGAACAAAAAAAATTGGAAAAGGAAAAAAGAGTTTGTTGTTAGAACCTCACTGATATAGAAACACTATTCATGAAAACATAATTTGGAAAAGGAAATAGAGACTGTTGTTAGAACCTCACTGATATGGATACACTATTCATGAACCCTTAATTTGAAAAATGAAATAGAGGCTGATATTGGAACCTCGGTGATCTAGAAATAAATTTCATGAACTCGAAATTTGGCAAAGGAAATAAAAGATGTTGTTGGAAGCTCACTGATCAAGAAACACTGTTCATGAACAAGAAATTTGGAAAAGGAAATAGAGGATGCTTTTGGAATGTTTTTGTTCTGGAAACACTTTTCATGAACTAGAAATTTGGAAGAGTGTGGGTAATAAGTCACCATTACCACCCAGAACACCTCAAACACTAGATTTTAGAAAATTAATGGACCGAATAGGTCCAGGACATTACATTAGATACCTCTCAAAATATTCTCTTCCGTGGGAATTCAAAACCAAACTATGTGAAAAGAGGGGTCCGAACAACCACCCCGTAATATACCTATTAGGATAAAACCACCTTGAGTTGTTCGAAAGAGGGAACAAAACCTCGACATCTATGAACAAGAGAACAAACATTCCACATCCAAACTAGTCAAGGATAACATCTCATCAAAGGTATATAAATGAAAGCATCAAAGAAAAACATAGCCCAACAACGTAAAAATACTCTGGGTACTGGACACTTATTTGTGACTCCCTCTCCCATGTACTCTACTCAACAACACCATGTCACCAAAAGAAACGAACCAAGGGAATATAATTCCCACGCAACACATTATTCTTATGGACCAGGATCTCTACTGGCTGCTCCGTGAAGGTTGCATCATCGTCAACATCAATCTTGGTCCAATCAATGATGTGTGAGTCATCATAAAGATTACAATGGAGCTATGATACATGTAAAACATCATGTATCTATCTCTTCTGTGGGGGGGGGAGTGCTATCTTAGATGCCACAACACTAATACAAGCCAAAATCTCGAAAGGACCAACAAACTAAGGGGAATGATTACTCTTGCGACAGATCATTTACTACCCATGACAGAGAGTCACCTTTATAAAATAGTTATCTTCATAATCAAACTCTAAGGGTCTCCTCATTTGATCGGAATATGATTTATGATGATCTTGTGCAGCTTTCATCCGCTCATGAGTCACCTGAACCATCTCGGTCTTATTTTTCAATAGTTTCGGTTTGAGAACTGATGGCTCTCCAACCCCAGCCCAACATAACAGAGAACAGAAAGATCATCCATAAAAGGCTTCAAATGGATCCATATCGATGGTGGAGTGAAAACTATTGTTGTAATAGAAATCCACCAATGGTATGTTGCTCATCCAAGAACCTCCAAAATCCATAACACAAGATCGCAACATGTCATCAAGAGTCTGGATGGTTCTCTCTATCTAACCGTCCATCTGTGGATGAAAATTAGTGATAAGGCATAGATGATAACCGAAATCATACTGGAGAACTCGCCATAGCCTAGAGGTAAAACAAGGATCTCTATTAGAAATGATCGTCCTTGGGACACCATGAAGTCTGACCACCCCCTCTAGATACTACCTCGATAAAACATACACTAAGATTGACTCCTTGATCTCCATGAAGTGGGATGTTTTTGGTAAACGATCCACTACCACCCAAATAGCTGCATGACCTCCCGGTGCTCTAGGAACACTAGTAGAAATACCCATTGGGATGTCCTCCCAATTCCACAGATTAAAATATAATGGATGCATCCGAGAAATAGGAACAATGTGTTCGGCCTTCACCTTCTGGAAGACCAGACATCGAGACACAAATTTCGCAACTTCAAGCTTCATCCTAGGCCACCAAAATTTACTCCTAAAGTCTTGGTACATCTTTTTCATGCCCAAATGAACAACGAAATTTGATATATGGAACTCTCCGAGAACTATCTTGCGCATCACCAAAGGAACAAACAACCTTGTGTGACACAACACTCAGTGATGTTCATCCTCAGACCAACCATTAGGGGCCTCACCACAAACAACTTGGTCTCCCTAGACCTCCACCTCAAGATCCCCCAATTGGGACACTTCTACATATTGCACCAGAGATGACTACACCATCATCCGAAAAAGACAACCTCTACCCCCATTTTCTCTCATATCGAGATGTAATGCCGAACGTTCTACCATAACTCTTGAGGAATCACCATATTCATCTACTGCATCACTACGTGACTTCAGGCTAAGCGCATGAGCTAAAAAATTCCCCTTTCCAGGGTTATATGATATTTCAAAGTCATATTACTCTATGAAAACCATCCATAGATGTTGTCGTAAGTTCATGTCACGCTGGGAGGAAACATACCTTTGACTCTTATGATCAGTGGAGTCCAAAATGCACTCTCCAATGAGGTAATGTCTCCACAACTTCAGAGTAAACACCAAAACTACCAAATCAAGATCATGGGTGGAATGGTTATGTTAATGGAGACCCAACTCCTGAGACCCATAAGAAAAAAGCTGATCTTTGCTGCATCATAAGACATCCTAACACAAGATGTGAAGCATTATACAAATCATCAAACTGAACTCCCTCAGCTGGAGGACAAATTACTAGATCACTTACTAACTTCTACATTAGATACTTGAAAGCAGTCGGACACTGATCTATCCTCATGAACGCCTGGTACTTCCTGGTCAATGATGTTGGAGGGGTCACAACTCGAGAAAAATTTGCTATGAACCACCTGTAGTAGCATGCAAGACCGAAGAAACTTCTCTCCTATGCCACTCTCTTGGGGGATTACCAAGACAAAAATACTTCTATCTTCGATGGATCCACAAATATCCCTTACTGGGACACAACATTCCCCATTATATAGACTTCTTGAGCCCAATAATCAAACTTCAATAACTTTCCATATAGTTGGTATGGATGAAGAACCCCCAAAACAGAGTGTAGATGCTCTGGATGATCCACCTCAAACATGGAATACACAAGGATTTCATCGATGAGAACCCCCAAAAACCTATCTATAAACTAAAAGAACACAGTGTTCATCAATCCCGTGAATAAAGGTATAGAAATAGTCACATCAAATGAAATTACTATGAACTCGTAATGACCATGATGACAACGGAAACCAGTCTTCAGGATATATTCATCTTTTACATGGATCTAATGATTTCCTGACCGTATGACGATCTTTGATAAACAACATGAACCGTTCTGTTTATTGAATAAATCATCAATCTATATAGGAGGATAGCAATTATTCGTTGTAAATTTTTTTAAGTGATGATAATAGATACCCAACCACAAACTATAATCTGCCTTCTCCATGATCAAAACCAGTGCACCTCACGGTGACACACTCCACCAAACCAAACCGCACTGTAACATACCATCAAGTTATATACTTATCTCTCATAACTCATAAGGGTCTATCCTATATGGAGTCATATTGATAGAATTTTCTCTTGGTTATAGCTCGATCCCAAACTCAATCTCTCGTCGAGGGGGTAATACTACAACCTCTTTAGGAACGACATTAGGGTACTCTTATACGACCCTAGGAAACACCAACTGCTAAACCTATGAAGAACTCAGCATCATCTCAGCAATCAAAGATGATACGGTAGGAACATGCCTCTGACCCATCCGATTTTCTCGCTTGCCAACAAAAACCACTGGCTCTCCATCCTCATCGAAGAACACAACCTGGCTCCCGAATAAATATGTGTTGCCCTGCACTGAATGCAACACATCCATGCCAAGTATGAAATCATATGGTTGTTTCCATAAACATATTAAATCTCCCCTAGAGTGGTGCTTCCCCGACACTAGATCACAATCTATAAATACTTCAAACAAGTTAGATCGTCCTCTAACTAGCATAATCAATGGTAATGGCATTAGAATCCTCTCTACCTCAAGTCCCAAAGCATAGAAAAGGGTAGGTGATACGAAGAAGTTTTTCACTCCGGAATCAAACAAGGCATTCACCAAGTACAAATAAAGAAAATGGTACCTCGAATAATGTCTATCTCACCTTGTGCTTGCAACTCTAAAGTATAAAGCTAACCACGACCTCCTCCACGGCCTCTCTGACCCTAATGATGATAACCTCCATGGCCACGCTCTTCTCTATGAGGACAGGCAAAATCATAGGGTTCTCTTATGCCATCCCTATCTACCATCTACTGATCCAAATCTGGTTCAACCTGCTGCTACTACCTCTTCTGGAACTGCTTCAACGGAGGAACCTGGAGTGGAACACCTGGTGCACGATGACTGCTCTAAAAGGTCAGGCACTCTCGCTACTGATGATCTCAACCACCACAAGATAAAAATTATCATATCCTTTTACATTGTCCTAAGAGATGCTTCCCCTAGATAAATGAGACACTAAGGGATACGACCTACCCCCGACCAAACGGAAACTCTTCTGCCCTGAAAACTAGGAACCTTGGACCATAGCTCTACATCGTGAAAATCATGAAGACTCCCATATCGTGATGATCCAATTCTGTCCAATGTCCTCTTGAAAAACTCTTCCCTCTCCAAAACCTCAAGATATGTCTTCAGCAAAAATGGGGTGACCTTGCACTGAATCTCTGGATGCAAGGCCTCATCGAAATGCCTCACACAGGCCTCCTAATCTGGAAACAAGTCGAAAGAATATCGTAAAAGTTTCCTTAAGTGGATTCCAAACTCTCACACATTGGATATCCCCTATCGATGTGTAAGAAGCTCCTGGTGACTATATGCCTTCGTAGCTAATGAACGAAACTCGACTATAAACTTGTATCAGAACTCCTCCCATGAGATCGCCAACTCCTAACAATCCCCAAGGAAAAAGAACCACCACTTATCCACTACACCACACAGCATTGTCACAACCAAGGACGGGCAGTGCTCCTTCAGAGCATGGATAGAACTGAAGGCTATATTGATCTCCTCCAACCAATATATTGTGACTGCATCTGAAACAGATCCCTCGTGCTTCTATGGACTTTGGCGCTGGAACACTCAGAGCGTCCTCCTCCCAGTGTTTTCATCGTCAACCTCTATCCTACAGCGATCTTCTGGCAGAACCTTCTAGACTTCTTCTGCACAAACATGACAAGGACGTCAACCCAGATCCATACCTACAAAATGACAAACATTTGGAGCTCCTAAACCTCAAATATGGAAGACTCGACATTAATTAATTAATTAATTTTTATTAATTTTAGGTTAACCTATCCCAATCTCTACCCATTCAAACATAGGCCCAAATAATAATGATGCATAATCCTTTCCTTGGTCTCTACCCTGTTACTAGTATCACCTTGTTTACTAGAAGTTGTAAACCTAAAGGTATCTGCATCAGATCACATGGGGCCTAAACGCCTATGTCTTAGCTGGTATCTAGTTTTTGCACGACTTTCTAAACTTGACTAACATCGTTTCCCTACCAACCCATGAATCCTCACTTATTCCTAACACAAAACTCCATCAAATCCCTCAACTAGACCTATGATACAACTTTTTCACAACCCCCTCCCTATAGGGTGTACCCCTCCTAGGCTGGAAATATGAGAAGCGAGATAGTGACCCTGTGAGTCCCGCCTCTAGTAGGCCTCGGGTTGGCGACTAGCATCAAGGTTATTGTAAACACACAAATGGGAAGAATTTCCCTCTAAGAGAACACGTGCAAAAGAGATAGAAAATATAGACACCAACTAAGTTAAACTCATACAAAAATATTAATGAAATCCCACGTACACATATGTAATGTCATCCAAAACTACTACAACAGAATGGGGAAAACTGAAAGCACCCAAAAGAATGTAAAAAAAGCAGCGACCACGAAGCCCAAAGAACTCCTGCAACCCCAAACTAGTAGTAACCATATTGGTCTCCAACCTTCTCCATGTGAATGGAAAAAATGTTTATATATATAGGGTGATTATAACAGTATACTTAGTATAGTCCTCCCTAGATCCTCTCATGCAAAAGTAATGAAATAATGATAAATAACAGTGAACAAAAAAGTGAAACTAAATCGTCACCTAAACATGTATACTACGTTCTGAACCTCACACACAGCTACTCTCACCAAGTATCACATACAAGATTGTATAAAATAATAATGAATATCAAGGGTTCCCCACTAATACTTCCCCACTGGTTTTCCGCTTTTCCCCAACATCACACGTCCTAAGAATATCTCTCCAAAATGTATTGCCCACAAACACACGAGAGAAGCACCACAATATGCACCTCGTGCAACAAAACCACCACTCCCACGTAAAAAAAGTGGTCAGGTAGTTTCTTGGATCCACCACAGATCACATAACGTGTATCATCTGTCGGGTGTTATACCTCAAGCAATTACAGCCCATACGCTGAGTAACGATCTTCAAGCCATCATAGCCTATACACGTTACACCTATAGTAGTGAATAGTAAACTATATCCAGAATAAATGTGTGTGAATAACCACAATCTATTACATCACTCTACACACATATATGGGGAAAACTAATTCGTGTTCCTGCCAGCACAAGTAACTAACAAGAGAAGAGAGGGGGGAGAATGGGGGTAGTCATTCAACCATATTCCATCCAGGATTATGGGGAAAACAACCCCCAAGGGCTCAGAATCCTCGGGGTTCCAGTTTCTCTAATTGACATTGTGGAGTATCATATAGAAATACAAAAAGTATATAACATACTATAGCTCACAGCCACACTATGGGCATAACCTAGTCTTAGACACAACTATAGCTAACGTCTCTCGAACTCCTGGCTACCACATCAAACACTAGGTATCCTATAAGCACACAACTATTTAAAGAGATTTATTTCATTCCATTATTCCATTTTTATTAGTTTCACTTCATTTTCATTAATTCATTAAACATTAATTAACTATTAATAATTTCCAAATTATATTTCATTAGCATCACACCCAATCTCTACCGTTCATTTAATATTCCAACCTCAGCAATACGTCCCAGCAGGCTCCAATCCCATGGGTTAACATCATTTATTAAAAACATTATTAATTTCCCATATTCCCAAGAATTATAGAAAAACATTCTAATCTACTAAACACAAGGGGCTCAAAATGGTGTGTAGATTAACTACCTGTCGAGTATTTTCCAACTATAGCAAGAGTGTAGACTGATCCTCTCTCAAGAAGCTAAACACAGAAAGCATGTGGCATACCCTGGGAGTCTTCTCCCCTTTTGGAAGGAGGGTAAGAAAACCAGCTGCCTTGATCAGTGTAGAATGTAAATAATATAAACAACCAATAAAAAATAGCAAGCATTAAAACATTCACATCCAATCCATTCCATCATCTCTGGTGTCCTCCTCGACACCCATATGCATAATCGGATGCATCTTGCCACTCTAGGCATCAACTGATACCACAACCAATAGGCCTCATAACCCCCACATATCATAACATAAGAATCAGGAAAACAAACATCAAATCAGTTGGGCTGTTGGCCCTTAAAAAAGAAAGATGGTAACTCAGAACCCTACGAGGCATTATCTTTTTATCAAACATAATGTTCTTTAATCCATCTAAAATTCTCCAATTTAATTTTTCAAGGTTCCAACAAAGGGTAACCTAAACTGTAAGATATCTTAGCTATCACAAATTGATTAAAGATGCTTACTATATCAATTTTAATAAGATCAAATAAAAACAACAACTACAACCAAATTCATTTAAAAGCCTCTTTATCTTTATCCAAAAAATTCTCTATTATTTTTTGGATTTACATTATTTACCAATTTCCATTAAGAATAAAAATCTAAACAATGCAATCATAGATATCACACAATCAAGAAAAACAAGTGGCAATAAGGTAGGATCGATATCAATTTATTTATATAATTCAAGCATTAATTATGTCAATTTTATTATGATCTAGTGGGATAAAACATGCTAACTCTACAGTTCCACGTAAAATGAAAGATAAGTAATGAATCCCCTACCTCAAAAGGTTCCCAATGCTCTTTGAACATACTAACAAAACATGTCACGATCACCTCTCTTGAGTGATTTCATCCACCCGAGGATGTAAAGACACCACCACATCGTCCAACACACAAGAAAAGTCTATTGGGAACATGGATATAGCATTCCATAAAAGTAAAAGGAGAAAAATAATGAGATGAACCCAAAATAAAGATGATAGATCATACCTTATTTCAAAAAATGATCGATACTGGTAGGTTGAACCAAAAAAAGTGGGGGCACTTGTAGTAAGATGAAATTCAAGGGGAACCAATACAAGGAGTAATGTTTGATCACACAACTCTTATGAGAAGGAATAAAAGAGTAGATCATCTCACATAGGAGAATAAAAAGGAAAAACAATGGAGGAATATAACTTATCCCCTTAGAAGATTTAACTGAGTAGCAGTTTAAGATACACTAGATTTTCCATTAAAAGAGGACCTCATTAAACCACATGGTTTGACCAAGTATTAGCATCCTAAGACTTATGAAAATTAATATATGAGTTATAGCCTTTTAGTTAGCCTTAGAGTCCTTAAAATGAGGCATTAAATGCATTTTACATAAACGGAAACATAAAAGGGGAAAACTGTAGGAAGATGGAAACACTGTACACCAAACTAGAAATTTGGAAATAGAAAAAAAACTACTGTTACAACTATACTGGTTAGTAAACATCATTCATCAACTAAAAATTTGGAAAAGTAAATAGAGGCTATTGTTATAACCTCGCTAGTTTGGAAAAACTGTTCATGCACTAAAAATATGGAAAATAAAATAGAGGTTTTTTTTAGAACCTCACTCGCCTGGAAACACTATTCCAAAACTCAAAATTTGGAAAAGGAAATAGAGGCTGTTGTTAGAACCTCACTGATCTAGAAAAACTGTTCATGAACTCGAAATTTGGAAAAGGAAAAAGAGGATGTTGTTAGAACCTCACTGATCTGGAAAAACTATTCATGAACTCGGAATTCGAAAAAGGAAAAAGAGGCTTCTATTAGAACCTCACTGATCTGGAACATAGTTCATGAACTTAAAATTTGGAAAGGGAAATAGTGGATACGGTTGGAACCTCACTGATCTGTAAACATAGTTCATGAACTTGAAATTGGGAATAGGAAATAGAGGTTGTATTGGAACCTCACTGATCAGGAAACACTGTTCATGAACTCAAAATTTGGAAAAGGAAATATAGGTGGCTATTGGAACCTCACTGATCTCGAAACACTATTCATGATCTCAAAATTTGGAAAAGTAAATAGAGGACGCTGTTGAAAGGCAAACTATTTTGGAAACACTGTTCATGAACTAGAAAATTGGAAACGTGTTGGGAATAAGTCACATTGACCTCATAGAACACCTTAAACACTAGAATTCCAACAAATTAACCGAAAGAATTGGTTCAGGCCATTACATTTCTTCTCTAAGGATAAGGAGGATCCTCCCATCAATATGATGCTAATCCAAAGGCTTCCCTTGGTGATTTGAATCTAGATTCTATTGATAAGTTGTCATTTTTTGTTGTTATTTGTTATTTTTCATTGATCTTCTTCTTTATCTCTATTATTTTCTCATATCAACATCCGCTGTTGATAAATCTAAATTAGTTGATTCCAAATATGATTATATTTTTCTTTTTCAATGATATGGGAAGAGTATTAAGGTGGTTTGTAAGTGTTTCAACCCTTTTCCATGGAGATTTCAGTGCTGTTCTTCATTTTCATCAAAAAACATAAGGTATGTGTCTTCACTCTCAAAAACACTATTTATAACTTTAAAAATTAGTTTCAAAATGATTTAATGATTTATTGTTAAATTTTTGTGCACATCATGGTAGAAACCTTATTTAGCGATGGTTTGTGTATTTTTTTGGGAATTTTGGATTATTATGAAGGATTATTTGGTAAATGGTTTTATTATGTTGATTTTAGAAATGATTGTTTGGTTTTGATTCTCGGAAAATGGTTTTCAAAAAAATGTTTTTTTATAGAAATATTTTGAAGGAAATATTTTCAATAAAAATGCTGTATTATTGAAAAGATTTTGGCCTGATGGATTTTACCTGATTTGGGATAATTGGTTGGTGTCTATTCACATTACATTACAATACTAGTTGAAATATGACTTTATTCTCAATTACAAAGGTCTAATAAAACACAGAATTTAATTCTCTAGTGACGAAGTGGTAGATGGATGAAAAATTGTTCATGAGTATAGTGATGTCATAATGAATCATATGTGTGTGGATATGTGGATTTCTGGTTTTTTTAGTTTTGAATGGGGTATTCCAAAAATGGAAAGACGGAATGTTTATGAAGAAAATGCATGGTTTTGTTCATGGAAAAATGATTTAGTGTGTAAAACTATTTTTTTAAGATTTACTTTTGGTTGTGTTATAAATTGTTTCAAGTTTTTTATTTTAATTTTTTTATATAAATTGTTTTATAAAATGTGCTTAATAGTTTTATCTTAGTGGCATTGGTATGGAAGTAATTGGGGAAAATATATTGGGTTTCATTACTCACCCATTTTTTGTCACATTACTTATTTTGTAAAAACATTTACCAGGACACATGTTAATTATAACCATTTCACTTATCTAGTGGTACTTCTTCATTCAGAAGCATGGAGTTGGATTTGGTGTTTGGAGCTATTTCTATCAAGTCTTTGAATTTAGTTAGTTTTCCTTCTGCTATGTCCTTTGATATTTTAGTATTTTGTTATGGTACTTGGATTTGGTTTAGTTTTAATATTAATTGTTTTCATTGAGTGGGATTTCATTGATATCATGCATCATGTAGTGGTTTATTTATTTTTTGGTGTGTCTACTTAGTTGTTTTATTTTCAAAGAGAAAATAATCCCCCAATAGTTAATAAATCACATGGTATTTATTTCCATACATTGGAATCAGGGGGATGTCACTTAAGGCCATGTAAATAATAAATATAACATGATAATTATTCTTTCTATATGATATACCATACAATTATATATTATTTTAACATCAAAAGCATGATATTGTTGCTCGTGCGTACGTACGGACTACCTTCTCCATGAACGCGATGAGATTCATTCTCCATCATGTCCATTCAAGTATAATTATTATTTGATGATTAAAAATAATTTTTAAGAACTTGATATAATTCTGGATACGAATAAGATACAACCTATCCATAACAAACATGGCTTACGTAACAAAGAATATAAAGGAAAATGAGTAAGTTAACAGCCGAAATGACGATAATACTAAGATATTATTAAAAAATGAAAGTTAAAAGATCATATATGATATCATATTAATGTAAATTATTCTTTTATAATTCAATAACAATTATTTCACCACTATATATGAGGTTAACCTACCATCGACCAAGGAAAAAGTACAATGTAAGGGGTTTCTTATCTCACTTTTAATTCCGTGAGAATTCCATTGTTCACCACTAATTTATTACATGTGGTGTGTGTACTGCCAATGTTTGTATTCATTTTGTAATATAATTTAATTCATGTATATTTACATCATCATTGTGTGATCCTTCTTTGATGGGTGTATGTTTTGTATGTTACCAAATCAATAAGGGAATTTGGAATTTCAATTTCCACTCATTCGTCTTTAAGCATACTTCATTGAATATTTTACTCCAAGATTATGTGTGGAATCACTATTCATTTGATTATGTCATAATTTCCACTCCCCTTTCTTTGGATATACTTTTTATACACATAATCACTCCATTTATTAATTATCAAGTCATCGGTATGAACTTGATAAGAGAAATTTTTACTCAATCTAGATTTGTCGAGATAAACATACAATTTATTGGTGTTGTTTTTACAAGAATATGTGTGAATGTCCTTTGATTTTTTTACACTGAATATCCAATAATATTTAGTGTATTTATATTTTACACACATAATTATGTAGTTTACTTATCCTTAACCTAAGGATACGACCTTTATGAGAGATTTCATCTATATTTACATTCCATTGATACTTCATTGTTGTTATACACCAAATCACTTTTATGTGGTGTATATAATGTTCTTTGACATAGTATATCATGAAGCCCTTTATTCTCATGATATTACAAAGTTTTTATTACCTCAATTATTTGTAATCAAGTGTCTCTCTTTTGGTTAGAAACTCTAACTAAAATACCATTTTTAAAAGTTTTAAATACTTACTCTTCTAAATCTTGCTCATTAATGTCCATGTTTTAAAATTGGTTTTAAGGATTTATTTATATGGGCATTAATGTTTTAAAATTAAAATTACTTTTAAAAGTTTCAAAGTGGTATGGGACACTTTGATTCAAAAGTTTATTTTTAAATGGCTTCTTGACAAATAGTGTGACTTTTTACAGATTTCAAGAAAAAGGGGGATATTTCTCTCTAATAGTTTTGAAGATTATTTTCATCTATGTCAATATCCTTCATTATTCTTGATTGAGATTAATCTGATACAATACAATCTTCCATATTTTATCGAATGAGTTATGATTGATTGTGGATGTGCTATTTTTATACCATTCATGGTTTTTCGATTAAGTGTTGACATTTCGTATGCAAGTCTAATACGAATTTTCATGTCATATTTCAAATGTTTCATATGAGGAATGCATTGGACTTAGTAAGTGATGGGTGGAGCCCGCTATAGCTCATCGATGCATCGATAGGTCTCATTAGACAAACCAGTGTCTTGGCACAAGGCCTTGACAAAATATTATTTGTAGTCATGGAACGAGGCCTTGGTTATGTGGTTATGATAGTGCGGCATTATGCATTCCATCATTATGAAAGTGGTTATTGATATTGCATGTGATTATTCGATTAGTAGAATATCCATGTGAATAATTAAATGGCATTATTTCATCTCATTTCTGCCATATTATGTTCATGTTCAAGTTTAAAAGTATTTTCTTTTAGTTATACATTGCCTTAAATGATTATTCCTATTTATAAAAGTTTTTGCTATATTGTTATCCTTACTGGGAATTTGAGCTCACCCCTTTGTTTTATTTTTCCCAGGATGTGAAGAAGTATTTTATGAATGACCTGCAGGGATAGTATGAGGGAATAAGAGTTTGGACTATAGAGACTATAATGTGGTAGTTTTCATTTTATGATGTAATTTAAACTTTATTAATGTATCTAGTTATTCCAAGGCTACTAAACTAATCGGTCTTTTGATACTTGATCTTTCTTGTGATAATGGCAATGTTATGTAATAATGCACCGACTCTGGGTAACTGGGGTCGGGGCGTTACAGTTGGTATCAGAGGAAGTTTAGTACAATCTTTGGAAGCTAGATTTAGATAAACTTTTATTAGAGCGCGTAGACCTAAGATGAACTTTGAAGATTAGTATATAAAAACTTCCTAGAATTTTGGTATTATAGAAATTTTGTGAGTTTTCGGAGAAATACATCCTTGTCTGGATACGACCAGGTAGAGGCGGCTCTGGAACAGATGTTCTTAGGGGTAAAACCCGAAAACACCGCTTTGAGCTAGACTCGAACGGGAACTGGTGCACGACAACGGGCCTTGCTGCACTCTTGGTTACGACACTCCTGGGGGATATGCTTAGGATAATTTATATTTTCTTTTCAAACCGATTTGAAATATTATATATAAAATGAGAGTAAATGACCTTGGTTAATCCTAATGTGTTTCAAATTGAGAATATAGTGACATGATATTCTTTAAATTATTTTATGACTACTGTTACTCACACAATGATTTCTGGTGTTAGTCAATGGATGGATTCCAAGGAATTCATAGTGACTTTGAGAATGATGTACAAGGTGGGAACGGTGGTGAAAATGAGCAGAAAAATTTAATGTTGATTCGCGTAAAAGATATCGTCTTCATTCCAAATCATGTTTCCAAAAATATGATCAATAATATATATATTAACCAATTCCCGGACTCAACAAAGAAGAGGAAGGTGATAAATGATAATGGCTCCAGTAGTGGAGACCATGGAGAAAGGAATCCTCAATTTCCATCATCCAGGAAATGTGGAAGGAGACACCCAGGAAAGTGTCTCAATGGGAGATAGAAATGCTTTATGTGCGGGAAGGAAGGACATAAAGTGAAAAATTTCCGAAGACAAATTAATAGCACTATGGAAGGAGAGAAAAATGGTCCCAAGAATCCATTTATAGTCATTTTCCGTAAATATAGGGGACCTGGCCATTACCCGAGTGAATTCCCTATTCTATAGGATATTGTATTGGTCAAATAAGAAGCTATGTGGAAATAAATGGTTGGAGAAATTTTTAAAAAGTATTAGTGCTCCTTGTTGATGAGTTTACTTTGGAATAATTTTCTCTTTTATTTGTAACCCTGCAGTTTTCCATGTGAGAATGATATTTGAGGAAGAATTATCTTTTCTCTTGTGGATATAGTTATAAATAACCATTTGGTTTTATATGATCATTGTGTTTGAGGCAATTATAATTTATTTTAATTTGGTATGAAAATGCAAGGTATGAGAAAAGATTTATCATTAAATTATGTTATGGTTATTTTGAGGAATTTATCTCATTTTGGTAATGTTGTAAAATATAGTTTTCGAAAAAGGACAACACGCAGACCGTGTGACAACCCATCACATCGAACAAATCTGTGGAAATCAAACCCACAACCAAAGGGCGATTGGGATTTATCGCCTTCCACTGGACTACGTGATGTCCCTGGTTAGTGTGACTATTATTTTTAGTTTTATTGATCAATGATATGTTTATTTGGGATCCTATGTCATATCAAATGAATACCCTTGGTATAAGAAAATGATTTGGTGATTAAGTGATGAATGTTATTTTGAAAGATGTTCACTTTTTTGGGAGCACTATATGTCCAAGGAAAATAGAATTATATGGGATTTCATTTAAGGAGTAATGGTGGATTTTTATCTACATTTTTATTGTGTATTTATTGTGATTTTTTTTATTTATGGAAATGATCTACCTATAATAAAGAATATTTTAATAGTTTAATTGCTATTAAATATGTTACTTTAAGAGTAGTTGATGTCATTTAGAGATAAAATTTAAAGTGGAAGACTGCATAACCAAATTCTAATAAGTTTTGGGTTTCAATATTAGTTTGGATTATATTGAAGGATTTTAAGGACAATTGATTATTTAATGGTATTTATTTACCTTTGGGGTATTGTTGGTTTAATTTTAGTAATTAAGATTTGATTTTTCTATTCTCTAATGGAATAGACATTTGGGGGATCATCAGATCTTATACTAATGGTTTTGGTTTTGATTAATCTCTAATGACAAGGTAAATATATAGTTTATCCTATGTGGATCATGTTATTCTATAGAATTTTATTCTATCTCTTCATGTCTGACCAAGTCTTCTTGAATACTCATTGTTAAAAAAAAATGAGTTAGTGGTATAAATTAATTAAAGAATGAAACTCTACATAAAAAGTAATTATATCTCTTTATGTTCGTAGTCAATATCATAAATGAATTCCTCATCTTTATGTAATGTAACTTAAAACAAAAAAAATGTTGTCCGTCTAATTTTCCTACTGGGAAACTAATGACCGTTCGTCCCATCATAGTTTTGTGGTTTTCTTATTGTTAACTTTCTCCTTCTCATGCTTTCTATCCCTCTCCATCAGAACTTAACACTTAGTTTATCATCCATATCCATGTTTTCCTACATGGAATCCTAGTATGGGTTATCTTGGTTGACCTTTATACCTATCTTCATTTCTTTTAAAGTGATAGTTTTATTGACTCTTTTTCTGATGTGGGACTTTCCATTACATTCCCAAGACAAATTTTAATAATTGCGAGGATGAAATTTATTGAAGTAGGGGAGAATGTAACACCCCAAGCTTCCATGGTATGCTTTTCTCTGAATAATACAGTAGCGTGTGTTGTACACAACTTCAAGTTCTAACACACCACAACCAATCAAACTATCCGTCATGAATAGTAATACATAATTTTTTAAATTTTATAAAATTTATCTTTCAAAATGGAGTTCATTTTTGGATTTGGAATATTGAAACTATCCTAGGATGAAATTTTGGTACTTTTCGGATAACTTTCATATTTTGATGAATAGTGAAAATTACTAAATTTTAATTAAAAACAAATTTTTTAATAGAAATAATTAATAGTGATAAATTATTAATTTGAGTGGTTTTAAAGTATATTAAGAATATATTTTTACAATTTAATACAATTTTTGTCATTGGACATAATTTCACAATTAAACCGAACATAAAAAAGTGTCAATCTTTTGATAGTTATTATATCTTAAAAACATGTTTTTTGTTTTGACAGCGGGAATTAATTTTAAATTAATTTCTTCCACTTCTGTGTTTTTAATTTGAAAAAGTCATTCCATATTTAGAATCATGATGTCCAAATTTTTTAAATAGATAACTTTTATTTTTAGACAATTTGAATAAATACATTAGTAAATATTTTATTTACCATGGTTAAAGGGTAAATCCGGTAAATAAGTGTTAAAAATTAATATTATAATATTACAAAATTACCCTAAAACGTGTCCTAACATTATTGGTGGATACATGTCCGACCATGGGAATCTTTGGGTCAATTTCGGGACCCTATGGAGCCACTTCTAGGTGATAGGGACACTTTATTTTAATTAAGTTAAAATAAATACAAAAATGACATAAGCATACATCTTTTAGAAAACACAATTTTTACAAAGGGTAATATATGTTGGATGTTCAACTATAAATATTCATTAGAAATATAAAAATATTCCTACATAATTATATTTTATTTATAATTTTTAGACATTAAATAAGTTAATTTATTTATGACACCATGATGATGCAGTAATTACCATAATAGTGAAAAATTAAAATAATTTATATTATAAATAACCAAATAAATATAATTTGAGACTTTTTATGAATTAAAATAATTTTATAGGTTAATATGACATGTTATAAATGCTTTAATTAACGTTTTTCGAAGTAATAATTCCTTTATGAGTTTTACAAAAATAAACTATTGAATAGTGTCAAAATTGACATAAAAGAGTTTTTAAAACAAATATTATATTATTTATTGATATTAAATTCCTAAAAATATTACTTTTGTCCAAGAGACTTATATCATGATAGTTGTATCATTAACGGACCACTTGGGGTCTCTTGGATGTACATAGTAAGTTTATTAACCATATAATATAAAAATACAAAGAGACATTGTAAAAGTGAAACTAATTAACTAAGAGTTAATACTTAAAGATAAGGTTAATATAGTAACCCAAACCTATCTAAATTATATTGGTTGAGTGTTTTTCGACCCATACCCACCTTAAAATTTAAATAATACACTTTGGATCCATTATAAACCGAATATGAATTTATTATAAAATAATATTTTTAGCTTCTTCAAAGGTACCCCTCACCCCCTTATAAAAGGGCACTCCCCCTTCTCACTAATTCACACATTCAAAGCCTTTTGGCTCAGCCAAACCCTACCCCCATACTCTCTCAACTTTTCTCACTTCAACCTAGAGGCCTTAGTTTGATCAGAAAGCCAACCTAAGGAGCCCTTTTGATCAAATTAAAAGGAAGAACCCAAAGAAGAGTGACTGTTTTCACCACCCTCTTTCAAGTTCCTTTCTTCTTCAACATCTTCTTTCTGGGTTATTTCTATTCTAAAATAATAAATCTAGTATCTTCTATATACTATGATGTTATTATAAATATGGTACAACCATATTCAGTATTCTATCCATCCTTTGAATGGAATGTCACCATACGTGCGTACGTACGGCTTACCGTCTCCACGTCGTGGTGTAATTGTCATTCAATAAATTATTATTTGGATGGGTATAATAATGAAGTGTATTTCTTGTAAATAATAAATATAACCTGATAATTATTCTGTATATATGATATAACATCCAATTATATATTATTTTAACATCAAAAGAATGATATTTTCGCTCGTGCATACGTACGGACTAGCGTCTCCACGAATGCGATGAGATTCATTCTCCATCGTATCCATTCAAGTATAATTATAATTTGATGATTAGAAATATTGTTTAAGGACATTATATAATTCTTGATATGAATAATATACAACCTATCCATAACAAACATGGCTTACGTAAAAAATAATATAAAGGAGAACGAGTAAGTTAACAGCCGAAATGGCGATAATACTAAGCTATTATTAACAAATCAATGTTAAAAAATCATATATGATATCATATTAATGTAAATTATTCCTGTATAATTAAATAAAAATTATTTCACTATTATATAGGAGTTTAACCTACCGTCGACTGAGGAAAAAGTACAAAGTATGGGGTTTCATATCTCACTTTTAATTCTGTGAGAATTCCATTGTTCACCACTAATTTATTACATGTGGTGTGTTTACTTCCCATGTTTGTATTCATTTTGTAATATAATTTAATTCATGTATATTTAAATCATCGTTGTATGATCCTTCTTTCATGGGTGTAAGTTTTTTATGTTACCAAATCAATAACGGAATTTGGAATTTCAATTTCCACTCATTCGGCATTACGCATACTTCATTGATTATTTTAATCCATGATTATGTGTAGAATCACTATTAATTTGATTACTTCATAATTTCCACTACCCTTTCTGTGGATATACTTTTTATACAGATAATCACTCCATTGATAAATTCTCAAGTCATCGGTATGAACTTGATAAGAGTAATTTTTACTCAATCTAGATTTGTTGAGATAAACATCCAATTCATTGGTGTTGTTTTTATAAGAATATGTGTGAATGTCCTTTGATTGTTTTACACCGAATATCCAATAATATTTAGTGTATTTATATTTTAAACACAAAATTATGTCATTGATTTATCCTTAACCTAAGGATACCGCCTTTAAGAGAGATTTCTTCTCAATTTACATTCCATTGAGACTTCTTTGTTGTTATACACCAAATCACTTTTATGTGGTGTATATAATGTACTTTGACATAGTATATAATGAAACCCTTTATTCTCATGATATTAAAAAGTTTTGATTACCTCAATTATTTGTAATCAAGTGTATCTCTTTTGGTTAGAAACTCTAACTAAAATACAATTTTTAAATGTTTTAAAGACTTACTATTTTAAATCTTGGTCATTAATATCCATGTTTTAAAAATGGTTTTAAGGATTTATTTATATGGACATTAAATTTTTAAATTTAAAATTACTTTTAAAAGTTTCAAAGTGGAATGGGACACTTTGATTCAAGAATCTATTTTTAAATGGATTCTTGACAAATAGTGTGACTTTTAAATGATTTCAAGAAAAAGGGGGATATTTCTCTCTAATAGTTTTGACGATTATTTTTATCTATGTCAATATCCTTCATTATTATTTACTGAGATTATTCTGATATAATAAAATCTTCCATATTGTATCGAATGAGTTATGTTTGAGTGTGGATGTGCTATTTTTATACCATTCATGGTTTGTCGATTAAGTGTTGACATTTCGTATGGTAGTTTAATAAGAATGTTTATGTCATATTTCAATCTTTTTATATGAGGAATGAATTGGAATTAGTAAGTTATGGGTGGAGCCCGCCATAGCTCCTCAATGCATCGGTAAGTCTCATGAGAAAAACTAGTGTCTTGGCACAAGGCCTTGACAAAATCTTATTTTTAGTCTTGGAACGAGGCCTTGGCTATGTGGTTATGATAGTATGCCATTATGCATTCCATCATTATGAAAGTGGTTATTGATATTTCATTTAATTATTCGATTAGTAGAATATCCATGTGAATAAGTAAATGGCATTATTTCATTTTATTTCTGCCAAATTATGTTGAAGATAAAGTTTAAAAGTCTTTTGTTTTAGTTATAAATTGCCTTAAATGATTATTCCTATTTATGAAAGTTTCTTCTATATTGTTATTCTTACTGGGCATTTAAGCTCACCCCTTTATATGTTTTATTTTTCCCAGGATGTGAAGAAGTATTTTATTAATGACGTGCATGGATAGTATGAGGGGATAAGAGTGTGGACTATGGAGACTATAATGTTGCAGTTTTCATTTTATGCTGTAATGTAAATTTTATTAATGTATCTAGTTATTCCAAGGCTACTAAACTAATCGGTCTTTCGAGACTTGATCATTCTTGTTATCATGCCAATGTTATGTAGAAATGCACCGACTCTGGGTAACTGGGGTCGGGGGATTACAATAGTACAAAAGAAACACAAAAACACATCAAGGTGGTCAAAAGTAATGCATACCCATAGCATCATTGTCCACAAATTTCATCCCCTTCGTAGAAAACTCACCGATGAAAAATAAATATAATATCCTCTGATCTAAGGAAGCCATGGATGCCAGATAATCCTCCTCCATATTCCCCTCCTACCATGTGTCAGACACCATCATATTTCTACCCCTAATGCGTTTCATTTTTTAATTGTGTATGAGATATGCCAAGGGATATTACCCTTTCCAAGCATTTTATTACAAAGTAGAATAGACTTAGACTCCACTATTTGAACCTCAAGATGACTTTGACTACACATTTCTAGCCCCGTGACCATGGACAGAGCCTCCTCCTGTAGCCCATCACCTCGCCCAAAGAAAGCCGCAAACGCTGCAACAACAGAACCCCTATGATATCTTACAATCCCACCCCTGCTCATCTCCCCCCAATTAGAGACCCATCCGTGTTGAGTTTCAAACCCTGTCGAGGGGAAATCCAATGTACTCAGGATCCCTGTTCGGGACAGCCCGTCCGAGGGGCGGTTGGAAGAAAAGGAACAAATGAACTCACAAAAGGAGCATGATGACAGTCCGGGCAGAGGCATAGCAGATTGAGCAGGGTATTATTTATTTTGAAATAAATTCTTACTTGAGATCCTAGTGCATCATTGTGTCGCGCCTCATTCTTGACCTTCTAGATCATCCAGCAGACTGCAATCAGAATAACAGATCTGATCTTCCTCTCTACGTCGTGGGAGCCTTCTTCTCTAAACCACGATAGCAAGAATTCCTCCTGCTCCCCTCCAGACGAAACCCAGCCAAAGAAAACCCCAAAAACGTCCAAATAATGATAGCCCATTCACTCGTGTAAAAAACATGCTCCATTGTTTCTTTGTTTCGGAGCCTCTAGCACCAGCACCTAGAATCCAGATTCACGCCCATCCACTTCAAATTGTCATTAGTTGGCAGAGCCTAATTCCTCACTCTCCATAAAAGGAAATTTTATTTAGATTTAAGATCCTTACACCATAGTTGAGTTCCTCATTGATCTTCACCTGAAATATCCTTTATGATGTGCATAAAACTTTTTATGGAGAAGATACCTGACGTAGAACCTGTGAAAATAAGTTTATCTGGGACATCACTGGAGACAATGCTGTTAAAAATATCAATTTTATTCTCATCAAGAATAGCCTGAATAAATATGGGATGACCACTTGACTATCTGAATGACATGTTTAGGGTGGGGCATCCTGGGAAGTAAATTCTCCCTGCCCCCCAATCTTATTGCCAGAAATTGAGGTTACCTTTACCCACTAACCACTTAGAATGATGTTGCAGAATATTCATGGAGGGGTGAATCACCTTCCAGATCCTAGAGGGTATCGATCTCTGGGCACTGATATCCTTCCCATACATATCCTGTATAGTCCTTCCCCAAAGGGACCTACCTTCCATATACTTCCATGCTAGCTTGGAATGAAGTCCCTTCATTGTTTAGAGAGCACTCCTCAGATTAATAACCCCTTCATCAAGAGTCCTTGTGAGACGTTTCCTTGATTCCCAATGATGCTTTACTTCCATCTGACCATCCCATACAAAGGAAATCAAAATCATATCCAAGTTGGAGGTTACAGTCTTGGGAACCTTCAGGGAGGAAAGAATATGCATAGTAATGGAAACCAGGATGTTGTTAACTAAAGTTATATGACCTCCAAAGGATAAAAATTTGTTTTTCCAGTTGAAAATATGACCCAAAGTATTGTTAATGATCTTATCAAAATGATGTACCCGTAGGGAAGAAGGACTAACTGGAGCCCTGAGACATTCCATTAGAAATAAGCCTCGCTCTATATTCAGAAAATTCCCCACATCCCTCACCCTTCTTTCAGACACATTCCTTGATATGTAAATGGTACTTTTCTTTTTATTGACAATCTTCCCACTCCACTTGAATTATTCCCCTAAGAGATCATTCAATCCTTGCACTTATCGGATACTACCATTAATTCAAATTATAGTGTCATATGTGAATATAAAATGTGAGATCCCTCTGGTGGCCAGCCTATTATGATAGTGGAATATTTTCCCTGTGGTAATACCTTCATTGATAAAGTCGCTGAGCACATTTTGGGAGATAATGAAAAGAGTGGGAGATAGGGGATATCCTTGCCTAAGACTATGACATGCTTTGAAAAATCCAAATTGGTTACCCCTAAACGAAGATGAAATCCAAGCCGAGCTAAATCACTGGAAGAGTATGTCAGAAGTCCATGTTGAAAACCCCATACAATTTTAGACTCTGAGCACAAAACCCCATTCCACTCTATCATAGGACTTTCTCATATCTAACGTAACCACCAAATTGCCCCAAAATGACTTATTATTAATTCCTCTTACCATTTCTTGGGATACTCCAATAGAACCCTGTAAATACCTCCCTTTAATAAATATGTGTTGTTCCGAGGCCATCCATGAATCCAAATGAGGGGCTAGAAGTTTGTTGAGAATGCTAGCTAGAGTCTTGTATGGGATGTTACACATGATAATGGGCCAATAATGGTTAACAGACTGAGTATTACAAACCTTCAGAAGATGAACCATCTTTGTGACACATGCAATCCGCGGGATGTTTCCCCTCTGGAAGAAGTCTTGGATTGATCTCACAAGATCCCCTTTTATACAATCCCCCGACACCCTATTAAAAGAACCTGGATGTCCATCTGGCCTTGTGGAACTTTTTGGGTTCAAGGACCAAAGCGCCTCCCGAATTTCATCCTCCTCCAGATTCCTACTCAAACCCTCATCAATACCCTCTGAAACACATCTAGGAAACCATACAAAAAGATCAGAACCTCTTTGCGGGTACCCCCATTCCATATTTGGATTGGGGTCAGCTAGTAAGGATCTGATATCCCCACTAATCAGTCCCCCTACCTCATCACGGTCACTGGAGTAAGACCCATCTTCTCTTAGGAGGTTTGGCCACTGAATCTTTTGGTGTTCTCTTATGCAAGCATGAAAGTATCCAGAGTTCCGGTCCCCCTCACGAAGCCATCTGAATTTAGCTCCCTCCCTGACCAGCCATTCTTTCCTTAAGAGACTATCAGTAAGCTTATCCGTTTTGATCAAAAGATCATTAAACAAAACATCATCCCATTCTACTTCCAGCCGCTTCTCTATGGTTTCCACTTCTTTTCTTATTTCAATCACAGCCCGATCACGAGTAGGGATCTTCATTATCCAGGGCCGAATAAGATATTTAATCCATCTCAACTTATTGTGCAGAGTAACCCACAGATGTCCTCAGTGCTGCAAACCCCATGCTTCCCTAACCACATCAAGAATGTTAGGTTCCCCCATCCACATTTTGGAAAACTAAATGGTCTCCACCCTTGGCATCCCTGTTCCCAAAGAAACACGAAGTAATGAGTGATCAGTAAGGCAACAAACCTGATGAGTAACTTTGGAGTCTGGGAACATTGTTATTGTGGCCTCATTCCTCAAGCATTGATCAAGAAAAGAGTATGTTCTCCTATCTCCTCGCTGATTATTAAACCAGGTGAAGCTACTTCCCTCATAACCCAAATCCATCATGCCATTCCTAGCGATGAAAGAACCAAAAGTAAGACTGGCATTCCTCGGGAAGGCGCCCCCTCCCCCCTTTCTTCTCTTCCAGGAAAGCAATGATGTTAAAATCGCCCCCAAAAATCCAGGGGACATTCTATGGATTAGTCACATCAAACTTTCTCCAAATAGCCTCTATCTCCAGGGCATTGCATTTGGAATAAATGAAAGAAAACAGAAACACATGAATCCCTACTGAGATTTTTGTAGTCAAGGACTGTTCTGATGTCCTTTGTAGATCAACAGACAAATAATCCTTCCAAAACAGCCAAATATGTGAGATTGGAGGGTCCCCATGCATGAAGCTAGTGACCTTGAGCCTCAGAGCATACTCACTGATCATACTTGTAGCCTATTTTGGCTCCAGAATAACCACCATAGATACTTGATTTCTCCAAAACTTATTGACAATGAAGTTAGTCTTTTCCCGGGACCCAAGACCTCGTGAATTCCATATTAAGACTTTCAACATTAAAACGGGAACATCTGGATTTTGACCCATACTCCTGGCTCTTTGCGTGAGGTGATATAGATACACTTTCTTGCACACCATTCTTTGACTGAGATCGAGTTCTCATACCTACGCTCACCTATGAAGAACATGCCCCTGGAGAAGACACACAATTAAAACGTACATTTCATGAAGCTTCTGGAGATTCAAATGACCACCCATGCAACCTGTTGTGAGCCAACTCCAACATCAGAGTAGGAGAGCACGGATGAGAAGGAGGAGAAGGGGGATCCTGAGCTGGCGATGAAAGAGGGGAAGATACCACTGGGCCTAAAGACAGAACCTTGGAAGCGATATCCTTGGATTCTTCGAGCGTAGACCCTGGATCTAGAAAAGTGATCTCATAGATGCTGATGGAATGTAGAATCTAGTCTGCAATAGACAAAGAATGCATCCAAATTCCCTTACTAAGAGACACCCCCAAGGAAGACAGACCAACCTCTAGAACGACCATTGATCCTCTGACCAAGGCTCTATGAACTAGAACTACAACGCGAGAGGAATCCACATCACTAACCACAACCTCTTGAATGGAAGAGGAAGCCTTTGACAAATGGATGAAAGGAACCACCGCAATCCCTTTGCCCTTATCATCACCCTCCGGGACTGGGGTGACCCGAGATCCAGAATGCAGAGGAACAGACCTCTGGACCTCCTTTCCATAAGAAGCCTCCCTTAGACCTTTGCAACAGACCTGAAAGGAGTTTCCAGAGATATGGTAGTGGTTACAATACCTGGGGTAGGCCGGGTAAACCAGAGGTTGATGACGGTCCAGAGACTCTTCAATCCTGATCATCAAATGATCCTGCAGAGGCTGGGAAACATCCAATTCAACACAAATCCTTGCAACTGAAGCTTCTGCCAACCAACAGGTCCTATCATCAGTGGACAAAAAACTCCCTAGGGAATCCCCAATAGCTTTAAGAAAGGACCCATTCATGAGAGATAGGGGTAACATTGGAAGTGAAATCCAGACCACCACCGACATGCATTCTTGACAGAAATGGGCCTCCATCAACCATCTAGTGAGGGAGAAACACCAACGCTGCATGGAATGCGGACTAGTACAAAAGGCCTTCAAGAAGTATGCCCTAGAAGCCAAAACGATGCAGAAATCCTTGCGATATAGGATTGAAACTAACGCTAGAAGATATAAACCCCAGCATCTGACATAGTCTTGGAACAACGCAAGAGGAGGCTTATCGGCACCAAAGCATGCAACCAGAGTCCACTGAGAGACATGGTCTATGTCTCGTTTATAGAAATCCATAAAAAATCCCCTCAAACGCAGTTGAATATAAGAATATCATATCATCCTCAAATGGTTGTAAATCTGATTAGATGATAAAAACATTAGAATACATGTTGTGGTATTGTTTAATGGATTTTTCTGGATCATGTAAAAATAATATACAGTTAGTGGCGTTATATTATAACAATAGATACCATGCCTCTATGTTAATAGATCATTTCAAAGTATTGTATGTACCTCCATGACATTATATGATTTGTTTGGTGGAAATAATGAGACTACACTAGTTCGGTTGAGCGTTGTCCAAGAAACAGTGGAGAACATTTTGTTGATTAGAAAAAGTATAGATATGGCAAAGATTCATCAGAAATCGTAGGTTGATCATCATCGATAACCATGTCATTCGAGGTGAGTGACCATATGTTCTTGAGGGTATCTTTGAGGATTGGACATCATCATTTTGGGATGTAGGGTATGTTATATCCTCGATAGATAAGCCATTTTGAGATACTGAAACAGGTTGGTGAGGTGGCATTTTAGATGGAATTGATGGCATAGTTCAGTGCAGTTCACAATGTCTTACATGTGTCTCAGCTAAAAAAATATCCTAATACTGACTAAGTGATCCTATGGAATCATTTTTAAATTGAGTAGTATGATTCATTATTACATATTCCAATGTTGACTATGGATAGGAAAGATAATTTATTGAATGTAAAAATAATTGGTCTTGTACCGGTTTTGTGGAATCATGGTCAGCTTCAAGAAGAGACTTGGGAATGGGAGAATTAAATGGAAGATCAATTGACATAACTTTTTTAGTAAAATGATGGTATTATACTTTTTGGGGAATTAAAGGCCAATGGTGGGGAGAATGTAGCTTCCTATTTTCATGTAAGTAACCCTTTCGTTATTATTTTTATGTATGTAAAGTATATGGGTGAAGTTATGGTGATTTTAGATAACATTTTAAGTGTTATAGGAATTTTAAAAAGGATAACAATTAGTGAATGGTTAGCGGAAACCATGTAACATACCTCACAAACCATGTACAATGAGACAAAGGGAATTGGGTACGTGCACAATTAAGAAGCATAGTTCGAAAAAACTATGTGGCTACCTAGGAGAAACCGTGCAACATGAGAATATGGGATTTGGAATGTATGGTTCATAGTTTGTAAGACTAGTGATCTAAACATGTGAGGTTACCCCTTAGGATAGTCACTCGCATACAATTAGTATATGGTTTGACTGACCGTGTGACTAATAGTTCACAGTTCAAAAACCATATCCACAAAAAGTAGATCTAGGTTAGTTTTGTGTTTTAAAAAAATAATTTGTTAACAAAACTGACCCTAACAAGGGATTTCATCCTCTATTATGCAATGTAGGCTTCTGCCATTGATCCAAATGTGATCTAAATTAATCTCTAGATGATTTTAATCTGTATTCTCATAGTAAGGGATCATTCTGGGGTTTTCTTTAGTTTTTTTCCAGGATATTCTTCTCTATCACTCATTTGTTCTTATATATACATCATATGTGGATGTATCAGTGATATTTATTGGAAAATATAATTATATTTTCCTTTTTAATCATAAGAGTAGAGATCTAAGGTGGTTTTTGGAGTTTTAACCCAGTTCCATAGATGTTTCACTGTCGTTCTTCATTTTCATCATAATACATGAGGTAGGTGGCTTCACTCTTGAATCCTCAATTTATAACTTGAAATATTATTTTCAAATTGATCTAATATTTTGAAATTTATTGTGAAATTTTTCTTCAAAGCATCCTAGAAATGTTCTTTAGTGATGGTTTTATAATTTCTGTGGAATTGTGGATTATTTTGAAAGATTCTTTTCTAATATGATTTTAAAATATTGATTTCAAAATTGAGTCTCTGGGTTTGATGTGTGGAAAATTATTTTCAATAAAAGTTTGGTTTTATTATTCTGATTTTTTGGAATAGTTTTCAATAAAAAAAATTTTAATGAAATATTTTTCGCATGATGTATTTGGCATGATTTAGCATAATGGGTTGGAGTGTGTTCATATTGCAATATGAGGTTTTATTTAAATATGACCTTATTATCAGTTAAAAAGGTGTAATCGTAATGGGATTTGATTATATTTTTATGACTTGATATATCGATGAGGGACTGTGCATGAGTATGGAACTTTTTTATGAAGAATCCATGTGTAGATGAATGGATATGTTGATATGTGTCTTGAAATGTGGTTTTCCAAAAATTTAAATATTTAATTATTTTTATTAACATTCTTGGTTATTTTCATGGAAATGTTTTTTATTTTAAAAATCTATTTTATTAGAATTAGTTTTGGTTGTGTGGTAAATTGTTTAATGTTTTTTATTATGAAATGTTTAATATAATTCTTTTTATAAAATTTGATAACACTTTATATCCTAGAGGAATTATTATGGAGGTTATTAGAGAAAATCTACTGAGTTTCACTACTCACCCATGCTTTGGCACAATGGTGATTTTACAGAATTTTTTTACCGGAACATAGGTAAAGGTAATTCATTTAACATATCTAGTGGTACATCATGATTTTGGAGCAAGGAGTTGGAGTTTGAGTTTTAATATATGTATTCAGAGCCTTTTATTTTTGTTAGTTTGTCTTCTTTTGGGTACTTTGATATTATAGACTTCCATTTTGTACATGGATTTAGAATGTTTTTATATCAATGGTTTTATTTCAGTGGTTGTTTATTAATATCAAGCATAATGTTGTGGTTTATTTGGTTATGGAATGTTTGTTTATTTATTTTATGTTCAGATGGAAAATTTTTCCTCAAATGTTATGGAATCTCTTTTAATTTATTTCTAGCCCTTGGCACCTTGGTAATGTATCTTATACACAAGTAACATCCTCTTACCTTCTCAAGCAAATTAGGAAGGCTGGGATTTCACACCAAAGGCCTTAAATTGGGTCATTATCAACCCTTATATGAGATAATATCACAATATTTTTAGAAAATTGGTTTTTTAAAAGTTGGGATGTCATGTTTAACCTTTATATTCATATCCTAACTCATAGTAAATCAGTTTTTACCTTAACAATGGTAATCAATTTTTACATTATTTAATATTAAAAATGGTAAGAAATTATGTTAATTACATTACATAACATAAATTATTCTAATTTAAAATAAGGAATCTATTTTTTTAAATTCAATTTATATAATTGGTAGAATCAAATATAGACTTAGTCTCATGGATGCAATGAAAAAGCGGGTTCAAAGAGAAAATTCTCATAAGTGTAAAAGGTTTTAATATAAAAATTCAATATTAAATTGATACCAATTACATAAACTATTAAAATTTTTATATTATTGAAAAAATATTTCTTTTAAACAAATTTAAAATGTAGCTTAATCATGTTAATTTTTTAAAGAAAAATATACTATTTAATAAAAATCACTATTTTTTACTATTCATCAAAAAATGAATCAGTTCATCAAATTGAAAAAACATCACCCTACAATAATTTTGATACTGTGATTTCAAAATTTTTGATAATTTTATAAAATTATGTTTCTATAATTAGTATAAATTTATTTTAAAATATGTACAAAAAGTGAGACTAAACAGTCTTTTAGAAAATTACAGGTTTTTTTTCCAAAAAACCATTCTTGTTTTAAATTAATCTTGTTTTAGTTATAAAAAATAGTAACGTAAATTTTTATAATTTACTTATTATTATTCATAAAGTCACATTTAACAACTAGGTTATAATGGTATACTATAATACTTTCCATTTAGCCTTGGTGTTGTGTTCTCTATAAGAAATCAAAGAGATTAAATTTAAATAAATATTATTTGTGGTTTGATTAAGATCAGTGTTTCATGTCATATATTCTATGAAATATAATGCTCTTTTTTTTATAACTGGATGTTTTTATCGGTATTTTTGGTTGGTTTAATATTTTATAGGGCTGTGTTAGTGTTTAACCTTGACCAATAATATGATTTTCAGGGCACAATCATTTTCCCAATTCTTCTATCATCTATCCATGCCTCGTGATTATTGTCTTATGATTTAAAGGTACTATTTAATGGTAAATGTTATCATTTTCTGATTATTCCTTTAGTGTTATATATTTCATTACAATGAACTATGTTCTTGTTTTCATTATTTATAATCACTTTCAATGTTTCTATTATCATATCTCATTAATTAGTTATTTCTCTCATGTTCATTATTTCTCAAATGTTTATCATCTATCGTATGTTCTCCGTAATAGTATTATATATATTATTTATACTATAACAAGTTTTTATGATCAATAAATTATTTTAACTCCCCATTTATCAAAGAATATATTCATAGGAATAAGAATAAGGAGAAATCATGTGTGGAGAATTCTAGGGGAATGTTGAATTATTTTCTTGTAATAAGATTTTTATATAGTTAATATTCACAATGGATAATCCTTTTGGTATTTGGTGTGATCTTTATTTTCTATGATGTAATTTTTAATGATGTTAAGTGATATAATATATATGGATTTCATGATTAGTTCATCTCATGGATGTCATTCCAAGGGGTTCCCCGAAAGCACAAGATTATCTTTTTATACCAAACTGTGTGTGATAAATATATATTTCAATCATTCAATGGGAGGGTTAAGGATATTTACATTCAAATAGCCTTATCATTTTCCTTTTACATTTGATTTATAATTTTTGAATTTAATATTTATCAGTCTTAAAATATTTTTGGTTTTATATAAATTAATTTTTCAGTCACACTTGACAGTCATATATTCAGATTAATAATTTTTGTAGTTATTTTTATATTTTTTTAACAATGAGATATATATATACTAATAATAATATGGAACCTAAAATAAACTCCTTTATTTAATTCATCATGTTTTATCTTAATTACATTATTCTTATTTGTGTATTTATTTGAACTCAACTCTTGGAAATTGTTTCATCCAAAAAAAGAAATAAATCTGTCATGCCACATTTCTTAAAATGTGCTGGGACAAGTGTGTTATAGTGTAATTCATTCATCAATCTAATATTGGGAGGGGTAAATCAAAGTGAGGACTGGATTTTATAAATTTTTCCTATACTCTTAAATTTTAAGTCCTCATCCATTATAAGATCTTATTCCCTCACTTTAAGGATACATTCAATCTGTCATTAGAATAATTTCCTTCACACTATAAAAACATGGATGCAAAAATTAATTTAGGCCAACATATGTTTAATTATTTGGTTCACTAGCACTGGGCTACAACCAAGGATCATAAAAAGGATAATGTTCCAGTATATCAAAATCAACTATAAATTCCATTTATTTTGTGGAAAAAATGTTTTGTTCAAAGTCACACCATGCTAAGGATAACTAAATTTAAAAAAGATTTAAGAATTTTATAGAGCCTTACATAGGGAATTACCTTTATACCATTCTCTATACAATACATTCTGGAAATTTACTCCTTAGTTGATAGACATAAAGGTATATTCAATATCAATGTGTGGAAATTATTCTAAGTGTATTATAACTCCCTGATTTATACTAAATTTTTCTATACCATTCTATATTTACCCTCAAAAAAATCAATATGGTAACTAATTCTAAATTAGAGATTCAAATCTATGTCTTCTATATGATCACAATAGCAATAATTCACATCCCTATATTGGAATAATTCCATAGAAAAATTATCATATGCACTGTATCATATTCTCAAAAAAAGAATGATATAACTCCTCAAAATTATTAAATAATAACATTGTTTCAGATAGAGTATGAAACATATAAAACCAATGTCAAACAAACTATTAAATATTTTTCTTTAAATATAATCTCTTCAATAAATTATGATACATGAAACCATGAGTCCAAAGGAATAGTAATATAATATACAATTATAACTATTCCATTATATTGGTTGTTATTAGTAGTACTAACTAAATTATGAAATGTATATTTATCCTTTTATTATAAATGAATTAATAATCATTTAAAATAAATAAAATTATAAAATTATGTTTTTTTCAAAAATAATGTTTAGTAATTCTTTGAGAACATAATTTAGAATTAATTGTTACCAATTTTAGAAAATATATGTTATATAATTAAATTAATTTTTTAAATCATCATATATAAAAATTATCTTAATGATATTTTTTGTAATTTTTTATTTTAAAAGGTTTGTTTTTTGAGGAATTGTGAAAAATGTTAATTTTGTTGAAAATTCCATTTTTGAACATAATTAATGGGGATAAATTGTATTATAAATTGTTTTTAAAGTAATATCAGTTTAATTATTTAAATAATTAACTATTTTGGTCATTTAAATAAATATCATATTGAATTTTGATACTAAAACAGTCTATACTTATGATAATATTGTCTGTGAAAACCCGTTTTTCCATTACGTATACTGATGTGATTTTATATTAGATTAGGAAAATTTAATAAATTTAAATTGAAAAAATGGATTCGATATATATAATTATAATAATTTATACTATCTAAAAATTTAGACTTAATTTTTGACCATTGTGAATTGTAAAAATGGTAAGAATTAGTTACATAATTTAATGTCAAAACAGATTTACTGGGTTGTTAAACTAAAACGATTAAGTCTATATATGACCTAAAAACATTTAAAACAACCATTTTTGGAAATATATAGTCCTTATCACCTATATGGCCGGATAATGACCCATTTTTAATCTTTTTTCAAGATACAAATGTGGGTGTAATTGATTCTTTTTAAAAATACCATGAGTGCCCTCACCCCCACATGTAAAAGACCACCCATATCCTACCCTATTGAAACTCCCAAATCCCATTGGTTCAGAAATTACTTACCCATATATCATCTATATATCACTCCCCACATCTTAGAGGTATTTATTATATCAAAACTTTAATCTAGAAGGCTTTAGTTTAAGCCAAAAGTGGTTTTCAGAAGAAGAGGTAAATAAAAAACAATGGGTTTTCATTTTACTTCTTATTCTAACATATAATATTTTCTAACTAAGCCCATATAATAACATAATTATTTAATATATATTAATATGTAATTATTTTAATGAAATAACCTATATTCATCTCCAATTTCATCAAATGGAGAAAAAAACTTTCGATCGTGTGTACGGTGGACTACCGCCTCGCAAATTGATGTAGTTCGTTTTTCATCACCACCTTTAAAGGATATATATAATAAATTATTTAACATATATATATAATATTATTGATATTATTTTCATCTCAAATTATCATTTCACTTATATAATATTACAATCTATTCATCAAGGGATGCGATAACATCGCTCATGTGTACAACAGACTACTGCCTCACGAAGAGATGTGATTCATTTTTCACTTATGAATTAAATTAAAGGTAGTAAGCATAAATGTTAATAAATATATGTGAAATTTGTTATCTAATAATTTAAAAACAATAACATTTCTCATGTGTATGTGTGGACTACCACCTCCACATATTGATGTGAAATATTTTTCATTTTATTTTTCTATCGATGATAATCAAAATGAATTTTATTAATATAATTGATATGTATAGATATTATTATTATTATTATTATTACATAAATTTTATTTAATATTTAATTTCCTTCAATTTTATCCATCATGAAAAATGGAATGATCGTTCATGAATACGTACAACCTACCATATCTATGAATGGTGAAATCCATTTTCTATCTCTAACATTTTTCGATTACACTAAATAAATATAAAATGATTTTATTTATTATTAATATAATAGATAATATTATTTATATGATTTAATCATGGTAAAATTTGAATAATAAAAATTATTCAACCAAAAAAACATGAAAAACAAATAAATTATTATTTGAAATATTGATTTTAACAAAGAATTTCTTTTAAATGATTGATAAAAGAATATAAGTAAATCAATGATGGTAGGAGTTAAATGAGTATGGTCATTTAATGGATGTGTAATAAATAAATTATTTACTATAAAGTAGGTTATTACACATATGAATAAATTTAAAAATGTTGTAAGGGTTTCTCATCCTTTTACTACATTCATGAGAAATACGCCATATTCACCACTTATTTCATTATGTGGTATATATACTGCCCCTATTGATATGATATATCATGAATTTATTTTTCTTACTGGTATTTAATGCCTCACTTGATATTATTTAATTCATAGGTCTTACGATTCAAAAGTTACCAAAGTGGTAAGGGTTAATTTCACAATCTCATCATAATTTGGGATTATTTTTGTTTAAGTCTCCCTTGGGGAAATTATTTGATATTTATATATTAAAAAAAATCTATCATACTATCATATGATTATTCATGAACTTATTCCTAAAATAGTACACTTTTCCCTTATTTGGTACTTAAATTTATTATCTAATTTTTTATGAAAATTGGCCCTTATTTCTATTTTTGATCAAAAATCTTTTTTCTTCAAAATACATGTTTCCTAAAAAATGTTTTCAATTTTTTTTCTCTTTTCCGAATTATTTATTATAGTTTTTTTCAATTTTTACTATTTAAATAAGGGTTTTTATAGAAATCTTCATGCTGATTTAAAAAAAAGTATCATTTGGATTTTATTTATGATGTGAAAGTAACCATTATTTAATCTTGTACAACATGAACGAAATTTTCTAGCTTAATGACCAATAAATGTTTTAATGAATATTATAAATGTTTTAAAAAGTTATTTTTAAATAATATTTTGTTCAAAAATATAATTTGAAATTTTAAATTTAAAAATATATTCAATGTGAAAGGGATGTTTTCCTAAAAAATAATTATAATTACATTTTTATGATATTTATATTAATCAAATCATCAAAACTTTCCATTAATAATGATATACTATGAATATATTATATTTCTACCATCCTTATTATTTCTACACATGGTTTATGATCAATTTTATATGGGATATAAGATTTTTCTATCATTCACCATATTACGTTAGATGGTTTTTTATTATATTTATTGATTGGGGTAAATAATAACATTGAACATGTTGGTATTTCAATATGAATGTTTATGTTTATTTTGTTTCACCCCTTTTACATTATGAATGAATTGGAGTTATTATGTTATGGCGGACCGAAAATTACATAACCCCTCAATGCATCGATAAATCTCATGAGAAAAATTAGCTTGGATATTTGGCTTAGGTCTTACCCATTTATATAAGATGTCTATGTAAACTGCCTTGATGGAAAAATATCAATGTAATAAGGCCTTGATAGTATGTTTAACATGTCTAACATTATTTATACCATCATTATGAATTTACTCATTGATATTTCATCTGATTATTTGATTAGTAAGAATAACATCTTTTGAGTTGCAAGCTCATGTGATTATTTATATAGATTTATTTTATTGTCATTTATTCCTTCATATTATGATAAAAATATATATTTAATGGAATATGCTTCAGTTATTTAACATTCAAAAAAATTTATTCAAAATTTATCCATAGCTTCCACTATACATATGCAATTACTGAGAATCTGAGCTCACCCATTTATTATGTTTTATTCTACCTAGGATACTAGGATGTGTTTTCTGATTGATATAAAGGGATATGATAAGAGAAACAATGGAATTATCAAATATAACACTTTTTCTATTTTACACTTTAAAATATAATGTGAATTTAATGTGTGTTTCTTGTGTACAAACAATACTAACTATTAATTCCTTTGGGATGTGATCCCTTTTATATAGTTCTAATGTAATAAAGTAATGACCAACTCTAGGATACTAGGATCAGGGTCTCTATAGTTGGTATCATATAGAAGATTATTATAATTCTTGGGAACAAGATTTAGGATAAAAAATAGGGAATATAAACCTATGAAATACTTTAATGATAAGTATAGAATTAAATCCTAGTGTTTTTTATGGAAGATATTATATGTATTTTTTATAAATACAAATCTTATCGGATACTAAATTTGGGAATTCTTCTATGATAGATGTATATAGGGGTAATAAATTATAAAAAGGCACATTGGGAATGACCTGATCATCACATAGTGCATGACAACGGGCCTCACTGCAAACTTGGGTTGACACTCTAATGGGATATTCATAGGATAATTCACCTTAACATTATATAGATTTATAATGGATTTTAAAATAATCACATCCCCAAATAATCCATGATTGTGATTATGATATTAGTTATGCATACATTTTTCATTTTATTTTTTGTGTCTCACTAGTTTTTGGATTATAAATTATTTTTCATAATGTTATGACCAAATATATGTGTTACATTATTTATAAATGGAGCCTAATGGAAGTAATGGGAACTGTATCAATGCACATACTCCATGTAGGAATTTTCCACCTTGTAAATATAATGAATATGGATCTGGTGATATAGATAAAACTAATCAAGTTATAACCATATTGAGGAAGTTGACTTGGTTTATGAGTAATAAAACTTTTTGTATGAAGCAGGATGTTGATCAACCATGAATTGTAAAAATGTTAATCCACATAATGTGTTAACAACATCCATCCTTCAATGGTACTAATATTATTTTTATCTAATCAATGTATATGTTACTTTGAAAATATATTTCTCACATTGGTAAGTAGTGAATGTGAGAATGTTTTTATAAAATTTTACCTTATATAATGAGAAAAAGATAAATGATTGTCATTGATTTACCAGAAAAGTCCAACCAATAGCTATGATTTTTACCATTTAGTGAAGACAAAAGAAAAAGAATAGGGGAGATGGGTGTGGTCAAACAAATGAATATTCCCTCATCCGTCGAGAAATAATTTACAGGTTGTAATATGATAAGTAATTTCCATATCTAGAATCATCGAATGTTTCCCACTCAGATGGGACTTACTACGGCTGAATATCATAAGAATATTTGTTTTGACCTTACCCGAAAACATAGAAGAGGATTTGGTAGACATAGTCTGAGGATTGTTAGAGTAAACTTTTATTGGTCATCTCTTCGAGGGAGTTAGAGTGAATACATCACTGTTAGTCTCCTTCCCTTTTCATAGTTATTAGTATGTATATATGGAATATTATTCTTGAATCTAAGATGGAAAGAAAAGGAAATTATTGATAAGTATTAGGATAACATTGCAAGGATATCAAGTCATGATGAAAACTATATACAAATTTTAATATGAAGATTCACTTTCTCATTGATTGTCATATGTCAATACTTTGAAGGGAAGTAGTCTCCCAAAAGTTCTCATTAAAGGAGGACATTGTATGCGATACATAAAATAAAGAAAAATAATTATACATATCATATGTAATTGAATAGAAGAAATACAATTATAGCGAGATAGAATAAATGAATAAAAGGAAGAAGATAAAAAAGGATTTACCACTTGTGATACGTGTAAAAAGAAATACCATGATGCATGACTAAAAATGAATGGAGTTTGCTACATGTTTTTGAGAAAAATTCAATAATAATCGTGAATGAAATATTAATGGATAATACCTCAATGTATGTTTATTTAAATGTAAGGATGTGGGGAATTATTCAAAAACAATTCCCGAATCATTAAGGGAAAATACCTTAGAATAATTGAAGGGATCATGGTAAATCTTTTTCAATTGAAACAAAAAACGTTGAATGATTATTGTGACTATGTATTTTGATATAATAAATAGGTTTTAAAATTATTTCATTTATGATAATACCTTAATAAAAAGGATTAAATTTATAAGTATTTTACTATAATAGTATTTATTTATGGATTTTAAATCATGTGTTGAATGCTAAAATAAAATGAGACTCATTGGAAAGTTTATCCTTTTGAAAAAATAATTATTAATGTAAGGAAACCCTTAATATGTTCTATATGATTAAATAATAATAATATAAAGATATGTTCATGGATATTATTAGTGATAACAAAATTTTATAGTGATTTAATGGTTTTTTATATCTTTTATACAGTTTAATGTATATCTGGATCTATGGAATATATTCAACAACATTGGAATTTACTTTTGGAAGAATTCATGTTTTTAATAAGTCTTTATGGTGATCAAGGTGTCCATATATTTGGAATGTGACATTAGGAGCCACTTTATATTATATGGAGAACATAAGTTTTCTTAAGTGGAATTCCATTAAATTTTTCGGAAAATTAGTTTGGAGAGGATTATATTTGATGATTCTTAAGGATAACTATATATGGACTGGATTAAGATGAACATTGGGTAGGTTATTATTGGACAATGTCTGATTACCTTTTTGTTTTTCAAAAATATATTGATATTGGAAGAAGGAAATTTCATTATAATGATATGTTAAATGTGCTTTAGGCATAATATTTGAAATTTATATTCTCGATTATGAAATAAATTATAAATTGGTCAAAGCACAACCAAAGGGAAAATTTTTTCTAATGAAATAAAAAATTATAAACTATGTAAATTTATGTATGTTATCATTATATATGGTAAAGGAATTACTTAACTGTAATAAAAAGATCTTGAAACAAAAAATGAATTTTCTAATACCATAAATTATGATATATCAAATTTTCCCTAAAATCAACAAAGACTTATGGATTTTTTGTTGTGAACTTTTCATGATCATTAACCTTCTTGTGATCAATGACATCTAAAACATTACAACAGTATTTGGGCATTATGAATTTATTTCATTCCCATATCTTCACCTTCCACCAAATTTCCCTTACATATAAACATTATTATGTATTATTCCACATGAAATTTGTTAATCCCTTTTTATCTTATAATGATTGTAACACCCCATGCTTCCACATTACGTTTCCCTTTGAATAATGCAATAACTTGTATTGTACGCAACTTCGAGATTCTAACACACCGCGACCGATCAAACTAGCCGTTATTAATAGTAATACCCACAGTTTGAAATTTTATAAATTTTATTCTTCAAAATGGATTTCATTTTTGAATTCGGAATATCAAAATTATCTTAGGTTAAATTTATGGTATTTTTCTGAAACCATTCAATTTTTGATGAATAGTGAAAAAAAAAACAGTTATTCGTTAAAACTAACATTTTATTTAAATAAATTTTTATTTTATTTAAATTTATTTTATCTGAAAATAGATACATAATACCTATATAAGTTATATTTAATTCATTGCAGTCATTCTATAATAAGCTTATATATATATAAATTTTATTGAACATTTTACTGTCTTGTAACACCCGAGACTTTTATGAGAAATATTTGTGTTTTTATCAAAGGAATCTTTCACTACACACAACACTAGCTTTTATTGCTTTACACGCAACCACGGCCTTCCTCAATAGCTTGCATCGTACGCAATACCAAGTTTCACTAAACAACAATATGCTATTAAAATATTATTAAAACTAGTCATTATGAATAGTAATAACCACTTTTTGAAATTTGTAAATTTTATTTTTCAAAATGGACTTCATTTTTGGATTCGGAATATTGAAATTAGCTTAGGGTGAAATTTTGGTACTTTTCGGATAACTTTCATATTCTGATGAATAGTGAAAATTATTAAATTTTAATTAAAAACAACTTTTCTATTCGATATAATTAATAGTGATAAAGTATTAATTTTAGTGGTTTTAAAGTATATTTATAATATATTTTCACAATTTAAAACAATGTTGTTCATTGGATGTAATTTCACATTTAAACCAGACATAAACAAATGTCATTCTTTTGATAGTTATTATCTTTTAAAACACGCTATTTGTTTTGACGACGGGAATTAATTTTTAAATTAGTTAATGTAACTGATATGTATTGAATTTGGTAAAATAAACATCATTTTTGAATTCATAATATCAAATACAGCTTAGGCCTAATTTTTGGTATTTTTTTTGGAATCTTTCATTTTTTGATAGTGAAACCACTAAGTGGTAGTTAAAAAAACTGAATTTTTCATGAAACATAATTTTACCGCTTCTGTGAGTAGAATTTCGAAAATCCGAGAGACACGGTTAAAAACAAAGACTAAAATGTAGTTCAATGAGATGAAAATAATTTTTGGTGAATAGTAACCTTTTACTTTTTTTACCACGGTTAAAAGTAAATACGGTAATTAAGGGTAAAAGTGTTATTATTATTACCCTAACACCTGTCCTAATTCTATTGGATAAGTTTAATTCGACCAAAAACAACCTTAGGAATAAAATATGACCATTTAGGCCCACTTGGATTAGATTAGGACATTTATTATCAATTTATTTGAAGAAGGGTTAAAATAGTTAAAATCAATGTTTAATAACTAAATAATTTTTAATATAGATTTATACATAAGATAAATTAGACTATAAATATTAATTAGAAATATAAAACAATTTCCAACATAATGGTATTTTATTTATAATTTTTAGAAATTAAATAATATAATTTATTTATGACCCAACGATGATGCAGTAATTATCTTAATAATGAAATATTGACATAATTGAAGTTATAAATACCCAAATAAGTGTAATTTGAGACTTTTTATGAATTAAAATAATTTTATAGGTTAATATGACATGATAGTATTTATTTAATTAACTTTTTTCTAACTAATCATTCTTTTATGATTTTCACAAAAATCAATTACTAAATAGTGTCAAAATTGACATAAAATAGTTTTTAAAACAAATATTATATTATTAATTTTTATTTTATTTCTAAAAATCTAAGGTTCGGGAATATGACTTAGATAAGGTTATATATATTAATAATAAACAACTTGGGGTTCTTTTGTCTTATTACAGTAAGTTTATTAACCTTATAGTGTAAGAACACAAGAAGACACGGTAAAAGTAAAATTATTTAACTTAATGCTAAATCTAAATGATAAGGTTAAAATAGGAACCTAAACTTGTATAAATTCTATTGGATGAGAGGATTTCGACCCATCCCCATCTTAGCTTCAAAATAAATCAATTTTGTGCTACTAAAAACCGAATTTGACTTTATAATAAAATAATAGTTTTAGTTATTCCAAAGGTGCCCCTCTCCTCCCTTTTAAAAAGGCACCTCCTCCCCCTGTTCCTCAGACCACTTTGAGCCTTCAAGCTCTTCCAAAACCTTCAAATATATCCTCTCCACTTCCCTAGAAACATCGTAGAGGTCCTGGTCTTCTTCAATGACCACTTTTAGTGCCCTAAAAGGAGGTATCAAAGAAGCGCTTCAAAGAAGAGGTAATGTCTGTTACCGATTCATTCATCTTTATTTCTTCTTCCACTTCTTCTTAATTAGTTGTTTCATTATGAAGTAATAACATCAGTATCAATAATATACTGATATGTTATTATAAGTATGAAACAGCCCTATTTCACCTTCTATCCATCCTACGGAAAATGAAATCACCGCGTGTGCGTACGTACGGAATACCGTCTCCACAACGTGGTGTAATCTATTTTCCATCACCACCATACTTGGATAGGTATAATGGTGTATAGAATGAATATATATGATTATTGTAAATTGATATTGATTCTGAAATAGTATACAAACACTCCAATACAATTCCATGATCATGGGAACGATATCATCGTTTGTGCGTACGTACGGAATACCGTCTTCACGATGTGATGTGACTCGTTCTACATGATCTTCATTGCATAATGATTATATAAATTAATTTAATTAATTAATATGATATATATTACACTAATACCATTCTGTAAATGAGGTATCTATAACCTAAAAAGAAGAATAAGAATTTATTCGACAAAACATGCATAAGAACAAAATGTAATAAACACCCGAATAGTTAGTATCAATGAAATATTACTAATAATTAGCTAAGAATATGACCATATATGATATCATAACAGTGCGTATGATTCTAGAATAAGTCAATGACATTATTTAAATCATTATACAGGCGGTTTGGACACTTACAAAGCAAATCGGACCTAAGGTAAGGGAAATTATCACAATCACATTTTATCCGAGATTGTTTATACTTTGGTATTTACTAGGGTGTATTTTATCATCCACATCCATGTTTCCTCGATATGTAATATTGTTTCCATCCACATACAATTGTTTAAATCCATTTTTACACTTCGGTGAGTATTTAGTAAAATATATGAAAGGAATCTTTTGTCGTTTTTCGTACGAGGTACTTTTTGACTTTTCTGAAAAAAGTATGAGAATAATGTTATTTTTAACTTATACGGCATGAATAGATTTTTAAAACATTATTTGCAAGAATATTCCTTTACAAGTTTTCAAGTTTATTTTCAATCAACTTCTTTTAGTTCAAAATTTCAGGACATGTTAAGAAAGGAAATTTTTTTTGAAGTAGAACGGATATTTTCCTCAGGAATGGAGTTCAAGTGTTTTATCAAAATTATTTTCCATATAAGCTAATATAGGGTTCTGTTTCTATCCCTATTATTACATTGATTTGATTATGTTGTGATGGAATTATTTTTATGAATTCCTTTATCTTATATGAATTGTTTTATGATGTCATGTTGTTTAAGAATCACATTTTTTTACATGGGTTATGCAATGATGTATGATGTATGATTTTGTGGCACACATATGAATGGTATCATTATGAGATGGGTGGGACCTATATCTCCCTCCAATTAATTGGGTAAAGATTTTATATCTCATGATATATACATGGCTAGAATGGCATGTTAAACCGGTTCAGTAAAACAGGACTGAAACGAGGAGTGAACTCGGTTCAGAAATGGACTTTGTCCACTAAGATAGTCTTGGCCATGAGTCTTGACTAATAAGAAATGATTCTATATGATTATGTGTGTAAGCCACAAAGTTCCATGTTTTAAGTTATGATTATTGTGATTACATTTCACTACCATGAATTATCCCATGTTATGAAATTATGATCTCTTGTGCAGACTATGATTTCAAAAATGTTATGTTCTTATGAATTTGATGTGATTGATATTTCTTTTGTTTAACCTTACTGAGCATTTGAGCTCACCCTTTTGTATGTTTTCTTTCCCCAGGTCAGGAAGAAGGTTATTAATTAAGATATACCAACAGAGACTATAGATATGATGAAATAAATGGGAGACAATGTTGACGCTTTATGAACCAGTTGTTTATGTTTCCTAGTTTCTAAAGACACTATACCTATATGGTCCTTTCCTGGTTTTATTATATGTTGTAATAAGTGTGCTCCAATTTTGAAGTAATAACAATGTATGTAAATTATGTGTCGTTATAGTTGGTATCAGAGGAATGGTATAGTCAACCTTTGAAAACTAGGATGTGAAATCCTTAGTAAGAACCCTAAGGATAAGTCTAAGCATAGAACACAATCTTAGTGTTTTAGAAATGGCCATGAATAACCTAGAATAAGACCTTAAGTGTGAAATTTTATTCTTGATTATGTGGTTTTCCTATTATAATTAGTGTTTCTCACACTATTCTTCTTGGTTTTAGTCAATGGCTGGAACTCGAAGGAACCGTGTTAATGCGGAATGCGACGGGAAATGCAATGATTGTCCCCCTGAGCAACCAAACATTATGGGATCTGGAATTCAAAATCATGTAGCCATGATCACACAACTTTCTCAAGCTATGAATCATGCAGGACTTCCAAACGAGCAAAAGAAGGATCAACATTATGTTGAATCCTTCATGAGGTAGCGTCCACCTTCATTCAGCGGGTCTACTAATCCATTAATTTTTGAACAATGGATTAGTACTACTAAAAAGATATTTTTAGTTCTTCAATGTTCTGAACATGATAAGGCCATCTTAGTAGTGTATCGTTTGGAAGGAGATGTTGATCAATGGTGGATTATTTTCAAGAATACGAGGCAAAGAGATGAAATTGATTCCATGGAATGGGATGAGTTCAAGAACTTATTTTTCAATAAGTACTTCCCTCGTATTCTCCGAAAAAAAGATGGAGAAAGAGTTTCTTGAACTGAAGCAGAAGGATGATGAATTTTTTGGTACCTATGAAGAAAATTTTACAAGACTTGCAAGGTACGCTTCTGATATTATTATCCAACCTCAAAGTAAGATCGATCGATTCTTTAGTGGCTCAAAACCAAGTCTATGAAGGGCCTTAGCCATAAGGGATTTCAATAGCTATGGGTAAATCGTTCGATGTGCTCTCAAAGTTGAGATGGAGATTAGAGTAACCCATCAGTCATATGGCTTTGATAAGTTGAGGAAAATGGAATTCAAAGGAAAATCTAAAGAGCACACTGAAAAGAAGATGAGTTCCCCTTATGATCAAAGTGTGGAAAGAAACATGGAGGGATTTGTATTAAAGGGACAATTAAATGTTTCAAATGTGGAAAGGAAGGTCATCGGGAATTTGAATGCTGCAATTATGGGAAAAAGATGTCTAATGATGAAAACAAAAGAAGTGATACACAGAATGAACCTACAACATGTCAATGTTTCAAGTGCAAGGAAATGGGTCATTATGCCAATAAAAGCCCAAATCCAAGGGTTGATGATGATGGTCGACGTCAAAAAACTCTTAATGCTAAAGAAAAAGGAAAGTCACATGAAATTTCTATCAGCGATGTGGAGTACGATAATGATGTGGTGAAAGGTACACTTACCATCCAATCTAAAGTAGCAAATGTTTTATTTGATTCTGGATCCAACCAATCATTTATTTCTGATTATTTTTCTAAGGATATCACTGTATTACCTCAACAATTAGATGTTGAGTTAGCTGTGACAACCCCTAATGGCAGAATAGTCGCATCAAAAGTTTATAATTCTTCTCCGATTGAAGTTTGTGGGAACGTTCTTCCTTCAAATCTTGTGATCCTTCCTATAGTGGAATTTGATGTCATTCTTGGCATGGATTGGCGTTCTTTATATGGAGCTCATATCAATTTCCAAAGAAGGGAAGTCACATTTCATATTCTAGATCAATCTATGATCGTCTATCGATGCAAGGATGAACATAACCTTCGAGTGGAAATTTCTTCCATGTTATGGGTCCTAATTCCACTAAATGAAGTTTATTTATCTCAAATGGTTGGTGAGAAACTCCCGATTAAGAATATGCCCATTGTACGAGAGTTTGATGATGTCTTTTTGGAGGAATTTTCGGGTCTTCCACCAAATAGTGAAGTTGAGTTTTCAATAGAACTTGTACCGGGTGCTTTACCTATTTCAAAGACACCTTATAGAATGGCCCCAATTGAGTTTCAGGAATTGAAGAAGTAACTCCAAGAGAATCTTGATAAGGGGTTCATGCGCCCTAGTGCGTCACCTTGGGGAGCACCTGTTCTGTTTTTTAAGAAGAAATATGGATCAATGAGACTCTGCATTGATTATCGAGAACTTAACAAGATCACTATCAAGAGAAAATATCATCTCCCAGGCATTGATGACTTATTTGACCAACTACGTGGAGCTCAATACTTTTCCAAGATTGATCTTCGTTCAGGGTATCATCAATTAAGGGTCAAAAGGGAGGATATATCAAAGACGGCTTTTCGTACAAAGTATGGACACTATGAATTTATAGTGATGCCATTGGTCTTAATAATTCCCTTTCTATCTTCATGGATCTGATTAATAGAGTCTTTTGAAACTATCTTGATCAGTTTTTGGTAGTCTTTATAGAAGATATTCTTGTATATTCAAAGAGCAAGGAAGAACATAAAGATCACTTGAAAATTATATTGAAGACCCTAAGAAAGGAGAAGATTTATGCCAAATTTACCAAGTGTGAATTTTGGCTTCAAAGAGTTTCATTTTTGGGTCACATAATCTCAAAAGATGGGATATCTGTGGATCCAAAAAAAAAAGAGGTTATCGAAAGATGGTCGAGACCAACAACACTAACTGAGATCCGAAGTTCTCTTGTTTTGGCTAGATATTATCGATGTCTTGTGAAAGATTTTTCACGATTATCTAATCCACTCACCAAGTTGACTCGGAAAGGAGTTAAGTTTGTTTGGACGGAAGAATGTGAAGAGAATTTCAAGGAGTTGAAAAGAAGGTTATCCAGTGCACCTGTGCTCACACTGCTTTGTAGTGGAGAAAGGTTTGTGATCTATAGTGATGCATCCAAGAAGGTATTGTGGTGTATTCTTATGAAAAATGATATGGTGATAGCTTGTGCCTCACGCCAGTTGAAAATCCATGAGCAAAATTACCCAACTCATGATTTGGAGTTAGCTACGGTAATATTTGCATTAAAGATTTGGAGGAATTACCTATATGGTGAAAGGTGTGATATTCATACTGATCATAAATGTTTAAAGTATATTTTCACACAAAATGTGATGAATATGTGCCAAAGAAGATGGTTGGAGCTGATTAAGGATTACGACTGCTCAATCCATTACCACCCTGGGAAAGCAAACAAGGTGGGAGATGCATTAAGTCGAAAAGACCATGCCAGTTTATCCATGATGAGGATCACAAAAGATCCAATATTTATTGATTTACAAAGGATGGATCTTGGAATTATAATGGAAAGGGAGAAATCTTATCTTTCTCAAATGAATGTTCAGCCATCAATTCATGTGAAGATTAAAGAGGCACAGAAAGAAGATGTCGAGTTACGAAAGAAGGTGAGAAATGTTCCTGAATTCAACCATGATTGTGATGGGATAATAATGTTCAGGAATCAGTTTGTGTTCCTCCCATCCCCGAATTAGAGAAGGAGCTGCTGGATGAGGCTCATAGTTCTTCATTCTCTATTCATCCTGGAAGCACGAAGATGTATAGGGACGTGAAAGAGTACTTATGGTGGGATGGCATGAAAAAAGATGTTGTTGAATATGTCTCTCGATGCTTGGTTTGTCAGCAAGTTAAATATGAGAGCCAGAAGTCTAAGGGGATGTTACAACCATTACCCATACCCGAATGGAAGTGGGAAAACATCACTATGGACTATTTTATAGGACGTCCTAAAACATCCAAAGGAAATAATACTATCTGGGTCATAGTTGATTGTATTACAAAGTCCGCACACTAAATTTCTATTAGAGAGGATTTCTCTCTGGATCATCTTGCCAGGATATATGTGAAGGAAGTGGTAAGATTTCATGGAGTACCACTTTCTATTATATCTGATCGGGATCCGAGGTTTACCTCAATGTTATGGCGAAGTCTTCAGCATACTTTGGATACAATGTTGAGTTTCAGCACTGCTTATCATCCTCACACAGACGGTCAGTCTAAGAGAACAATTCAAACTCTAAAAGATATGTTGAGAGCTTGCTCTATGGATTTCAAAGGTGGTTGGGATCAACACCTACCTTTGGTGGAATATTCTTATAATAATATCTTTCACTCCAGTATTTATATGGATCCTTATGAAGCTCTCTATGAAAAGAAATGCAGGACTCCAACTTGCTGGGATGAAGTTGGGGGAAGAAAGCTATTAGGACCTGATCTTGATGATGAGATGGCCGAAAAGGTCCGACCTGTTCAAAAACACATAAAAACAGCTCAGATTCGACAGAAAAGTTATGCCTACAACCGAAGAAAAGACCTAGAGTTTGAAGTGGGTGATAATGTGTTCTTACGAATATCTCCCTCGAAGAGGTTCATGAGATTTGTAAAGAAGGGGAAGTTGAGCCATAGATATATCGGTCCTTTCAAAATACTGGCATGTGTTGGAAAGGTAACTTACCGATTGGCGCTTCCACCGAATCTCTCTCAAGTTCACGATGTGTTCCATGTATCTCTCCTGACAAAGTACATACCTGATCCTTCACATGTACTCAACTTAGAAGTTCTGCCGCTGGAGAAAGATATTTCTTATGAAGAACAGCGGATAGAGATTCGGGATCATAGCAAAAAAGTCTTACGAAACAAGACCACTTGCTTGGTGAAAGTTTTATGGAGGAACCACCAATTAGAATAAGCTACATGGGAGCTTGAGGATATGATGAGGGAGAGGTATCCTCATCTGTTTGTTACAAAGTGATGAATTTCGAGGGTGAAATTCATTTTAAGGGGGGTATAATGTAACGCCCGAGACTTTTATGAGAAATATTTTGTTTTTATCAAAGGAATCTTTCACTACACACAACACTATCTTGGCTTGCTTCACACGCAACCGCGGCCTTCCCCAATAGCTTGGGTTGTACGCAATACCGAGTTTCACTAAACAACGATACGCTATTAAAATATTATTAAAACTAGCCGTTATGAATAGTAATAACCACTTTTTGAAATTTGTAAATTTTATTTTTCAAAATGGACTTCATTTTTAGATTTGGAATATCGAAATTAGCTTAGGGTGAAATTTTGGTACTTTTCGCATAACTTTAATATTTTGATGAATAGTGAAAATTATTAAATTTTAATTAAAAAACACTTTTCTAATCGAAATAATTAATAGTAATAAATTATTAATTTGAGTGGTTTTAAAGTATATTTATAATATATTTTTACAATTTGAGAAAATTTTGTTCGTTGGATGTAATTTCACATTTAAACCAGACATAAACAAGTGTCAATCTTTGATATTTATTATCTTTTAAAAAAACGCTATTTGTTTCGACTACGGGAATTAATTTTTAAATTAGTTAATTTAAATTATATGTATTTAATTTGGTAAAATAAGCATCATTTTTGAATTCATAATATCAAATATAGCTTAGGCCTAATTTTTGGTATTTTTCTGGAAACTTTCATTTTTTGACAATGAAACCACTAAGTGGTGGTTAAAAAAACTGAATTTTTCATAAAACATAATTTTACCGCTTATGTGAGTAGAATTTCGAAAATACGAGAGACACAGTTAATATTAAGGACTAAAAGGTAGTTCAATGAGATGAAAATAATTTTTGTGAATAGTAACTTTTTACTTTTGTTTACCACGGTTAAAAGTAAATAGGAAAATTAAGGGTAAAAGTGTTATTATTATTACCCTAACAAATGTCTTAATTCTATTTGATAAGTTTAATTTGACCAAAAAAACCTTAGGAATAAAATATGACCATTTAGGCTCACTGGGATTAGATTAGGAAATTTATTATCAATTTATTTAAAGAATGGTTAAATTAGTTAACATCAAAGATTAATAACTATATCATTTATAATATAGAGTTATACATAAGATAAATTCGACTATAAATATTTATTAGAAATCTAGAACTATTTCCAACATAATGGTAGTTTATTTATAATATTTAGACATTAAATAATATAATTTATTTATGAGACAACGATGATACAGTAATTATCTTATTAATGAAATATTGACATAATTGATGTTATAAATACCCAAATAAATTTAATTTGAGACTTTTTATGAATTACACTACTTTTATAGGTTAATATGACATTATAGTATTGATTTAATTAACTTTTTATTTACTAATAATTCTGTTATGAGTTTCACAAAAATCAATTACTAAATAGTGTCAAAATTGACATAAAATAGTTTTTAAAATAAATATTATATTATTAATTTTTATATTATTCCTAAAAATATAAGGTTCAGCCAAATGACTTAGATAAGGTTATATATATTAATAATAAACAACTTGGGGTTCGTTTGGCTTGTTATAGTAAGTTTATTAACCTTATAGTGTATGAACACAAGAAGACACGGTAAAAGTTAAATTATTTAACTTAATGTTAAATCTAAATGATAAGGTTAAAATAGGAACCTAAACTTGTCTAAATTCTATTTTATGAGAGTATTTCTACCCATCCCCACCTTATCTTCTAAATAAATAAATTTGGAGCTATTAAAAACCGAATTTGACTTTATAATGAAATAATATTTTTGGTTATTCCAAAGGTGTCCCTCTCCTCCCTTATAAAAGGGAACCTCCTCCCCCTCTTCCTCACACCACATTGAGCCTTAAAGCTCGGCAAACCACTTCCAATGTCTCATATAAACTTCCCTAGAAACATCCTAGAGGTCCTGGTCTTCTTAAAAGACCAATTTTAGTGCCCTAATAGGAGGTCTCAAAGAAGCGCTTCAAAGAAGATGTAATTTCCGTTACCGATTCTTTAATCTTTATTTCTTCTTCCACTTCTTCTTATTTAGTTGTTTAATTATGAAGTAATAACATCAGTATCAATCATATATTGATATTTTATTATAAGTATGAAACAACCATATTTCACCATCTATCCATCCTACAGAAAAGAAATCACTGCGCGTGCGTACATACGGAATACCGTCTCCACGCCGTGGTGTAATCTATTTTCCATAACCACCTTACATGGATAGGAATAATGGTGTAAAGAATGAAAATATATGATTATTTTAAATTGATATTTATTCTGAAATTGTATACATACACTCCAATACAATTCCACGATCATGGGAATGATATCATCACTCGTGCGTACGTACGGAATACCGTCTCCACGATGTGATGTGACTCGTTCTACATAATCATCATTGAATAATGATTATATAAATGAATTGAATGAATGAATATGATATATATTACACTAATACCATTCTGGATATGAGGTATCTATAACCTAAATATAATAATAAGAATTTATTCGACAAAACATGCATAAGAACAAAACGTAATAAACACCCGAATAACAAGTAGCAATGAAATATTACTAATAATAAGCTAATAATATGACCATATATGATATCATAACAATTAGTATGATTCTAGATTAAGTAAATGTCATTATTTAAATCATTATACAGGAGGTTCAGACACTTACGAAGCAAATCGGACCTACGGTAAGGGAAAATATCACAATCTCATTTTATCCAAGATTGTTTATACTTTGGTATTTAATGGGGTGTATTTTATCATCCACATCCATGTTTCCTCGATATGTAATATTGTTTCCATCCACCTACACTTTTTTAAATCCAATTTTACCCTTCGGTGACTTTTTAGTAAAAGATATGAAAGGAATCTTTTGTCATTTTTCGTATGAGGTACTTTTTGACTTTTCCGACAAAAGTACGAGAAGAATGTTTTTGTAACTTATATGGCATGAATGGATTTTTAAAACATTATTTCCAAGAATCTTCCTTTACAAGTTTTCATGTTTATTTTTAATCAACTTCTTTTAGTTTAAAATTGTATGACATGTTAAGAAAGGAAAATGTTTTTGAAGTATAAAGGATATTTTCCTCAAGAACGGAGTTCAAGTGTTTTATCAAAATTATTTTCCATGTAAGATAATATAGGGTTATGTGTCTATCCCTTTTATTACACTGCTTTGATTATGTTGTGATGGAATTATTTTTATTAATTCCTTTATCATATATGAATTGTTTTATGATGTCATGTTGTTTAAGAATCCCATTTTTTTACATGGGTTATGCAATGATGTATGATTTATGATTTTGTGGCACACATAAGAATGGTATCATTATGATATTGGTGGGACCGATATCTCCCTCCAATGAATTGGGTAAAGATTTTATATCTCATGAGATAGACATGTCTGGAACGGTAGGTTAAACCGGTTCAGTGAAACAGGACTGAAACGAGGAGTGAACTCGGTTCAGAAATGGAATTTGTCCACTAAGATAGTCTTGTCCATGAGTCTTGACTAATAAGAAATGATTCTCTATGATTATGTGTGTATTCCACAAAGTTCCAAGTTTTATGTTTTGATTATTGTGATTACATTTCACTACCAAGAATTATCCCATGTTATGAAATTATGATCTCTTGTGCAGGCTAGGATTTCCAAAATGTTATGTTCTTATGAATTTGATGTGATTGATATTTCTTTTGTTTACCCTTACTGAGCATTTGAGCTCACCCTTTTGTATGTTTTCTTTCCCCAGGTCAGGAAGAAGGTTATTAAGTAAGATATGCCAAAAGGGACCATAGATATGATGAAATAAATGGGAGACAGTGTAGACGCTTTATGAACCAGTTGTTTATGTTTCCCAGTTTCTAAAGACACTATACCTATACGGCCCTTTCCTGGTTTTGTTACATGTTGTAATAAGTGTGCTTCAATTTTGAAGTAATAACAATGTATGTAATGTATGGGTCGTTATAGTCTTTTACCCACCTCCTTGGAGCATTTGATAATTTCCATCAAACTAAATTTTACCACTTCTATGAGTTGAATTTCAAAAATTCGAGAGACAAAGTTAATATCAGTAAATAAAATGTGGTTCAATAAGATGAAAATAATTTTTGGTGAATAGTAACTTTTTACATTTATTTACCATGGTAAAAAGTAAATATGGTAATAAAGGGTAAAAATGACATTATAATTTCCCTAACACATGTCCTAACTCTATTGGATAAGTGTAATTCGACAAAAAAAACCCTTAGGAAAAAAATATGATCCCTTTTGGTCCACTTGGAGTAGATTAGGAAATTTATTATTATTTTATTTAAAGAAGAGTTAAAAGAGGAGAGGTTAATTGTACAATTTAAAAATTCCTTAAACAAGGAATGATCTAAGTTTATCAATGTTAAACTAATAAAATTCACAACACCTCTAACACTAATTGAATTATTTGGACAAAGTATGAAGTTAAAAACATCTAGTTCTATACACTTTCTTAAATTAGGATAGTGATTCCGAAAAAATGGTTATGAAATATGGATCCGGAAAATGAAACTTAACTAAAGTTTACAATATGTTATTCTCCCTTAAAGATACAGAATCTAACTAAATCAGAGTACAAGTGTAAGGAAATATAGGAAGATTATAATTTCCATAGAATACACAATGTAGAGGAAAAACATGTCACAAAAACAAGTAAAAATATATAAATCTTTTAACCCAAAGAGAAGGATATCCTATAACCATGGATAATGGTCCATTGATTTATACTTTAAATAAATTCTATCTTACCCACACTTGGGTAAGCCCTCGATACAATGATCAGAGTCTCTATCTTGCTATCCCCGCAAGCTCTCAACTTCAAGGTAGTTGGAACCTCTGTCTTCCTCAGCAAAGAAGCCCTCAAACTTCGAGGTAGTCGACACCTCTATCTTCTTATCCCCGGAAGCCCTCAAATGTAATCACCAACATTCGAAGTCGCACGAAGAAATCTGAACGAGTAGTTCAGTACACACAAGGCATGAAAACCTTCTCTCTCTAGAAATCACCTTAACAACATGTGGTCTCTAGAGTGATCAACATCTTATTTGTTTTTGAGCTCTTTCAAATGATATTCTATTTATAGGCTCGGTAGCAATGGTCGGCTCCCTCCTCCAACGGTAATATTTTTCGTACATTTTAGAAGGACATGTACACGTTCCACTCAACCAATGGTTAGTTAAAAACATAATGGAAGACATCGTTTTATAACAAAACATGTGTAACTGAAAGCACGAAATCATTTTATAACAAACGTAAAAAATCGGAGTGTAGGTAAAAAGTTTGAAGTTTAATCAAAAATTATTTTCGGAGTCTATATTACAAGGATATTCGGATTCTGTTTATCAGAAGAATTCGGAGTTGAACTTCATAAAAGTCCATATCCATAATTCGTAATCAGAATTCACAACCCGAATTCGTAATGAGAATTCTGCACTGGAATTCGTAATGAGAATTCATCCCAGAATTTGTAATGAGAATTCATCCCAGAATTCGTAATGTTAATTCATCACAGAATTCGTAATGAGAACTCATCATAGAATTTGTAATGATCTTTCCTCACATAATTCGTAATGAGACTTCGTTATCAGAATTCGTAATGAGAATTCATCACAGAATTCAGAATGAGAATTTTTCATCAGAATTCGTAATGAGAATTATTTATCAGAATTCGTAATGATAATTATTCATCATAATTTGTAATGAGAATTCATCAGAGAATTCATAATGAGTATTCTGAATTAGAATTCGAAATGATAATTCGTCATCAGAATTCATAATGAGAATTAATAATAGAATTTGTAATAAGATTTCTTCACAGAATTCGTATTGAGTACTCCGCATTAGATTTTGTAATGAGAATTCATTACAGAATTCGGAATGAGAATTCGGATACTGAAACAGAATTCTTCATATCTAAGTATTATACGATTCCATTAATATATATTTGAATCCGATTTTTATACTTTAAGAAAAATATTTATATAAACAATGAAAACAAGAGAGAGGTAAATTTCCTTAAGGAAATTTTCCTTAGAGAAGTACAATAGGGGTAAGAACAAATTTTCTTAAAGATAAGGTGTTTGTGATTTTAAAAACAATAAGGAATGGAAAATTCATAAGGAAAGCATTATTGACTCAACAATCTCCACCTTTTTTTAAAGCACAAACATCCTTACTAAAAAGAATATAAGGACATAGAATAAATTTCTAGACTTTGAAATTAAAGCGTATCTCCCTTTGTTTATGGATGATAGTGAATACGACTAACTCCCTCTTAGGATTTGGAACTCTTAGGACCGTATTCTAGGATTTCGGAATGGAATTTTCATTATCATAAGAATGAAAAACTTCATAATGAGAAACTCTCCATTAAATAAGCTCCCCCTTACTTAGGGATATATTTTCTTTACTTAGAAATTTTTCTTCTCCCTTTTAGATTCATCCTTATCTTTCTTTTGAGTAATTATTTTTTCTTCTCCCCCTTTGTGATTTTCAAAAAAAAATTGATGGAATGGAAAAGATAATAAAGTACTTGAAATATTAGTACATGCAACCAAAAAAAAACACAAGTAACCAAAATATCATTACTATTGAAAATAAATAGTACAAAGAAAATAGTTCATCAAAATATCGGAGTGGTTTATTTTGTTTCTTTTTCCTTGGGCATATGCATTTTGACAATTGTCTTCAGCTTCTTCATTTTTTTGTGGTCCTCCTTCACTTGCTTCTCTAAAGAAATAATTCTTGCATCTTGAGCCTCCATTGACACTACTTGAGCTTTAAGAATTTAATCATTATTTATAAACTTTTCTTCCAACTGAATCCGAAGTTCTTTTTCCTACCTATACTATTGGACAAGAGAACATAGCTTCCCATTCAGATCTTTAACCTTTTGAATCCGAACATCCTGCTCAAGAGTTAACTTCTTCTCAAAATAATTTGTAAAATCCATGATTTTGGAGTCTGTGGTATCAAAATCATCTTTAATATCTACTTGGAATTTATCAATGTCTTCTATGTCTTGAAACAATTTCTCAGACCACATGGTTATCTTCTTGAAAGAAAATCTATGAGCATCATAATTGATAAGAAAGATTTTATGATCATCCTCAAGCTTAGCACACTTATCCATCACCATGTATATAGAGTCTGGTTTTTGATTCATGCTATATTGAAGCATCTGGAATCTGGATTCTATTGCTAGAAAAATCGGAACAACGTTCACCAACTTCTTTAGGGACTGTTCAACAAATTCATGTCCATAGACAGATAACTACGAATCTGAAATTTTGGTTGGATAAGGTTCTTCTTCTGACTGTATCAGCCTTCTTTTGGATGATCCTCCATATTCTTTCCTTCTTATAATATATTTTGTTGGAGCGTCAACAACTAGTTTCTTTACTTTATCAAATTTTTTAATGGTCTTTTCATCTGTAGATTCTTCCTCACTTTCTGAAAGTTGAAAAATCTAATCTTCATCAACATTCTCCTTCTCTGCTCCAGCTTCAACATCCTCAGGCTGTATAAATTCATGATTGTGACTTTATTCCTCATAAGGCTTTTTCACTTCCTCTTCACCTTTCTCATAAACTCTAGGTGTAACAATTTTTGACGATCCGGCTTGGGAAGTCAGCAGTGAAAATTTCTCTGAAGCACTATCCTTCTCATGATAACATTCAACTTGTTTTATTACACCACCAGAGAGACCACTGCTCTCTACTTTCTGAATTTCTTCTACTAATTGCTAAACTCTCAGTATCAAATCCTTATCATATTTCTCCTTCTTAGAATTTTCCAGAGCCTTCTCACCTGGAGTTTCAGGCAAACCTTCAACCAAAAAGGATTTTGGAATCGGTAAATATTCAAATGCTACTTCGGTGGCTTTCAGAAGAGATTCAACAATCTCTGCCTCTGACATCTTTTTCATCATCTTCTCCTCCTTGGATTTCATTTCTAATTCATCAGCCACTTTCTCTTCCAAGGCCTTAGACTCAGCAGGGTCCAATCCAAATATTGGATCCCCATCTTTGCTCTTTTCCTTATCTTGCCTCCACTTGGCAACCACCTCATCTAGATAATCCTTTTGTTTCTTGGGTTTGGGGGGTGCGGTTTGAGTTTCCTTAGACTTGGTGGTTTTCTCAGCAACTTCCACATCCTTCAATTTCCTTTTCTTCCCCGCTTTATTTGATGGTTCTAGAGTTTGATGATCTTTCTAAACTGCCTTAGCCTCTTCCTCTAGTAAAGAACTTAATTCTCTAGATTCAATAGAAAACCCCATTTTCATCCTATTCAACATATCATCACTAACCAGGATTACCTTAAAATTTCTTGGCTTGGAAGTACAAGAAATTTTAAACGAATCAAGGCACCTGATAACAAGCTTAGAAAGCAAGGCCGGATACATTATAATCTAATCTTTCAGATTCTCTTCTTTAATATTCTTAACTATAATCAAATAATTCCTCATAAAATTTAACATCCTTAGATTTTCCAAAAACGCTAAGATGTATATATCACTCTTCTTGAGATTATCCTTATTACCCCTTCTTGGTATGAAGAAACCTTGTACCCACAGCTATAGAATCCTATTATTCGAAGAAAGATGAGAAATTGTAGTGGTCTTGACATCCTTAAGTCCAAGGAATTCCTTAGCCTTCACTTTATTAAAACTTCCTTGCTCATCCGGCAGCTTGTGTGAGAAAAATTAAGCTTCAACATCATATGATAGACCAGCCAATCTTGCAGCCTTGGTGTAATAAAGTTTATAAGTCTTCCCATAGGACTTGAAAGATAACACCTGTCTTCTATCTTCCTCAAGGAAGGAAACATACTCATAAAAGTCTACAAGAAAATCTGTATAAACTTGATCCTGATTCGCTGGCTTTGATAAGCATACATCCTCCCAGCCATTCAATCTTATATTCATAGATATAAGAGAATTATACTTGTAGAAATTAGGATGCACCAGCATCTCCCTGTAAACTAACCATTTTGAAATGGGTTTTACAGTGGACATATCCTGAGAAGTGGCTTCTACAGACATTCAAAACAGAATGCTTCTGAAGGATTCGGAATGGAATTGGAAGAAATCAGAGTGGCCTTAAGAAAGGAGGACAGATCTTCGAGATGAAAAATCTTGATATCCTATGTGGGACAACACTCGGGGGTCCCCTTTATATAGTCGTTGAGGCGGAGGTTCAAATTCATTGGTAGATCGAACGATTGAGATTCATTGAGATTTGATCTGACGGTTGAGAAACAATCTGCAAGGAAAACATGACTCCGGTCTTTTGAGGTTTTAAGAAATACAATCGGATTTAAAAAAACTAGAATTCGAGAAATTTTAAAACACATAAGGAAATACCGAAAAGTAAAATATGATTTCAAAAACATAAGTAAGTAAAAAAATACCTTTCGGATTTGTTAGAAAGATTGTTTGTAATAGGTTACATTCTTCATGATGAAAATTTGACTACGAAAATCATACTATGAAAAAACATAGTACAAAAACCATGAGTATAGATAATTTCAGTACGAAAAAAAATCTTAGTACGAAACATTCATTATGAAAATTCTCAGTACGAAAATTTCATTACGATAGTTCACAGTACGAAAATTTCATTACAAAATTTCTAGTACTAAAATTTCATTAAAAAATTTCTAGTACGAAAATTTCATTACGAAAGTTCTTAGTACGTAAATTTCGTTATGAAATATTAGTACCAAAATTTCATAACAAAATTTCAGTATGAAAATTTCATTACGAAAGTTCTCAGTATGAGAATTTCATTATGAATGTTCCGGTATGAAAATTTCAAAAGCTTACTATGAATGATGTGTTTAATGGACACTACGAAAAATTTTCAAACGCTCATTACGAAAAATTTTCAAAATCCCACTATGAAAAAATTTCAAAATCTAACAAACAAATGTACCCCCTATAAAAAAGTTTATTACTATAAGGAGATTGTTTCAATAGGAAGTTAATGAATAAATAATGCTTTATAGATATCATTCCTAACATCTGTTTAATGTATTCAAATATACCATAAGGTAATGATTTTTTGAAAATATTAGCAAGTTGATCTTGTGTTCCGATAAACTAAAGAATAATATCTATTTTTAGTGTGTGATCCCTAAGAAAGTGATGACTAATATCTATGTGCTTTGCACAGTAGTGTTGTGGAGGATTTTTACTAAGGGAAATGGCACTTTTTTTATCACAAAAAATTTGAGTCTTAGTTAAACTCAATCCATTGTCTGTGAGTGTTTGTTGCATCCACAACACTTGAGCACAACAAATTCCAGTTGCTACATATTCAGCTTCAGCAGTGGAAAGTGCTACTGATTGTTGCTTCTTGCATGACCAAAAAAATAATGAATCTCTTAAGAAATGAAAAGTTCCAGATGTACTTTTTCTATCCATTCTACACCCACCAAATTCATCATCTGAAAAACTCTCTAAGATAAAATCTTTTCTAGAGGTATAAAATAATCCTAGTTCCATAGTTCCTTTTATGTAGAGAAAGATTCTTTTCACTACCTTTAAATGAGATTCCTTAGTATTGTATTGACATCTGGCACATAAGAATACTGAAAACATTTAGTCTGGATGACTAGCAGTCAAGTATGATAGGCTTCCTATCATACCTCTAAAAGATGTTTCATCCACTGGCTTCCCCCCTTCATCAATATCAAGTATGTTTGAGGTAACAATGGGAATACTAATAATTTTAGTGTTGTCAAATCCATAATTTTTGAGAAGATCTTCAATATACTTATGTTGAGATATATAGGTTCCTTCTGGTTTTGAGAAATTTGAAATCCAAGGGAAAATGTTAACACAACCATCATACTCATTTCAAACTCAGATTTCATTAGATTTGCAAAGGAATCAGTTAATGATTGGTGAGTTGAACCAAATATGATGTCATCAACATATATTTGAACAATCAAGAAATTTTTCTTATCTGTCTTTATAAAAAGGGTTGGATCTGCATTTCCCGTAACCAATTTATTTTGAAGCAAATATCATGTGTGTCTATCATACCAGGATTGAGGGGCTTGTTTAAGTCCATACAAATATTTGGTAAGTCTAAAAACATGATCAGGATGTTTTTTTGTCTTCAAATCCAGGAGGTTGTTCATCAAAAACATCCTCTTTGACATAACCGTTAAGGAAAGCACATTTCACAACCATTTGAAAAAGTTTAAAATTGAAGAATGTTGTAAAGGCAAGTAAGATACGATTACATTCAAGTCTAGCTATTGGAGCATGGGTTTCTTCATAGTCTATTCCCTATTGCTGATTATAGAATTTAGCAACTAGTCCAGCTTTATTTCTAAATATGACTCCATTTTCATCAAACTTATTTCTGAAGACCCACTTTACTCCAATAACAGAAGTTTCTTTAGGTCTTTTAACCAAGGTCCAGACTTTATTCCTTTCAAATTAATTTAGTTCATCTTGCATGGCTTTGATCCAATAATCATCACCTAAAGCTTCATCAGTGCTTTTTTGTTCTAATTGGGAAGGAAATGCTAGATGTTTTACTTTTTTGATTAAGGAACTTCTAGTCCTTACAGGTTGATTTACATCACCAATGATACTATCACTGTGATGATTCTTAAGAAACTCCTGACTTTGGTTTTGTAAGACCTGTTCATCAACATATGGTAGAAAGTCTTCAAGGGTAAATATTTTAGAAATATTTTCATGAACATTTTCCTTATCAGAAGGATCTTCTAACAAAATTTGATAATCAATTTTTGAAAACATGTCTGAGGATGTAGGTCGGGATGATTTAAAAACAAAATGATCAGATTCTTTAAATTTTACATGCACTGTTTCTTCAACAGTACAAGTGTTTTTGTTGGAAACTCTATAAGCCTTAGAAGTTGTGGAGTAGCCTAAGAAAATTCTGTCATCAGATTTTGGTGTGAATTTGTGTAAGTTATATTTATTATTCAGGATGAATACCTTGCAACCAAAAACCTCAAAGTAGGAAAGTCTAGGTTTTCTACCATTCCATAACTTATAAGGAGTTTTATTAAGAAAAGGTCTAATCAAAACTTGATTTATAGTATAACAAGTAGTACTTACAGCTTCAGCCCAGAAATGTATAGCTATAGAATATTCACTCAACATGGTTCTATTTATCTCTTTAAAATTCTATTTCTTCTTTCAACTATAACATTTTTTGGAGAGTTCTAGGTGCTGAAAAGTTGTTAGTAATACCTTTTCTACTACAAAAATTTTCAAAATAAGAATTTTGAAATTCTCCTCCATGATCACAATGCATAGTTTTCAATGGAAGGTTTTTCTCATTTTTAACTTGGGATCTAAAACTTTTGAAATAAGAAAAAGCTTCAAACTACTTTTCTAGAAAATAGACCCATGTAAATATAGTGTAATCATCAACTAGAACAAACACATAGTATTTTCCACCAAAGGTTCCTGTTTGTGTTGGACCAAAAAGATCCATGTGCACCAACTGTAACGCATCAATTGTTGAGACTTCACCAATTTATTTAAAAATAGATTTATGTTGCTTTCCATATTATCAAGGATCACAATCTTTAGAAGAATCAAATATAAGCTCTGGTATATCCTTAACTAGTTTCTTCTAAGATAGTTTACATATGTTTCTAAGGTTACAGTGACCTAGTCTTCTATTCCATAACCAATAATGATCTTCCATTTAACATTGGAATGGTATGTCTTGGCTCCTATGTTCTTCTAAGTTCAAAGTGTAAACATTCTCTTGCCTATGGGATGAGAGAATAAACTCTTCCTTGGAATTGTGTACTATGAACATATCAATCCTAAAATTAACAAGGTATCCTTCATCACATAATTTACTTATCCTAATGAGGTTGTTCTTAAGACCCTAAACTAAAAAAACATTTGAAATCAAATTTTTACCAAGAATAACAATATTTCCTATACCAACAATTTCTCTTTGAGCATTGTCTCTGAAAGTTACCTTTCCTCCTTTCATCTTGATAATATTTTCAGAATAGTTTTTGTTACCAGTCATATGCTGAGAACATCCACTATCCATGTACCATGTATTGATGTTGTTACTTAATTCATCTTCCTAAAAATAATAAAAGAATTAGACTTTGGGAACCCAAACTTGTTTGGATCCGAGATTTTCAAATAAAAAAATTTTGGGCACCAACATCTTCTTAGAAAAATATGCCTTATGAAAACCTAAATATTGGGTATTGTTTAAAGAACAATTATTTTCCCAGTGATCCCCACATTGACACTTGGTAAAAAATGGGGCACTTTGAGGAACAAAATTATAATTACTAAAAGTTGGTTTTCATGGGTATAACCATTTCCTGATTTGTTTCTTAAAGTTCTTATTTGTGAATACATCTTTTCAAAATATTCTTTACCTAAGGTACTGTTTTACAAACACTTCTTTAAGGAAAATATTTTGGACTTGAGTTTTATAACCAAGTTTTTATCTTCAAAATCATTATATTTGGAACTAGAGCTAGGTTCAAAAACACTTTTCTTAGAAATTAAATTTTCAATATCTTTAGAAAGTTTATTCTTCTCATAATTTACTTCCTCAAGACATTTTGAAATACTTATAAAATCAGTATTTTTCTTATCAAGATCTTTTGAAAGATCTGATATTTCCCTATTAAGAATAGTATTCCTAGAGTTTGCCTTGTTATGATTTTTTTTTGAGTTTTGAATTCTCAATATCTTGAAGTTTAGAAAACCTAGAAACTTATTCATAGGTAGGTAAAGTATTTTCTTCATCAAAAGAAGATTCTTCATCCGAAGAGTTATAATATTTACTATCATTAGAATTTAAAAGAAGCATTGTTCAATGATTCAGAATTGTGTACCTTATCCCTAAAGCAATGATTGTCAATAGGTAATCTGGCTATAAGACCAAGATTCTTTTTCCTAGAAGATTCATAATCCGAAGATTCATCTGAAGAGTCTCCAACACCGGAACTCCAAGTATCATTAGCTTTCAGAACATTCTTAGCATTGGACTTGTAATACTTTTTTTGTTCCTTTTATAATGCCTTTCTTTTCTCTCTTTCTTTTTGAGCAAAGCGCAATCTGGTCAGATGTGTCCAACTCTATTGTTTTCGTAGCATTTAAATTCTAAATCATTCATATCTTTTATTTCCTTCATCTTATACTTCGATTTGAAATTTCTCTGACCAGCTATCTTGTTCATCCTTCGAGAAAGATTAGCTAACTCATTTTCTAAGACTTCACTCTCACTAGATTCGGATTGGTTAATAACCTTCTCGGATCTAGATCTAGTAACTCTCTGAGGAGTCTTAGCATTAATGTCATTTGAAGTTGTATTAAAAGAAACACTACCATTACCATTCTTCTTCAGTATGTTGTTAGCATCTTTCTTCATTCTTGTCTCATGTTGAAGAAGAGTCCCAAATAGTTCATCAAGAGAAATTTGAGTAACCTTTCTGTTTTCATCGATAGCAGTTCTCTTTGATTCCCACTCGTTAGGCATAATATCAATGATCTTTTCAACAAGAGCTTCATCATCTTGACCTTTTTCTCCCATAGATTGTAAGCTATTCACGATAGTCATAAATCATTGTTGCAACATACAAATGGGTTCTCCATAAGTAAAGTTAAAACCATGATACTCAGCTCTAAGTATGGATCTTCTAGTCTCAATCACTTTAGATGTATGAAAATGAGTAACTTCAAGTTTCTTCCATATACAGTTAGCTGCTTCACAAGAAGAAATTTGGCTATATATATTCCTAGTCATTGAACATAGTAAACTATTTTATACCTTATAGTTTAATTGATAATCATCCTTCTCTTGATTGGTGAAAGTACTAACTTCTTTATCAGGAATTTGATAACCTCCAGTAAGAATAACAAAATTTTCTACTCCAGTATTAATAATGAATGTCTTCATTCGATCTCTCCAATACTCATAATCATTTCCATCAAAAACCGGTGGTCTTGTAGGATTTAGGTTGTCAATGGAACCAACATTGATTCCTACCATCTTAAAACTCTTTCTACACAAAAACTTATTAATAACAAAAGTTCGGATTCAAGGGGAATATTCCTAAGCAAGGAAAAATAGAACAATGAAAAACTGATCAAGAAAATATTATATGTGAATATAAGTATCTCAGAGACCTTTCTCAGATACCAATTGTAGGATCGAAATAATGATGAAGATTCTCAATATACAAGAGGGGGGTGAATTGTACACTTTAAAAATTACCTTAAACAAGGAAAGATCTATGTTTAACAATGTTAAACTATGAAATTTCACAACACCTCTAACACCAATTGTATGATTGGGAAAAAGTATGAAGTTACAAACTTCTTGTTCTATACACTTTCTTAAATCTATAAAGTGATTTCGAAAAACCGGTTCTGGAAATATGGATCCGGAAAATGAAACTTAACCAAAGATTACAATATGAGATTATACCTTAAATCGTATAGAATCTAACTAAATTAGAGTATAGGTTTAAGGAAATATAAGAAGATTATACTTTCCTTACAATACACAATGCATCGGAAAAACTTGTAACAAAAACAAGTAACAAGATATAAATCTTTTATCCCAAAGAGAAGGGTATCCAACAACCTTGGATAAAGGTCCCTTGATTTATACATTCAAGAATGCCTATCTTACCCACACCCTGGTAAGCCCTCGATACAAATATTGGAGTCTCTATCTTTCTATCCCCGCAATCCCTCAACATCACGGTAGTTGGAACCTCTATCTTCCTCACCAAGGAAGCCCTCAAAATTCAAGGTAGTCACCACCTCTGTTTTCCTACCCCCGGAAGCCCTCAAATTTAATCACCAACATTTGGAGTCACACGAAGCAATCTGAATGAGCATTTTAGTACGCACATGGAATGAAATGCATCTCTCTCTAGAAATCACCTTAACAGTGTGTGGTCTCTAGAGTGATCAACTTTTTATTTGTTTTTGAGCTCTTCTAAATGAGATCTTATTTATAGGCTCAGCAGCAACGGTCGGCTCCCTCCTCCAACGGTCATATTTTCCTTAATTTTTAGAGGGACCTATACACATTTCACTCAACCAACGGTTAGTTAAAAATAGAATGGAAGACATCTTTTTAAAACAAAACATGTGTAACTGAATGCACAAGAACGTTTTATAACAAACGTAACAAATCAGAGTATAGTTAAAAAGTTCGGGGTCTAATCAAAAATTATATTCGGAGTCTATATTACAAGGATATTCAGATTCTGTTTATCAGAAGAATTCGGAGTCAACCTTCATAAAAGTATGTATCCATAATTCGTAATCAGAATTCACAACAAGAATTCGTAATGAGAATTCTGCATTGGAAGTCGTAATGAGAATTCATCCCAGAATTCGTAATGATAATTCATCATTGAATTTGAAATGAAAATTCATCACAGAATTCGTAATGAGAATTCGTCATCAGAATTCGTAATGAGAATTCATCCTAGAATTCATAATGAGAATTCATCACGGAATTCGTAATGAGAATTCTTTCTTAGAATTCGTAATGACAATTCGTCATCAGAATTCGTAATGAGAATTCATCATAGAATTCGTAATGAGAATTCATCACAGAATTAGTATTGAGTATTTTGTATTAGATTTCATAATGAGAATTCATCATCAAAATTCGTAATTAGAATTCATCATAGAATTCGTAATGATAATTCTTCACAGAATTCGTAATGATTATTCTGCATTTTAATTTGTAATGAGAATTCATTATAGAATTTGGAATGATAATTCGGATCCTGAAATAGAATTCTTCATATCTAAGTATTTTATGATTGCGAGAATATAGATATGAATCCGATTATTCTACTTTAAGAAAATAATATTGATATAAACAATGGAAACAAGAGAGAGGTAAATTTCTTTAAGGAAATTTTCCTTAGAGAAGTACAAAAGGGGTAAGAACAAATTTTCTTAAAGATAAGGTGTTTGCGATTTTCAAAACAAGAAGGAATGGAAAAGTCATAAGGAAAGACTTATTGACTCAACAATTTGGATTGGCCAAACCCTACCAAAATATACTCCCATCCTTCCTCCATTCATCCAAGAGTCCTTCATTTTTTCATAAATCCAACCTAGGGATCCCTTTTGATCAAATGAAAAGGATGAACCCGAAGAAGAGGTAAATATTTCACCACCCTCTTTAAATTTCTTTTCATCTTCCACATACTATTTATTTATTGTTTCCATTACAAAATAATAACTCCAGTATCCTCTATATACTGTTATTTTATTTTAAAAATTGTACAACCATATTCATTATTCTATCCATCATATCAATGACAAAGTCACCATATGTCTATATGTGTAGCTAACCATCTCCACGTCGTGGTGTAGTTTGTTATTCAAACACTTCATTATTTGGATGGGTATAATAATGAATATAACTGATATAAATAATAAATATAACATGTTGACAATTCTTTATATATGATATACCTTCAAATTACATATTATTTCACCGTCAATATAATGATACTGTCGCTTGTGCGTACGTACGGATTAAAGTCTCCACGAACGCGATGAGATTCATTTCCCCATCATAACCATTCAAGAATAATTTTCATTTTATGATTAAAAATAAATTTTAAGAACTTAATATCATTCTTGATATGAATCAAATACATCATATCCATAACAAACAAGGCTTACGTAACCAAGAATATAAAAGAAAACAAGTCAGTTAACACCCAAAAAGATGATACTACTAAAATATTATTACCAAAGAAATATTCGAGGATCATATATTATATCATATGTATGTATATAGTTCTTGTGTAATTTAATAACATTGATTTATCTATTATACCGGAGGTTAACTTACCCTCGACCAAGGAAAAGTACAAGGTATGGTTTAATTCTATAATCGCTTTACTTATCTGAGATTATTATTACGTAAGTATCTACTAGGACCTTTTTTTCATCCACATCCGTGTTTTATTAAAAATTTAATTCAAATCATTTTTATCATTTACTAGACAATGGTTTAAATTCATTTACACCCTTATTTGACATTATATGTTTTGATATGAATCATTCCGCCATTTTCCAAACAAGGTACTTTATGACATTTTCAACAAAATTAATGTAAGAATGTCTTTTTTTAACTTATACGGTAAGTAAGGTTATTCTCCACCGTTATTACACCTTTGATGCTTCAATTAAAAGATGATAAGAATATTTTAAAAATAAATGTTTTCTTTTATAATTACATAACATTTAAATGGTTTCAAAATAGAAAGAGGTATTTCTTTAAAAAAGTTTTCATTTCATCTATGTCAACATCCTATGATGGATTTTAAAATTGTTTGAAGTTGATTTGTTATGACACAAATATCACATATTATATTGATGGTTGTTTGATATGTTTGACTATAGATGTGTTATTTTTTTACCATTCATGGTTTATAGATAATGTATTGAAATTTTTTATGATAGTTTTATTACGGATTATTATGTTATGTTTAAACCTTTTCAAATGGGGAATGTATTCGACTAAGTAAGTGAAGGGTGGAGCCTGTTATTGCTCCTCGGTGCATCAGTAGGTACCATGAGACAAACTAGTGTCTTGGAACAAGGCCTTAAAAAATCTTATTTAATATCTTGGCACATGGATTTACTATAGAGACCCGAATCTTGACGTACATGGACATTACATTACTTTAGCGGAATACTTAATACATATCAAAAACAGACACACAAGGACTGTAATAGTTTAGTGTCTTTGGAAACATGGAACATAATCTTATAATCATGGTGAAAGATCTTCAACATCTTCAATAAGTATCTTCCCCTTTTGTTTTCTTACCTAAAACCTTTCTTTATATCCTGGAGAAAAACATATATAGGGTGAGCTCAAATACTCAGTAAGGGTAAGCATGGTAAAAATAAGACAAACCGTATAAATTTGAACTTAAAAACATGACCATAATTTTTAAACATGAAAATCTTAAGCAATGAGATAATACATGGAAGTACAGAAGGCATAGATCATAATAGATAAACAGTCATGATAAAATATCTTGTAAATAAAACTTTTAATTGTGTAAAAACATTAATCACATGATATGATTTCCATAGTTTCCAAGGCATTGCTGCCAAGACCATCTTAGTGGACAAAGTCCCTTTCTGAATCGAGTTCACTCCTCGTTCCACACCTGTAACACTAAACCAGATTAACTTACCATTCGAGCCATGTCTATCTCACGAGATATAAATCATTACCCAATGCATTGGAGGGAGATATAGGCCCCACCCATCTCATAATGAAATAATTCTTACGTGTGCCGCAACATGAACATAAATCATTCATCATTACCCACAGAATAAAAATGGGTTTCATAAACATCATCTCATAATGTCATAATCCATATAAAAAAATGGATATCATTTCATCATAAGAAAAGTGAAACCATGTAAATCATAGAGGCATTATACTTGAAACATACACATATGAAATAATTTCATCTTGGATGGAAAAATGGTTTTGATAAAACACTTGAAATGAATTCTTGAGGAAAATATCCTTTCTTCTTCAAAATCAATTTCTTTTCACAAAATGTCATGCAATTTTAAAAGAAAGAGATTTTGTTGAAAATAGTCATGAAATATTTTGGAGGAATATTCATGAAAATAAGGCTTTATAAAACTGTAAAAATCATTTCATGCCGTATAAGTTTAAAAAAACATTCTTCTCGTAATTTTGCCGGAAAAGTCAAAAAGTACCTCTTATGGTAAAAAAATGAATGATTCCATACATACCATGTAGTAAAGGTCAGAAATAGGTAAAAAGGAATTTAAACATACATGAAACCATTTTTAGAAAATAGGGACATTGATGATAATTATAACCCGGGTGAAGACTTATAAATAAACAATCTCGGATAAAAATGAGATTGGAAAAGTTATCCCTTACCTTAGGTCCGATATGATTCGTACGTATCCGAAACTCCTGTATAATGATTTAAATAATGTCATTGACTTATTATAGAATCATATTCATTGTTATGATATCATATATGGATTACTTATGACTTTATATTACCCGTTCTTTTGTAAATCTCATGTTAAAGCAACGTTTTGGTTAAAATCATCTTATTTATCGTACGTGTTTGGACTTCTTGTTCTTGATGTTATTATTACTTATTTAATAATTTAATTACTTCCAGAAAGAAAATCATGATTTATATATGATATATATTCATTATATATCCAGCATATACATTTATTTATAATATTACATAACATATATAGGTAAGAAATGAAATGCATCGTTCATGGAGACGGTAAGCCGTACGTACGCATGAACGCTAAATTTATTTCTATTTATTATTTTAATGGAATAGGTATATTATAATTCCAGTATAAGATCATATATAATATCATTAACTACATCCTTTATACGTCCCATATAAGGCACTAACAAATCACATAACATTGAGGGGGTGGTAGTCTGCACTTCCTCAAGTGAGATTATCGTATTTACCCACTATGGAAATGTCACGACCCCCTCCCCACAAGGTGTACCCCTCCTTGGGCCGGCAATGTGAAAAGGGAGATAATGACCCCCGAGTCCCGCCTCCAGTAGGCCCCGGGTTGGCGACTAGCACCGAGGGTATAATACACACACAAATGGGAGGCATTACCCTCTAAGAGAACACATGCAGAAGAGAGAGATAGAATAGAATCCAACCAACTCCAACTCATAACTGAAATGTAAAAGAAACCCAAGTACATATGTGAAATGTCATGAAAAAGTACTACAACTGAAAGGGGAAACTAAAAGTACCCAAAAGAAAGTAAAACGACAGCGACCACAAGCCCGAACAGCTCCTCCTCCAACCGCAAGCTAGTAGTAACCAGCTTGATCTCCAACCTGCTCCAAGTGACCTGAAAAACAGTTTATATGTACATAGGGTGAGTATAACAGTATACTCAGTAGGATCCTCCCCAAGACTCTCGTGCAAAAGTAAAGAAAGCATGCTAAAGCCCAGTGAACAACAAGTGAAACTAACTCGTCACCTAAACAGGTATACTATGTTCCCAACCTCACCAAGGCTACTCTCACCAAGTAACGCATACAAGAATATAGCATGTAGTAAAGAATATCAAGGGTACCCCGCTACTACTTCCCCACTAGTTTGCCGCTTTGCCCCAACGACATACGTCCTGTGCATCTCTCTCCAAAGGCTTGCCCGTATCAACATGGGTCAAGCTCCACAATCTGCACCACGTGCACCACATCGGCTTGCCCGCAGACACCTGGGCTAAGATCCACACAATCCTCACAACCAAAAGTAACCAGGTAGTTTCCGGGAGCCACCACAGCTCGAATAACGTGTATCATACGTCGGGTATTATACCTGAAGCCATTACAGCCCATACACCGAGTAAGGATCCTCAAGCCATCACAGCCTATACACGTTACACCTATAGTAGTCCATAAGATACTATATCCAGAATATATGTGTGTGAAATAACCACAAGCCATTACAGCCCTCTACACACATATATGGGTAAAACTAACCACTGTGCCTACCAGCACTAAGATCTACCAAGAGAAGAGAGCGGGGCCAAAGGGGGTAGTCAGCCATTCAACCTCCCATCAGAATGTTGGGGAAAACACCCCCCAGGGCTCAGAATCCCCGGGGTGTCAGTTGCCCTTACCAACAGGGTGGAGTAGCGTATAGAAACACAAAAAGTACAGAGTATATAAGTAACTCACATCCACACTATGGGCATTACCTAGTCTTAGATACAACTGCAGCTAACGTCTCTCAGACTCCAGGCTGCTACTTCTAAGACTAGGTATCCTATAAGCACACAACCAATTGAAGAGCTTTATTAGATTACTCCATTCTCATTTATCAGTTCCACTGTACATTAGTTAATTCTTTAAGCATTAATTAAGATTGAACAATTCCCCATTTAACTGAAATGGCGTCACTTTCAAAAACAACTGCTCCTTTTTAAGATTCACATCACCTTTAAATTCCAGCATCTCCATCCCCGTGGATTTTCACCCTTTAAAAAAACATTCATTACAGAAATACTTTTCCACATTCCCAGGCATTCTAGAAAAACATCCTATGCTTCTAAACACAAAGGAGGCTCAACACGGTGAGTAGATATACTACCCGTCGAGTCTTTTCCGCCTATAGAAAGAGCATAGGCCCATCCTCCATCGAGAGGCTAAACACGGAAAGCACGTGGCATACCCCGCGTGTCTTCGCCTCCTTCGGAAAGAGGGTAAGCAAGACCAGCTGTCTTGAGCAGTGGGGAAAAGTAAAGAAGATAAACAATCAAACCAACCACCAACATCAAACCATCACATTCATCTCATACCATCACCCTTGGTGTCCTCCCCGACACCCATATGCATAAACCGATGCATCTCGCCACACTAGGCATCATCCGCTGCCACAACTATAAGGCCTCCATGCCTCCACATATCACAACAACCATCCAGGCTCACATCACAGCACAAACAGCAGGAAAACAAACATCACAAAATGGGCTCTCGGCCCTTTAACAAACAAGAGGGTAACTCAGAACCCTTTTTGAAATTCCAACATAATCTGTTCTCTAAACCATATTGAATTAACAGATTTGTTATTCGTAGGTTCCAATCATGGATACCTAATCAGTAAGCTATCACAATTAAATAACCATGCTTACTTCCCTAATTTGATTATCCTCAAATTAGAACAACTACAGCAACGACAACAACCAGATTAATTTACATGCCTCTTTATCTTTAGCCAATCAATCAACAATTAATTCCGGCTTTACGTTCATTATCAATTTCTATCATGAAGGAACGACAAAACAAAGAAACATAGATATCACTATATCTAGGAAAACATGAGGCAAACCGTCATTACGGTATAAAGCAACAGCATGCGATCTACCAATTCCTTTAATCCGGTTCAAGTATTTAATTAGGTCAATTTCATTGTGATCCAAAGGAATAAATCATGCTAACTCTACGATTGCACATATATAATTAGAGAAGCCATGAATCCCCTACTTCGAAGAATTCTTGACGTCCTTTATCCACACAGCAGGTCACGATCCTCCCCTCGCGACAACTTATGTGGAAGAATGATCGACACGGCTTGGTTGCATCCAACAGAGCGGGACTGATCCTAGGAGTAAGGGTTGTTTGTGCAACTCCTACGGGAAGTATTGAAAGGTTCTAGTGCCTCTTAATCGAGAACAAAGGGAAAGAACCAGGAAGAATGATATCTCGTCCCTTTTTAAGATTTAACGAGGTGATGGTTTAAGATCCGGTTAATTCTCCATTAAAAACGGATCGCATTAACCCACGCGGTTTGACCACGTAAAACATTCCAAGACTTAGGAATAATTAATATAGGACTTATGGCATTTGAAACGGCCTTAAGAGCCCTTAAAATAAGGCTTTAAATGTATTTTACGTCAAAGGAAACGTCAAAAGGGGCAAAACTGTAGGAGTCTGGAAACACTGTTCACCCACCGTTACTGTACATGAAACTGATCTGTCTCACCGATCTGTGAAACTGATCTGTCTCACCGATATGTGAAACTGATATGTCTCACCGATCTGTGAAACTGATCTGTCTCACCGATCTGTGAAACTGATCTGTCTCACCGATCTGTGAAACTGATCTGTCTCACTGATCTGTGAAACTGATCTGTCTCACCGATCCGTGAAACTGATCTGTCTCACTGATCTGTTACTGTTCATAAAACTGGAAACACTGTTCACAGAACTAGAAAATTGGCAAAGTGTTGGGGATAAGTCCCCTTGACCTCCCGGAACACCTCCAACACCAACATTTCACAAAGTAATGGACCAGAGAGGTCCGGGCCATTACATTAGATACCTCTCAAAACATTCTCGTCCTCGAGAATTAAAAACCAACCCAGAAGAAAAGAGGGGTCCGAACAACCACCCCATAAGATACCTCTCAGGGGAAAACCACCATGAGTTGTTCGAAAGATGGAACAAAACTATGACATCCGGGAACAAACAATCCATACCCAAACAATTCATTCACAACATCACATCAAAGGTACATAAACAAAACATGAAAGGTCCAACCACAGAGAAAACATCATTACATGAAAGGAGTTAAACATTAAACAACTCTGGGTACTGAGCACGTATCTGTGACTCACGCTCCCAGGTACTCTCCTCCATGCCACCGTGTCGCCACAAGACACGAACTAAAGGAATAGAACGCCCACGCAACACCTTCTCCTTGTGGTCTTGGATCTCCACAGGTCGCTCCTCGAAGGTTGCATCATCATCAATATCGATCTCTCCCCAATCGATAACATGAGATTCATCATGAAGATAATGACGGAGCTGCGATACATGAAAAACATCATGTATCCGACTCATCCGAGGGGGAAGTGCTACTCGATATGCCACAGCTCCAACACGAGCTAACACCTCGAAAGGCCCAACAAAACGGGGAGAAAGCTTACTTCCGCGACCAAACCTTCGCTGCCCACGACGGGGAGTCACCTTCAGAAACACATGATCCCCAACATTAAACTCTAAGGGTCTCCTTCTTTGATCCGCATAAGATTTCTGACGATCTTGTGCTGTCTTCATCCTCTCACGAATCACTTGAACCATCTCCGTCGTATTCTGCACTAGTTCTGGTCCGAGAATTGCTGACTCTCCGACCCCAGTCCAGCACAACGGAGAACGGCATGGCCGGCCATACAAGGCTTCAAACGGCGCCATGCCGATGGTAGAGTGAAAACTATTATTGTAAGCGAACTCTACCAAAGGTAAGTGCTTCACCCATGAACCTCCAAAATCAAGAACACAAGAGCGCAACATGTCTTCAAGAGTTTGGATGGTTCGCTCTGTCTGACCATCCGTTTGAGGATGAAAAGCAGTGCTAAGGCATAGTTGAGAGCCAAAAGCATGCTGGAGACCTCTCCACACCCTCGAGGTAAAACGAGGGTCTCGATCAGAAATGATCATCTTAGGAACTCCGTGAAGCCTCACCACCTCCTCCAGATACTGCCTCGACAAAACCTCCACTGAGCTCGACTCCTTGATTGCTATGAAGTGGGCCGATTTAGTTAAACGATCCACTACCACCCATATAGCATCATGTCCTCCCGGAGCTCGAGGTAAACCTGTAACAAAGTCCATTGAGATGTCCTCCCACTTCCACTGAGGAATCTCTAAGTGCTGGAGAAGACCACCAGGAACACGGTGTTCGGCCTTCACCTTCTGGCAGACTAAACATCGAGACACACATTCTGCAACTGAACGCTTCAGCCCAGGCCACCAAAACTGACTCCTCAAGGATCGATACATCTTCGTCACACCAGGATGTACAGCTAAGGGCGAGCTATGGAACTCTCGGAGAACCGTCTCGCGCATCGCCAGGGGAACAAAAAGCCTGTCATGATACAACACTCGGTGTTGTTCATCCTCTGACCAACCATCAGGGGCCTCCCCACAAACAACTCTGTCTCTCAAAACTTCCACCTCTAGATCACCCAACTGAGACTCTTCCACCTTTTGCATCAGGGATGACTGCACCGTCATCTGGAAAAGACAACCTCTTCCTCCAACTTCTCCCATATCAAGATGCAAAGCTGCTAGCTCTTCCATCCCTCTCCAGGAATCACCAGATTCACGTACAACATCATTACGTGACTTTCGGCTTAGTGCATCAGCAACAACATTTCCCTTACCAGGTGTATACGATATTTCGAAGTCGTATTCCTGCAAGAACTCCATCCACCGACGCTGCCGCAAGTTCAAATCCCGCTGAGAGAAAACATACCTCAAACTCTTATGATCGGTGAAAACCACAAAGTGCTCTCCAATGAGGTAATGTCTCCACAACTTCAGCGCAAACACCACGGCTGCCAACTCAAGATCATGGGTGGCATAGTTGCGTTCATGGGGACGCAACTGCCGAGACCCATAAGAAACAACTGACCTCTGCTGCATGAGAACACAGCCTAGCCCCAGATGTGAAGCATCACAGAAAACATCAAACTGGACTCCCTCCGTTGGAAGACAAAGGACTGGAGCACTTACCAACTTCCCCTTTAGATACTCGAAAGCTGTCTGACACTGATCAGTCCATATGAACGCTTGATCCTTCCTGGTCAAAGCTGTCAGAGGAGTCGCAACTCGGGAGAAATTAGCCACAAACCTCCTATAATATCCTGCGAGACCAAGGAAACTTCGCACCTCTGACACGGTCTTGGGGGCTGGCCAAGACACCACTGCTTCTATCTTCGAAGGATCCACAGCTACTCCCTGTTGGGACACAACATGTCCCAAGAAACGAACTTCTCGAGCCCAGAACTCACACTTGGACAACTTCCCAAACAACCGATGTTGACGAAGAACTCCCAAAACAGCTCGTAGATGCTCTTCATGATCTTCTTCAGATGTGGAGTACACAAGGATGTCGTCAATGAAAACCACAACAAACTTGTCCAAGAATTCACGGAACACAGCATTCATCAACCCCATGAAAACAGCTGGAGCATTTGTCACGCCGAATGGCATTACAACAAACTCATAATGCCCATGACGACAGCGGAAAGCTGTCTTCGGGATATCCTCATCCTTTACACGCATCTGATGATATCCTGACCGCAAGTCGATCTTTGAAAACCAACTTGCACCCTTCAGTTGATCGAATAGGTCATCAATCCGCGGGAGAGGATAACGGTTCTTTATTGTCACTTTGTTTAAGCGACGATAATCGACGCACAACCGCAAACTGCCATCAGCCTTTTTCACGAACAAGACTGGTGCACCCCACGGTGACACACTTGGCCGAACAAAACCACACTGCAATAGACCATCGAGCTGAATACGTAGCTCTCGTAACTCAGAAGGGGCCATCCTATACGGAGACATAGAGATGGGAGACGCTCCGGGCTGTAGCTCGATCCCAAACTCGATCTCCCGTCGAGGGGGTAAGGATACAACCTCTTCTGGAAAGACATCAGGGTACTCTTCTACGACCCTAGGAAACGCCAGCTGTTGAACCTCTGAAGAACTCAGCATCATCCCAGCCATCATGGATGATAAGGATGAAACTCGTCTATGACTCATCCGAGGATCTCTCTCACCAACAAACACTACTTCCTCTCCATCTTCATCAAAGAAAACGACCTTCTTCCTGTAGCAATCCACAATAGCCTGCACCGAATACAACCAATCCATGCCGAGGATGACATCATATGGTTGTATTCGTAAACATAGGAAATCTCCCCAAGAGCGGTGCTGCCCCAACACTAGCTCACAGTCTTTACATACTTCAAACAAGCTAGCTCGACCTCCAACTGGCGTAGTCAACGCCAGGGGCACTGGAAGCCTCTCTACCTCAAGTCCCAAAGCGTGGACAAGGGTAGGGGATATAAAGGAGTGTGTCGCTCCTGAATCAAACAAGGCATACACCAAGGTAGAAAACAAGCAAAGGGTACCTCGGACGACGTCTGGCTCGCCTGGAGCTGGCAACGCTAGAGCATGAAGCTGACCACGACCACCTCCACGGCCTCTCTGACCCTGATGACGACCACCACCACGGCCGCGCTCTGCTCTCTGAGGACGGGGAGCGTCATGGGGCTGTCCTCTGCCTGCTCCATCTACCCTCTGGTGATCTAAAGCTGGTGCAACCTGCTGCTGCTGCCTCGGCTGGAACTGCCTCAACGGAGGAACCTGGAGTAGAGCGCCTGGTGCACGATGACTGCTCTGAAAAGTTGGGCACTCCCGCTGCTGATGACCACGTCCACCACAAGAAAAACAAGCGCCTGATCCCTTGGCATAGGTCTGAGAGTTGCTACCTCCGGAGAAATGAGATGGGAAGGGCCGGGACCTACCCCCAGGTGAACGGAAACTCTTCTGTCCTGAAAACCGGGAACCCCGGACCACAGCTCTGCTTCTTGAGGAATCATGACGATTCCCCTCTCGTGACGATCCGGTCCTAGCCAAAGTCCTCTCAACAACCTCTGCCCTCGCCAGCACCTCAAAATATGTCTTCAGCATAAATGGGGTGACCTGACGCTGGATCTCTGGATGCAAAGCCTCCTCGAAATGCCTCGCCCTGGCCTCATCATCTGGTAACAGGTCTGAAGCATATCGTAGAAGGTTCCTGAAACGGATTCCAAACTCCCGAACACTGGAGCTCCCCTGTCGAAGGGTAAGAAGCTCCTGGCGACTGGATGCCTTCGCAGTCGAAGAAAGAAACTCGACTCTAAACCTGTCTCGAAACTCCTCCCATGAGATCGCTGACTCCTCACGATCCCCGAGGAACAAGAACCACCACTGTCTCGCTGCTCCACGCAACATCGTCACAACCAAGGACACCCAGTGTTCCTTCCGAGCACGAATCGAACTGAAGCCTATCTCGACCTCCTCTAACCAGTCTTCTGTGACTGCATCTGAAACGGAGCCCTCGTACTTCTGTAGACTCTGGCGCTGAAACTCTCGGAGTGTCTTCCTCCAAGTGTCATCGTCGTCAACCTCTAACCGGCGGCGATCTGCTGGAACAGCCTGCTGGGCACCTTCTGCGCAAACCTAACGGGGACGCCGACCTGGAGCCATACCTGTAAAATAACAATCGTTAGAGCTCCTAAGCCTGGAATATGGAAGACTCAACATTAATTAATTAATTATTTTGTTTTATTAATTTTAGGTTACCTATCCCAAGGTCTACCCATTCAAACACAGGCGCAAGGAATAATGATGCATGATCCTTTCCTAGGTCTCTACCCTGCAACCAGTATCACTTTGTTTAGTAGCCATCGTAAACTTAATGGTCCGTGCAACAGATCATAGGGGGCCCTGAACGCCTATGTCTCTGCCGGTCTCCAGTGTTTACCCCACTTGCTAAACATGAATGACACCGTTGCCCTACCATCCCATGCATCCTCACCTGTGCCTAACTCCAAACTCCATCCTATCCCTCAACCAGACCTCTGATACCACTCTGTCACGACCCCCTCCCCACAAGGTGTACCCCTCCTTGGGCCGGCAATGTGAAAAGGGAGATAATGACCCCCGAGTCCCGCCTCCAGTAGGCCCCGGGTTGGCGACTAGCACCGAGGGTATAATACACACACAAATGGGAGGCATTACCCTCTAAGAGAACACATGCAGAAGAGAGAGATAGAATAGAATCCAACCAACTCCAACTCATAACTGAAATGTAAAAGAAACCCAAGTACATATGTGAAATGTCATGCAAAAGTACTACAACTGAAAGGGGAAACTAAAAGTACCCAAAAGAAAGTAAAACGACAGCGACCACAAGCCCGAACAGCTCCTCCTCCAACCGCAAGCTAGTAGTAACCAGCTTGATCTCCAACCTGCTCCAAGTGACCTGAAAAACAGTTTATATGTACATAGGGTGAGTATAACAGTATACTCAGTAGGATCCTCCCCAAGACTCTCGTGCAAAAGTAAAGAAAGCATGCTAAAGCCCAGTGAACAACAAGTGAAACTAACTCGTCACCTAAACAGGTATACTATGTTCCCAACCTCACCAAGGCTACTCTCACCAAGTAACGCATACAAGAATATAGCATGTAGTAAAGAATATCAAGGGTACCCCGCTACTACTTCCCCACTAGTTTGCCGCTTTGCCCCAATGACATACGTCCTGTGCATCTCTCTCCAAAGGCTTGCCCGTATCAACATGGGTCAAGCTCCACAATCTGCACCACGTGCACCACATCGGCTTGCCCGCAGACACCTGGGCTAAGATCCACACAATCCTCACAACCAAAAGTAACCAGGTAGTTTCCGGGAGCCACCACAGCTCGAATAACGTGTATCATACGTCGGGTATTATACCTGAAGCCATTACAGCCCATACACCGAGTAAGGATCCTCAAGCCATCACAGCCTATACACGTTACACCTATAGTAGTCCATAAGATACTATATCCAGAATATATGTGTGTGAAATAACCACAAGCCATTACAGCCCTCTACACACATATATGGGTAAAACTAACCACTGTGCCTACCAGCACTAAGATCTACCAAGAGAAGAGAGCGGGGCCAAAGGGGGTAGTCAGCCATTCAACCTCCCATCAGAATGTTGGGGAAAACACCCCCCAGGGCTCAGAATCCCCGGGGTGTCAGTTGCCCTTACCGACAGGGTGGAGTAGCGTATAGAAACACAAAAAGTACAGAGTATATAAGTAACTCACATCCACACTATGGGCATTACCTAGTCTTAGATACAACTGCAGCTAACGTCTCTCAGACTCCAGGCTGCTACTTCTAAGACTAGGTATCCTATAAGCACACAACCAATTGAAGAGCTTTATTAGATTACTCCATTCTCATTTATCAGTTCCACTGTACATTAGTTAATTCTTTAAGCATTAATTAAGATTGAACAATTCCCCATTTAACTGAAATGGCGTCACTTTCAAAAACAACTGCTCCTTTTTAAGATTCACATCACCTTTAAATTCCAGCATCTCCATCCCCGTGGATTTTCACCCTTTAAAAAAACATTCATTACAGAAATACTTTTCCACATTCCCAGGCATTCTAGAAAAACATCCTATGCTTCTAAACACAAAGGAGGCTCAACACGGTGAGTAGATATACTACCCGTCGAGTCTTTGCCGCCTATAGAAAGAGCATAGGCCCATCCTCCATCGAGAGGCTAAACACGGAAAGCACGTGGCATACCCCGCGTGTCTTCGCCTCCTTCGGAAAGAGGGTAAGCAAGACCAGCTGCCTTGAGCAGTGGGGAAAAGTAAAGAAGATAAACAATCAAACCAACCACCAACATCAAACCATCACATTCATCTCATACCATCACCCTTGGTGTCCTCCCCGACACCCATATGCATAAACCGATGCATCTCGCCACACTAGGCATCATCCGCTGCCACAACTATAAGGCCTCCATGCCTCCACATATCACAACAACCATCCAGGCTCACATCACAGCACAAACAGCAGGAAAACAAACATCACAAAATGGGCTCTCGGCCCTTTAACAAACAAGAGGGTAACTCAGAACCCTTTTTGAAATTCCAACATAATCTGTTCTCTAAACCATATTGAATTAACAGATTTGTTATTCGTAGGTTCCAATCATGGATACCTAATCAGTAAGCTATCACAATTAAATAACCATGCTTACTTCCCTAATTTGATTATCCTCAAATTAGAACAACTACAGCAACGACAACAACCAGATTAATTTACATGCATCTTTATCTTTAGACAATCAATCAACAATTAATTCCGGCTTTACGTTCATTATCAATTTCTATCATGAAGGAACGACAAAACAAAGAAACATAGATATCACTATATCTAGGAAAACATGAGGCAAACCGTCATTACGGTATAAAGCAACAGCATGCGATCTACCAATTCCTTTAATCCGGTTCAAGTATTTAATTAGGTCAATTTCATTGTGATCCAAAGGAATAAATCATGCTAACTCTACGATTGCACATATATAATTAGAGAAGCCATGAATCCCCTACTTCGAAGAATTCTTGACGTCCTTTATCCACACAGCAGGTCACGATCCTCCCCTCGCGACAACTTATGTGGAAGAATGATCGACACGGCTTGGTTGCATCCAACAGAGCGGGACTGATCCTAGGAGTAAGGGTTGTTTGTGCAACTCCTACGGGAAGTATTGAAAGGTTCTAGTGCCTCTTAATCGAGAACAAAGGGAAAGAACCAGGAAGAATGATATCTCGTCCCTTTTTAAGATTTAACGAGGTGATGGTTTAAGATCCGGTTAATTCTCCATTAAAAACGGATCGCATTAACCCACGCGGTTTGACCACGTAAAACATTCCAAGACTTAGGAATAATTAATATAGGACTTATGGCATTTGAAACGGCCTTAAGAGCCCTTAAAATAAGGCTTTAAATGTATTTTACGTCAAAGGAAACGTCAAAAGGGGCAAAACTGTAGGAGTCTGGAAACACTGTTCACCCACCGTTACTGTACATGAAACTGATCTGTGAAACTGATCTGTCACACCGATCTGTGAGACTGATCTGTGAAACTGATCTGTCACACCGATCTGTGAAACTGATCTGTGAAACTGATCTGTCACACCGATCTGTCTCACCGATCGGTCTCACCGATCTGTCTCACCGATCTGTCTCACCGATCTGTCTCACCGATCTGTCTCACCGATCTGTCTCACCGATCTGTCTCACCGATCTGTCTCACCGATCTGTCTCACCGATCTGTCTCACCGATCTGTGAAACTGATCTGTCTCACCGATCTGTGAAACTGATCTGTCTCACCGATCTGTGAAACTGATCTGTCTCACCGATCTGTGAAACTGATCTGTCTCACCGATCTGTGAAACTGATCTGTCTCACCGATCTGTGAAACTGATCTGTCTCACCGATCTGTGAAACTGATCTGTCTCACCGATCTGTGAAACTGATCTGTCTCACCGATCTGTGAAACTGATCTGTCTCACCGATCTGTGAAACTGATCTGTCTCACTGATCTGTGAAACTGATCTGTCTCACCGATCCGTGAAACTGATCTGTCTCACTGATCTGTTACTGTTCATAAAACTGGAAACACTGTTCACAGAACTAGAAAATTGGCAAAGTGTTGGGGATAAGTCCCCTTGACCTCCCGGAACACCTCCAACACCAACATTTCACAAAGTAATGGACCAGAGAGGTCCGGGCCATTACAGGAAACCATAAAGGCTTGATATAATTGGGATGTAAAGAAGAATAAATAAATCATAAACATAAAATATATCATATATAAATATAGTTCCATAATAATGTCCACCATGAGAGGCGGTAGGTGAAAATCAAGCAATCATCGTTTCGTGAGGCGTTAGTTTTCCATCCACAGAAACATTATGTTATTCATCCATTATATGGAGGTGTGTGTAAGTGTAGATCTATTATTTCACATAAAAACATCCTAGTATATTGAGGATTCTGGTTTTGTTACAAAATACTGGATTAAAAATATTTTTGGGGTAGGAAAAGTAGAATAAAAGAAAACAACTTAAGAGAAACTGTTACATTTAATTTGGGTAACTTCCTTTGGTTTGAACCAAATGGACTTCTTGAAGTGCCTTATGCCAAATTTAAGGCTTATAGGGGGAGGGTATTAATGTAGGGAGATTAATTGGTCAGATTATGGACGAGCCAAATGGTTTGAGAGGTGTGAGGAATTGGATAGAAATGGTCGCCTTTTATAAGGGAGAGGAGAGACTCTTTAGGAAAGAGTGAAAAATATTATTTTATAATTTAATGATATTTGGTTTCTAATGGTCCAAAATCCTTAACAATTAAGATAAGATGACTCATGGTCTACATAAAATCACCCATTCAGAATTTTACATGTTTTTCATAATAGTTTAATCATTATAATCTAAATTATTTAAATCATTTATTATTGAGGTAAATATTGCCTCATTATTGTGTCATAAATATTTTAATTCATTGGATGGCTAAAAATTATGAAAAAAATACCATGATGTAGGAAATATTTTTTTATTTATAATGAATATTTATAGTCTAAAATATGACTTATATAAATCCATATAAAAATTAATTTACTAAAAGATTTTTGTTAATGTCAATTTTGTCTTTACATTAAATTAATTAATCCAAATTGTCATTATCACTACGAAGTGGCTCAATAGGGTCCCAAAATCGACCCAAGGATGCCCATGGTCGGGCACTACTCATCAAATAAGGTTAGGTCAAGTGTTAAGGTGATTTTTAACTAATATAATATTCTTTTAACCTTGATTTACCCTATTTACTTTTAACCGTGGTAAATAAAAGTAAAAAGTTACTATTCACCAAAAATTCTTTTTATCTAATTGAACCACATATTAATCCTTAATATTAACCATGTTTCTTGGATTTTCGAAATTCAACTCACAGAATCTGTAAAATTATGTTTTATGTACAATTGCAAAAGCTTCTAGGAGGTGGGTAAAAGATGGAGAAAAGTTCAATACAATTTTTTATAAATCTAAAATTATTATAAAATGAATCCAATGAATTTCATTGAACTTATATAAGTATTATGTATCTATTTTTACCTAAAATAAATTTAAATCAAATAAATGATTATTTAAATAAAAAGTCAGTTTTAACCAAAAACTCAATGTTTTCACTATTCATAAAAAATTGATGTTTTTCAAAAAAATACCAAAATATCAGCCTAAGATATATTTGATTTTCTGAATTAAAAAATGAAGTTCATTTTTCCAAATTCAAAAAATAGAAGTAGCATTAATTAATTTTAAAATTAATTCTCGTTATCAAAACAAATAGCGTGTTTTTAAGAAATAATAACTATAAAAAGATCATCACTTGTTTATGTCCAATTTCAAAGTGAAATTTATTCCAATGACCAACATTGGATTAAATGGTAAATATATATTCTAATTTTGCTTTAAAACTAATTAAAAAGATAATCTAGCCACATAAATTATTGTGATGAAAAAAGTTGTTTTTAATTAACATATAGCGTGTTTTTATTATTCATCAAAATATGAAAGTTATCAGAATAATATGAAAATTTTATCCAAATTAAATTTTTATATCATTATTCCAAGGAAGAATTTTATTTTTTCAAATTTACCTTATAAACATATCATAACGAGATTTAAAGTGGGTCCACCATCAAAAGGCGGAAAAACTGAATTTTTTTTAAAATACTTATTTTACCGAAAAAAATTATTTTTTTCTCATACCCTGTTCTAGAAAATATGTAAGATGAATAATAATTTTATAAAATTAAAAATTTAGTTAATAATATTCATAACATATAGTCCATAATAATATTAAACAATATATCATTGTTTAGAGAAACCCGGTATTGCGTACTACACACGCTATCGAGGTAGGTCACGATTGCGTGTAATGCAAGCCGGGTCAGGGTTGGGTGTAGTGAAATCTCCCTTTGGTGTTGCGTATTATATAATCAAAACATATTTCATTTATACATTAAATAAAATCGATACATAATGTTTCATAGAATAATTTATACAAAATGAACTTGAATTTGTGTGTAACACAAGCCAAGAATAGTGTAGGGTATACTGCAAGCTAATGCGGTTTTGTGTACAGTACAAGCTAATAAAGGTGTAGTGTATAATAGAAGACATCAATGAAATTAATAAATAATATATCTCATAAAATCTCATGGTGTTACATTTACTAAGTGGTTATGAAGTCTGGTATTATACATTCCATCATTTTGAAAGTTGCTATTGATATTGCATGTGATTATTCGACTAGTAGAATATCAATTTGAATAAGTAAATGTAATTATTTGATTTTACCTTTTCCATATTATGCTAAAGTATATGTTTAAAATTCATGTATTTTGGTCTTATACATTTCGATAAATGTTTATTCTTATTTTTGAAACTTTCCTCTATATTGTTATCCTTACTGAGCATCTGATCTCACCCCATTATATGTTTTATTTTTCCAAGATGTGAAGATATATTTTACGGTTGACCTGTAGGGATAGGAAAAGGATATAAGTGTTTTCAAAAGGGAACAAAATGTAGTTGATATTTTTATTTCATGATGTAATGTAAAACATATGAATGTATCAAATACTTCCATGGCTACTAAACCGATCAGCCTTTCAGGGAATGATTCCATGTATCATTCCAATGTTATTTAATAATGCACCGACTCTGGGTAATTGGGGTCAGCGAGTTACAGTTGGTATCATAGATAGTTTAGTATAAACCTTGGAAGCTATATTTAGAACAACTCTGATTAGAAAACACTACCCTATGATAGACTTTAAGGATTAATATAGAAGAACTTTCTAGAATTTTCGTACTATAAGGATTTTTTTGTGTTTTCTATGCAATACATCCCTGTCTAGATACAAGATGGTAGAGGTGGATCTAGCTCAGATGTACGTAGGGGTAAAACCTGAAAACACCACTTTGACCGAGACTCAAACGGGAACTGTAGCACAATAATGGGTCGTGCTGCACTCTTTGTTACGACACTCCGTGGGGATATGATTAGGTTAATTCCCATTTTCTTCACAAACCATTATGGAGGGTTTATGATTATATACCTTCTCAAAGAAAACATTTTTTAGATTATGGATTATATCCATATACTGTTCAACTAATGTTAAATGTTTTACAAGTTCAGAATTATATATTTCGGTTGATAAACTAATCTACTGTATGCCATTGTTTAGAAATTGCGCCTAATGGAAGGAATGGAAGTCATATCAATACACATAATCCATGTAGGGTGTAGACACCCAAAGCTTGATGTACATTTACATTACATTACATTTTCAGAATACTTAGTACATAACAAAAACATACACACAAAGACAGTAATAGTCTAGTGTCTTTGGAAACTTGGATCATAATCTTCTATTTGTGGTGAAAGATCTTCAACATCTCCCATAATGATCTTCCCCTTTTTTTCTTACCTAAAACCTTTCTTTATTTCCTAGGGAAAAGAAAACATAAAATGGGTGAGCTCAAATGCTCAGTAAGGGAATGCATGGATAAAATAAAACAAACCATATAAATTTGAACATAAAAACATGAACATTATGTTTAATCATCCAAATCTTGAACAATGACATAAAACGTGGCAGTACGTAAGTCATAGATAATAATGGAACATCAATCATGATAAAATAGCTTGGAAATAAAACTTGTAATTGTGGAAAAACATTAATCACATTATATGATTTCCATAGTAGCTAAGGCATTGCTGCCAAGACCATCTTAGTGGACAAAGTCCCTTTCTGAATCGAGTTCACTCCTCATTTCAGTCCTGTAACACTGAACCAGATTAACTTAACATTCCATCCATGTCTATCTCATGATATATAAATCTTTACCCAATGAATTTTAGGGAGATATAGGTCCCACCCATCTCATAATGAAATCATTCTTTTGTGTGCCACAAAATCATAAATCATACATCATAGCATAGCTCATGTAATAGAGTGGGATTTTTAAACATCATGCCATCATAACATAATCTATATAAAACAAATGGACATCATTTCATAATAAGAAGAATAAAACCATATAAATAATTGAGACATTATACTTGAAACATAAACATATTAAATAATGTCATTTTAGATGGAAAACTGTTTTGATAAAACACATGAAATGAATTCTTGAGGAAAATATCTTTTCTTTTTCAAAATCATTTTCTTTTCAGAAAATGTCATGCAATTTTAAAAGAAAGGGATTTTTTTAAAGTATTCATGAAATATTTTGGAGGAATCTTCATTAAAATAAGGCTTTATAAAACCATAAAAATCCGTTCATGCCGTATAAGTTAAAAAACATTCTTCTCGTACTTTTGTTGGAAAAGTCAAAAAGTACCTCGTAGGGTAAACAAAAGAAATATTCCATCAATACCATGGGGTAAAAGACCAAATGGGTAAAAAAAATTAAACATACATGAAAATACTTTTATAAAACATGGAAATGGATGATAACAATAAACCCAGTAAATACTTAGGAATAAGCAATCTCAGATAAAAATTAGATTTTCGAAATTACCCCTTACCTTAGGTCTGATATGCTTCATACGTATCTGAACCTCCTGTATAATGATTTAAATAATGTCACTGACTTATTAAAAAATCATATTCATTGTTATTATATCATATATGGTTTACTTATGACTTTATATTACCCGTTCTTTTGTAAGTTCCATGTTAAAGCAGCATTTTGGGTAAAATCGTTTTATTTATCGTACATTTTTGGACTTATTGTTCTTGATATTATTACATATATCCTAATTTACATAATTTTATATTGTAAAACATGATTTATATGTATTTTATATTCAGAATATACATATATATATATGATATATCGATAAATGGAATGAAATACACCGTTAATGGAGACGGTAGGCCGTACGTACGCATGAACGATGTTTTAGTTTCCTTATTGAATTGAATGGATTTAAGTAGATGAGATACATATATATATATACATAAATACAGTATCATTAGTATGTCATATATTTCATGATTACTTATTATATATACTTTATAATCATTCATGAATGGTTAACATGGAGAATGAATCTCATCGCATCGTGGAGACGGTAGTCCGTACGTTCGCACGAGCGATGATATCATTCCCATGATCGTGGAATTGTATTGAAGTGTATGTATAATATTTCAGAATCAATATCACTTTACAATAACCATATATAGTTATTTATTTACACCATTATACCCATCTAAGTTTGGTGGTGGTCGAAAACAGATTACACCACGACGTGGAGACGGTATTCCGTACGTACGTACGCGCAGTGATTTCGTTTTCCATAGGATGGATAGATGGTGAAATAGGGTTTTTCCATAAAAATAATAACATATCCTTATATGAGTGATACTTATGTTATTACCTCATAATCAAACAACTAAAGAAGAATAAGTAGAAGAATAAATAAAGTTGAATGAATCGGGAACGGACATTACCTCTTCTTTGAAGCGCCTCTTCTTAACTTCCACTTAGGGCACTAAAGAAGGTCTTTGAAGAAGACCAGGACCTCTAGGATGTTTCTAGGGAAGTGGAGAAGATAAATTGGCAGGGATAGGCCGAGCTTGGAGTCTCCGAGTGGTGTGAGGAAGAGAGGGAGGAAGTTCCCTTTTATAAGGGAAGAGAGGGGCACCTTAGGAAAACATAAAATATTATTTTATTATAAAGTCATATTCGGTTTTTAATAGCTCCAAATTGATTTATTTCTAAGCTAATGTGTGTATGGGTCTAAATCCTCTCATACAATAGAATTTAGACAAGTTTAGGTTTCTATTTTAACATTATCATTTAGATTTAACTTTAAGTTAAATAATTTTACTTTTACACTGTCTTCTTGTTTGATTATACTATAAGGTTAGTAAACTTTCTATAACAATTCAAACGAACCCCAAGTTGTTTACTATTAATATATAAAACCTTATCTAAGTCATTTGTCCTAAAATTAGATTTTTAGGAATGAAATAACAATTAATAATGTAATATTTTTTAAACTATTTAATGTTAATTTTGACAATATTTGGTAATTGATTTTTGGTAATCTCATAACAGAATGGTTAGTTCGAAAAAAGTTAATTAAATCAATAATAACATGTCATATTAACCAATAAAATTAGTTTAATTCATAAAAAGTCTCAAATTACATTTATTTGGGTATTTATAACATCAATTATGTTAATATTTCAATAATATGGTAATTACTACATAATCATTGTGTCATAAATAAATTAAATTATTTAAGGTCTAAAAAATATAAATAAAATACAATTATGTATTAAATATCTTTATATTTATAAGGAATACTTATAGTCTAATTTATCTTATGTATTACCCTATATTAAAAATGTTTTAGATATTAAACTTTGATTTTAACAATTTAACTATTCATTAAATAAAATAATATTAAATGTCCTAATCTAATAAAAGTGGGCCTAAATGGTAAATTTTTATTCCTAAAGTTGTTTTTGGTCGAATTACACTTATCCAATAGAATTAGGACATGATTAGTGGTAATATTAATATCATTTTTACCCTTAATTACCCTATTTACCTTTAACCGTGGTAAATAAGTAAAAAGTTACTATACAACAAAAATTATTTTCATCTCATTGAACCAAATTTTAGTCCTTGATATTAACCGTGTCTCTCGGATTTTCACAATTCAATTCACAGTACTGGTAAAATTTCATTTAAATGAAAACGTCAGTTTTTAACTACCACTAAGTGGTTTCACTATTTATCGAAAATTGACGTTTTTCAGAAAAATACAAAAAAATCATCCTAAGTATTATTTAATATTCCGAATTCAAATTTGATGTCTATTTTTCAATGTTCAAAACATAAAAGTGGAATTAATTAATTCCCGTTATCAAAACAAAAATAGTGTTTTTAAGAAACAAAAACTATCAAAAGATTGATATTTTTATACCCGATTTCAAAATAAAATTAATTCCAATGAACAAAATTGGATTAAATGGTAAAAATATATTCTAATTACACTTTAAAACCAATTAAAATGATAATCTAACCATATAAATTATTTCCATAAAAAAAATTGTTTTTAATTAAAATATAGCGTGTTGTACTAATCATTAACATATAAAAGTTATCAGAATAATATGAAAAATTTATCCAAAGTAAATTCTTATATCCTGATTCCAATGAAGAATTTTATTTTGTCAGATTGAACTTATAGACATGTCAAAACCAAGATTTAAGGTTGGTGCGCCATCAAAAGGCGGGAAAACAACAATTTTTGAAAAATACATATTTTACACGAAAAATTTATTTTGTTCTCATACCATATTCTAGAAGATGTGTAAGATGAATAATAATGTTATAAAATTCAAAATGTAGTCAATACTATTCATAACGGCTAGTCCATAATAATATTATAACAATATATCATTGTTTAGTGAAACCCGGTATTGCGTACTACACATGCTATCGAGGTAGGTCGCGATTGCGTGTAATGCAAGCCAAGAATAGTGTTGCGTATACTGCAAGATAATGCGGTGTTGCATATAGTACAAGATAATATTTGTGTAGTGTATAATAGAAGTTAGAAGAAATTAAAAATAATATATCTCATAAAATCTCGGGGTGTTACATTCTGCCCCCTTAAAATGAATTTCGTCCTCGAAATTCGCTGGGGTTATAAATCATTTACTATTCATAGAAACCCACATCATAAAAAGGAATACTAAAACATAATTTTAAAATATAAAGTATGAAATGTAACGATTAACCAAAGTAACTCATCACTGGGTTTCCATATAGGAGAACATAGGTGAAAATATGGATATGGATGAAAAATTTTACCATCAAGTTCTGATGGAGAGTGGTAGAGAACATGGCTATGAAAAAGCCATCAATCACAAAGCCATAAATTTGTGATGATCTAAGGTACCATCTGATTAATCTGATATAAGAGCACGAGGACAACATTTTTTGTTTTCAATATCATTTCCTTAAAGTTGAAAATTTTGAATTAGAAGAAATACTTTCTTGATTTTGGTACAATCTCTCTTTTGTTCATGCTTTGAAAATTTCCACTTCATCACTTAAAGAAATGAAGTTGAATTTGTTATTCGTGAAGTGTTAACATATCACGTGATAGAATTATGGGTCATTCCATCTATTTCAAACAAAAGGTTCAAAAAAGTTATCAAATATACATAAGTCCATCTATGGTGAGGTTAATCATATACGATTCCAAAAATGAACTTATACTTCATATATCATACCGCTTAATAAAATAAAACTAGTTTCTACTAACCAGGGACTTCATGTAGGCCAGTGGTTTGCGATAAAGGCTAGTCGCACCTCGATTGTGGGTTCGATTCCCACAGCCTTGTCCGACACGATGGGTTGTCGCCCAGCCTGCGGGTTGTCCTTTTTCTAAAACTATACTATTATAACATAACAAAAAGTTCTATCCTCAAACAATACTATCTGATGTCTAGCATAATCAATTCCAATCATTAGGTTTATCTAAAATACTTCTTTCCAAACTCATAGTATAAAGAGAACGATTACAAAAAAAGGTCATATAACAAGCATGTGAATATCATCATTTATCCCTCATATATCAAAAGATATATCTTGTTGGTCGCATTCCAAACATGTTAATACCTTAAACTTCTATTCTCTTGAAAAAATGAATACCCATTTAACCTTAGTGAAAACATGACTGCTGTAAAAAGTTAACTCTTTCCACATACCAAAATCCCAAAATTTCTATATACTCAAACCATGATATCACTTTGTCCTTATTTTAGTCATGAGCTCATGATTACTATCATATTATTTTCTCATTATCCCGTCATTATGCTCATTTCATCAGCTTTCCAAAAATATTTCAATCACATTTTCATGGTTACCAGAACCATATAATTATTGAAAACCAATACATAGATATTCCAAAATTCCACAATACCATAAATGAGATTATATGATTCTATTTTGAAATCCCATTACATAAACACGTAATCATTACACAGCATCATTTTCATACTCAACATCATTAATAGTGATCGCATGAAATTGACCATTATCCTTTTCATTAAGAGGTTGCTCACGTTGATCGTCATTAACCCATGGATTAGGGAAGTTATTAGCATAATGCCCCATTTCCTTGCACTTGAAGCATTGAAGTGTTGGTGGAGATTTCTCTGTAGTCTTTTCTCTATTCACATCATTAGCAACCTTTTTCCCATTACTTCGACAATCAACTTCTTGATGACCTTATTTTCCACACTTAATACATTTTCTAGTAACTTTTAGGCAATCTCCGCCATGATTCTTTCCACACTTTGAACATAAAGAAACATTCATCTTCTTTTCACCATTATACTGAGATTTCTCTTTGAACTCCATCTTTCATTTCTTGTCAAACCCATGGGATGGATATGTTACACTAACTTCCAGTTCTACCTTGATAGCACAATGCACAATTTCATCATATATTCTGAAGTCTCTTACAGCTAATGCCCTTCTAAGACTTGGTTTAAAGCCACTGAAAAATAGATCAACTTTACTTTCAGGTTGGATGATAAATCCAGATGCATACCTTGCAAGTCTTGTAAAATTCTCTTCGTATATTCCAACAGATTCATCATCCTTCTGGTTAAGCTAAAGAAACTCATTTTCCATCTTTGTTCGAAGAATACGAGGGAACTACTTACTGGAATACAAGTTCTTGAACTCGTCCCATCCCATGGACTCAATTTCATCTCTTCGACTCATATTCTTGATAAGATTCCACCATTGATTAACATCACCATCCAAACGATATACTGCTAAGATGACTTTATTATGCTCAGAACATTTTAGAATAGAAAATAACTATTCAGTGGTAATAATCTATTGTTCAGCCACTAAGGGATCAGAAGACCCACTGAATGAAGGTCGACGCTTCCTCATAAAGGATTCAATAGAATGTTTCTCCTTTCTCGGCTCATTTTGAAGTCCACAATGATTCATAGCTTGTGTAAGTATATAAATAAGATTTTTCACTCCAAATCCTATGATATTGGTTTAGTCATGAGGACAATCATTGCATTTTCCATTACATTGATCAACATGGTTCCTTCGGTTTCCAGCCATCGTCTAAAATGCAAAAATAATAGTTTGAGATGCAAATACCATGATAGGGAAAACAACATAATAAAGGGGGAGTACCTTCAATATCTGACATCTTAGGTTTAATTATAAGATCGTTAGCGCAATTTTAGGACTATAACCTATATGGATCCTTAACCATAGGGACATCCCTAGACATACATTAGAAATATCTCTAGGGATTTCACTAATGTTTTCGCATCCTAGTTTCCAAAGGTTAACTAAACCTTTCCTCTGATACCAACTGTAGAGACCCAAAGCATGACGTACATGGACATGACATTACTTTAGCAAAATACATAGTACATAACAAAAATAGAGACACAAGGACCGTAATATTATAGTTTCTTTTGAAACATGGAACATAATCTTCTAATCGCGGTGAAAGATCTTCAACATCTCCCATAAATATATTCCCATTTTTTTCTTACCTAAAACCTTTCTTTATTTCCTGGGGAAAAAATATAAAAAGGGTGATCTCAAATGCTCAGTAAGTGTATGAATCGATAAAATAAAACAAACCATATACATTTGAACATAAAACCATGAACATAATGTTTAAACATCAAAATCTTGAGCATTGACATAAAACATGGAAATACGTAAGGCATAGATCATAATAGAACATCAATCATGATAAAATATCTTGGAAATAAACATTTTAATTCTAGAAAAACATTAATCACATTATATGATTTCCTTAGTAGCCAAGGCATTGCTGCTAAGACCATCTTAGTGGACAAAGTCCCTTTCTGAATCGAGTTCACCCCTCGTTTCAGTCCTGTAACACTAAACCGGATTAACTTACTATTCCAGCCATGTCTGTCTCAAGAGATATAAATCTTTACCCAATGAATTTTAAGGATATATAGGTCCCACCTATCTCATAATGAAATCATTCTTTTGTGTGCCACAAAATCATAAATCATACATCATAGCATAACTCATGTAATATAATGGGATTCTTAATCATCATGCCATCATAACATAATCTATATAAAAATATGGAAGTCATTTCATCATAAGAAGAATAAAACCATGTAAATAATGTAGACATTATACTTGAAACATAAACATATTAGATAATGTCATTTTAGATGGAAAATAGTTTTGATAAAACACTTGAAATGAATTCTTGAGGAAAATATCCTTTCTTATTTAAAATCATATTATTTTCCCAAAAGATCATGCAATTTTTAAGAATAGGATTTATTTGAATGTATTCATGAAATCGTTTGGAGGAATTTTCATGAAAATAAGGCTTTATAAAACCTTAAAAATCCGTTCATTCCGTATAAGTTAAAAAAACATTCTTCTCGTACTTTTGTTGAAAAGTCAAAAAGTACATCATAGGGTAAACAAAAGTAAGATTCCTTCCATAACATGGGGTAAAAGTAAAAATGGGTAAAAAACATTAAACATAAATGAAAACACTTTTATAAAACATGTACATGGATGATTACAATAACCCTAGTAAATACATATGAATAAGCAATCTCGAATTAAAATGAGATTTGCACAATGATCCCTTACCTTAGGTCCGATGTGCTTCGTACGTATCCGAACCTCCGGTATAATGATTTAAATAATGTCATTTACTTATTAAAAAATCATATTCATTGTTATGATATCATATATGGTTTACTTATGACATTATATTACCCGTTCTTTTGTAAGTTCCATGTTAAAACAACATTTTGGGTAAAATCGTTTTATTGATCGTACATGTTTGGACATGTTGTTATTTATATTAATACTTATATCCTGATTTACTTATTTCCATAATTTAAAACATTATTTATATGTAGTATATATTAATAATATACATATATATATGATAGATCGATAAATGGAATGAAGTACACCGTTCATGGAGACGGTAGGTCGTACGTACTCATGAACTCTGTTTTCGTTTCCTTATTGAATTGAATGGAACTAAGTAGATGATATACATATATATAAATAAATACAGTATCATTATTATGTCATATATTTATTGATTACTTATTATATATACTTTATAATCATTCATGAATGGTTAACATAGAGAATGAATCTCATCGCGTCATGGAGACGGTAGTCCGTACGTACGCACGAGCGATGATATCATTCCCACGATCGTGGAATTGTATTTATGTGTATGTATAATATTTCAAAATCAATATCACTTTACAATAATCATATATAGTTATTTATTTACACCATTATACCTATCCAAGTAAGGTGGTGGTCGAGAATAGATTACACCACGCCGTGGAGACGGTATTCCGTACGTACGCATGCGTGGTGATTTCATTTTCCATTGGATGGATAGATGGTGAAATAGGTTTGTTTCATACTTATAATAAAATATAATTATATGAGTGATACTGATGATATTACTTCATAATGAAAAAAATAATGAAGAAGAAGTATAACAAGAAATAAAGTTGAAAAAATCGGTAACAGACATTACCTCTTCTTTGTGGCGCCTCTTCTAAACCTCCTCTTAGGGCACTAAAGATGGTCCTTGAAAAAGACCAGGACCTCTATTATGTTTCTAGGGAAGTGGAGAAGATATATTGGCAGGTATTGTCCAAGATTGAAGGCTCAAAGTGGTGTGAGGAAGAGAGGGAGGAGGTTCCCTTTTATAAGGGAGGAGAGGGGCACCTTAGGAAAACATAAAATATTATTTTATTATAAAGTCATATTTGGTTTCTAATAGCTCCAAATTGATTTATTTCGTAGCTAATGTGTGGATGGGTCGGAATCATCTCATCCAATAGAAATTAGGAAAGTTTAGGTTTCTATTTTAAACTTATCATTTAGATTTAACTTTAAGTTAAATAATTTTACTTTTACTGTGTCTTCCTGTTTGCTTACACTATAAGGTTAATAAACTTACTATAACAATCCAAAAGAACCAAAATTTGTTTATTATTAATATATAGAACCTTATCTAAGTAATTTATCCAAACATTAGATTTTTAGGAATAAAATAACAATTAATAATATAATATATGTTTTATAACTCTTTTATGTCAATTTTGACACTATTTGGTAGTTTATTTTTTGGAAACTCATAACAGAATGATTAGTTAGAAAAAAGTTAATTAAGTCAATACTAACATGTCATGTTAACCTAGAAAATTAGTGGAATTCTTAAAGAGTCTCAAATTATATTTATTTGGGTATTTATAACATCAATTATATTAATATTTAATTAATAAGGTAAATACTGCATCATCATTGTGTCATAAATAAATTAAATTATTTAATGTCTAAAAATTATAAATAAAATACCATTATGTAGGAAATCTCTTTATATTTCTATTGAATACTTATAGTTGAATTTATCTTATGTATAAAACTATATTGAAAAAAATTATTTATTAAACTTTGATTTTAACTATTTTAACTATTCATTAAATAAAATAATATTAAATGTCATACTCTAACCCAAGTGGGTCTATATGGTCAAATTTTATTCATAAGGTTTTTTTTGGTCAAATTAAACTTATCTAATAGAATTAGGACATGTGTTGGGGTAATATTAATTTCATTTTTACACTTAACTATCCAATTTACTTTTAACCGTGGTAAATAAAAGTAAAAAGTTACTATTCACAAAAAAATATTTTTCATCTCATTGAACCACATTTTAGTCCTTGATATTAACTGTGTCTCTCCGATTTTCGAAATTAAATTCACAGAAGTGGTAAAATTTAATTGAAATGAAAAAGTCAGTTTTTAACTACCACTAAGTGGTTTCACTATTCATCGAAAATTGATGTTTTTTAGAAAAATACCAAACATTCAGCCTAAGTATTATTTGATATTCCGAATTCAAAATTTATGTCTATTTTTCAGAATTCAAAACATATAAGTGGCATTAATTAATTCCCATTATCAAAACAAATAGCGTGTTTTTAAGAAACAAAAACTATCAAAAGATTGATACTTGTTTATATCCAATTTTAAAGTGAAATTAATTCCAATGAACAATATTGGATTAAATGGTAAAAATATATTCTAATTACACTATTAAACCAATTAAAAATAAAATATAACCATATAAATTATTGTAATGAAAAAATTTGTTTTTAATTAAAATATAGCATGTTTTTACTATTCATGAAAATATGAAAGTTACCAGAATAATATGAAAAATTTATCCAAACTAAATTTTTATATCCTGATTCCAAAGAAGAATTTTATTTTGTCAAATTGAACTTATAGACATGTCAAAACAAGATTTAAGGTGGGTGCGCCATCAAAATGCGGGAAAACTACAATTTTTTAAAGATACATATTTTACAAGAAAAATTTATTTTGTTCTAATACCATATTATAGAATATGTGTAAGATGAATAATAATGTTATAAAATTAAAAATATAGTTAATAATATTCATAACGGCTAGTCCATAATAATATTATAACAATATATCATTGTTTAGTGAAACTCGGTATTGTGTACTACACACACTATCGAGGTAGGTCCCGATTGCGTGTAATGAAATCCAAGAATAGTGTTGCGTATACTGCATGATAATTCGGTGTTGCGTATAGTAAAAGCTAATCTTGGTTTAGTGTATAATAGAGGTTATATGAAATTAAAAATAATATATCTCATAAAATCTCAGGTTGTTACATTCTACCCCCCTTAAAATGAATTTCGTCCTCGAAATTCGTCGGGGTAATAAATCGATTAATATTCATAGAAACCCACATCGTAAAAAGGAATACTAAAATTTAATTTTAAAAGCTAAAGTATGAAATGTAACGATTACCCGAAGTAACTCATCACTGGGTTCCCATATAGGAGGACATAGGTGAAAATATGGATATGGAAGAAAAATCTAACCATCGTGTTCTGATAGAGAGTGGTAGAGAACATGGCTATGAAAAATCCATCAATCACAAAGCCATAAATTTGTGATGATCTAAGGTACCATCTGATTCATCAGATATAAGAGCACTAGGACAACATTTTATGTTTTCAATATCATTTCCCTAAAGTTGAAAATTTTGAATTAGAAGAAATATTGCTTGATTTTGGTACAATCTCACATTTGTTCATGCTTTGAACAATTTCCACTTCATCTCTTAAAGAAATAAAGTTGAATTTCTTATTCGTGAAGTGTTAAAAGATCATGTGATAGAATGATGGGTCATTCCATCTGTTTCAAACAAAAGGTTAGAAAAAGTTATCAAATATACGTAAGTCCATCTATGGTGAGGTTAATCATATTTGATTCCAAAAATGAACATATACTTCATATATCATACCGCTTAATAAAATAAAACTAGTTTCTACGAACCAAGGACTTCCTGTAGGCCAGTGGTATGCGATAAAGGCCAGTCGCACATCAATTCTGGGTTCGATTCCCACATCCTTGTCCGACACGACGGGTTGTCACCCGTCCTACGGGTTGTCCTTTTTCTAAAACCATACTATTATAACATAACAAAATGTTATATCCTTAAAAAATACTACCTGATGTCTAACTTAATCTATTCTAATCATTAGGTTTATCTAAAATACTTCTTTCAAAACTCATAGTATAAAGAGAATGATTACAAAAAAAAACTCATATAACAAGCATGTGAATACCATCATTTATCCCTCATATATCAAAATATATATCTTGTCGGTCACATTCCAAACATGTGAATACCATAATCTTGTATTCTTTTGAAAAAATGAATACCCATTTAACCTTAGTGAAAACATGAATGCTGTCAAAAGGTAACTCTTTCCACATACCAAAATCCCAAAATTTCTATATACTCAAACCATGATATCACTTTGTCCTTATTTTAGTCATTTGCACTTGATTGCTATCATATTATTTTCTCCTTATCCCTTCATTATGCACATTTCATATTCATTCCAAAAATATTTCAGTCACATTTTCATGGTTACCAGTACTATATAATTATTGAAAACCAATACATAGATATTCCAAAATTCCACAATACCATAAATGAGATTCCATGATACTATTTTTAAATCCCTTTACATAAACACTTAATCATTACACAACATCATTTTCATACTCAAAATCAAAAATAGTGATCGCATGAGACTTCCCATTATCCTTTGCCTTAAGATTTTGCTCAGGTTGATCATCATTAACCCGTGGATTAGGGCATTTATTAGAATAATGCCCCATTTCATTGCACTTGAAGCATTGAAGTGTTGGTGGAGAGTTCTCTGTAGTCTTTTCTCTATTCACATCATTAGCAACCTTTTTCCCATTACTTCGACAATCAACTGCTCGATGACCTTCATTTCCACATGTAAAACATTTTCTAGTACCTTTTAGGCAATCTCCACAATGCTCCTTTCCACAATTTGAGAATAAAGAAACATTCCTCTTCTTTTCACCACTGTTCTGAGATTTCTCATTGAACTCCATCTTTCATTTCTTGTCAAAACCATGAGATGGATATGTTACACCAACTTCCATATCTACCTTGATAGCACAACACACAATTTCTTCATAGCTACTGAAGTCTCATATAGCTAATTCCCTTCGAAGACTTGGTTTTAAGCCACTGAAAAATCAATCAACTTTACTTTCAAGTTGGATGATAAAGCCAGATGCATACCATGCAGGTCTTCTAAAATTCTCTTCGTATATACCAACAGATTCATCATCCTTTTTTTTAGCTCAAGAAACTCCTTTTCCATCTTTGTTTGAAGAATATGAGGGAATTAGTTACTAAAAACAAGTTCTTGAACTCGTCCCATTCCATGGACTCAAATTTCATCTCTTTTCCTCGTATTCTTGATAAGATTCCACCATTGATCAGCATCACCTTCCAAACGATATACTGCTAAGATGACTTTATCATGCTTAGAACATTGTAGAACTGAAAATATCTTTTTAGTTGTATTGATCCATTGTTCATCCACTAAGAGATCAGAAGACCCACTGAATGAAGGTGGACGCTGCCTCATCAAGGACTCAACAGAATGTTTCTCCTTTATGTGTTCATTTTAAAGTCCAGAATGATTTATATGGTGTGTAAGTATAGAGATAATATTTTTCACTCTATCTCCTATGACATTGGTTTGGTCAGGAGGAAAATCATTGCATTATCCATTACAATGATCAACACGGTTCCTTTGGGTTCCAACCATCGTCTAAAACCCAAAAATAATAGTATGAGAGGAAAATACCATGCTAGAGAAAACAACATAATAAAGGGGGAGTACCTTCAATATCTAACATCTTAGGTTTAATTCTAATATAGTTAGATAAATTCTAGGACTACAACCTATATGTATCCTTAACCTTAGTGACATCCCTAGACATACCTTAAAAATATCTCTAGGGATTTCACTAAAGTTTTCGCATCCTAGTTTCCAAAGGTTAACTAAACCTTTCCTCTGATACCAACTGTAGAGACCCAAAGCATGATGTACATGGACATTACATTAATTTTGAGGAATACTAAGCACATAACAAAAAGCAGACACACAAGGACCGTAATAGTTTAGTGTCTTTGGAAACTTGGAACATAATCTTCTAATCGTGGTGAAAGATATTCAACATCTCCCATAAAGATCTTCCCCTTTTTTTCTTACCTAAAACCTTTATTTATTTCCTGGGGAAAATAAAACATAAAAATGGTGAGCTCAAATGATCATTAAGGGTAAGAATGGATAAAATAAAACAATCCATATAAATTTGAACATAAAAACATGAACATAATGTTTAAACCTCAAAATCTTCAGCAATGACATAAAACATGGCAGTATGTAAGGCATAGATCATAATGGAACTTCAATCATGATAAAATATCTTAGAAATAAAAATTGTAAGTGTGTAAAAACATTAAGCACGATATATGATTTCCATAGTAGCCAAGTCATTGCTGCCCAGACCATCTTAGTGGACAAAGTCCCTTTCTGAATCAAGTTGACTCCTCGTTTCAGTCCTGTAACACTAAACCGGATTAACTTACCGTTCCAGCCATGTATATCTCATGAGATATAAACCTTTACCCAATTCATTGGAGGGAGATATAGGTCTCACCAATCTCATAATGAAATCATTATTTCGTGTGCCACAAAATCATAAATCATACATCATAGCATAACTCATGTAATAGAATGAGATTCTTAAACATCATGCCATCAAAACATAATCTATATAAACAAATGGATATCATTTCATCATAAGAAGAATCAAACCATGTAAATAATGGAGACATTATACTTGAAACATAAACATATTAGATAATTTCATTTTAGATGGAAAATAGTTTTGATAAAACACATGAAATGAAATCTTGAGGAAAATATCCTTTCTTCTTTAAAATCATTTTCTTTTCAAAAAATGTCATGTAATTTTAAAATAAAAGGATTTTTTTGAAAGTATTCATGAAATTTTTTGGAGGAAGCTTCATGAAAATAAGGCTTTATAAAACTGTAAACATCCGTTCATTCCGTATAAGTTAAAAAACAGTCTTCTCGTACTTTTGTTGGAAAAGTCAAAAAGTACCTCATAGGGAAAACAAAAGAATGATTCCTTCCATACCATGGGGTAAAAGTAAAAATGGGTAAAAAACATTAAACATATATGAAAAAACTTTTATAAAACATGGAAATTGATGATAACAATAACCCCCACAAATACTTACAATTAAGCAATCTCAGATAAAAATGAGATTTGCAAAATTATCCCTTACCTTAGGTCTGATATTCTTCATACGTTTCCGAACATCTTGTATATTGATTTAAATAATGTCAATGACTTATTACAGAATCATATTCATTGTTATGATATCATATATGGTTTAATTATGACTTTATATTAACCTTTTTTTGTAAGATCCATGTTAAAGCAGCGTTTTGGGTAAAATCGTTTTATTTAGCGTACATGTTTGGACTTGTTGTTCTTGATATTATTACTTATATCCTGATTTACTTGATTAAAGAATGTAAAACATTATTTATATGTATTATATATTCAGAATATACATATATATATGATATCTCAATAAATGGAATGAAATACACCGTTCCTGGAGACAGTTGGTCGTACGTACGCATGAACGTTGTTTTCGTTTCCTTATTGAATTGAATAAAATTAAGTAGATGACATACATATATATATACATAAATCCAGTATCATTATTAGGTCATATATTTCATTATTACTTATTATATATACTTTATAATCATTCATGAATGGTTAACATGGAGAATGAATCTCATCGCGTCGTGGAGATGGTAGTCCGTACGTATGCACAAGCGATGATATCATTCCCATGATCGTGGAATTGTATTGAAGTGTATGTATAATATTTCAGAATGAATATCACTTTACAATAATCATATATAGTTATTTATTAACACCATTATACCCTTCCAAGTAAGGTGGTGGTCGAAAACATATTACACCACGGCGTGGAGATGGTATTCTGTACGTACGCAGGCGTTGTGATTTCATTTTACATAGGATGGATAGATAATGAAATAGGGTTGTTTAATACTTATAATAAAATAGCAGTATATTATTGATACTTATGTTATTAATTCATAATGAAACAACTAAAGAAGAAGAAGTAGAAGAAGAAATAAAGATGAATGAATCGGTAACAGACATTACCCCTTCTTTGAAGCGCCTCTTCTTAAACTCCTCTTAGGGCACCGAAGATGGTCTTTGAAGAAGACCAGGACCTCTAGGATGTTTCTAGGTAAGTGGAGAAGATAAATTGATAGGGTTTGTCCGACCTTGTAGGCACAAATTGGTGTGAGGAAGAGAGGTAGGAGGTGCCCTTTTATAAGGGAGGAGAGGGGCTCCTTAGGAAAACATTTAATATTATTTTATTATAAAGTCGTATTCCGTTTTTAATAGCTTAAAATTGATATATTTTGAAGCTAAGGTGGGTATGGGTAGAAATACTCTCATGAAATAGAATTTAGACAAGTTTAGGTTTCTATTTTAACCTTATCATTTAGATTTAACTTTAAGTTAAATAATTTTGCTTTTACCGTGTCTTCTTGTTTGCTTACACTATAAGGATAATAAACTTACTATAACAAGCCAAAATAACTCCATGTTGTTTATTATTAATATATATAACCTTATCTAAGTCATTTGGCCGAACCTTATATTTTTAGGAATAAAATAACAATTAATAATATAATATTTGTTTTAAAAACTATCATATGTCAATTTTGACACTATTTGGTAATTGATTTTTGTGAAAATCATAACAGAATTATTTTTTCAAAAAATGATAATTAAATCAATACTAACATGTCATAGTAACTTATAAAATTAGTTTAATTCATAAAAAGTCTCAAATTATATTTATTTGGGTATTTATAACATCAATTATGTTAATAGTTCATTAATAAGGTAATTACTGCATTATCATTGTGTCATGAATAAATTAAATTATATAATGTATAAAAATTATACATAAAAAACCATTATGTATGAAATATTTTTATCTTTATAATGGAAATTTATAGTCGAATTTATCTTATGTATAACCCTATATTAAAAATGTTTTAGTTATTAATCTTTGATTTTAACTATTTTAACTATTTTTTAAATAAAATAATATTAAATGTCCTAATCTAATCCAAGAGGGCCTAAATGGTCAACTTTTATTCATAAGGTTGTTTTTGGTCGAATTAAACTTATCCAATAGAATTAGGACATGTGTTGGGATAATATGAATATCATTTTTACCCTCAATTACCCTATTTACTTTTAACCGTGGTAAATAAAAGTAAAAAGTTACTATTCACCAAAAGTTATTTCCATCTCATTAAACCACATTTTAGTCCTTGATATTAACCATGTCTCTCGAATTTTCGAAATTTAATTCACATAAGTGGTAAATTTTCATTCAAATGAAAATGTCGGTTTTTTAACTACCACTAAGTCGTTTCACTATTCATCAAAAATTAAAGTTTTTCAGAAAAATACCAAAAATTCAGCCTAAGTATTATTTGATATTCCGAATTCAAAATTGATGTATATTTTTTCAAATTCAAAACATAGAAGTTTCATTAATTAATTTCTATTATCAAAACAAATAGCGTGTTTTTAAGAAACAAAAACTATCAAAATATTGATACTTCTTTATATCCAATTTCGAAGTGAAATTAATTCCAATGAACAAAATTGGATTAAATGGTAAAAATATATTATAATTACACTTTAAAACAAATTAAAAAGATAATATAACCATATAAATTATTGTGTTGAAAAATGTTGTTTTTAATTAAAATATAGCATGTTTTACTATTCATTAAAATATGAAAGTTATCAGAATAATATGAAAAATTTATCCAAAGTAAATTTTTATATTCTAATTCCAAAGAAGAATTTTATTTTGTCAAATTGAACTTATAAACATGTCAAAAACAAGAGTTATGTTTGGTGCACCATCAAAAGGCGGGAAAACTGCAATTTTTGAAAAATACATATTTTACACCAAAAATTTATTTTCTACTCATACCATATTCTAGAAAATGTGTAAGATGAATAATAATGTGATAAAATTCAAAATTTAGATAATTCTATTCATAATGGATATTCCATAATAATATTATAACAATACATCGTTGTTTAGTGAAACCCGGTATTGCGTACTACACACGCTATCGAGGTAGGCCGCGGTTGCGTGTAATGCAAGCCAAGAATAGTGTTGCGTATAATGCAAGATAATGCGGTGTTTCATATAGTACAAGCTAATATTGGTGTAGTGTATAATAGAAGATATATGAAATTAAAAATAATATATCTCATAAAATCTTGGGGTGTTACATAGGGATTTACTTCCTACTCAAGATAATTATATAGAAGCTGGTGAAGAAACTAGTGTTGATCCACTTATCACCATACTGGGACAACTCACTCAGGTTAAAAATAATTACCTTACCCGTATGGATCACCATGATCCACAATGCGGAGGATCAATATTAGACCGCTTCATGGGGAAACAACCACAAACATTCAATTGGAGTAAAAATCCATTAGTAGCTAAGCAATGGATAAATTCCATAGAGAAAATATTTCATGCATTCGGGATTAGAGAAAGGGAAAAAGTTTTCATGGAATTTTATCACCTCACAAGAGATGAAAATCAATGGTGGTCATTAATCCAAAACACAAAGGAATACGAAGAAGTATTGAACATGAAATAAAGGGAGTTTAAAGTAATTTTCATAAAAAATACTTTCCCCCTGACCATCGAGTGGATATTGAAAGACAATTTCTGAGTCTGAGGTAAAAGTATGATCAGAATTTCGCAAAGTATGAGGATAACTTTACAAGTTTAGAAAGGCATACAAGAGATTATATACATGACCCATGGAGTATGATTGATTGATTAATTGATGGGTTAAAACAAATTCTCCGTTGAGCATTAGTCTCACAGTCCTTCTCATCATATGAAGATATTGTCTCTTGTGCTATCAAGACAAAAAAGGAATTTTATAAGTCTTATTACTTCGAAGCAGAGAAAGAGAAGAAGAGATCGGATGATCACTATGGAAATGTAAATAAATGGAAGAAGGGAAAATTTTTATATCTATCTTGTGATAAATTTTGAAAGAAACACACTCGTACTTTCCTGAAGGAAATGAGAGTTTGTTACAAGTGTTGTGAAAAAGGCCACCAAGCTCGTGATTCCAAGGGTATGAAAGAGGTTGTTAATGTTGAATGCTACAATTGTACAGAAAAGGGGAATTATTCAAATTAATATCCTAAGAGCCAATGGAACATATCTCAGAAAATGACAAGGGAGCAAGGCCAAGCTTATGTTAACCCTAATACTGAGGTTGAATTTCCGAAAGGCATAGTGGTAGGTAATTTAATGGTTTCGTCAAGTTTACCCAATGCTTTATTTGATCCTAGATCATCGCATTGTTTCATATATCTTATGTTTTCTAATAAAATTAAATATTTTTAATTTGAATTAAAAATGGAGTTGTCAGTAAAAACACCTAAGGGAATTATCATCGCAATAATGTTTTGTGAATCAATTCCCATTATGCCATATAAATTTTCTCTATCTACAAATATCATCACCATACCCATGTATTAATTGGACACAATCCTCACAATGGATTGGCTTTCGGATCATGATGTGAAAATTTATTATAAGAAGAAGGAGGTTACAATTTTAGATGATGATAAGGAGTACCTTATCTTTAGAGCAGAAATTTCTCCTCCTGATTCTTATCTAGATCCACCCCTGGTAGCTCTACTAAATTCAATTATTTGGGAGGAAGAGAATGAAATAATTACGGGTGAGGAAAAGAATGTTTGAATAGAGGATTTGGCTATTGTGTAAGAATTTTTTGATGTGTTTCCAGAGGATTTACATGGACATCCTCTAGAATGAGAAATTGAGTTTCCCATTGATTTAAATCCTGGTTCAAGGCCCATATTGAACACCCATGATAAAATGGACACTGTAGAATTAGTGGAACTAAAGAAACAACTAGAGGAATTGAGAAATAATGGATTTATTTCCCCTAGTGTTTCCATATGGGTAGCCCCTGTCCTTTTTGTTTAGAAGAAAGAATGATCTATGAGGGTGTGCGTTGACTATAGGGAGATAAATGCTATAAAAATAAAGAAAAATTATCCACAAACTCGCATTGATGATTTATTGTACCAACATAATGGAACTCAATATTTTTGAAGTATTGAAAAATGATATAGATATGACCAGTTGTGTGTGAAGAAGGAAGACATTCCAAAAACAGGATTTTGAACTAGGTACGGGCATTACGAGTTTATAGTAATCACTTTTGGATTGACTAATTCACCCTCTGTTTTCATGGATCTAATGAACCGAGTTTTAATGGAATATATTGATGAAATTACAGTGGTATTTATTGATGATATCTTGGTATAATCCAGAAGTTATGAAGATCATGAAAATCACTTGCGCGTTATTCTAAAGACTCATAGATGAAATGAATTATATGGGAAGTTTAGAAAGTTTGAATTCTGGATTCAAGAGATTTCTTTTCTAGGCCATATAGTCTCTACAGATTGAATCTCTATTGATCCTTCAAAGACCAAAGAAATCCAATAATGGCCATCAATGATGAGTATAACTGAGGTATATATTTGTATTGGTTTTTTCAGGTTATTATCAGTGTTTTGTCCAAAATGTTTCACGATTGGAAAACCCCTTAACCAAGATCAAACGTAAATGGGTTAAATGTTTTTGGAAAAAATAGGTTGAATAATGTTTCGAAGAACTGAAGAGAAGATTAGTCAATAATCCTATATTGACTCTACCATCGGGGAATGATGGGTTTTTTATTTATAGTGATGCTTCAAAGAAAGTACATGGTTGTGTCCTTATATAGAATGATAGAGTTATTGCATATGCATCACAACAACTAAAAATTAATGAGGAAAACTATCCCACTAATGATATTGAGTTAGAATTAGTAATACTTCCATTGGTGATATGGAGACACTATTTCTATGGTGAAAAATGTGATATTTATACTGATCAAAAGAGTTTGAAGTATATTTTATAAAAAAAGAACTCAACATGATGCAAAAGAGATGGGATGAACTACTCAAGGATTATGATTACACTATACACAACCACCTGGGAAAGGAAAATAAGGTTGAAGATGCTTGGAGTAGAAAATATCATGTAGTTTTTAAAAAGATGAGAGTTGAAATAGATCCTATTTTCATGGATCTAGTAAATATGGATATTGGAATAACCATGGAAGGTGAAACATCAATACATTTTCAAATGGTTGCCAAACCATCTTTACTTCAAAGGATAAAAAGTTCTCTGACTAATGATGAGTAGTTTCAAAAGAATATTAAATCTATAAACTATGGGAGATTGAGTAACTTCATATATGAAGATGGAATTATGAAATTTTGGAAGAGACTTTATTTTCCTAATCATACCTAATCTAAAAAGGGAATTGTGGAATGATGCTCATAGAACAAATTTCTCTATACACCCTAGGAGCACCAAGATGTATAGAGATTTGAAGGAACATTTTTTGTGGGACAACATGAAGAGGGAGATTGCTGATTTTGTGTCAAGATGTATGGTTAGTCAATAAGTGAATGTTGGAAGGCAACAACTTGGAGGATTCATGCAACCTCTTCCCATACCTGAGTGGAAATGGGATGATATTACGATTCACTTTGTCATGGGACTACCAAAGACACTTAGAAGGAATGTTTCAATATGGGTCATTATTGATCTTCTTACCAAATCAGCACATTTTCTTACTATAAGAGAAGATTTACAACTAGCATTTTTGGAAAGACTATATATTAATGAAGTTTTAAGACTCCATGGTGTACCCTTGTCGATTTTTTCGGATTTTGATCCTCATTTTACATCAAGATTCTGGAAAAGTATTCAGAAGGCCCTGGATACTGAACTTTTCTTGAGCACTACCTAACACCCTCAAACTGATGGACAATTAGAACAGACTATTCAAACATTATAAGACATGTTGATATCTTTCTCACTTTACTTTCACGGTATGTGGGATCAATATTTATCTCTGGTAGAATTTTCCTATAACAATAGACTCCATTCAAGTATTCAGATGGCACCATAAGAAATGTTATATTGAAAGAGATGTCGCACAACAAATTGTTGCGATGATGTGGATGAAAAAAAACTCGAAGGCCTAGACCATGGTGAGGAAACGATGGAAAATGTGAAGGTTATCCAAACCCATATCAAATCAACTCAATGTAGGAAGAAGAGTTATGTCGATAACTGAAGGAAGGATTTGGAATTTCAGGTAGGAGATCATTTTTTTGTTAAGGTATATCCATGGAAGGGAGTTATTAGATTCGTTAATAAGGGTAAATTAAGTCCCAGGTACATCGGACCTTTCGTAATTCTAGAACAAATTGGGTCTGTAGCTTACCATTTGGAAATTCCACCAAGTCTCTCTAAAGTTCATGTTGTGTTCCACGTATCCCTATTAAGAAAATAAATGCTTGACCCAAAGCATGTACTCAATTATGAGGAAATTGAAATGGAACCTAATATTTCTTATTATGAAGAGCCTTTCAAGATTCTTGATTCAAGAGAACAGGTGTTGAGAATCCAGATGACTCATCTGGGAAACGTTCTATGGATAACTATAAGATGAAAGATGCAAGATGGGAACTTGAGGAACTTATGATGAAGAACCACCCGAATATATTTATGAGATAATATTATATAAATTTCAAGGATGAAATTATTTTAAGGAGGGGAAAATTTAACACCCCAAGCTTCCACAATATGTTTCTCATTGAATAATACAATAGCTTGCACTATACGCAACTTCGATATTCTAACACTCCACAACCAATCAAACTAGCCGTTATGAATAGTAATACCCTCTTTTTAAAATTTTATAAATTTTATTTTTCAAAATGGACTTCATTTATGAATTCTGAATATCAAAATTAGCTTAGAGTGAATTTTTATTATTTTTCTGAAAACATTCAATTTTCGATGAATAGTGAAACATTGTGTTATTGGTTAAAACCGAATTTTTGTTTAAATAATTTTTTATTTTATTTAAATTTATTTTAGGTCAAAATAGATATATAATACATATATTATTTTAATTTAATTCATTGGAGTCATTTTATAATAATTTTAGATATATAAAAAATTTATCAAACTTTTTACCGTCTTTTACCCACCTATTTGAAAAATTTGCAAATTTGCATAAAACATAATTTTACCACTTCTATGAGTTGAATTTAAAAAATCCAAGAGACACGGTTAATATTATTAATTAAAATGAAGTTCAATAAGATGAAAATACTTTTTGGTGAATTGTAACTTTTTTACTTTTATTTACCTCGGTAAAAAGTAAATAGGTTAATTAAGGTAAAAATTATATTATAATTACACTAACCCATTTCATACATCTATTAGATAAGTGTCATTCTACCAAAAAAAACCTTAGGAATAAAGTTTGAGCCCCTTTGGTGCACTTGAATTAGATTAGGGCATTTATTATTATTTTATTTAAAGAAAAGTTAAAATAGTTAAATTCACAGTTTAATAAATAAACCATTTTTAATATAGATTGATACATAAGATAAATTCAACAATAATTATTCATTATAAATCTAAATATATTTCCTACATTATTTTATTTTATTTATAATTTTCAGACATTAAATAATTTAATGTATTTATGACACAATGATGATGCAGTAATTATCTTATTAATGAAAGATTAAAATAATTTACATTATAAATATCCAAATAAAAGTAATATGAGAGTTTTATAGGTTCATATGACATGTCAGGGTTGATTAAATAATTATTTTATGAAGTAATCATGTTTTATGTCTTTCACAAAAACCAAATACTAAATAAGGTCAAAATTGACATAATTGAGTTTTTAAAACAAAAACTATATTATTAATTGATATAATATTCCAAAAAATATAAGGTTTGGAAAAAATACATACATAAGGTTATATATATTAATAATGAACCACATGGGATCCTCTTTATTGGTTATGATAAGTTTATTAACCACATAATATAAAAATACAATGAGATGTGGTAACGATCAAACTATTTAACTAAGAGTTAAATCTAAAAGATAAGGTTAACATGGTGACCTAAACCAATATAAAACCCATTTGTTGAGATTTTGTCGACCAATCCCACCTTAGACTCTAAATAATTCACTTTTGAGCCATTAGAAACAAAAAATATTTTTATTAAAAAATAATATTTCATTCTTTTCCAAAAGTGTCCCTCGCCACTCTTATAAAATAGAACTCCCTCTTATCTTAATTTCACACCTTCAAATCCATTTTTCTCGGCTGAAACCATCCCAAATATCCTCCCAACATTCCTTCCTTCATCCTAAAGGCCTTCCTTTGGTCAAAAATTTATGCTAAGGATCCCTTTGGATCAAATCAAAAGGAAGAACCCGAAGAAGAGGTAAATATTTCACCACCCTCTTTCAAGTTCTTTTCTTCTTCCACATCCGCTTTCTTTTTTGTTTAAATTATAATATAATACATCCACTATCTTCTATATATTGTGATTTTATTATAAAAATTCTACAACCTTATTAATTATTCTATCCATCATATCAATGAGAAAGTCACCATACATGCGTACGTACGGCTTACCGTCTCCACGTCGTGGTGTAGTTTGTTATTCAAACACTTCATTATTTGGATGGGTATAATAATGAGTATAACTGATGTAAATAATAAATATAAAATTTTAATGATTCTGTATATAAGATATACCATCCAATTAAATACTATCTCTCCATCAATATAATGATATCGTTGCTCGTGTGTACGTACGGATTACCCTCTCCGCGAACGTGATGAGATTCATCTCACCATCGTAACCATTCAAGAATAATTTTCATTTGATTATTAAAAATAATGTTTAATAACTTAATATAATTCTGGATATGAATCAAATACATCATATCCATAACAAAAATGGCTTATTTAACCAAGCATATAATGGAAAATGAGTCAGTTAACACCCAAAAAGATGATACTACTAAAATACTATTAACAATGCAATATTAGAGGATCATATATGATATCATATTTAAGTATATAGTTCTTGTATAATTTAATAAAAATGATTTAACTATTATACAGGAGGATAAAGTACCTTTAAGCAAGAAAAATTATAAGGTAAGGGTCAATTTTACAATCACTTTACTTTTCTGAGGTTGTTAATACGTAAGTATCTACTAGGACCTCTTTGTCATCTACATCCATGTTTTCTTAAAAATGTAGTTCAAAACATTTTTTCCATTTAAAGGACTATGGGTTAATGACATTTATACCCTTATTTGACCTTATATTTTTTTTGAAAGGAGTCTTTCCCCCAATTTCCAAATAAGGTACTTTATGACATTTTCGACAAAATTAAAGTAAGAATGTATTTTTTAACTTATACGGCGGGTGCGGTTATTCTCCACCATTATTACACCTTTTAAGCTTCCCTTACAAGATTATAAGAATATTTTAAAAATAAATGTATTCTTTTATAATTACAGAACATTTAAATGGTTTCAAAATAGAATGTGGTATTTCTTTAGAGAAAGTTTTCAATTCATCTATGTCGACATCTTTTGATGGATTTTAAACTTGATTGAAGTTGATTTATTATGATAAAAATCTTCCATATTGTATTTAAGGTTTTGTGATATGTTTGAATATGGATGTGGTATTTTTTACCATTCATGGTTTATAGATAATGTATGGACATTTCGAATTTTAGTTTTAATACGAATGTTTATGTTATGTTTAAACCTTTTCATATGAGGAGTGAATTGGACTTATTATGTGAGGGGTAGAGCCCACAATAGCTCCTCGATGCATCGGTAGGTCTCATGAGAAAAACTAGTGTCTTGGGAAAAGGCCTTGAAAAAATATTATTTGTGGTCCTGGCACAAGGCCTTGATTATGTGGTTATGATGTCTGACATTATGCATTTTCTCATTATGAAAGTGTCTATTGATATTTCATGTGATTATTCAACTAGTAGAATATCCATGTGAATAAGTAAATGGAATTATTTGATTTTACCTTTTCCATTTTATGCTGAAGTTTATGTTTAAAAGGATTTTGTGTTAGTCTTATATATTGCCTTAAATGTTTATGCTCATTTATGAAATTTTATGATATATTGTTATACTTACTGAGCATATGAGCTCACCCATTTATCTATTTTATTTTCCCTAGATGTGAAGAACTATTTTATGGTTGACCTTGAGGGATAGGCTAAGGATATAAGTGTGTTCAATAGGGGAAAATGTGGTTGATGTTTTTAATTCATGATGTAATTTAAAACTTATGAATGTATCAAGTACTTCCAAGGCTAATAAACTGATCGGTCTTTCAGGACATGATTTCTTGTATCATTCAAATGTTATGTAATAATGCACTGAATCTGGTTAACGGGGGATGGGGTTTTACAAAGATTATGTTTTATTTACCCTTTTTATGATGTAGTTTTCAATAATGAAACTTTCAAATATCACACCATTGATTTTTTCATGTAAGGTCAAATTTCACAGAAAAAAACTATTTTATGTTTGGAAAATGTAACACAAAAAAATTCAAAAATAAGAACATTTTATTTGATATAATAAGAGATGAAAAATACCTATCTTAAAAAACCCAAATAATATTTTTCTTTACATTTAATATCATTAACAGCATATGTGACACGCAGCCCCAAGAAAAACCAAACCATAATATAGTATACCACTATAAACATGCTTTTAAATAATTGTGTATGAATTTTACTTACTGAATTGTGAAATTTACATTAATCTATTTATTATTTAATTAATTAGAATATTTTAAAATAAAAAGAAATATTTTCTGAAAAACAGTATTTTTTCAAAAATATTTTTTGGTCTCTCCTTGCATGAATATTTTAATATTAATTTTTACCTCATTTATAAAATTTAACTAAAAAAAATCACATCATTTCTGAAATTTTCATATCATAATTTTCATAGGGTGTCCTTTTGGTATATTAAAAAATGTATCATTTTCGATGAATAGTGAGAAATTCCAATTTTTATTAAATATTTCCTTTATGTTTAAATTATTCATAACTATATATTACATTTTAAATAAGTTTTAAAGTAAATATAGTTAAATTATATTACAATTTATTAGTTTTTATTACTTTAATTAATTTAATACTGAATTTATATATTAAAATATTCTATACTTTTGCTAATTTTATTGTTTCAAAACCCAATTTTTTATTATGTCTATGTGTATAATTTTATATGTGATTATTCCCCTTCTATGAATTGAATTTAAAAAAATAGATTCCATATTTTTAATTATAAATTTTTTTTATATCTAATAAGTTTAACATAGTCATTGACCATTTTGAATAGTAAAAATAGAAAAATTAATTACTCAGATAAGGTAAAAATTGACTTACCTACAGATAAAATAAGATGATAAGGGTTTAAAATGACCTAAATGTTTTTCCAAAACCTATTTTATGATTTTATTTATAATATATAACCTTTAATGTATTTAAGTATAAATTTTGGAGGGTTTTTGGGAGATACAAATGTTGGAGTAATTGATTCCTTTTGAAAATACCAAGTGTGTCCTCTCCCCCACTTATAAATGGCCAACCCCTTATCGCTTATTCACACTCAAAAATAAATTTTTTTCATAAGATAAATTCCAAAATATATTATTTAATCACCTAAAAACATCCTAGAAAAAGTTTTATATCATAATGCTGAACTATATAGGAATAAAGTTAAATCAAATGAGGTTGAAAAAAAAGGTAATGTTGTTAACTATGTTTTTCATTTTTATTCTTAATATAAGTCCTTGAAATATTTTATAAAAATTACCAAATAATTAATATAATTATATTTAATATGATTATATTTTATTATTTTAATTTAATAACCTATATCTATCTCCACATTCATTAAATGGAAAACAATATTGTCGATCATGTGTACAGGGGACTACCACCTTGTGAACTGATGTTGTTCATTTTACACAACTGCATTTCAAGGGTGGATGTTATGATTTATTTATCATATTTATATTCTATTTATGATATCATTAACGATATAAAATTATAATATTTCTTATACTATCTTAATTTCAATTCTATTAGGGATACGATAATGTCGCTCATGTGTATGGTAGACAATCGCCTCTCCAAGCGCTGTGTTTACTTTTTCTATTAAGAATTAAATGGATTATATTAAGGGTAAATATTAATTAATATATTTTATATTTATGATATAAACATACTTTTGGGTGTATAATATCACATATGACATCTAACCATCCAATACATCTGAAAAAAGTAACTTCGATCATACGTACGTGTGGACCTCAGCCTCCACGTAGCGTTGTGAAATGTTTCTCATTTTATTTTTACATGGATGGTAATAAGGATGGATTTTAATAATATATATGATATATATAAAATTAAAATGACTATTTACTCTTTAAATAATTTTTATTTACATTTCCTTCTATCTATCAAGAGAAATGGAAATTGTGTTCTTGTGTACGTACGACATACTGTCTCCATGAATGTTGCAATCCATTTTCTATATCTATATTTTATATATTTCTATAAACAAATATATCATTATTATATTTCATATTTAGATAATTTATAACATTACTTATATTATTTTACAATGATAAATTAAAATTAATAATATTATCGAAGAAAAACATGCAGAAAATGATGCAATTATCACCCAAAACACTGATTTTAACAATGAATTATTAATAAAATAAGGATAAAAGAATATAATTAAATTATATATATTATGAGGTTCATAATTGTGTAATTCCTTGACCCTATAAATCCAGATCTAGTGCATTATTTTAATACATTGGCATGATACAAGGAATCATGTCTCCAAATACCGATCAATTTAGTAGCCTTAGAAGTACTAGATACATACATAAATTTAACATTACATAATAAAATAATGAAAAAATGGTGTCCCATTTAGAACAAACTCATATATTTGGTCCCATCCCTACAGGTTAATAATTATATACTTCTTCACATTCTAGGAAGAAGAAAATATATATATGGTGTGAGCTCAGATGCTCATTAAGGATAACAATATTGCAGAAACTTTCATAAATAAGAATAAAAGTTTAAGGAAATTTAGAATAATAAAACACAATCCTTTTAAACATAAATTTTAGCATAATATAGAAAATATAAATCAAATAATTCCATTTACTTATTAACATGTATATTATACTATCTGAATAATCACATATAATATCAATATCTAATTTCATAATGATAGAATGCATAATGCTAGACATCATAACCACATAGTCAGGGCATCATGCCAAGACTAAAAATAAGATTTTTTCAAGGCCCAGTTCCAAGACACTAGTTTGTCTCATGAGACCTACTGATGAATCTGGGAGCTATAGCAGGCTCCACCCGTCACTTACTATGTCTGATGCATTCCACATATGAAAAATATTGAAACATAACATAAAAATTCATTTTAAAACTAGAATACGAAATGATAATAATTTAACCATAAACATTTAATTATATAAAAATAACACATCCATAGTGAATAATATCACAAATCCTTAAATATGATATGGAATATTGAATCATGATAAATCAACCTCAAATAAGTGTAAAATCCATCAAATGATGTTGACATATATGAAATCAAAACTATTTGATAGAAATATCTCTTTCTCTTTTGAAATAATTTAAAAGTTTCATAATAATAAAAGAACACATAAATTTTGAAAATATTATTATAAGATTGTAAGGTAAGATTCTAAGGTGTAATAACGGTAGAAAATATCTTCATTCCACATATATGTTAAAAACATTCTTCCTTTATTTTGTCGAAATTGTTATAAAGGACCTTGTTTGGAAAAAGATGAAATGATTACTTTATAAAAAATTTATAAAAAGTAAAACATTGGTATGAATTGCTTTAATCCATAGTCTAGGAAATATTAATAATGCTTTGAAATAAATTTTTATGAAACACGAATGTGGATGATAAAGAGGTCCTAGTAGATACTCACGTATAAACAACCTTGGAAAATATAAAGATTGTAAAATTAACCCTTACCTTGTACTTTTCCATGGATGAGGGAACATTAATCTCCTGAATAATAGTTACATCTATTCCATTAAATTATATAAGAACAACATACACAAATATGATATTATATATGATTTTCAAATATTTCTTTGTTAATAATATTGTAGTAGTATTATTGTTTTGGGTGTTAACTGATTCATTTTCCTTTATATGGATTGTTATGTAAGTCGTGTTTGGTATGGATAATATGTATTTAATTCCTATCCATAATGATATTAAGTTCTTAAAAATTATTTTTTAATCATAAAATGAAATTTATTCTTGAATTTTTGTGATGGGGAATGAATCTCATCGCGCTCGTGGAGATGGTAATTCATACGTACGCACGAGTGACAATACCATTCTATTGATGGTGGAAACTTATTTAATTGTATAGAATAATTAACATGTTATATTTATTATTTATATCAATTATACTCATTATTATACCCATCTAAATAATTTAGTGTTGAATAACAAACTACACCATGATGGTTAGATGGTAATCCATGTGTAAGCATGTATAGTGACTTTGTCATTCATATGATGGATAGAATAATGAATATTGTTGTACCATATTTATAATAAAATAAATGTATATATAAGTTACTTTAGTTATTATTTTTGTATGGAAACAACCAATAAAGAGGAAGTGGAAGAAGAAAAGAACTTTGAAAGAGGTGATGAAATTATTAACTCTTCTTCTGGTGCTTCCTTTTGATTTGATCAAAAGGGATCCCTAGGATGGATTTTGGATTAATGTGAGGACTCTATGTTGAAATGAGGATTGTTGTGAAGATATTTGAGAGGTGTTTGGCCTATCCAAATGTATTGGCTGGGCTTATTTGGAGAGAATGGAAAGTAACCTTTTATAAGAGAGGTTAGGGTCACTTTAGAAAAAGCTTAAAATATTAATTTATTATGAAATCATATTCGGTTTATAATGGCTAAAAAGGATTTATTTCTAGGATTTGGTTGTTAAGGGTTGAAAAAATCTCAACAAATAGGTTTTAGATAGTATTAGGTCACTGTATTAATATTTTCTTTTAAATTTAACTCTTAGTTAAATAGTTTAACTTTTACCATGTACTCCTGTATTATTATAATAAATGGTTAATAAAATTAAAATAAAAAGACAAGTTAACCCCAAGTGGTTCATTATTAATATATATAACCTTATATAATCCATTTGGACAAACCTTAGATTATTAAGAATATTATATCAATTAATAATATAGTATATGTTTTAAAAACTCATTTATGTCAATTTTGACACTATTTGGTATTTTGTTTTTGTGAAAGTCATAAAAAAATTCACTTAGAAAAAAATTTATTTAATCAACCATAACAAGTAATATTAATCTATACAATTTGTTTATTTCATCAAAACTTTAAAATTATATTTATTTTAATATTTATAATATCATTCATTTGATTCTTTCATTAAGAACAAAAATATTGCATCATTATTCTATCATAAATAAATATATTTATATTATGTTCAAAAAATTATAAATTAAATATAAAGATATGTGAAATCTTATTATTTTTATAATTACTATTTATAGTCAAATATTCCAATTATATAACCTCATATAAAAATTGTTTTACTAAAAGATACACGTTTAGGTTAGTAGTGTCTTTACTTTACATTAATTAATATAAAATGTCATTATTACTCCCATGTGGCTACATGGGTTCAACAAATAGACTCATGGATTCCCATGTTATGATATGTAAAATCCAATAGGGTTAGGACACGTGTTAGGGTAATTTAATATTATTATAATATTATTTTTAACCCTTATTTATCAGATTTACCCTTAAACCATGGTAAATAAAATATTTACTAAAGTAACTATTCATAATGTCTTAAAATAAAAGTAAAATATTTAAAAAAATTTAGACTCTGTTTCTAAATATGGAATCCATTTTTCCAACTTCAAAAAACAGATGTTTCATAAATTATATTAAAATCAATTCTCATTGTTGAAACCAAAGAGCAGGTTTTTAATAAGTAAAAACTATCAAAATACTGATATGTGTTTTTTTACAATTTAAATAATAAATTACATCCAATGATATAAATTATAATAAATGATACCAATATAATTTAATGATACTTTAAAACCACTAAAATTTATTATTTAACAATATCAATTATTTTGATTAAAAAATATGTTTTTAATTAAAATTTTGTGTTTTCACTATTCATCAAAATATGAAAGTTATCAGAAAAGGACTAAAAATTTATCCAAACTAAATTTTTATTCCCTGATTCTAAAGAATAATTTGATTTCACAAAATTGAAAACATAAAGGTGTCAAATATTGGATTTAAAAAGGGTTCTTAATTAAAAGGTAGAAAAAAATACATTTTTGATAAAAATACTTCTTTTATCTAAAACAATTGAATTTCTCCATATATTATGTCTAAGAAACACAAAATATGAAATTCAAAATTATATAGGATATATATATAATTCAAAATGTGGTTATTATAATTCATAACCTCTTTTTAAATGGCAATTTGGATAGGTCGTGGTGCACTTAAACTCGGTGTTGCGTACATCGCGTGCTATTGTATTATTTAAAAAGAAACGTACCATAGAAGTTTGGGGTGTTACAAATTGAGGTTATTTAATTAACTTTTAATAAAACTAAATATAATATTAATTATTTTTATACATATATTAAGGAATTCTAAAAATTGAAAATGGTTTCCCATCTCACATTTACATCCATGAGACATACGCATTATTCACCACATATTACATTATGTGGTGAATATAATGAAATAGTTTATATTATACATAATTAATATTTTTTTATTCATGGTATTTGAATTTTAATTTGATTTAATTTTTTTCCTATGATCTTTGATTCAAAACGTACCCAAGTGGTAAGGTTTTATTCCACAATATTATCACTATTTGAGATTGTTTTTTTATGATTCCCTTGGTAGAATTATTTGATATTTCCATATTAAAATATATCTATATTTGAAAAATATGGTTATTCATAAACTATTTAATGTAAAACTATAATTTTTATATTCTTTGGTACCTGAAATTATATAGAAATGTTTTTCAAGAAAACATGACATTATTTCTCCCTTTGGTCAAAAATATTCTCTGTCAATATATATGTTTTTAAAAACTATGTTTCAAAAACTATTGTAATCCTTTTAAAATGAGTTATTTATGAAATTTTAACCCTTTTTGACAAGGTAGAAAATGTTCTAGAAGGAAATTTCTTGTCATTTTCAAAACAAGTCTTGTTCGGATTTTATAGAAAATGATAATGGTATCATTTTTTAACAGGTAGAACATGAACAGAATTTCACACGACCATGAAAACTCAATGATTAAAATAATATTTTACAATTTTTAGAATTTTATTATAAAACAAAATTAATTTCAAAATATTTTGTGAAGTTTTAGTTTAAAATATTATCAATGTGAAAATGTTTATTTTCCTCCAAAATGTATTCAATGTCATTTTTTGGGAATTTTTATTAATAATAAATATAAATAATTTATTTTATTTACTATAAATTGGAGATATAGTATATTGATACCATCCTATTTATTTCTCATGATGGTTTATGATCCATATTATTAGGGTTTTACAGTTTTCTTACCCCTCTCCATATTACATTGGATGGTTTATGATTATGTCTCCTGATTGAATTTAGTATAAAATTATTATATATTAGTTTTTTTAAAATAAATTTTATGTTTACTATTTTTCACTCCATTAATATGAGGAATGAAGTGGATATATTAAATAAAGGATGTGTATGGGAATTAAATATCCTTTCAATGCATGGGTAGGTATCATGAGACAAATTATATTATGTGTTTTTATGAGGCCTTACCCATTTATATAAGATGCATTAGCATGAGGTCTTTATGTTAATAAGACCTTCATAATTCCTTGATGGTATGTTTAATATTTATACCACTATGACTTCAATAATTATGAAATTTTTTATTGATATTCCATGTTATTAGTTCATTAGTTAAGATATCCATGGTTATATTTCAAGATCATGCGATTATTTATATGGAATTACTTGATAATTATTTATTCATGTCACATTCTTGTCATTATATTGATAAATTTGAATGTTTTTTAGTTATTCACCTAACCATATTTATTAGTCATTATTTATTTATACCTTTCATTGCACGCATACCCTTTCTGGGCATCTGAGCTCGCCATTTTCATATGTTTTGTTATCCTCAGGATACTATGGAGTGTTTTATATTTAATAAGTAGGGATATGCTATGAGAAATAATAAAATTATCCAAGAAGACAGTTTTTTAATTTTATGTTGTAAAAATTAATGTGAATTTGAAGTATGTATCTAGTTTACCAGGACATGTATATAATTCAGTTCATTGTGATATAATTTCTTATGTCTGGTGCCAATGTAATAAAGTAACCTCTGTATTAAGGATACACGGGCTAGATTTACTACACCATATGTAATAGGTGAAATGTTATCTGAATTATCTTGTATAAAAATACTTATAAAAAGGATGAATTAATAAATTTAAATAATTAAACTAATTTGGACATCCCTTTTTATGTTTTCAAACCAATAGAACGTTTAATTAGTTAATTTGTAGTAAATAAATAAAGTAAAGTGTAAGAAACACAATATTTATAGACTGGTTTCAAAATAAAATAATAAATATAATTCCACTCCTCCAATACCAATAAAAAATCATAATTTTATTTTTATATTTTACCTAAGACCTAAAATGTGATTGTGAGAAATAATAACTTAATTATAATATTGTACTGGGCCTTTTAAAAATTTTATCACATACCTCAAAACTGAGTTGAAGTAGTTGACACTTAACCCCATATATATTAAAAATACATGATGCATAAAAGAAATTTTTTATAAGAAGCTAATACTTATGGTAAATTTATGATATGTAGAGATGAAAAATACTTCAGTGCAGAGATTCCTTCTCAACAGACAATACAGGCTTCTTCTAGTATATAAATGAACCTTCATGTTTTAACCCTTGGAAAATACTTTTCCAATATATGTACTAAACTTGTAGTATGTACATGATAGTTATATTAATTATTTCACCCAAAATTCAATATTTCTTATACATTTATTTCTTCAAGTTGAGTGATAGTAGTAGTTACAGAAGAAAATAAATAACAATAAATTTATCTACCGTATTTTTTATATAGTATGTATTGATCAACATTAGTTGTATATTGAAACTGTTTATAACATTTAATGTCTTCATTAATTATTATTTTTTTTTGAAATTATATAAATATATAAATATAATTAATCCTTTTAATTTTTCATCAACCTTAGATAATCAAATTAAATATGATCAATGTCATCCATAAATATATCTATTATTTAAGCATATAATTTTGAAACATCCCCTTCTCTTCATTATGAAATTAAAATGACTATTTCAATTTTGTTATCTAAATACCTCCCCATAATTTATATTTTTCCTTAGTACTTTACCAATTACACATAAAAATAATTTTATATCTTTTAATCAAATCGCACAATTTAAAGCAAGTAAACTATAATTTTATCCTTTAATCATCACTAAAATATTTAAAAAAAACCATCTATAAATTAAAATAATTAAATTTTGAATATGTATCATTCCATAGAGTCACATTTAAATAAAATCCCCATGGAATATGAAAATATTAACATAATAAATTAAACAAACATAAAAGTAATCTCCTTAACATTTGAATCATCCTTGTTTTAAAGCATATTCTCTATGATATTTAATCTCATCATGAACTTGTCAAATATACTATAAAATTTTATTCTTATCGAATCTACGTAGTAAAAATATATTCTCCTTAAATAATATCTCACAAAATATATAATATACTTTATCAAGGAATACATAGTATATTCTCTTTTGTTTCTGATGATATATAAGATAATTTATTACTCTATGTGAATGATTAAGATATATTTTTTTGGTGAATTATATCTTCTAATGAATGTACTATTTCAAATGGTTTTTTACCCATGTCCCCATTTAGAATCAATGAAGTCATACATTCTAAATGTCAATGGTCGTAGGGACTTTTACCAGTGACACTTTAGAATTATTTTTGTTTTGGAGGATTGGAGGTCTGCCTCATATTACTATTTAGGGGACAATTATTTCCATATTGGGACCCTACATAATATTGTAGATATGTTCATGAATATTTACCAAATTATAGTGTGGGACTAGTTACCACCTTACAATTTATCGATATAAAAAATAAACAAATGTTAATATATATATATACATATAATGGTTTATTCATCATCATATTATTACATGTTTATTAAAATATTATTAAGTGCAAAAAATTTGGGAGCATTGGAAAATATCACTATCTAATCAAGTTATATGTGTTATGGTATTGGGATAGGTCTAATAATAGTTCTTATTATGTATAGATATAAAGTGAATCAAAACCAACATAGTTCACTATTGATTAATGGGACTAATTATACCTTTTAAATTTATAAGTAAATGACCAATGTGGGCTATTTTTTATTAAGACCCTGGATAATGATATATTTGTATTTAATCTCAAATGTACATCTGATGTATCCTAGTTTATAGGAATCAAATCCCTTGTACCTCATGGTCCATACATTACGGTAATGTGACAATACAATACCATGAAGTTTAATTTCATGTCGTTAGGATGTATGTTATGAATTTTGAAGTCATATAGCTAAAACTTAATAGGAATATGATGCCCAGAATTGGATTGTGTGGGCCTTATGTATGGATAGACCTTTTTTAGTTCTTCTTTTTTTATAATGAAATAATTGAAGTAATGACTAATCACAAAGAAATTGTCCATTGGGGATTATTGGTTTATATGTAATATTTCACATTTAGGATTATTTCCATGGGGAATTTGGTCTATTTAAGATGAAAGTATCACATTAAATATGGTTCTTTATGTGGTAATTTCACTGGGGATACAGATTCATGATGTTGAGTGGCTCGCTAGGGATATGTCCCAATGATGATGGTTTCATGTGGAACATATCTTCATGACTATGATTTTCGTTAGAGGGATATGTTCCATGGAGCATGGTTTTATGGGGAATATGGAAACATGATAATGATAGGATCTTATAAATTAGCTTCCTATGTGGGGGTATCATAGTAATAGATCGTGAAGATGAGATGTATAATGGTTTTAAATCCTAAAACATATGTTGTCCCACATATGCGTCTGCATCATGATAATTGATCATTTTATTGGGGAGGATAATAGGTCATATGAAATATATATCCTTGTGTGAATATATAACAATCAGATATTCGGAACCATTGATGAATAAATTGGGTCTTACACATTGGTTTCCCTTATATAGATGTACTATGATCATTGATGAATCATATTAATGAAATCATCACGGGGAAAACAGTTGGGGATAAAACATTAAAGGATTCACATGAATGTACAGATCATTGAGTGGATTAGGGAGTCCAATAGGAAACCTTGGTATCTAACATGAAAGACAGTAACTAGGGGATGTTTCACTAATATCTACATGGAAGGAACCCTTTTATAATAGAATGATTGATCATTACTACCCTAAGGGTCTTATCAACCCTGGGGGACTTCATTGGGAAAACCCTTTAAAGGGGAATTAATTATAGATGAGTGTATGTTTATGTATATGGACAAATCATATCTCTTAAAACGTTATAGAGGAAGCCTTATTGAAATGGTATTCTCAATTATATCACCTTTGAAAAGGAAATTTTAAACAATCATTCATGTTGATTCAACCTAGATAGATGACTTGAGTGGTGGAAAGATTGTAAGGGACTTATGATTACCCATAATTTGGTTAGTTCACAAAGTTTTAGTCCTTTATTCTTATGCTTCCCTCTCATGGATTGATTAAATGAGAAACAAATATACCATATGAAGCCTGATTTTCATAATAGATTGATGTTTAGTGACAATGGTCATGAATTGGAATTCAGGGATGATATCTCAAAGAGAATAAATCATAAACAACAATATTTTAATTTTATTTTTAGGTTTTCACCATGAATGAGCATCTTCCATGATTGAATAAGAACACTGTTAATGGGGTTTCTTCTATAAGGATCATCAAGATATTTCTACTACAAAGAGGCTTCATTGGTGTGCCTTATGAGATAACTTAGCACAATAACCTCTACAAAGGTTCTTAAGGGGGGAGATTTAGGAATGGGATCTATAAATAGAAATTTTACAAAGCCCTATTTAAAGGGGAATCACAATTTCGTTTCTTGAAACCACATTTTGAACGGTATTTATGCATGAATCTCAAAAAGGGGGATCTATTGGTGTGTTTTATGAAAGGTATCTTTTAATGGTATTCTTATATGGACCCCCAATAATAGTTCATCATGAGTGATAATTGTGGTTATTTATCCATGTGATTTATATTGTTAAGGGGTTTCACAAACCACCCTTTAAGAAGGGATTTCATAGTACATTTCCTTATTCCTTATATGTATTGAGATTTCAAATTTCATTTGAGATATCCTTGCATATTTAATCAAATAAAATATTCATTAATAATGGTATATTAAAGAGGGAATAATTTTTTCTTGATATTGAAATGAGACACATAGAAATAAGAGTTTTTTTTAATTTACATGAAACATTTAAAATAACCCTCTTGAAATATATGTCTAGAAAGGATTCACTGAACCTTGTATTAATCCAAATTCATGGGAATATAAGATACATAATCATTGATGGGAGTAACAGAGTATGAATGGAAAATAATTATACTATCATAGATCCATTTTCAATAAAAGTAGTAAAAACAAAAATTGTGGTGGGAGTCTACACTAAACCATATTCCCCAAATAGAGTACATGATCGAAAAGTTATAACAACATGAATTGGTAACTTATATTGAGCCATGATTTTTATACATGTTTATAACATCAATTTTCTGGAAAATTTATTATATTACAAAAACAAATTACCCAAATACTATATTATTTTAGTTCCTTTAGTGTATTGTAACAAAAAATTCTAATCAAGTGAAAGATCTTTAAAGTTTTCCACAATGATCTATCCCTTTAGTACCCCTACCTTATGCATTTCTTTATATCCTAAAAATAATAAAAAATAGACATCTTGGATTCTCCGTATGGGTAATAAAGGGAGGTTCATAAGTATACTCATGAAAATAAGGGTATTATAACATGATATTAACATTAGAAATCAATTCCCTAGATAACAAAGATCATAAAAAAAAGTCAAGGAATAAATAATGGTAGTTAAAAAGACATGAACAGTGAGGAAATAAAGAGAATATAACATGAAATAATTCTATAATAATAATAAATGGAATTTTTGGCACACACATAAAAATGTAATATCATTCCCTAAAAGTTAACAATAAAATTCCAAAAAAGAACCTGAAAATTAATGTTGAATACACCTACTATATAGGACATGCCATGATCCCACGTTATATTCTTTTTCTTATAAGGGATTGTGTTTACCCATATTTACATAGTGGATTAGGTTTCCCCATTTTCTCATAGTGGATCGGGTCTCCCCAGCTTCTAATAGTGGATCTGGTTTCCCCATCTTACCATAGTGGATCAAGCTCATCGACTTGCTTCCTATCAATATCTCATGATATATAAATCTTTACCCAATGCATTTAATGTAGATATTGGTACCAACCATAACAAAATGAAAACCATACATGGGTGTTCCCCAGTAACATAAATCATATCAGAACCCATAAAAATAAATGACTTTCATAAACATTTCATCATAACATAGCTTATGGAAAAGTGACATAATTCATAAACATCAACCCATAATAAGAGTAAAACACTAATATAAAGAGTAATAATATAATAATTTTATTATATCCCCATTAAACCATAAGTAACATCAAATAATATTATCTTATATGGAAAATAATTTTTAGAGATCCCTTGAAAAAAATTCATGTGTAAAATATCATTTATAATTTGAAAACGTTTTCTTTTACTAAAATTCCATGAAATTTTATATGAAAAAATTCTTTATGAAAATAATCTTTTATAATTATAATTAAAGAATCATATTATTAGGGAATTTGGAAAAGGAGAAAATTTTCTCATGGTATGTATGTTAAAAAACATTCCTTCTGAGTAATTTTGCAGTAAATTCAGAAGGACACTTGTTTGAAAAATGACAAATATATTCATTTCATACCATTTAGAAAAAATTGAAAATGTGTAAAAATTACATTAAATATAAATAGTATAATAGTAGAAACCTTTTCTAAAAAAATATAATATATGGACATGGATGATAATTGTTCTTTATTAGAAATGAAACAATCCTGAATATTTATGAGATTTTGAAATAAACACTCATCAGTTTATAATCAATAGAATTGTATTCCCCATAAAATAAATAAAAATATGTGGATATAAAAATATCATAACATTCAAGATACGTGTCATTAAATCAATTCAATGGAATTATATACACTACATAGAATAAATGTGTAGTCTATAAGGCATCTATCCCACAGAAATAAAAGTGAGCCAAAAATCTATAACCTTACATCTTGACTCTCTTTTTAGACCTTTAATACTCTTGTATAATAAATATAAATTTATTATATATCTATAATAGAACCAAATTTTTATATCTAATACCATATATTATTTTCTTATCACATTATATTACTCGTATATTAAAACTTCTATTTTAATGTTACATTTTAGGTAATATCTACATTGTATATGTTTTTTCTTTCTGTTCTTGATATTCAAAAATATATCATGATTTACTTATATAAAAAATATGAAATATTATTTAAATATCATATAAATTTAGTGAATAATAATTTATAGAAGATATAAATATGAAATGGAATACAATATTTATGGATACGGCAGGGGGTAAGTACACATGAATGTAGTTTCTGTTTTTTTATCATAGAAAATGAAATATGTATATATATATATATATATTGTGTGGGTGTGTATTTCCATTAAATTATAATTATTATTTAATATATATCATATAAGTTTACTAAAACCATACTTATTATATTCCATGTAATGTACTAACGAATCACATCGCTATGAGGAGGTGGTATATCACACGTCCACAAACAAAGTTATCATATTCTCACAAAATGGAAAGAATGAAAGTCTGTTTTTTTGTAGTAATTATATAATAGTAAATAAATCATAAATAATATATATATAATATATGAAAAATATATTTTCCATCGTAATTCCAACCATGATAGGTGGTAAATGAAATATTAGTAATCATTATTTTTTGAGGCAGCAGTCCGTCGTACACATGAATGATATGTTTTCTTACCCATTATACATAAGTTTTTATAGTTATATGTCTAACCCTAAATATAAAAAATCTCAACATATTTAGGATATAAAGGTTATTATAAATAAATAAAATAAAAATAATAAAAGGGTTTTATAGAATAAATAAAACAAAAACATGCATTGATGAACTTAACTCTTATTTGGGTATCTCCTTTTGATATTATGAGAATGACTTCTTCCTAAACTAAGGATTCTATAGTGAATAGTGGGATTTCGGGAGGATATTTTTGTAGAGTTTTTGAAAAAAATAGTTCATAGTTTTGTATAAAAAGAGAATAATTTGTTCCCTTTTATAATTGAGGTGAGGGGAAATTTTAGAATTTAACAAAAGATTAATCTATAATAAATTCAATATCAATCCAAATACCAAAAAATGTCCGCATATAAGGATATAATATATTATATGGTTGTAATACCATCAAAAATATAATTTGTACATGTTTCTTTATTTGAAACATTATCATTATGATTATCCCATAGTTAACCCATTTTAATTTTAACTAGGGTAACAAATTCATCTATATTAAGAGGATGTAAATTTTACATAAAAAGTAACATTTTGACCATAAATTGAAGATTAATTATATTTAAGACCATATAAAATCCCCTTGTAAATTTTTATATCTTTTATAATTTTTAAATAATTTAGTAAAATATTATTTTCATTAAAATATCATAATTTTCGATTTTCACACTGTTCATTAAATTGACTTTTAAAAATCACCAAAATAATATAACATCTAAAAAATTTATATAATACCCCACCAAACATGTCATAGTCACCTAGAATATTTTTAGATCACCCTAATTAATTCAAATTATATTTATTTTAATGTTTATAATATCATTAAATTGATTCTTCCATTACATTAATAATTACTACATCAACACTGTTTAATTATTTATAATAATTATTTATTCCCTAAAATTTATAACTAAAATACCATGATGTATATAAACCTTTTATATATCCACAAAAGATATATAGTTTAATATAACATCTATGTAACCGCATATTAAAAATTTTATACTTATTAAAATCTAGAGTGTGACATTTTTTCACTCTCTTTGATTTTTGTAATATCTATGTATTTTTTATGGATAGGTTTCTGTTAAATTATCCAATTTTGATCATTATATGTTAAGGTTCAATTTAAATTCAACCAATAACTTTTGGGAAATTTTTAGTGGTGTTTTACAATATTTATAAAATTATTTTTATCCTTATGTAACCATTTACCCTTAACCACCGTAATAAAAATTACTAAAATTACTATTAATAATGTCCAAATACTTATCACCACAAAATTCGTAGAGTAAGAATATTGTTTTCGATAATGTGTATGACATGCAACACCAATCATGTAAAGGAATATAATATCCTGTTAATTTATAATTTTAAATAAATTCAATATATTTTATAGCTTTTGATGTACTCAACAATGAGTTAGAATATGTTACACGCAACAAAGGGTTTCTTAAATGGCTTGTGTTACATGCAAGACCAAGTTTGACCAAACAAAAATATATTATTAAAATAATATTATTAAATATGATCCGAAATAACCTAACTATTAAATTTATGGTGATGAATATAATTGAATATCTTATGAAAATATCTAGTTTAAACAAAAATAAAATGATTCATGGTGACAAACTAAATAGAAATAAATATAAGAACTGATTGAATATAAAGAAAATTATTGTTAATTTTATGCACAAAAGTTGTTTTACCCTAATAAATTCAATTAATTGCAATTATTGAGTGACATTAATATCATATGTATATATATATTATCCAATTAAGTATTTTTTATATTCATATAATATATTTTCTTTTCTTAAGATAAAAATGAACTCAATTTATGTATAAAATACTATATTTTTATTAAGTCATTTTTACCACCTTTCAATGGAGAAACCATTTCATGTCAAATTTTTAAAACTTTTATAAATTTAACATGTCAAAATAAACTTCATATTTGGAATTTAAATACAAAAGTTATGGGGGGGATATTCTGTAATTTTCTGTTAAGATTCATTTTTTTAGTGAATAGTCAAAAATAATGAATTTTAGTTCAAAACATGTTTTTTTGTAATTTATTTATATGGATAAATAAATTTGTAATTATTTTTATATTACAATTAAGTCAAATATATATATTTATCCAATCTTGGTCATTGAGATCAATTTCACATTGAAATTGAATGTAAACACTTTTCAAACTTTTAAACATTTTTACTTTAAAAAATTGCATTGTAGTCCTACCTGCGGGATGAATTTTAAATTAATCTACCACTTATGTGAATGGAATATTTAAAAATGGATTCCATATTTGGAATAATTATTACTTATAATTTCTAATAAAACCAACTTTGTTTTTGACCAAAAATATTAATGAATGTGATTAAAATTAATTACAATGATTAAAGTTAAGTTAAGATTAATAAGGGACTAAAACATAACTTGAAGGCCCAAAACGACCTATACACTTGTCCAAAATTTATTTCAGAGCCATTTTTTGACCCTACCATAATTTCTCTCGAATTTGGTTCCTTATGGGATCGAAATGAAACCTGAAAAATGTGGTAGTTATTCCTCTGTAAAAATATTATAAGAGTGCATCCCCTCCTCTACTATAAAAGCCCACCATTTCTCACAATTCCTCTAACCATTCAAACCAATTTGGATCATACAATATATGGAAAAATATCATCACAAAATACATAACCTTCATATTGAATCCTCCATTTTTTCATTAATCTTCTAATGAAATCCCTTTGGTATGAACCCAAAAGAGTTACCCAATTTGTAAGGTGGCGATTTACAATGATCTTTTTTCTTTCATTATCTTTTACACAACTTAAAATATTATTATTCCATGTTCATATAATAAAAATATGATAGTATATATACTTTGATTATGTTTTATTGTGGGTTTTACATACACTAACACACACTTCAATCTAATGGATAACCAACATAATGATTCCGTGTACACAAAACTATCGCCTCGTAAAGAAATGATTGTTCATTCTTTCCTTCCCCAACATTCATGGTTGGAATTTATGATGAAAACGTTATTTGTATATGTTATATATGATATTTAATATTAATTTATACTTATTTAATAATTTTATAACATATTCTTTTAATACTCTCTAATTTTTGATAATACGGAAACATCGTTTGAGGATGTGTGGACTACCACCTCCTTAATGTGATGTGATTTGTTCATGTTATACATGGAACACATTAAGATAATTAAAATGACAATATATGACATATGTTATATAAATACGGTAATATAATTACAATAACAAAGTATATAAATATCATTTAATTGTCATTCTTTTAATAAAACAAATAAATGAAAGTAGCATTCATGCATACGTATGACCTACCGTCTCCATGAATAGTACATTTCATTTCTTATCTCAAAACTTTACTAATTATTTTAAATACTTATTAAAATAATATATATGAAAATTAATTCACATTTTACTTTATTGATATTATTAAATCAATATCTAATTAATAGGAACAACAATTGACAAGTCAAAAACATACATGAGAAAACATTGAAATTAACGCCCAAAACATCAAAAATAATGAAATATTGTTAAAAAAGGGTGATGAAATATTATAAGAACATGATATATGATTTTATAAACATTATTATGAATCTATTATTAGTTAGTAACACATTTTTACCACCATCGGATAGTATATTATCACACAACAAAAATGAAGGTTAAGGTTATGGAATTTCGTTTCAATTTATATTCTATTGAGACTTATTTGTTATTATGAACCAATTCACTTTTATTTGGTGTATATACTATCCTTTTCATAATATATCAATAATCCCTTTATTCACATGATATTATATGTTTTATAAAATTTCAAACCTTTGTTGATATTATGATTCAAATGTTTCAATGTGTTATGGGATGCTTTGGACTGTTAATGATCATTCTCCTAATGAAGTTTTTATTTTAATACATTTTCAATATCGATTATTTTCCTTATTGATATCTTTTTATTAAAAAATAACTTTATTTTAATAAATATTCCCTATAATTTTACTTGAATATTTATATTATCATACAATAGATATTATTATTTCCTAAAATGTATATCATTTTACATCTAGTACTCACTTTGACAGTTATTTGATTAACTGGGGAATTATTGTTAAAATCGTATTCTTTCTTCATTATAGAAGTTTAATAAGGAAAAGTATTTATTTTAATAGACAATATGAGGAATTATTTATATTTTTATTGACATGATGTGCCTAAACATTATATATCTCATTGATTCATCTACAGGTTCTCACAAGACAAATATGTTGGCAAAATTAAACGAGTTTCTACCAGTAGTTTTAAACCATCTTGTAAAGACCTTGATGATATAGATTTTCATGTTCGTTTGGCTTGATTTTAATTAATAAATAATTTACCTAATTTAGTTTCAGCATTATTCATCCATGATATTTTGGCATCAACTTATCTTTGGATACATTTAATTTTTATTTCACTGATTGTAAGACACCTGTTTCAGTTTTTTGCCATACCATACCATATTAATTTTCCATTTTCTAGTTATTGAATAGAATGTGTTTTCACATAATCAAATTTCCATGTTGATTTATTCTCACTAATTTGTTTTTGATTCCACTTTTCTTATTCTTATTGAGCATTTGAGCTAACCATTATTATGTTTCTTTTTCTATTATATGAAAAAGAAATATTTTAATAAGCATTCAAGGATGTAGTTTATTTAATTTTATTATATATCGTGTTTTTATTTCATATTTCACAATGTATTATGGGTATAATATATGTCAACTCTCAATATAAGACTAGTAAAATGATCCATACTTTTGGGTTTGATCACTTGTAATCCTGAAAATGTAATAAAATAATGCACCAGGTCTAGGCTTCTGGGGTTAGGGAATTACAGTTGATATCAATTGAAGATAGGAAGTATCCTTGGAGACAAGATTTTGAAAACATATATTAGGGGACAAAACCAAAAGATAGATTTTGAGAATGAGTATATAAGAAGATAATATAATATTTTGAGGTATAAATTATGTTTTTATTCCTATAAATATTACTCTATTTAGGTACTAAAAGTTTATTTGGTTCTAGAAAATATGTATCTAGTATTATTGTCTTCATCAAGGTGTTCTGATCCTAAATTTGGGTAACCTAGTACACGATAATTGGCCTTAATGTGAACCCATTTTGACATTCATGGATGATATGCTTAGGAGAATTTACTTTTTATTTACCTATAATTATGAAGGATTTGAAATAAATGATTTACCCAAAGTAACCAATGCCTATGTTTCTAGGATTCACGATGCATATATTTATGTTATATGTTATACCATATTAAGAGTTCTATAATGTTCATAACATTATAAGCTAATCCAGAATATTCCATTATTTAAGAATTTTTCATAAAGGCAAGAATGGAATCAATACTCATGGCCATTATAGAGGTTTCCTTATTTAAAACGTCAATGTAGCTGGTATTGGAACTAAACAATTTATGGGTATATTATTGAAATTTAATTAGGATATGAAAAGTAATCTTTCATGAATGTAGCGACCTTTTCAAAGAAGAGAATCTCTAATTCCTGATCGCTTTATGCGGCAGAATCCCCCATCGTTTTGTAGGGCTACTAATACAATTTTAGCAGATCAAATGATTAAGTCTTTGGAGAATATATTTATGTCCGTAGAATGAAGAGAAAAGGAAAAGGTTACACATGCGGTTTATTTTCTCCAAGGTGATGTAGATCAGTGGTGGTCTATGATCCCGAATAAAATAGAGGAATAAGTAATTGAACTCGTGGATTGGAGAACATCAAAAGAAACATTTTTTTCAAAATACTTCCATCGAGATAAAAAAAATTGATATTAAGAGAATGTTACATAACCTAAAGGAAAATGAATAAGAGTTTATTGTTGATTGTGAATCTAGCATCACATGGATAACTATGTATTCATCTCATTATATATTCATCATGGAGTGAAAAAATGATCAATTCATTGAATGTCTTAAAAAATATTTCAAAGGGATCTGGTTTCTCTGAATTTCTCATCATATGAAGAGATAGTTTTATGTTCCATCAAAATAGAGAAGGAATTATCAATATTTTACATATTCTAGGGAAACTAAGACATTAAAAAGTCATATTATCTCCATAAAAATCGAATGATTTAATAAAAAAACCAAAAAAGTATTTTACAATATTTTATAATTGTGAAAAAATAACCCTATTAAAAACATGAAGGGATTGGGTGTTTGTAATATGTGTGGTTAAAAGGGCACCAAGAATATTAATAAAAGAAAAATAAATAGATCAATGATGTCCAGTGCTACAGATATAAACATATAAGACACTGTACAAACAAATGACCTCATTTTCAAGGGAACAAGACTCCAAATAAGATAATGGATCAAGGTTAATCATATGTTTTTGACACAACTGAAGTGTAATGATTAATATACTTATATATTTTGATCTAAGAAATATGTTGTTAAAGTATTTTTTTAGGTTTTTTTTATCATTCGATTTATGAAAAATGTAAGGATTATAAAATAGTACATTTTTTTGTGGATTTGAGAATCATATATTGAATTCAACCATGATAAGTAATTCATTATAAAGTAAACCTTTTTCAAAAAAATAACACATGATTGTGGGAAATACAACCCTTAATATGTTCATAATTTTTAGATAATGATGAAGAAATGATTTTTTTGGACACGTGTTAACTACCTTGGAACTCATTAATGGGTTTTCAAAAACTGTTCTATGATATCATTTGTAGAGTTTAAAACACTTGTGGATACATGTAATATATCCAATAAAATGTTTCTCCCTTATGTAATATGGGATAATTCATGTTTAAAATAAGTTTTTATGGTAATTCAAATCATTAACATATTTCAAGAGGATACATGATGAAGGTATTAACATGGTTGGAATGGGAAAATCTAGAGCTAGTTTATGTTGATGAAAGGAAAATGATAAGTTTATTTTTTAAATTCAGTGACATTCATTATAAAGTATTATATCATCATATTTTCTAATATTTATCCATTTATGAAATGGTTTAACATGATATTTGGAAAAGGTTGTATATATTGTTGTATTACTTAACTATAAAAGAATAATGGTTAAAATATATCAAGGAACAACCAATGGATAATATTGTATTTATAGAAACATATATTTACTTATATTCTTTCAGATTGATAGAATTCCACAAATAAATATAAAAAATAGTCTTGAGACAAAAATGTTATCTTATTATCGTCATTTTTTATGATATCAATGACCTTTATTCATACCTATGATTTATGGTTTTCTTGTCAATAACATTCACCTAAACATGTTCTTTATCACTATCCATCAGAACTTAGTTATTGGATTTTCCTCTGTATCTATATTTCCATTTCTCAACTATGTTCTCTAACTAGGGAAACTAGATATATGACTTTTGTACTTCCCAATATCTCTTTTAAAGAGGATGTTTTACAAACCCTTATCAGGATGTGGGATCTCAACATAGTAAATAAAAAATGATCTATTACCAAGATAAAGTTTAAATTTCTAGAACATGATTTAATTAATGTGGGGAGAGTGTAACATCAAAACTTTCTAGAGTATGAATATTTTTTTCGATAGTATGTATGACACACAACCCCAAACGCGTAATGGAATATAATATCTGGATAAATTATAATTTTAAATAAATTTAATATATTTTATAGCTTTCATTGTATGCAATAACGAGTTAGCGAATGTTACATGAAACATCTAGTTTCTTCAATGTCTTGTGTTAAATGGGAGACTGAGTTTCACCGTGCAATAATATATTATTAAAATATTATTATTTAATATCATTAGAATAAATATTGACATTAAATTAGTGTTTATGAATATAATGAAAAATATTATGAAAATATATGGTTTACACAAACATAAAATGTATTCATCGGTTAGAAATTAATTAGAAATGAATAAAAGAACCAATTGAACATAGAGAAAATATTATTTTTTTAGTTTTCATAATTATGTTTTACCCTAATAAAATAGGTTAATTACAATTATTGAGCGATATTAATGTGATATATATATATATTTATTTATTTTATATCCAATAAAATATTTTTTTATTCATCCAAGTGTTTTTAGAGGCATAATATAAAAACAATCAAATTTTATGCATAAAATACTATATTTTTATTTATCCATTTTACCACCTTTTCATGGAAAACTTATATTAAATAATATTTTTGACACTTTTATTAATTATATATGCAAAAATTAACTTCATATTTGAAATAGAAATAAAAAAATTAGGTTAGGGTGAATTTTTGGTAATTTTTCACTAAGTGTCATTTTCTAGTGAATAGTCAAAAATACTAAATTTTAATTCAAAAATTATTTTCCATCCAATTTATAGTTATGTTTAAATTAAATTTGGAATTTTTTTAAAAGTAAATTTATATAAAATATATATATATCAATTTATCTAATTTAGGTAATAGGAATATATTTTAATTTGAACTTGAATGTAAAAACTTATCAAACATTTGGATGTTTTTACTTTAAAAACCTACATTATCGTCCCGCATGCGGGATGAATTTTATATTAATTTATACAAATTATAGGATTGAAATTTGGAAAAATGTATTTCATATTTGTAAAAATTTTAATTTATAATTTCATATAATACAAAAAGTTTTTCACTAATAATGTTAGTAAATGTGATTAAAATTAATTACAATTAAGGTTAAATTATGCATAATAAGGGAATAAACATTAACGTTAATGTTGAACACGACCTATAAACTTGTCCAAACCCTATTATATTTCCATATTTCAACCATATATTCACTTTTATGAAATTTTATACATTATTGGATCCACAAGAAACATGAAAAACGTGTTAGTAATTCTTTTTTTTAAAATATTACAAGAGTGCCACACCTTCTCAACTATAAAAGGCCACCACTTCTACCTATTTCTCACAAAACTAAAAAAACATAGATTAGGCCATGATATGCCCAAATAGGTCTCCAAAATCCCTCCCCAATACATTGACAACTCCCTTTGGGTATGAATTATTCCAATAATTCCATTTAGTATAAACCAAAAGGAGTTACCTGATTTTTAAGGTAACACATTCCAATGATCTCTTTTCATTAATTTACTTTTCCACCACCTAATATCCTCTTATTATAACGTCATAAAATAAAAAATTTATCCTAAATATAATTTTATTTTTTTATTACACGTGTCATCTACACTAACAATCACTTCCATCTAATGAGTAATGAACATATTGTTCCTGTGTACGGTGAACTATCGCCTCACGAAACAATGATTTTTCACTTCTCCTATACTATCTTTCCTGGTTGGGAAATAATGATGTAACATATGTTTATATATGTTATATATAACATTTATTATGTATTTATACTTATTTAATACTTTTATAACACATAAATTTAATACTTTCCATTTTCCATTAATATGATAACATCTTTTGAGGAAGTGTGGACTACTGCACCCTCAATGTGATGTGATTCATTCAAGTTATACAGGGAATGTATTAAGGATAATTATAATGAACACATATGACACATGTTACAAAAATATGGAACTTTAATAATAATATACATGTATATACATATCATATACTTTTCATTCTTTTAATTTGACAAATAAATTAAAGTAGCGTTCAGGCGTATGTCTGGTCTACCATCTCCTTGAATGGTAAATTTCATTTATTATCTCCAAAAATTATAAATTATTCTAAATTCATATATACTTAAAATATATGATAATTAATTCATGGATTAAATTTTTGAGATGATTAAGTCATGATCTAATTTATAGTAGAAGCAATTGAAAAAGTAAAAAAGTACATGAGAAAACTAGGCAATTAACACCCGAATTAGTGAAAATAATGAAAGACTGTTAACAAACAAGTAATAAAATATTATAATAAGATGATATATGATGTTACAAAAAATATTATGGTTCTATTTTTAGTTAGTAACATAATTTAAACCACCATACAAGAGGATAAATACCACACAACAAAAATGAAGTTTAAGGTAAGGGAATTTCATCTCAATTTACATTCTATTGAGACATATTTGTTATTATGTGCCAATTCACTTTTATTTGGTGCATATGATTAATTTTTAATATTATGTCATGAATAAACTTATTATAATGATATTATTTATTTCATTTAATTTCATAATCTTCTATACATAATGATTCAAAAGTTTCAAAGTGGTATGGGATGCTTTGGAATGTTAAATATTATTCTCTTAAAGAATGTTCATAATTATAATCGTTGTAATCTTACGTACTTTTATTATTGTTAACTATTTATAAAAACCATAAATTTAATTTAATAATTTTTAAATTTATGTTTAATTTAATATCCATATTCTCATAAAATGGATATTAGTATTTCTTAAACTATATTTAATTTTATATACAGGGTTCACATTGATGGTTATTTGATTAACTTGGGAATTATTGATAAAAAAATATTATTTATTCCATAAGAATAATTGATAGGGAATTGTAATTATTTTATTATTAAATATGAGGATTTATTTGGATTTTTTCTGATGGGTGGGACCCATACATTATATATCCTCTTGATGCTTCTATAGGTTCTCATGAGAAAATTAAGTTGGTCATGTTAAATGGGTTTCTATCCATAGTTTTAAACCATCTTGTGAAAGGTATATATGGTATAGTATTGTGCATTCCTTATAAATTAGATCCATTAAGAAATAATTTCCCTCTTTAAGTTTCATTATTATTCATCTATGAGATTTTATGTCGATATATATATGGATAATTTTATTTTACTTTCATTGGATGAATGGAATGTGTTTCAATTTCTTACCTTTCCATATCGATTTTGTCTTATATATTTATTGAATGGAATGTTTTTTCAGTTAATCAAAATTCCATGTTGATTTATTCAAATTAATTCATTATTTATTCCACTTTAAATATCCTTATTGATCATTTGAGGTCACCCATATTGTGTTTCTTACCCCAGGTTATGAAGATGAAATCATTGAATAAGCATTCAAGGATGAATTTTATTTCATTTTATTATATATCATGTTTTTATTTACTAATTGACAATGCATTATGGGTATAATTTATGTAATTTATCTTTACAATACTTTTAAACTAATTGTCCCTTCAGGATTTGATTCTTTGTAAACATGCCAATGTAATAAAATATTACACCAGCTATGGGATTCTAGGGTCGGGGCATTAAAAAAAGGGACCTAATTAGTAAATTTGGATCTTATAATTCAAAATAGAGAATCAGTTTTTCCAAATTAAAATTTCAAAATTTTTTAAAATTAATTGTCAATTAATCCCTCATAAGGGATGGAACAATTACAAAACATTAATCATTCAAAATATTAATACATTTTTATATCCCAATTCAATTTAAATTTGATTCAAATGATCAAAATTATATTAATAGATAAAAAATTTATCAAATTATAATTTAAAATTAATATGAAATATAATTTAACACTTTAAACTATTTCAATGAAGAATATGTTTTAAATTAAAATTCACTATTTTTTCACTATTCAACAAAATACTAATCTTATCATAAAACTAGAAAAAAAACTCAACCAATGTAAATTTTGATATCCCTATTTTAAAGGATAAGTTTATTTTTTCAAATATTATTTATGAAATTATCAATGAAATGGATTTAAAATAGATACTCCATCAAATGGTGGTAAAATTTCTTTTTTAGAGAAATAGTTCTTTTTGAGAAAAATTGGATTTGTTCTTATATCATTTATCTAGAAATCATAATATGAATGTTAAAAATTAGATTTAATAATATATATATATCATTAATAAAATAAAATAATGTTGGTTTGTTTGTTTATTAGTGTAAAACATACTTGTACACATTTAAGTAGTTTTTTAGATAAAAAAATTCATTTTATTTTAAGAAGTGTATACATTTAATTATAATTATGTAGAAAAATAATTATATATAAATATGTGAACCATAATTTCATAATTTAGTTAATCTGGTTCACACCCTCCATTAAATTGGATATGTTAAAACTGTCCTACTTAAACAATTACAATAATGAAAAGATGTTTTGTAGCAACTCAGTGTTACATGTAAATCAAGAAAATATGGTATTGTATATAGTGAAAACATAACATGGCACAGCGTATAACACAATGCATCAAATAAATTTAATTTATTTAAATAAAATGTTGATGAAAACTCTAGGGGTTAAATTCTACCCCCTTAAAATGAATTTATCCGTTAAAATTCATCATTCTAATACAAATAAATGAGGATACTTGTACCTCATCATATCTTCATGTTACCATAGATATTATTCAAACTTGTGGTTTATAAACAATAATTTAACCAGTTGAGTGGTCTTGTTTGGTAAAAAAGTATCCCTATTATCCAAAATTTCTGTTGTATTCTCTTCATATGAAGGATCTTGTTCGAGCAGCATGACTTATAGATTAGTACATGTGAAGGATTAGGAATGTAATTTCTCAGAAGAGATACATGGAAAATATAATGAAACTGGGGGTGATTATTTAGAAGCTCGAATGGATAATCTATAATTATTATTTTATCAATAATTTAAAAATGAAATTATATACTTGAAATTTCATATTGCACATAAACAATTTAAGGTTTATTATTTTGAAAATTCATTTGTGGAAAACCCACATGAAATAAATAAATAATAAAATATCCCTTTAAAAAATGAAATTTAGAAAAATAATGGTTACCCAAATTAACACATAGCTAGTTTAACAAAGAGGACAACATAAGTGACAAGTGAAAACATGGACATATAAGGGAAAACATACCATTATGTTCTAATGGAGAGTGGTCAAGAACATAGTCAAGAGAAATTTTACCATAAAAAACTCATAACCCAAAGAGTCTTGAAAAGAGTAATTGATATCATCAATAGTGATGATAATGGAAAAATAATTTATTTTTATATCCTTTTACTAATGTATTAAGAAGATATTCTAACTGGATTTCACCAAAATCTCACCCTTCATTTTGCCTCGATCAATTTCCACATAATCTTTTTTTCAAAGAAATAATGGTGAATTTTTTGACTCCTAAGGTATTAGTAGATAATGAGGTCCATTAATAGAATTATAGTTCATTCCATTTATTAACATCACAAAAAAATGGATTGAAAAAGTTGTCTAGTATGCATAAATCCCCATATATAGAGATAGTACATTAATCTCTAAAACCTCATATGATGTTTAATATAAAATGTTCCACAAATGGTTATCCTTATAAACTATTTAAAAGATTAAATTATAAAACATTATAAATGAGGTCACTAAATTTTTCCAAAACATCTTAGTATTGATCCCCCATATATCTTGAATTATATCTTATTTATCTCATTCAAAATAGGTTAATACATTAACAATGTATTCTCTTGAAACTTGGTAATTACCATAAATCCTTATTCAAAAAATTATTTTTTTTCTTATTCTAAATATTATTAGATATATTCCTTATTTCTGAAAATTTCTTAAATTCTATCTGTGATGGCACAAATAATGTTGTCAAGAATCCATTAATATGTTCTGAGTTAATTAGTAATATATAATATACTTATTTATATCCAATATATCTTTATCCAACCATCATTTTCTCATCATTAGAAAAATATTTAGGGTTATATTTCCTTTAATCTAATGTTTCTAAGGAATATCATTTTCCAATTAATCACTTTTCTATGTATTAATCACCATATAACTTTTACTTTTCAATACATACTGAAAAACTTATACCAACAATAATTATATCATTCATTATTTGTATAATATGATATTTTAATTCAAAAGCATATACACTTAAATCATCCAACTATAATAATAAACCCCTACTCAGGCCACAACATCTTATTCTTTCATATAATATGAAATACGAATCATTTATTAATGTTCCTTAACCTCAATCTAATCATGATTCTTATATTTAATTTAAACAATACTCCTAGAAAATACCATATGTCACACCCAGATTTTCAATTCCTTTCTTTGTTTCAAATCCTCTTTTGGTTCTTAGAATTCTCTTGGTTTTCAAGTGTTACGGGTTTAAATTTTTGTGTCTCTTGTGTTATTAACCTATGACCTTAGTATTGGGGTTTTTTATGTTGCATGTAATCCACTTTTTTCAATGGGATGGTATGAGGTTGAGGTGGTTTGGGGTTGGATTTGTGACACTCCTAGTGGCATGACTTTTGGGGTATGTTGTTGAGGTAGTTTCCACCTATGAGTTGGATGTGTTTTGTGGTGAAAAGAGTTATTTTATTGGAAAATGTTTCTCCCATATCCTTTACCTATAATTCCCCTAGGTTTTACCCTTTGTACCCCACTAAAATTGGAGGAAAATGGAATGGTTTTGGGTGGCTAGAACATGTCGCATGCTTTGGTCGCACGGTTCACTAAACTGTGCATCCAAACTGGGTAGGGTGTCCAGCTCATTAAAAATCCTATTGAAATTCCAATTGTTTTCTCCCAGAAATAAACCTAATTTTCCCCATTCATCCACTATTCGATAATATCTGCCTAGTGAGACCTTCAATCTCCCTTAATCTCTCATGGAACACATCTTCATGGGGGTTTTTGGTGGAGAAACTTCAAGATTATTCAAGTTAATTGGTTCATACTTCATTTCCTTCCTTATCCTTGGGGTTTCCTACCTCTTTCATGATGTTCTAAAATTTAAAAAAGTTTGGGATTGTACTTAGGGTTTGATTTGGTGTCTTTTTGGAAAAACCATGGGGTTTTTTGTTGGAATTCAATCCCTCGTGCTACGGTGGTGGTGCGGTTGAAGTTTCACACAAATAATTGGGGGTTTTTACAAAAAAGGTAGGTAATTCAATGTTTAATCAATTATTAATGATTTATCTTGCATGATATATTGATTTATCATGTTCCTCATATGCTGTGTGTCGTGAAAAAACTATTTCTGGTAGAATTAGTTATGCAATTAGTATTAGAGTTACATTTTTTTCTTAAAGATGTAAATTTTTATAATGTAACTCTGGTGATATCTTGTGTGGTAGTTTTATAAAGTATGAAAGAGATTTATTAATTATGGGAAGGGGATGTAAATTCTAGTTAACTAATTCTTTACTGTGATTTTGGCCTAAAATGGGGGTTTTTGAATGGGTTTCATGTTCCAAAAAATGTTATACTACTTGAATGTGTTTTATGAAAATTTTCAAAGGGGTATTGAGTTACACAAAGTGTGAAAAGGAATTACATGTACTATTTGGGTGGGTTTGTGTTGCTAAAATGGACCCATTTTTTGTGTAAAGACTATTATGTTAGGTTTACCATCTTGGAAACATTTTATAAAATTTCTTAAAGGATTTATCAAAGTGTGAAAGAAATTTGAAACATGTTACGGGCTGTTTGGGTGAGTGTGATCACATAATATGGGTTTTTGAAAGGTAATGTGGTGTTTTAAGATGTCAATAAAATTTAAATTTTTTATAAATTTATGATTTTATTAAAATTATAATAAAGGTTTGAAATACATTTTTGGGCTGTTTTTTTAGAGTATGATGTGAAAATTTTATTTTTTTTGTGAAAGGAATTCTATCTGAAATTTATTTTGTTTTTTAAGTGTACGTGTGACTTTGAAGTGGTATTTTCATGTGAAAATTTGTATTTCATGTCTTTGAAAACTTGTTTGAGAACAAGGTGTATGACTCATGTATTTAGGTGGGTAGACGTGTACGAGTATGTTAGTGATCTCATTATGTTTGGCTCCAGTTTTACGTATCAATTTTGACTATGACAACACTAACTCAACTCTGATAATAATGTTGGGACACCACTAGGTTATGGGTATGATCCCTACTAGTGGCTGGTGTGTAGGAGAATGGATATTGTGATGGTTACTTTTACCGAGATATGAGGTATATGGTACCCACAGTGACCTAGTTCCTAGGGGATACTTTCCCATTGCTTGTGCTCATATGATATATTATGATTACCATTGCCATATGGTATTTTTGGATACAAAATACAGTATCTTGGAATTCTATTTTAAACGTGTGTATTCTTTAAATTATCCCACTTGAAAACTATTTTTATTTAGGTTTTCATTTTTTTAGATTCTTAATAGCATATCACATTTATGAAAACCTGCAAGGTTTTCATCTTTGAATGTTTATCACATGGAATACATTAGTGGTGGCATCCTATTGGGATTTGGCTCACATCCTACGTACATTTTTTGGTGTAATTAGACTTGGTAATTTTTTTCGGAGGTTTGGGTACAACTTTTGTGCCAATGGTTTGGGTTTTTAGCAGTCCTTTATGGTGCAGTGTTATAGAGATGGATTGAGGTAAATTCCTATTTCCATGAGAAGATTCTTGGCCTGTCCATTTTGGGATTGTTTATTTTTAGAGTCTTCTATAACTGTTTGAAATTATGTAATAAAATACTGAATATTTGTAAAATATGGTTTGTTTTGAAAATATATATTTGTTATGGTGGATTTATTTGTTGTTTTATGTTTCTAAACATGGGTAAATCATTCCCAAATTAGATTATATGATACTTGAGCACTTTTTCCATCCCATGGGGATTGGGAATGCCTTTTTTATTGCAATGAGCCTAGATTGATGACAGTTTTGTTGGAGACCAGATCCGGTTCGTGAAAAAATGGTATCAAAGGTTATTCAGGTTAACTCTTTGGGTCATGTTACTTGTGGAAGTGTTAATATAGTCTGGAATTAGGATTTTTAGGGTTGCACAATTGGATTACAAGTAGGGTGTCTATCCATCACACCTCATGACGTGATTTATGTCATCTAGGGATTTCATGTTTTATTTGAGTCGTTTGGTTTTCTTAGATTGATGATAATTAAGGGATATGAAAATAGAGTTGGGTTAATGGTCATAGTGAGCTCGCAAGGCTTGGAAACCCATGTGTAGCTAGGGATATTTTCCTAGAACACTCTCTATGATGGTGAATTGATTAGCATATGACCCCCAACCATATGTCTAAGTCACCCAACAAAACTATTTTCCTCTCGCATTTCCTTGTGTCTCTTTGTGTTTTTTATCATGGAACTAGTTGTAAAGAAAATAAATGACTTGATTTAAGAAATGTATAATTTTATAAAATATTTTCCTGTAAATCAGATTTGGTATGATTTCTGAAATGGTAGAACTGATTTTGCAGGGTTTTTTTGAAATGGAAAATGGTGTGTTTTCACCACTTTTTAAAGTAGAAACTATATTAAACATGGTTTTGAAAAAGTGTTTCCAATAAATTTTTCTAAACTATTTAACGTATTCTTAATGGAATGGCATGTTTTGTAGATCACGTGTGGAGTTTGGAAAGGGATTTTTATTTAGTAAATAGAGATCATTTGAAAAGATTAATGAAATTTTGGAATCTTGTTTTAAAATTAGAAGAGTTGAATTACCAATTTAATAGGGATTTATGAAATGTTGTTATCATGATATTAGAAGTGTTTTGAAATGGGATGAAATTTTTTGAAATTAATGTACATATATTGAAGGTGAGTCTATATTTAAGTATTTATTAAATTTTTCAAAAATTTACAAATCATTAGAACCTTGTTATAAATAAGAAGAGATGAGTTTTCAATGGAATGGGTTTGATGAAAGGGATTTTACATGAAATCGAGAGAGTTTTGAAATGGAATGAGGTGCTTTGAAATTTATGTGTATGACTTGAAAGTGAGTTCTTATTTTAATTATTTGGCCTTTCAAAAAAACACTTTTGTAGGATGTAAATTGGGATTTTGATTTCGTGTTTAGCAGTCTTGAGAAAAAAGTAAGTATTGATTGGCTATTTTGGTTCTGAAAAGTGGAATAAATTTTTGTTTTAACATTTGGAATTTCAATGAGCGACCTCATGCCTAGGGTTATATGGGATGATGGATGGTTAATGGAATGGCCGGATGAGTGCTGGGATGGATATGAGGTGGGATCCTAGTGTGGCACGAAAATAGGCATATGTATGGCCAATGGGGTACCATTAGTGGATACGCTAATCGCTGAACGATTTATTTTCAAAGAGATGATTTTATGGGAAACATGAAGTCTTGTTTACTTTTTTGGGATGGTGCGTCTTATTTTTTTGGAAATGTTGTCATTGTGGGATTTTTTTAGTCCAAGAACCCTTATATTTTAATGATGTTTTGGCTCCGTGTTTCTTTGGTAATTTGGTTGAAGTACTGGTTAAGGGTATCTTCAAAGAAATGTTCAATAATCCTTTACGGTGGTTTCCCTAATTTTTTTGGTTCTAGTGTGTGGATCCTTTTGACCAATGGATTGGCTTGGTTGGTTCCTTGGGTTATCCTATTGGATAAGGATCAGCTCCATTAAGAGTTAATGAACGAATAAAGGGCAGCCCTGATTGTTTCGTCATCGGAGGATCCTCTAGTTGATCAATATATGGAATATTTTCCTCAATATTCATAGATTTGTTATACACCACATCCTTTCTTAGTTTTTTGGATCCTCTTGTAGTGGAAGAGTGACCGTGGAAGGTTGAAACAGATGTTAGTTTATTAAGTTACCTAATTCGTTTAAGGTGAATATAGTACGTAATTGTTAGTAGAGATGGTGTCTAAGAGGACCTCTTGGTAATTTGTAGTTTAATTGAAGGAAAGTTTCATGTTAAACCACTAGTGTCGGAAATTTGGTCATGATAGGATGGTATGGCCACTTTATGGAATTGGGTGATGTTTGGAGATGTTTCAGAAGGCCCCTCTCCATGTATTATTTCTATTAGTATAAATGGTCATGTTCAGTTATTTCCTGTGATTTTTTGTGCTCATTTGACTATAAAGGTGAAGTTTTTTAATATTCTATGAGTCTTTTTTTTCATAAGTGGGTTTCCTTTCGAGAAATCTTGACATTCTTCATTTAGAGGAAGGTGTTCTAATCGTAAGAAACAAGGGGTGATGTGTGTGATTCTTCTAAGACTATATTTTGGTAAAATGTTGGGCTATGGTAAAGTGACTTTGGAGTGTGTTATGTCTTGGTGAACCCATATATGATCACGGTATTGTTTTAATAGAACCGAAAGGAGAAGTCACATTCAGGGAGTTTCCAAAGCCTAATTATAAGTCCGAAGATGGTTCAATCATTTGAGCTCCAGCCATAGGTCCTGAAATAAAGCTGGTGTATAGTCAGTGGAAATACTGAGGTTATTGAAACCCTTCTGCAATTTCTTATCCTCAGTATGAATGAATGGAATATTTTAAACTTCTGGTGATGTTATCTTGCTTTTTTTGTTCCCATTCGGTGAAAAGAGGTGGAGGGCATCATGCCCATGTTATCACTAATGTTCATTATTTTCCTGTTTAGATTCCTTTGAGTGTTTGGAGAATGGTTTGAAATTTGGCTATACATATTGAGCACCCCGTTTGTGAGACATTAGTGGTGATCGTGTGCTAGGAAGTCGTGCAGACAGAATGATCCAAAAAGATATCATACGACATCCAAAACTATGTGGGCTAACCATGCGGCCATTCCAAACCTTTAAATTTCAGGGTCTTTAGTGTCGTCCCATGAAGGTTAGTTAATATCGTTGGTTCTTATGGTGGGGATACCCACTATGAGTCCCATATAAGTTCTTTTGTAAATTTCAAATGGATGTCTGCCCCTTGTACCAGGGAGTCTGTTCGGGCCTCCCCCTTTAAGTGTCTTGATTATGTCTCAGGAAAATTTAACATGCCTCTTATGGTGGGGAGGACATTTGTGTCTCCCCATACAAGTAACTTAGATTTTTCCTTGTTCATGGCATGGTGGTAGGTAGTCTCAATCAGAGATATCTAACTACCAACATCTTCCTTAGGTAAATGTCGGTATTAGTGAGTGTCCAACGGTTTAGATAAACAAAGGTAGTGGTAACCCTATTCGATGTTGTTTCTCGCTCTGGTAAATAGCTTGAGTCATGTTTGGATAGTGTTTGAGGAGTTTTCTTTTGGTATAAATTCTGAATGTGCTTGAGGATTTCAGAAAAATGGTGTACGTTTTTTATTGGGAGATTATTCTTTCCTTGATTGATCAACTGGATATAACTTAGCCTTTTGGGGGAGGATGAAACATGTCAAAAGAGTAAATCTTGGATTATCGTCTGGGTTTGGTTTTTGCTTTTGGCCATGATGTGGATTTCTAGGGGAACAAATATTTATGGTGGGGATAATTTTCACACCTGGATTTTCAATTCCATTCTTTGTTTCAAATTCTCTTTTGGTTCTTAGCTTTCTTTTTGTTTCCAGGTGTTTTGGATTTAAATTTTGGTGTATCTTGTGTTCTTGAACTATGACCATAGTATTATGGGTCTTTTATGGTACTTGGAATCCTCAATTATCAATGGAATGGTCTGAGGTTGAGGTGGTTTGGAGTTTGATTTCTGACAATCCCAGTGGCGCCACTTGTTGGGTATGTTGTTGAGGTGGTTTGTACCCATGAGTTGGATGATTTTTTTGGTGAAAAGAGTTATTTTTTTGGGAATTATTTTCCCCAATCATTGGAATATCATTCCACCTAGGTCTCCCCCTTGGAGCCCCATGAAATTGGTGGAGAATGACATGGTTTAGGGTGGCAAGAACAGACCACGCGGTTTGGCCTCATGGTTTACTAAACTGTGCAGCCAAACCGTGTAGGGTGTCCAGCTCATTAAAATTGTTTTCGAAATTCCAAATTTCCCCTCCCAAAAATAAACATTATCTATCCCATTATTCCCTCATTCGACCCTAGAAGCCATGGGAGGCCTCCAAGGTCCCTCAATCTCCCATGAAACCTATCTTTAATGGGTCTTTTAGTGGGGAAACTTCAAGATTCTCCTATGTAAGTGATTCCTCCAACATTTCCATACTTCTCCTTGGGGTTCCTCCCTATTCCATGAAGTTCTAAAATTTACACAAGTTATGGTTCAAACCCAGGGTTTGATTTGGTGTCTTTTTACAATTCTTGGGGTTTTAGGTAGGATTTCACTCCATCAAGGTGTGGTGGCGGTGTGGTTGAAGTTTTACACAACAAATTGGGGGGTTTGACACAAAATGTAGGTGATTACATGTGTAGGAAATTATTGATGAGTTATATTTCTTTATTAATTAATTTATCATGTTCCTCATATATTTTTTGTGGTGAGAAAACCATTTTTCATCGAATTAGTTATGAAATTTGTATTGGAGTTATATTTTTTAATGAAGTCGTGTATTTTTCAAATGTAACTCATGTGATATCTTGTGTGGTAGTTTTATAAAATTTGAAAGTGATTTATTATTTGTTGAAAGGGGCTGCAAATTCTGGTAAATTAATTATTTAGTATGATTTTGGCCTAAATAGGGGGGTTTTAAATGGTTTTTATGTTCAAAACATTGTTATAATTCTTGAAAGTGTTTTATGAAAATTGTAAATGTGTTATTGAGTTGAACAAAGTGTGAAAAATAAAGATTATGTACTGTTTTGGTGGGTGTGTGTTTTTAAAATGGTCCACTTTGTTTTGAAAGGTATGTTATGTGATATTCACCATCTTGGAAACATTTTATAAAACTTCATAAAGGATTTATCGAATTTTTAACGATATAGGAAACATTTTGCGAGCTGTTTTGGTGAGTGTGTTCACATAAGATGGGTTTTTAAAGGTAAAGTTTTGATTTAAGATGTAAAAAAATTTAGTTTTTTATAAATCGATGAAATGTTTTATCAAAATTTAAGAAAGGTGGGAAAAATGTTTGTGGTCTGTTTAGTGAGAGTATGCTGTGAAAAATAATTTTTTTGGGAAATGAGTTGTATGTGACATGTATGTGGGTTGTTTGGTGTACGTGTTACATGGAATTGGTATTTTCATGGGGAAATTGAATTTCATGGCTTGTTGAAATTGTTTAAGCACAAGAGGGAAAACACTGGTGTCTAGGTGGGTGGATGTTTACTAGTATGCTGGTGATCGTGTGGGGTTTGGCCCCAGTTTCACGTAGCAAGTTAGGTGGTGACAACACTAACTAATCTATGATGATTATTATGATGATTATGTTGGGGGATCACAATGTTAATGGTATTATCCCTACTAGTGGCTTGTGTGCACGAGAATAGATACTGTGATGGTTAGATTCAATGAGATATGTGGTACATGGGACCCAGAGCGAGCTAGTGCCTAGTGTTTATTTTCCCGTTTCGTGTTCTCATTAGATACTTTATTATTATCGTTCTGATATATGGTATGTTTGGGTGGAAAATTCAATAGCTTGGCACTCTATTTGAAATGTTATGATTCTTTAAAGTAGCCCAATTGAAAACTGTTTTTATTTAGAGTTGCATTTTTGTAGATTCTTAATAGCATCTCATGTTTGTGAAAACATTCAAGCCTTCCATATTTGAATTTTTATAACATGGAATCCTTTAGTGGTAGAATCCCATTAGGATTTGGCTCACACCCTACTTACACATTTGGGTGTCAGTAGACTTGATTATTTTTGTCATAGGTTTGGGTATAGCTTTTGTGCCAATGGTTCGGTTTTTTAGCAGTCCATTGTGATGCGATGTTTTGGATATGGCTTGAGGGACGTTCCTCTTTCCATGAGGAGGTTCTTGGGCTGTACATTTTGGGTTTCTTCATTTGTTATAGTCTTTGAGAATTGTTTTAAATTATGTAGTTCATTTTTGAATTTTTGAAAAAGATGGTTTGTTTTGAAAAATATGGATTTGTTATATTGGATTTTTCTATTGTTTTATGTTTATAAAATGAGGTAAATAATTCCCAAATTACATTATATGATACCAGGGCACTTGTGTCATCCCATGGGGATCAAGAATTCCCTTCATTCATGCCATGGGATGAGTTTGGTGTCGGTTTTGATGGCGACCAGATATGGTTCAAGACACCATACCATTCACATGCAATTTTAATCATCTCTATCCTCAGTTGTATATCGAATAATTATACCATCTTCTTTATTTTTTCTTGATATTTCTATTTTGGACGTCAATTTTTATAATTAACAAACTCTTTACATCTGAAAAATTTAATGTTATCTTTATTCTTTCACGTTTCCTCTATTGACTAAAACCATAAAGCATTGTGTGAGAAAAACATATCATATAAGAAAATCACATAATCATGAGAACATTTTTATAAGATTCCAAAAAAATTACAGCTATGTTTGAATATATGAAATCTTAAGATTATCCTTAGATATAGCCCAAGAAATGTAGTTTGAAATATCCTTAGGGATCTCACTAATGTCTTCTCATTTGAGTTTTTTATTAAACCATGTCTTTAACACAAACTATGACAACTCTTGCTTTTCATTCATAGATATTAATTCATTTTTATACATTTCATACCTTACATAGACACACACACAAAAAGACCAAATTGTTTAGTGACTTTAGAAAATTGGGGAAAAACATTTAATATAATGAAAGATCTTAAATTCTTCCCACAAATATCAGCCACTTTAGTACCCATAACTAAAACACTTCTCTATATCCTAAAAATAAAATGTAAAAAAGGGGTGATCTCATATGATCAGTAAGGTAATAAAGGGGATGTTTTAAATAATAATCATGAACATATGGTTATGAGAACATGATATAAATATTTTAAAATCATACTATGTATATCAAATATCTTATAAGTGAGTCATGGAATAAATAATGTCAGTTCATAGGAGACAATTCATGAGTAAATCAAGATAATAATCCATCAAATAATAATATAGGAATAATACATGGAATTTGTGGCAAACCCAAAACATGTAATTTTATTCCTTGTAAGTCAAGGTGTAATACAAGATTATAAAATGGCACTTCATAGGGACTACACCTACAAGGTGGGACAAACCACAATCCCTGGACACCTTCATTTCATTATAAGGGATTTTGTTTCCTCATATTCCCATAGGGGATTATGTTTCCCCATCTTCCCATAGTGTGTCATTTTTTCCCGTCTTCCCGTTGTGGATAAAATGTGTCGACTTCTTTCCGATCATTATATCATGAGATACAAATCCATACCCAATTAATTAGAGAGAGATATAGGTCCTACCCATAATATAATGAAAAACATACATATTTGTTCTACAAGAACATAAATAATATCAAAACCCTTGAAAATAAATGAGTTTCGAAAACATTTTATCAAAACATAACTCATTAAAGAGAAACATAACCCATAAACATCTATCCAACATAAAATTAAAATATTTATAGAAAGAATAAGAATATTATCATTCAATAACATCACTAATAAAACATAATTAACATCACATAAATTTATATTAGATGGAAATTTTTTTTGAGAGATTAATTGAAAATAATTCTTGAGGAAAATATCATTTCTTCTTTGAAAATGGTTTCTTCATTTAAAATACTGAAAAATTTTAAATGATTTTTTTTAAATAAAAATTTTGTATTTTAATTGAATATTTTAATAATTAAGGCATCATGATGGTAATATAATCCACTCATTCCATATAATTTTAAAAAAATAATCTTTATATTTTTTATGTAATTCCACAAAGTGCCTTGATTGGAAATTAAAAATATTATTCCCTTAAAAACATTTCGTAAAAAGAAAAACATTCCTAAAAATGACATTAAATATTAATAGGTGAATATTAAAATGTTTTGGAAAACATTTTTATAATATATGGAAATGTTAAATAAATATTCCCTAACTAAGACTCAAAACAAAATAATCCCGAATATTGATGAGATTGTGAAATAAACACTCATCACCTAATAATTAGTAGAATCATATGAAAAATGAATGAAATAAAAATATATCAACAATAAAATATCATAATCCTCAAGATAATACTCATAAAAAATTTCATTTTCTATATATACAAAACATTGAAGGAATAAGTAGTTTATAAGGCATGTGTCCCCTAGAAATAAATATGAGAGAAAAATCTCTTACCTTACATCAGGAATCACTTTGTACTCATTAAAAACTCATGTATAATAAATTTAATTTTATTATAAATCAAACATAGAAACATATTCATATATATAATTCAATATATTATTTTATAATTACATTATATTACCTATTTATAAATAATTATATGTTAATGTTACATTTTATGGAAATATTCATTTTATATGTGTTTTGACTTGTTATTCTTGATAATATCACTTATATGATGATTTAGTACTTCAAAAAATGTGAGACATGATATAAATATCAAATAAATATAGATAATAATATTTTTTAAAATGTAGAAATATGAAATGGAATATATCATTCATTACAACAGTAGGTCATATGTACGTACGAATAATGATTCCATTTTATTGACACAAAAAATCACATATATGTATATATATAATATTTAAATTATAATTATTATTTATATATATTATATAATTTTAATAATCATATCCCTAATACATTCCATGTAATGTGTGAATGAATCACATCTCTTTGAGTAGGCGATAGTCCACACATCCACAAATGAAGTTATTATATTTACACAAAATAGAAATTCTGAAAGTATGTTTAAATAACCAAAAATTAATTATATATATATATATATATCATATAAATAAATAAATAATGTTTCCATAATAATTATCACCATGGGATATGGTAATGGAAAAATGAACAATCATATTTTTGTGGTATGGTAGTCCGTCATAAACACAAATGGTATGTTCATTACCCATTAGATGGAAGTGTGTGTAATTATAGGCCAAAAACCTAATATAACAATATATAAATATATTTAAGATACTTTGGATATTATAAAAACATTAAATAAAACTAATTTAATGGGTTTATGAAAAACAAAAACAAAAAAAATTGTTTATGAACGTTACTTCTTTATTGGGTATCTATGTTTGATTTTCCAAAAAAAAAACATCGGTGGTTGGATTTTTTAGAAAATTTACGGCTCCTAGTATTATATGAGGGAAGTTTTTAGGATATTTGGAAATATTTTTGGCCTAAAAATCAGGTTATGAATTTTGTATAAAAAGTGGAATATGTTCTCTTTTGTAATTAAGGTGAGGGGTAATTTTGGAATTTCTCAAAAGTTAAATTTATAATAAATTCTATCTCAATCCAAATACATCAGAAAGAAAATTTATTAGAATATAATATATGAAATGGTTTTAATATCATTAACTAATATATTTTAGACATTTTTTAGTTTTATTATAGACCATATCATTTTGATTAACCCTTAGTTAAGCCATTTTAATTTCAAATATGGTAAAAAAAATTCAATATTAAGAGGATATAATTGTTACATATAAAGTGTAAATATTACCATAAATAAAACTTTTATGATATTGTAGACCATATATAATCCTATTATCCTTATTTAATATTTTTTTAATTTTTAAATAATTTAATAAAATATAATCTTCAGAAAATATCATAAGTTACAACTTTGACACTATTCAAAACATTGAATATAATAAAATCAATAGAATGAGAGAAATTATAAACAATTGATTTAAAAAACCCATAACATGTCATATTTAACTTAAAAAATTAGTGTATAACCATAATTAATTTAAATTATATTTATTTTAATTTTTATAATATCATTTAAATGATTGTTTCATTAATTGAATAATTATTACCTCATCATTGAATTGTTATTTATGATAATTATTTTTTAATTGAAATATACAAATAAATTTAAAGGATATAGATTAACCTTTTATATTTATGAAGAAGATACATAGTATAATATATCTTCTATTTAATAATATATATTTCCTTTCCATGGAAAAGTGTCCATATAATTATTCAATTTCCACCATTATGTGTTAGAAGTCCAATTAAATTCGACCAATAAAATTTGGGGAAGTGTTGGGGTAGTATTCAAATATATATAATTTTATTTCAACCCTTAATTATATGAGTTACCATTAACTGTGGTAATAAAAATTACTAAAATTAATATTCAAATTGTTCAAAAATAAAACGGATATGATTAATAAATTTATAAATTATGATTCAAAATATGTAATTAATTTTTCTAATTTCAATTCCAATAATTTTTAAAAATTAATTAAAAATTAATCCTGCATATTTTATGATACAATGTGTCTTCAATGTTAAAACATTTAAAATATTGACTTGTTTTTATATCCAAGATCAATGTAAAATTGATTCTAATTACCAAAATTGGATTAAATTAAAAAACATTGATCTAATTGTAGTTTAAATAAATTGAAAAATATAATTTAACATTAAAAATTATTTTGATAAAAAAAATATTTCAATTAAAAATTCAGTATTTTTTATTACTCATCAAAACACGAAACATATCAAAAATTACCAAAAATTACAAAAATGAAAATTTTGATCTCCAAAATTTAAATAAGAATATATTTTTCTCAAATAAATTATTAAAAGAGTAAAAAACAAGATTTATAATAGGTGTTCCATTAAAAAGTAACAAAACTCTCTTTTTAGAGAAATACTTATTTTGTGAAAAAATTGGACTTGTTCTTATATGATATGTAGAAAACACATAATCTGAATGTTAAAAATTATATTTTATATATAATAAAAAAATTCATTAATATAATCCAAAAAAGTGTTATTTGTTTTGTTTATTGATATATAACACACCTGTGCTCAATTAAATTTCTTTAAAGAAAACATTTCCTATTATTTCAAAAAGGGTTTCAAATTCATATATAATTAATTGGTTAAAGAATTATATATAAATTTGTAAATCATAATTTCATAATTTAGTTAATAACATTCAATGATTTCATTCTAATTTCTACGTTATAAATGTATTATTTAAATAATTACGATAATAAAGATTTGTTCTGTAGAAACACATTGTTGCATGTAAAGAAGGATAATCTAGTATTACATGTAGTTAATTTTTAACATAGTGTATCATATAACACAAGACATCAATTAAATATAATCTATTAGAAAAAAATATCATAAAAACATCGGGGGTTACAAAACTATTCATCATTCATGAAGGAGGTATGTGTGAATGAAGGAATTATGTAAATTCAAAAAAGTCTCTCCCTTTCTGATGAAACTTCCATTGAAAGTTTTACACTACATGATTGAATTTATAACCATTAATCCAATGATTTGTAATTTATAGGATCCCATAAATTCCACCCATTAGTATGGGGTTCTGTTGGCATGAAGATGGGATAATTCTATGGAAATAAAGTGTCCCATATATTTTATTTGTAGTGTACATACAATGATATATCTTTAAATAAGATTGGTGACCCCCCATGAAATAGGTTATGTGGGGAATTATTATATTTTATAGATAATCCATATAATAAATTTCACTATAAAATAACCCACATCACGAATGAATACCCCCTATGGAAAAAGTCATTGTGATTGTATACTAATCGGCTACACAAGTGAACAACTTCCTTTGAGCCTCTACATGCCATAATCTATATATATACTCTGAATTATGAATTAAATATTTATGAATTAGATGAGCTAATAATGTAAAAACCACATAAAATAATTCTTTTAAAGGTTTCACCTTATAAAAAAAGGTTCTCACATACAGACTATATGGTCCACAAAAGTGCTATAAAAAATGTAGACATTTCCATTTTTAAAAGAATCACTATCTAACATGATTGAATTTATCCATTGAGATATACCTATAGTAAATTGTTACTATTCTTTAGATAAAACAAATCGGTAGATATTACTAACTGAGAGTGACTAAGATGGACAATGATAATACCTTTACACAAAGAATCATTTTCTTTTGGACACATTGGGTGTTATTCTATGAGAATATACACTATAATATAGGGTTTCTATATGTGGTATCAGGATACTTAGTGATACATACAACCCTAAATCATGATAATAAAATAAACTAAATAGTTGGATAAATCACCATGGTCAAATTTCCATGTCTAACATTTCAATAGAAAGGAACTTTATCAAATAGGTCAACCACTCATAAGGTTACATACTGAGATATACTCCCTTAAATCATGAGAAAGTTACACATATATGAGAGGTTAAGTTGAATAACAATGGGTCTATTTTTATGTAATATATGGTGGACTATAGGTTTGGTTGGGAATTAATTAGGGATATCCTTTTTGGGGGATAATTTAGTAAGGATTGGTGTTGAACATTCTCGGTTTTCTAAAATTATTCAATGTCTAACCATGATCTCAATGTAGTGGAAATGTATGATTTTTTACTACTCTCATAGAACAACTCCTATAAAAACTTGAATTTTATTCCATACTAGATAATATGATGGAGAAATATGAATTCCATCTACATGGTTCATGAAGAAGTCGAAGTGATCATCTGGGACATGAAAATTATTATCAGTATCCTATTCTAGGGGAATATATAAAATGAGTTCATTCCCCTGACCTCTATAAATGATAGGATAGATAGGAATTCCCCAATCGTGATATCACTACTTATTCTTACCATTGGAGAAGTTACTTACACACGCATAAATTGAAATATATTTTTAATCATGGTTTTATATTTTCATCATTCTCAATGGGAAGGATTTAGATAAAATGAGTCCGAAAACCTATAAAAACTAGAATACACATGGCCTTCTTAGTACTTGTTGGATGAAACATGAGGTGGGTTTCTATTTTTAGGGTTGGGTGGTCACCAAACAAATTTTCCGATTGGTCAACCTAGAACACTTAAAATTTATATAAATTAGAAAATAACACTTAATTGTATCAGAATTATGCATTATTGTAAGAGTTATGATATTTTTAATGGAGGGGTAACTGGCTAATGGTAATTTGATCATATTGGTGGTGTTGTTCACGGAAAATTTATATTGAAATATAGGAAATATAAATAAAATTAAGACCACATTCAGGCTCATCGTTCTCTTCCTAGTACCACAAGGAAAGATCACTGCCCATATGAGTGGCAATGAATTCATCAAAAAACAACTGGTCCCAGGTCCCCATTTTAGACCCTTATTATAGAGCATCGATGAAGAAATCAGACACATGATTAATGAATGAGATATGGGAATCATTTTATATCATAACCATCAATACATCATTATCTCATATAATTTTTCTAATACACCCATTGTTGAATATTAAAATAGAATCATTGAAATTTATGCACATACAATATCTTTAATAGAGATTGTTTTGGAATCCACAATTGTTGGGGATATAATCATATTGGAATATTGACATTAATGATTTTGGTTACAACTCAAATGTCTTCAAAAGTAGTAACCCACCGCAAATCAGATTGTACAATCCATGAAATAACCCATGGTTCTATACTAGTTCTGGCAGATGCAAAAAAGGAAATATATTAGTATTAGAGTCAAAATATATCATTAGAGACCAATAATAGTCTTGTCCCAAATATTATTATTCCTAGAACTGGTAATATATAGATATAAAGAAAGCTGATGTTGTTCTATTGTTCAAGTGTTTACCAATAACCAAGGGTGTAGAATTATGGGATAAAATAGTGTTGGTTGTAATACCTAGAATAAAAGTCACTCCACATAATCCTCTATTGTCTCACATGATAAGTAAATGTGTGAAGCAATTTGATTCTTCACCTCTGCTGATCAAGATGGTCAACCTTATTCTGGACCCTATTAGATTTTGATATCAAGAGGTTGTGTGAGAGTGAGGCACATGGAAGAAAACCTCATCTTCCATGGATATATGGAATTTACTATAGTGGGTGGAGATCATTTTGACATGGATTTCCCAAGTAGAATATCCCATCTAATGATTATATGAGGACCATTCAAATTAGGTGGAATATTATATCAGAGACCTTGATGTTTTGAACCACCCATTGAAAAATATTTCCTCCCTCCATGGTTGAGTTCATAAGATAAAAAAACTCGATTCGAGCTGTGATAATGTTGATAATGATCAAATATCCTCTCAAGGTTAATTAGGATATGTTCAATTTTCTAATTTACATTGTATAATTTTTGTTTCCATTAAAAAATTATTCATATTTTATATGAGAATATGGTGTCTCAATCTTCGATCACATCTGTATAATATTTTATTAGGGTAATAAGGATTACACAGAGTGGTCGTGTGGGTTTTGGTGTTGAGGAAGATGGAAATCTTGTCTTGGAGGTAGAGTTGCATTCTGTTTCAACAAGATATCCTACAGTGTTACCTATTCCATTACTAGCTACATATCTACTAGATAAATATTTCCAATTAATATATAGGTAGAGATGAGTGATAAAATTAACAATTCAAATTCACACAATACCATCATTTATGCATTATATTTTTACACTCATATTTTGAGATCCTTTTGTTATTTCATGTTGAATTGTCATATTTCATAGACATCAGAAGAAAAAATATGGTATCATTAATCGCTTGGGATCTAGTAACATGTTCTAATTTTGAAGGAACTCCTTATGGAGTGGTATAAAAAATCTCATAGGAGATCAGATCCATCTTTTAAAAATAATTACGTTAGTAATTGTCCCACTTAATTTAACTCTATTGGATAACCATTTAAAGGTTCAAGTATTTACAAGGTCTCATTTTATTTTGAATTTATTGTAAAAAAATTTCATTAATTTTTTTAAAAAATCAAATGTTTGTCATTGGAATTTTTAATATGCTTTGTTTTGGTATAAAAACATTTTTTTACTAAAATAAGTATTTTTTCTTAAAACTATATTTCATCACATTTTTTGGATTATTTAAATATTAATTTATTCCACTTTTAATGATTGAATTTGATAAAATATGATGAAATTTATTTATAAAAATGAATCCATACTAACCTTGAATTTGATAAAATAGATTGAATTTTGTAAATAGGTTAACAATTGTTTTCATAATGAATAGTAACCTTTATAGAAATATTATCCTTGTGATGAGGGTAAAACTGGTAGTGAATGGTTGAAATAATTAAATAAGTCCCATAAATTATCTATACACAAGGAGATATTTCCATGTATCAATGTAATTTGACTAAACCCTTAAAATGTTTCATATAAGTAATTTTGGTACAATTTTTCTTTGATAAAAACCTCTATATTATTTAATGTTATGGAAAATTTCAATAGGAATATTTATTGATTATAACACCTATAATATTTTGTGGAAGTGATAATATTAGACCATTAATATCAGGACCCATCCCAGTGGGTCCTGTTCCATGACTCCTTAATCCCACCTCTAATAGACTAGGGTTTACTAACTGGCTTAGAGTTGGCATATCACTAACCTGGGAGGAATTTCCTTTGTACCTATATGCAAACACACATCACGAAGCCCACAAAATTATGAAATGTAAATAAACACTATAATATCAATGCATGTATACCACTATATCCTGACCAATAGAGTATGATAGTAAATTAATTTAAAGTGAAACTAGTCCAAATACAGGCCCACCAAAAGACGTCTATAACCACAAGTCCAACCTATAATCAAACATACATGGACTATTTTCTATATATATAGGAACACATCAGCCTTCTTAATCTCTCAAACCACTTTTTGGTCCTATTTCACATAGGAAACCATCAAAAGGTCTCTCATCTGCACAAGACATGATATGTGCAGGCAAATCTCATTCATGGGTGAGTATAACAATACGTAGTAAGAAACCTATAAACCCTAAAGAAATACACAAAGGAAATGTACAATCATCTCTACACAAGTTTATGGCTATATAACATATATAAATAATATCCATATATACTCTAACCAAGATATGCAGTCTAGAGTTAAGTCACAACTACTGCATACCAATGCTAGGAATTCAGTTTGAAGATTCCATGAAGCACTCATCTGGGAGAACACACTCTTACGCCCAATAGAACGGATGATGTTTGTCTGAGAGGTGTTGTTCATTAGAAATATTATTGAGAGAGATATATACCGATAGATCTGAAGAGTGGGATATGATATAAAAGATGAGGATCACATCTTGGTCTGGGGATGATACCAAAAACTCCATCTTGATTAACCCGCTACGTAGAGGATTGGCGTCTAGTAGGATTGGTCGTTTCAGTACTATTGACATGACCTAGGGAACATATATGAATAAAAGATCTTGCACTGGGCCTCTCAATGGATTATAATAACTCTATGTATAAATTCCAGCTAAAGGGATCATACTCTTATGAGTAGAAAATCATACCCACATACCGACAAGAAATCGATAAAGGGAATGAAGCCTAACAAAACATGTCAAAGATACGGTGTAAAAGAGATTAAAACCATATATAAATGGGTACACTACATGTATTATGGTCACACACCATTTTCTTTGACCCCAAGTACTGCCTGTGTATGATAGACTATGTCCTTCCCCCTATGTTTGGTAGAATATGGGTACACAGTCTGTAGTAGAAGTCACACGCCATGTCCTTCCATCCGGGGTCCACTTGTATACCCTTTACATGTTCCAATACATGTTTTCTACCCATGTATCTCTTCTCATTTACCATGACATGGGGTAGTCTTCGTACTTGGTTCAGGCCAAGTCGGGTGGGGGAGTACCCACCGTCTAGGCAACCCGTGTACCTGTTTCAGTGTACTTTCTATGTACATGTTGGGTTATCTCGGAGAGACTGCATGTTGTGTAGGAAGATCCAAACCCTGTGTGATATATATCTCATACCCTAAACTTTAGCCACTATGTGGGGGGACACATGCCATCAAATCCCAGATTACATGTCATGTAGTGCGTGATTTTCTATAAATCCTTGTTCATCCTCGGGTAGTCTCCTCCATTGCCTCGTCCGCTATTTCAGTGAAATTATGCTACGAAACCAAATATCCATCCTCTTTCAGTCACACCATCATGCAAATAACTTTTTTTTCATTAAATGTAGTTTCACAAAAGAATAAAATGGTAGTTCTTCTTTCAACCAAATAACATTGAATAACACAGATTCAAGGATCTATTGTCATCAGAATCACAATGTGTATTTCATTACACAATTTTTATGTTTCTCTAATATGAGATCTATTATATAGGATTTTTAAAACATGAATCATGTGTGGAACAATATATTTATCAGGATATGTCGAGTCGAGGTCCTAGAGAAGAACACAAGCGAAGAATAATTTATAGGGTGAGAAAAGCATAAATCAAAAAAGAGGATCTGACCTTGATCGATAATTGTATTGATCATGGTTTCTTTTTGTTAAAAAAAATCAAATTTGTCAAAAAAAATAATCAATGGATCAATCTCTCAATAAATCTCATAGAAATAAAACTCATCTGGCAAGGAGATGATTAATCCAGAGATCAACATATTCATTGGTCAGTCTGCATTCATCGTGGAATCAGTAACGGGGAAGGAAATACAAGATGATAAATCCTACATAGAATTTGGATCACATTATGTTGATGTATGGTTGATGAGCCACCATTTTTAGCGATATTTGTTAAGAACGGAATTTTTCGGTCGTTTATTGGTGATTCTGTCACCGTTTTCTTGATAGGTTTCTCCAATGTTCTTCCTAGAGATTCTCTGATGTTCCTATGGTTAACTGACTGACCCCTATATTTATGCATAAGGATATTTTTATAGAAATCATTGCCTCAAAAAAATAATTTTTTTTGGAATGTTTAATGATGATCACATCCTTTTTGAGTTTTTTCATAGAATACCTACACAGACTACATTTAAGTTGTGTATAGAGAAAACAATATATTAAAAATTCAATGGTGGTCTCAAATTTTCAACCTGAATCACTAATTATGATTTATTAGGATTTAAAATAATATAATTTTATTTTTTTATTTTATTTATGGGTACATCCTTTGTGACTTTTTCAATAGATGACCTGCACTAACAAAACTTAGGTCACACCTAAGGTAAAGCCGTCATTCTGATCTCAACAGTGCCCTCAAATTTCTAATAAAAGCACCTACTTAAGATTTATTCCACTTTCTTAAGAAAACTAAATTGGCATGATATTTAATGTTTAATGTTTATCAAGCAATTATTCCAAGAACACAGGGCCTTGGAATCACATGTTGTCATAGCTCTTGGTCTCAAAATTAATTGATATTATATTTAAAAATAATTCAAAAAAACTATGATACTACATTCTCCCCACCATAGGGCTTTACATCCCTGAAAATACTAAACAAAGGATACTAAAAAAGATGGGGGTATTAATCACAAATCTGAGCCTCCCATTCCCATGTGCTCTCAGAGAGACTCCTGTGCGGCCATCAGACATGCACCAAAGAATCGATCACCCCAAAGAGTCTTGAATTATGATCATGGATCTCCACTAGGTACTCAGAAAATGTTTCTCCATCATCAACTTCTTTCTCTCCCTAGTCAACGATGAGTGATGGATCATGCACGTACTTCCTCATCTTCGACATATGGAATACATCATGTTCCTAGTCCAACTGCAGGGGTAGAGCTAAGTGGTACGCCACCTCGACATCACTACACATTATCTAAAAGGGTTGATAAATATCAAAGATAACATAAAGCCATAGCCAAATCTCCACAATCCACATCAAGGTGAAACTCATAAGAATACGTGGCCTCTATCCTCAAAATACAAGGGCCTCATCCACCTGTTAGAATAATAATTCTAATAGATATGTGTTGTCTTCATCCACTCCCGGATGATGTTAACCTTCCCTATAGTAACTCACCAACTATGGCGCCATGAGTGCTGAATCTCCTTGGTATGTTCAGCAATGTGGCGACCCATGGGGTCACCCATACAAATCCGTGAATGGTGACATACCAATGGTGGAATGGTCGCTGTTTTGTACATGAACTCCACTAGTGGTGGGTGATCCCCCCCAACAATGATTGAAACCCAACATGCATGATTGCAGCATTTCCTCCATAACCTGAATGGTCTACTCGGTATGTTTGTACGTATATGGGTGAAAATCTATGCTAAATCATAACTAGGTTCCAAACACTTCATGTAATCCATCCCAATAACAGGATGTAAAACAAGCATCATGATCTAAAATAATATTCAATGATACTACATGGAGTGAAATTGTCTCTTGTACATATAGGCCTACCAAGATCCCTACTGAACTCTTTTTTAGGATAGCTAGGAAGTGGGCTGACAATGGTGAGTCGATCAATGATCTCCTAGATTGCATCATGTCCCCTAGAAAAATGTGGTAAACCCATCATGAAGTTCATTGATATCCTATCCCACTTCCATTAGGGTACCTAAAGAGTTTGACCTAAACTTCCTAGAACATGATGCTTAGCTATCACTCATTGACAAGTAAGGCATCGAGAAACGAACTCTTCCACTTTCTTCTTCATCCCCAGCCACCAAAATGACATCGAATTTCCTCGTACATTTTTTCAATTCCTAGGTGTACTGCAAAAGGGAATATATAACAGTCCCTCAAAAACTTCTCTCTCAACACCACTGGTATTACTATGTATCCTTTTAAAATAAGAACATGCTCCCCACCTTTTGAATAGTAGTCAAGAACATTCCTTGTGCACATCTGAGCACATAGGGTCTTGTATTTGGTATCCCCAATTTTTGCCTCCTTGAATCACTTTATGAGATGATGGGAAACAACTATCGAATAAATGTAAGTTTATTCATCTCCATACATTAAGGATAATTATAATGTGTCTAACTACTCCAACAAACAATTCAACAACTACGAACTAGATCTCCTACTAAGAGAATATTCCACCATATTACCCTTCTTTGTAGTATAGATAATTTCAAAGTCGTAAACCAGGTGGAACTCTTTCCATAACCCCCATCTCAAGTTTAGATCCTTTTGGGAGAAGATATACACGAGACACTTGTGATTGGAGGCGAATATATATCATTCTCTCATCATGTATCATCGCCACATCAACAACACAAATACTACCAATGCTTACATAATATCATGGTCTGTGTCGTTCTTCTCATTTGTTCTCAACTAGTGTGAATCATAGGAAATCACAACCTACCATTACTTCAGGACCCAACCACACTTGGTTCTTAATGTATCCTAGAGTACTACACACATAACACCGTCCTTTGGCAATATCAATGTTTGAGTACTTTTCAAACTCTGCCTCAGCTCCTGAAAGTAAATACCTGAGGTCAACCTTCGAGAACCATTGTGCACCTCTCATCTAATCCAAAAAGGCTTCACTGATCCTTAATAGTGGATACCTTTTCTCTATGTTCACATGGTTTATGAATTGATAATGCACACATATCTTTAAACTACCATTGGCCTTCTTGGAAATCAAAACTAGGGCTACCTAGGGTGAAACAATAGGTCTCATAAAGCCCATTCCTCTGCATGTTCTCCAACTGCACCCTAATCTCATGAAGCTCTATGGAAACCATCCTATATGTTTGTGTAGATATAAGTGTCATCATGGTGTGTTGATTAATTCATATTTTTATCTCCCTGTGGGGATTTAAACCTACAACATCTTCAATAATGGATTTCTCATACTCCACCACCACTACATGAATCTAGTAACTCATAAAATCCACTACACAAAGGTTTAGGTTAACCAACTGATCAGTAATTGGTTTAAACCTCCCATATATGAGTTCATCCTACACTTCATGGATTCCATTTTAACATACAAAGGAATACTTCATTTCTTCACTGTAGACATACCACACTCTTCACCTAAAACAGTAAATCTGGGCATGAACTATTGATAAATAGTCCATACCAAGAATGAAATTGTATGGCCTCAACACAACTACCAAGATATCCCAATCAAAACTCTCATCTCCAATATTTTGGTCACATTTTCCACACCAATTCATGATCATTGGGTCTCATCCAATAGGAGTCTCTAACTGTAAGATTCAATTCAATGGTTCAACCAAAATCTCTGAGTCTTGAATAAGATTCATGGAAAGTAAATAATTACCACAAACTATATCTAGGATTACTACAGCTAATGTAGAAAAGACATAGATCATACCTTGAATCATTACTAGATCCCCTATGTCATATGCCTCGACTGCATGGAACTATCACCTCCCATGTCCACTAGATCCTTGAGCCTAGTGTATACAACTTGGGGATGGTGGTTGTTACATGTAAACACGCCCACCGCATCCTAATTCTCTCCCAAAACCTCTTCCACATTCGATACCCAGAATATCAACATATTCCAGACATTTTCTATGCCTCAGTGGTCCATCTGCTATCTCATTTTTATAAGTACAGTAGGTTGGACAATATTGAGGAACATACCCCTATCGTCATAAGAATATCACCACTTTTCTATGGGATGACTAAACCCACCTTGTGAGACCTAAACTGTAGTTACTCTATCTTGGGGCCTCCTCTAGAAACATCTAGTACATCAAGGTCCCCGTTAATGATGTCATATCCTTATTGTCGGTGTATCAACTCTTTCTTTTACACTACTAACAACCACTGACTGTATCTGCTCAGCCAGGGAACTCTCTACTACAAATGATTTCCCTATCACTATAAAATAGGTAGGAATTTACTGAGGGTAGTAGTGGATCAGATATCATTATCCAAACATTCCGTGAAGGTTTGATATTACTGATCATGTATCATATCCATCAAATATTTGGAGAAGTTGGTAAGTCTCAATGATTACTCTGATACCGACATGTCATCCTTTCAAAGCTATAAAATCTCTTTGATATGCATACTCCTTATCTTATAAGGTAATAACTCATCATTTAAAAGGTTCTCAAACTATGACCATGGAAGAGTCTCCCTTTCTTAAGATCGGGTAACTATGCTCCACCATTGTCCAGTTGAGCCGTAAAGAAGGCTTGTCACTCGAACCACAATCTGATCTACTGGATTCCTGACTAGATATAAAACTAGGGCCACCACCTCAAGATAATCTTTATCCGCCTATGTGGCAGGATTTCCCTAAAACCTAAGGGGTATCTTTTACTGAAACACATGAAGCATGCTCATACTTCACACCTCATCCTCTTGTATTGCGGGTACCATGTGATTCTCTACAGGTGGAGGTATGGATGGTGTGCCACCTATAAGTAACATCTCAAGAACTGATCCATGTATTAAAGCCTTATCACTATGGGAATTATCCTAATGATAAAGCTGGTAAATCCTACCAGAAATGCATCATAGAGGCGTCTATAATAAAACAAGATGTACCATGGGAAATGAGTATACCCCGATAGATGACTCAAGAAGGACATGGAAACCAAAAACAATTTCTATATGATGTATTTACCATTATCTACCTTTCAACTTGTTTTCTCACATACTAAGTCAAAAAGAAGGATATCGTAGCCCTGGTGTATGAATTTGTTGACCACCGCACCAACACTAGAGACCCTGTCCTAAAATCCAAACTCAAAAAAATTAACACTACTACCTCAAACCAGTCTCACAGACTCTTGGTCCTAAGGTATAACTAAATCCTATAATACCACTCTATAGTGACCCATCCTAGTGGGGCCCATGCCATGACACCCTAAGTCCACCTCCAATAGGCCAGGGGTTGGTTACTAGGACCGAGTAAGCATAACACTATCATGGGAGGCACTGCCTATGTACCTTTATGCACACACACACATCTCCAATCCCACAAAATGATGAAATGTAAAAACCACAATGAAATAAATGAATGCATACCACTATATCCAACCCAATAGAGTATGACATGAAAGTAAAGTAAAGTGAAACTGGGTCAATTACAATCCCACCAAAATAGTTCTATAACCACAAGTCCAACATATAAACAAAGGTATTGGGACTACTATTTATAGCTGTAGGAACTCCTCGGCCTGTCTGGTCTGACAATCCTCTATCCGGTCCTGGTCTGCATAAGACTCTGTTAAAAGGTCACATGTTTTCACAAGATACAACACATGCGGTAAAATCCCGTGCATGGGTGAGTATTAAATTACATAGTAGGACACCCAATAAATAAAAAGCAATAATGAAAGGTGTGTTCATCTCTACACAAGTATATGTCTAGAAAACATATAAAAATAATATCCATATATCCTCAAACGAAAAAATACATTCTAGACACAATTCACAACTACTACCTACCAATTCTAGTAATTCAGTTCAAAGATTCCATGAATCAATTATCTGGGAAAACTCACTCCTAAGACTAATAGCACTAATTTTGTCTTTCTGAGAGGTGCTACTCATAAGAAATATTCATGAGAGATAGAGATAAACTAATAGATCTAAAGAAAGAGATGAGATAAAATAGATAAGGATAAAATATTTACCCATGGGGTAATACCAACAACTCCATATAAATTTACCCGCTATATAGAGGATCGACATCTGGTAGGATTGGTCGCACAATACTCAGGTCTCTACCTAAGGAATGCAGATGAATAGAAGATCCTGCACCGAGCCTCTTGGTGGATTCCAACAACTATATCTAGGACGTCCTGCTAAAGGGATCATACAAATATGAGAAGGAAAAGATATCCAACTACCTTCAGGGAAGTGATAATGGGAATGAACCCGAACAAAAATTGTCCATGATACGGTGTAAAAGAGATTCATGAAACATAGAAAGGGGTACATGGTGTATAGTAGGTTCACACGCCGTGTCCTTTGAGGTCAAGTACGGACTGTGTACAACAACCCCTGGCAGTCCTTTTTTGTCATGAAGAAGATTGGTATGTGGAATGTAGTAGATGTAACACTTCATGTCCTTCTATCTGGGTTCCACCTGTCTACTCTACCCATGTGTCGGAAAATAGTGTCAATCCGTGTATCTCTCCCCATGTACTGGTACATGGGGTACTTCATGTACTTGGTCCAAGCCAAGTCATGTGGGGGAGTACACACCATGTACGAAACCCTTGTACTCCACCCTGTGTCTATGTACTCCCTGTATACAGAACGAGTTATCCGGGAGAGACTACATGTCGGGTGGAAGAGACACACGCAATGTGATACTTATCTCATACCTGAAACCCAAGCCGCCACTCAAGGGACCCCACATGTCGTGTGATCCTAGATTTCACACCGTATACCACAGAATTTTTTAGATTCCCTACTTCACACTCTGGTCATCTTCTCCAAAGCATCGACCACCTTTCCACCATTACTTGCCAGAAACTCAAGATCTAGCCTCATTCGGTCACTCCATATCCCAAACAATGTGTTTCATATTTTGATCCAATAACGCTATGGATTAAAATGTTCATTCCTACTTAGGCTAAAGAATGTCGATGAATATGAATTCGGGGATCCATCATCGTCTGAATCACTATGTGTCTGTCTTCTCGCCTCCATCATGTCTCTTTGATCCTATATCTACGATATCAGTTAATTTTGGAAGTATTTGGGTACACAATAATCGATTGATTAGTATATGTCAAGTCGGGGGCCAAGAGACTAATGCTTATGATGAATAATGAATGGGGAGAGAAAAAATAAATTAAAAAAAGGAATGAACTTAGATCAATGTTAATTTTTACTATGGTTTATTTTTTTTATAATAATAATTAAATTTTTCAACAAATAATCACAAGAACGAACTTCTAATAAATCCCATAGAAACAAAACTCATCCTGCATGGTTACGATCGAACAATGGATCGACCTGTTTGTTGGTTGATCCAGATTCATCATTAAATTCTAGGATAGGGAAGAAAATCTAAAATGATGCATCCTACCAAGATATATGATTTCACACTAAGAAAGGTTGGTTTTTGCATCACCTTCATTGGTGATATCTATCAAGAATGTCATTCATCAATAGTTTATTGGTGATTCCATCACCCTTTGCTTCAGAGGTTTCTCAAAAGTTCTCCCTAGGGATTCTCCAGAATTCCCAGGTTTATAAAGCTAACCTTGAGATTCTTACATAGGAGTATTTTTAAATAGAAACCACTACATCAACAAAATAATTTTTATTTAAATTATTGAATGACGATCACATACATTTCAAGCTCTTACATATAATATCTGTGCGGACTAAAGTTAAGTTGTATTAAGGGAAAATACCACATTATGAACTCAATGGTGGTCTTAGATTTTCAATCCATGTACCTGTTTATTAATTATTAGGATTTACAAATAAAATTATTTTATTTTATTATTTTATTTATAGTTTTGACCATGGTGACGTTTTCTACAGATGACATGCACCAAAAAAAGATAGGTCATTCCTAGGGTAAAGACAACATTATGAGGTCAATCATACCCTTGGATTTCTGATCCGTGCACATTTTTAAGAATTATTACACTTTTTACGAAAACTATTCATTCATTCTATTAAATGTTTTATATTTTTCAAGTAATTGTTTCCAGCACAATGGGTCGTGGAATCACACGTCGTCATAGTACCTAGTCTTAAAATTAATCAATATAATATACAAAAATAACAGATGGAAAAATCCAGAACATTACAATAATGTTTAAATACCGTGATTGAGGGAGTGAATCATGGTTGGAATGATTAAAATTATTAGCCCTTTGGATCTTTTTTGTTCATTAAACAAAAAAATCTTCACTCCTTTCCTATAGAAATATATGTGTTGAAAATTAAACATGTATGAGATAAATAAATTTTACATGGTACACATGTATTAGGTAATATAAAAGGTGTATAAATATGAAATGTTCATAAATACCAAATACAATAAAAAATACTCCTATTGCAATATTTTGAACAGTTTCACTATCCTTCCTAGTAGACTACCAATCACAATTTGAATGTTGGATTCTCTCCCAAATAAAGTGTTCTCATAACACTATTAAATGATTCTTCTTTTGATCACCTAAATCAATATTGTTTACCCCAATTTTTTTGTTTCATAAAGTTATAATTTCATCCCTTTTATAAATACCTCTTTACCATAGAATGTTTGGTCAAATACCACTATTTCATTTAATATTCACTTCTACGTAACCCTATCCCAGATTTTATGAAACATTCTAATTATTTTTTAAATATGTTCACTTCCATAAAACACCAATATTTTGAGAAACCTTTATCTTTCTCAAAACTAAAATATTTTTTGAAACTCTCAAAACATTCATGAAGAAACCATGGTCAGATTGAAACATGTTGTAACATCATAAAACTGATATTCTTATAAATCCTTATCTCATGATGATCCATCATGAAGTCCATTCAGGAATGAAATTACATTGGAACATTATTATGGATTGTTGTCTTGAAAGGATGGGGAAGCTACTTATTTATATATGTTTCCACCCCTTCACAAAACATTATTTCTTGCCACTTCATTTTCATGAATCTCTACCAAATATTCAAAAAACACCCTTTATAATCAATAAAATCATGAAAACCCACCATTCACATAAACTTTCAGAAAAACATTTAATCTTCAGATAATTTCTATTATTCATCAAACTAACTAACTTTCATCAAAATTTCTTTTGTGACACAACAATATTTCATGAAATAGTTAATTTTTAGTAATTCAATGCATTTTGTATATTTTCATGGGGGACATCTTGGAAATCCATCTTGCTTGAATATTTTACATTTCTCCAAATGTTATATACAAATATTAATAAAACATTAGGAAAAAGTTCCACCTTGCACCCCTACTTTCTAAACTATTTCCAGAGCTTCCAAACTACTACTTTGAAGCTTTATTAACATAACTTGTCCACAATAATTTTATAACTCCAAAACCAACCTTGTCAGCCAAAATTTCTAAAAATAAAGGTCAACCCAAAAATAATTAAACGTGAACATGTGTTTGTTTTACCCAAATATACACCCCTTTGGATTTTTTGATAACTATTCACCATTAGATACCACATTGAACCTAGTTTATCAATATCATTGATAGCACTTTGGTAACATCCTTCTTATACAAAAATTTGAATCCCTTAAATCTAGATAGTGAATAAGGATTTTCTCAACACATACCCTAGCCCCACATGAGTCAGGCTCAGCATAAGATTCATGAGTAATATGAAAATTTCATCAATGAATTACTTATTTTCCAAAACATCCTTTTATAGATTTCTTCAATTTCTATACAATCATTTCAACTCTACAATTATAGAAGTACCATTTCATTGTCTCTAAGGAGAAAATAGGGATACCTAAGAAGAACACTTCATCAACCCCAGTGGGTAACTACATTCATCAATAATGTCATGCTAAATTTTCATGATATATTATCTTGGAAAGAATATCTTGAAAAACGTCATATTTTAAAACTCCACATATTTTTCAGCAAAACCTATTTAGTTTCCCTGCCTTTCATGATGAAAACTTCTCCCCATTCATCGATAAACCAAATTGTAACCAATTTGATGTATTACAAAAGTTAAATACCAAATTTCAATACATATGGAAAACAACCATACCTCAGTGGGGTCCCACTTCCACACTCAATCAATTGTGTGGAGTCGATTGAAATTCAAGATCTAGTCAATGATGTTCAAACATTTCTTTAGGTCAATCCCTTTTCAAAATATACAAAACCTATAGTTTTATATCCATCTATTTCAACTTCAAAATTTCATTATCCACCTAATCCATGATAAAAAGATTGTGTATTTATATGTTCTTCATCCATGAGTGACAAACTAAATTTTTTCTATGCTTTATTGAACATTAATTAACATAATGGATTCTTATCGTAGACTTCACCTCAACTCCCATACCCTCATGTTGTTAATAAATCCACAACCACTATGTGAAATCATGGGTAGTCAAAATATATTCATCTTCTTCAATTATCAGTAGGAATTAACCTTGTTTATTTTTAATCCAATCAACAAATAATCTGCCAAGATATATTGAAAAACTTGATGTGCATTTTATATCATCTATTAATCCAAAACAAATATGTTTTTGTATAACCCATTAACTATTTTTGGGATTTTCCATTGTACAAAAAACCATTATCCACCATTACCTTGATATACTAAATTATTCATTTCATTCAACATATGTTTATTTATTTGTTATTAATTTTATACCTCACTTCATTTAATGTGGAAAAAAATATTATTTTACTCTATTAAGTACAACAAACTTCCTAGTATCTTCTTATATTATTTGACAATAACTACTTTTACTTCATAATCTATTTATGGATTCATCCTATTATCAACCATAGATTTCATCTCTTTAAAATTATCCATTAAAATTATTCCTAGGACCTACATTCCATATTTGAATTGATAATTGAATGTCTCATTCCTTATGTAATGTATAAAAAACAGAAAAAACATCACTTCACCAACCATTGTTAATTTTAGAAATTAGTTAATTAATTCTAAAACCTATATTCCCTATGCTTCATTTGACCCACCAAATATTATATCATCCACATTAAAAACCATAATCCTTTGATCACACACATTTTTTATATATATATTTCAATCAACACTATAAAAATTAAAACTTGTTTTCTTTAAAAAAATATCAACTATTGAATACCATTATCTCAGTTCTTTCTTTAACACATATAGAGAAATCAAAAAACTATGTTTTCATCTTAATGGGTAAAAAAAGCATATGTATGTTTTATATACACTTTTTCTTAAAAACCCCAATTTAGGAATTTTTACTTGACATCCACCTAGAAAGAGTTGAAATTTCATAGCACAAAGAATATCTGAATTGTATCCAGCCATGAAACTACATAAAATTTCTCAAAATCATTGATTACTTAAATCATAGATTATCATTTTCAAGATAGAAATACTTTTCTTTAATTACCATTCCAAATTATATAATTTTTCTCTGAAGACTAGATTTATCCCAAATACATTCTTATATTTTGTAATTGAATCAATATCTCATGTCTAATTCTACTCGACTTGGTCAAGCTCATCATTGATAGCATAAACCCAGTTCTTATATCCATCTTGTTCTTCAGGAAAATTCTGTTTTAAATGAGATATAAAGTATATTTGTTGTAAAGGCATCATTCATTATGTTTGAACTATGACTAAATGATCACCAATGATGTAATTTTTGTCAATTTCAGCTCGAATCTTCATTATTTTGTATAAACATAGGTCTAAATTCATCATGATCATCATTAGAATCTTCTTCGGAATCATATTTTCCCACTTTAACTCCCATGTATTCACTTGTCTACTCATCACTATCATGAGGATACATTTCATTATGTTTTTGAAGATTATTTTAATTTTCTACTACTATGATATCATTTATTTAAAACAATTTTCCTAGCTAACAATTAAATCATTTATATGATTTTATTTTTCCTGTGTATTAAAGGAATAACCCTTAATATCTATGAGATTAAACATCATGTAATTATCATTGTTGATAATAAAACACTTACATATAATAATTCAAAAGTATTTCAACATCGTATTCCTTCTATACTATATCTCGTATGGAATATTTTCTTTATTAGGACACAAAATTTTTCTATTGGATAGGTAGACCAATGTCGAGACTGATTCCTTCTATAATTTATTAGTTTGGTCCTTTTTAGTGACCATTGATATGTCACTATTGTTTATGACTTGATTTCTACTCTCAACTAATAAATTTAGCTAAGGAGTTATAAATATTGAAACTCGTTCCCTTATCACATGTTTCTCAATATAATCCTCTGATTGGATGTTTATGAATTTAGTACCATCATCAATTCAGGAATCAAAATATTCTATCCAAGCAGCCTTTCATCTCCCCTTTGATATTGTGTGGTGTAACTAAAAACCTCAAACTTGTGGGAAATGAACAATATCCATTCTATCCTACTTAATTCACCAATTAAAAGAAAAAATTCCTCTTCTCATCAATGGATCTTAGTGATATAGGTCCACACCCTTCTTCTTGAACCAATACGAGCACTCTTTTTGACTCTTATTCGTTTTTCATTGAATAAATTTTTAATTAACTTCCCATTTTGGAAAACCTAAAACATATACATATGATCACATGATATATTTGGTAGTTTTACGTCTATGTCATATTTTACCGATCCATCAGGAGATGGTTGACCCAAATGGACAATTCATTTATCCGACAACATATTTCCTTCATCCTTGGATATTAATAAAAAATCATCATCTCCATTTATAAGGGAAATATTTCCCTTCATTATCTTTCCCAAAAAAATAATTATACCCTATTTAACCTTGGTGATAAAGGTATTTTTGGTTATTTTTATATCTTTCCTCGAGTCATATATTTGACTAAAATATGTTAATTTTATATTGTGACATTGAATAACCAATGAATTAGTTTTTCTTATATCATATTCTCAGAATTATTCTTTCCATGACCAATACTATCTGGGACTTCATCATTAATAATCTAACAAAACCATCCCTTTAATACTGAATTTAGGTTAATAAATTTCTATTCACCATCATATGGTAGGGGAATAAACTATGAACAAACCATATTCCCATCTGAAACAATTTTTTGAAGGGAATCTCTAAAAAACAGTTTTCTCAACTCTTCTTTCCAGTCCAAATATTTGGATTAATTTATGAAGTTTAGTGGTTTTCATGATCTTACATAGAGTATGATGGACCAATGTCATCTTGTAGGGATTTAAATATATTTTAAATTTTCGTCTCATTAAATCCTACTGTAATCCATTTTTTAAATTTTCCAAAAAGCCACTTTGAGGTAAGTGGGAACCACACATTCTGTAAATCCAAAAGAAAGACCTCATATTTCAAAATTCAAAACACCCAACACCAAACAAAATTCAAAATGAAACCTAGGATTGATAAATTGACCTCAAAAACAAATCACCTCGAGCCAAAAGTTCTGATCTATGAGTCACCACCGTTAAAAATGTCGAGGCCATTGACCATTGCACCATCATCTCCATCGATAGGTCCCTTATAACAATATCACATCCCTATCCTAATCACACTGACGGCCTCAAACAATAACTCTAGTAATAGGAACTGAACAATCACCTTCAACTTCGTCGAAGCAGAAAAAGTATAATGAATCCATCATAAAGCATTATCACAGTCTCCAAAAACTGAAAACCATAGAAAATTACCATTCATCATCATCCACACTATTGTCACCAACTTCCAAACACCACATGTCAGTAATCAACTGAGGTCATTGTAGCAAATAAAACGCATAAAAATGAACAGAACCAGCCCTGAAATGGAACCATCATGAATTACCATAAATAACTATCACTAATGTATGAGATTTAAAAAACAAAACTACAACAAAAGAGACACTACAATCCCTGATTTGAATTCCAAAGAAGAAACCAGGAAAAAACCAAACCAGGATAAAACAAAACTGGAGATAAAACACTAATAGAAAAAGAATGAGGAATCCAAGGGATGAAACCCTAAAAGAAAAGGAAAGGAGACACTAAGAATTCCATGACCACCGAAACATTTACCTGAAATCCATTGAGTATCCATCGCTACTGATCCTTCCTAGAGAGGAGCACTGGAACATGAGGTTAGATCGAGGTTGCGTTGGCTGTGGAAGAAACCATATAGCCTTCAACGATGCGGAATCGATGAAGGAATGGGCCAGACCATGAGATAGAGCCCCGGAGGATGCCATGATGATGAGAAGTAGAAGGATGAGGTTGGAAAATCTGGGAGAAGAAACCCTGAGTGAAGAGGGATTTCTAGAGAAAACCCTATAGACCGTAAGCACGGAGTGTGAGAGAGAGAGAGAGATGGAGAACCAGGAGAAAGTGGAGCGGGTGAGAGAGGTGAGAGAACCATGATAATTTGGATCCATCTCCTCAATACACATCGTTTTCATCTCATTAATTGATTCCATGAGATTATACTTTTGAGCACATTGTGTATGATTGAACACATTCATCAACATTGTTGATAACCAATATTTGGCCATGTGTCTGAATCTTTCACATAAGAAATAGTGTCCACAAAATTCATTCTTGGAATATTAAACTATTTATGGAAACATTTGTTTCCCTATTTCCCTTTAGTTTATTTTTTCAATGAAACTTATTTTTTTATAATTCTCCATATTTCTATAGTAATAACACCTGCAAAGTGGATCATTCTAGGGTGTTACTATTGTAGCACTGGTTATTATTTAGGTTCATTGAACCTTTAAATTCTAATTTAAACCCAAAACAATTATCATACATGGAGTGGGTGATTATGGACTAAAAATGATCATGATATATGTATGTATATGATTAAGCCCCATACTTTTCTTCTCACTGCAATATGACTATTGATTATGATTCATAGCACCTTTCTACTCCACTTATCCTTTTTATCTCCTAGGTAATATTTTTCTCTATGTCTCACTGAGATTAAAGAGACTCTTCAAATCATATAAATTTATTAACATGATTAAAAAGTTCTCTTCTTGTTATTTAATACATATTATTTGACCATCCATTTTGTTATCCAAACCATCAATAAATATTTTCTATTCTTGAACTTTGAACATGTACCGAAAACGTTTTTTTATTTCTCTAACATTGAAGACTTAACATTTTAAATTTATTCCATTATATGAGACTTCTCTTATTTCTACTACTGCATATAGAGTTTGGTATCATCGACCACTTATTATCATTCTCCATTTTAAATATATATACCTATATCTTCTCAATATTAACTTCTAAATATTCTAGAGATCAACCCTTTCATCATTTTTCCCTTCTTAATTATTTCTCTCTTACTTTATTTGTAAATTTAAAGAAATAAAAACCATTGAATTTTCCTTATGATACTTAATGTCGTAAAATTCATTAGCCTCAGTCAATTCATAACTATCATTCTATTATTAAAGAAGGTCATTATTTTGAATGAAATTTATCTTAAATATTTTGTACCATTCACCTTGTAAGAAGACTTATTCATGGGAATTTCGACTTTATACTTATAATACTCTTGTAATTTATTGGGTAAACATATTGCATGATGTCCATCCTTTCCACATAAAATTATTTTAAGTGGAAGTTTCCATTTGAAAATTCATTTTCCTCTCCTTATATTTATATAAAGGAATGACAGGACCTCATCAACCTATTCTTCATTCTATCCATAATCTAGTGATATTATTGATGGACTTGAATGCCACATTTTTGTATTTATTTTTTTAAACAACCTTATACTCATTATTTCTCATCTCGTACAAAATAGGAGTAATGTGTAAAATATCAAATGTTAGCTCCTTTGGATCATTTTCCCCCACTATAGATACTTTAAAAATTAAATGAGGTGGTACTATTATTTGTATACACTATATGATTATTACATACTAGAGGAAGCATTGATACCATTCAAATATTCCGCAACAACAGTCACTCAGCCAGATAATTCATAAAATAACTCATTTTTTACATTCTAATAACCCATTACTTGTTCAAAAAACACATCATTTAGCTTCATGGGATTTTGAATCACCATCATATATATTAATCAACTTTTACCATATAGAATGTGATAACATACAAGAAATAAAATTTGTGTAGACTATAATGGACAAGGATCCCAAAATTCATTGATTCCTCTTGTGTCGTTATCCAATTGTCAACGATCTAATTCTGATAAAGCTCCATTATCCACACTAGTAGAGAAGAATAAAAACTATAAATAGATCCATATGTAAGGATTAGATGTAATAATACAACTAATTCTTATAAAACTATTTTATCTATCAAATATCAGAAAACCATTCTGATTAACAACTTCCATTGTGACTACTATTTTAGAAACACTAAATTTAAACGTTTTCTCTAACACAAATTATAATTTCAAGTAGGTTAAATGCCCAGAGAGGAGTGTTGAATCAACGAATGAATGATTAAAAAAATTTACCATTTTGATATTATTTTATAATTAGACAACACAATCTTATCTTCCATTAACATAAAAATGTATGAGTTAAAGTGAAATCATGCATGAGACAAAAACTATTTACATGGTTTATTTGCACCAGGATATGCCCAAGGTGCATACAAAGGAAATGTTCCAATGAAATAAATCCAATAAAGTGTATTATAATTAAAAAGTTTAAGGTATAATCAAAATCCCTCCTAGTACACTACCAATCAAAATTGGAAATATCAATGCTCTATCAACTGAAGTGTTCTCAGTTCTCTTTCAGAAGATTCTTATTTTGACCACCTAAATCAGTATTTTTTACACCTCATTTGTCGAATCATGATGTTTTTATATATTCAATGATATGAATACCCATTGATCATTTAATTTCAAGGAAAATCATCCATGTTCATATAATATCCACTTTCATGAAACCTTATACCATCTTTTGGAAAACATTCCAATCATTCATGAATAATTTCCCTTTTTTGAAACCCCACTCATTCATGAGACATTATTCTTCTATGAAAAAAATATTAGTTGAAACTCTCAAGTCATTTATGAAGCTACCTTGGACAGATTGAAATAAGTTATTTCATCATTGACATGATGTTATTTTGAATCCATCACTCAAGACAATTATTCATGGAGTCATTTTACGAATTCAGAGGATTTGGATAGTCATTATGGATTGCTTACATAAAAAAATATAGGTATCCACTTATTTATAGAAGTTTATTCCCCTTCATTAAACATTATTTATTTCTACTTAGTTTTAAATAAGCTATTCATACTATTCACGAAACACTATTTCTTTGTGAAACGTTCATGAAAGACCCTCATTCTCATACGCATTAAAAAACATGGAATCTTCGAATAACATCTCTTTTTTAAAAATTGACCCCATTTGTGAAACTTTTTTCATAAGAAATTATATTAAAAAAACAATCAATATTTTTTAAATTCAATTCCATTCCCATATTTTCATGAGGTAGTATCAGAAATCCAAATTTTAGAAAAAATTTCCCTCTCACAAAATATTGGTCACAAATATTTGGAAAACATCCGGAAAGACTTCCATCATGAATGTGAAATGTTATAATCCAATTCCAATGCGTTCATACCACAATCTTGAATATTTTCATAATATATAGTCAACATTTATGTTGTAACCCCAAATTTGATCATATCAAAGTGATTTATCAACAAACAAAATCAACCCAAAAACATTACAAAGTCATGTTGATTCATTTTTTTCCTAACAGAGAAAAACAAGACATGAATGGTTATTAAATTTTATTTTAAATATGAAAGTTAACTCTACTTTCAGTCACAAAGTCTAACAAATGAAAAGATAAATACCTTAAACAAAAATTCATTCATCCTTTTAAGAAACATCAAAAATTGACAAAGGCATGAACATGGATTTCTTTAAGCATGGTCCGCGCAAGTTCCAAAATGGTCGGGCAGGTATACCTGCGCGCCACATATTGGGTGCGCAGGTGACCTGCGCGCCCTATTTGATTTTCTCCCAAGGTCTTCAGTAGCCTATAAATACCCCATGTGGGCCTCCCATTTTGGGGAGGAAAAATTCCAAAAGTCATATTTGAGCTCCCGGCATCCTAGTCTCTTCTTGAAGTCTTTCGAACACTTCTAAGGTAATTGCTTACCTAGAATGGAAGATATAAAGAGGGGGAACAAGGCCTAAGTGTTTTAATTCACCTGCACTTGCGCACCTAAGTGTCTAACCCTTAAGGGAAATGGTCATACCTATACGCCACCTTATCCCTTTAACAGAACCTCTGCGCCCATCATTTGGAAGTATTTAGGGATAATACTAAGGGCTTGAGCCAACCCTCGCCCAAGTATTACCCTATGGGTTGATCGGCGCGCAGGTACACATGTTCCACGTAGGTACACGTTCATGTCTAGGACCTGCGCGCCCAATCAAAACTTGTGCACCTACCTCTTTTTGGGTTCCCCTCTTGCCTATTTAGCTCTTTTCTTCAAATACACCTCTCCTCTTCAAGACTTAGCCTTCAAAACCCTCTTCAAAGCCATTTGTTTTCACATGGTTCCTTTGTTGGCTTCCTTATCTGAAAGGAATTATATGGAACATCTCTTAAAACCAAGTGATTTACATATATTTATGTCACTAAGGTTAGATATTTCATTCATTCAACCTCATCCTTTAATGATGAGAGGATCTTTAATTTGGGTCTCCTTTTTAGGAGTAATCCCCAGTCACAAGTTCCCCAATTTGGGCCTCCTTCTCAAGAGTAAGCTCCAAATTCCATTTTCTCTAACCTGGGCCTCCTCTTTAAGAGTAAGCCCAAGTCTTAATTTCATCATTCTGGGCCTCCTTTTCAAGAGTACGCCCAATCACAAGTTTTCCAATTTGGGCCTCCTTATCAGGAGTAAGCTCCAAATTCCAAGTTCTCTAACCTGGGCCTCCTCCTTATGGGTAATCCCCAGTCATAAATTCCCCTTAACCTGGTCCTCCTCTTTAGGAGTAAGCCACAATCTTAATTTACTTTTGATTTGGTCTTCCTTCTAAATAAAACCCAATCATAAGTCCCCTCTAACTTGAGAATCATTTCCAGGATTAAGTCCTAAGTTAAGTATCCAAATCTCCATAAAGCACATATACCTTTATGGACCTTGTTCCAGTGTTTCTTCCCTGAATTAAATCCTAATCTTCATCTATCTGGGAAGTCATACAAACATAAGCCCCACATCATTTCCTATTATTGCATCTTTCGTGGAACAATCATCAGGTTTTACTAATACCTCTTGTTTCTCACACCGAGCATGACTCACATGAGCATAGAGTGTAAAAGTAATTGTGAAATATTTCTTTTAGCCATTAACCATGTATAAACCTCATACTTGTTCATTCAAACTATTTGGGTTCTGATTCCTTTTCTAACCAAGGATATGTAGGTTTCCCATCTCCGGGTACGATCCCAACTCTGAAATAATCCATGTCCTTCTGAATGACAATAAACTTCATGTGCCCCACTGAGTGGCTTCAAAACCAGTATGGTTATCTTAATGAACAAGAGATATATATATAATGTATTGAAGGATATCGTTGACTAATAATCTTTAACAAATACTGATGATTCTCTATCGATGAAGAATCTGAAATACATATAAAAGATTCTCTAAATCACATACATATTAATAATTGATTGCTAGATCTAAAGGAATGCTCATTTTCATACTTGGTAATTTAATAAGGATTCAGAAACATAACATAAATCTATAAATAGAGTCTCGAAGTAGAAAATAATTCCCCCCAAACGGTGTGATGAGTCCGGCCTCCCATCCTCTCGACCAATGGAAATTCCTAAGCCTCATCGGTTTACAAATAATGAGCACCTACCTTTGGAAAGTAGGTCCAAATGGATATAGAGTCATTGAATGTTTCTGGTTCTACGAACAAACACGTTTGAAACCAATTGTAATGTTTGAAACTTAAACAAACGAGATCATCCCCATTTCCAGAGCAGAACAAAAAATGTTGAACCTGACGGGAATCCTTAACTAAGTTAAAATGATGTTTTACTTATTTGTTAGGCCCCTATTTAAAACTCATTGACAGGGCCAACAAAACAATCAATAACATATGTGCTCATCCAAAAGATGTAGTGGCTGAACTTGTCTTGATTATGACTTTTATATCAAATAGGCACTCTTTTCCTAGATCGTATGCCTTACAGAAATGGCTTCTCTAAAGTTCACACCTGTGAATACCTCTACTGTGAATGCATCTGCTGCTACTCCTGCTGGATCTTCGTCCGCTCTGAGGATGACATCACCTAATCAGTGTCTTCAATGATGGGTATCAAATGCACTGGTTAAGGAATACCATCATCACGGTACCACTTAGACTCGGGAGGACGCTCGAAAAGCCCTCTAAGTCAATAATTCACCCTCATTGTCCGGACAGTGACGACCATCAATCATGAAGAAGGTGGTTCCAACCACCGTCTCCAACTGTTTTGGGTCGTTATCCCCGAAACAAAATCACCAGTCCCTCCCATATTATGCAGAGGTGAATGAGAAGGTCACTCAAGGCCTTAGTTCACAGAGAAAAGAGTCTTTTATGAGGGCTCCCATCAACAATTTCCGCCAGACTCGTGTGGCATTGCACCCTCAACATGAAGAGGGTATCACCTTTAGGGGTTCAGCACAAGTCCCTCAGACTTGAGTCCGTAAGATAAACTGCCAGAGGCCAAATCTAGTCAACAGGGAGCAGGTTCTTACTTCTTCCCCCTCCAAAGAATTCCATCAAGCCAGCTTGATGGAAAGCAACAAGCAGGCACATACACCTGCCCATAATACCCACTTTTGTCGACAAGTGGTTCCTAAAGTGAGTAAACAGGTCTCTAAGAATAAGGCCCATTCAACACAGTCAAGAAATCAAGATCCAGCCTGTAATAAGGCCTTGCTCAATAGTAGAGTTCTTGAAGCCCTCAGACAATTATCTATTGGAATTCAAGATTCTACTCTCTCATTTCCCAATAGTGGTAAGATTAATTCTGAAGGACTTAACCAGACACTTCCTCATGAAGGATTGTTTCATGATAGTTCGGTCTATCTCGAAGTATCATCTTCATATTAGAGCCTGAATAACCCTCTGTGTGGCCAAAAGATCAAGGAGAAAAAAGTTTCATCTTTTGTTGTAACCCACCATGGTGGTCCTCCCCATGATGATGAATTTTTCTGTGAAATCCCTCTCAGCAGTTGTAATTCGCATTTCCTGAAAAATCCTTCAAAGGACAATGAAGTAATAAGAAATCCCTCTTATCTTGAGACACTTTCAAAATTAAAGCTAGTCATGTTTGATGATTTAACTCTAGCAGGTGAAATACTTTCTCAATCAGAAGATAGCCCAGGGTGTAGGTCATTCTCCGAACCACCCCTCGGTCATTCATCTTCTAGTTTGATCAATAAACTATCTACTAATCCTGTTGAATCTGATGAAGCAACAAGGAATCACCAGCTCTGGTCTAATCAGGTAGAAGAATCATCATTGAATGATAAAGAGGAAATGTTAAATATGAGAAAACAACTAGCGAAAGGTGAAGTTCCAGTCATGGTTTGGCCTTTGGATGACTCTCAGTATGACATTCCATAGATGTTGACAGAAGATTGTATTCACGATATTCATCTCAACATGTGGAAAACATTTTTTCAATTGAAAAAGAAAATATTATCTTATGATGAATATGAAAATCATGTCAATATAACATAAGGTTTACAATGCCAAATTGATTTGGCCTCTCTCTTAGTTTCTTGATATCCGAAGGCTCAAAAGCAGTAGAGAGCCCTTCAGCGTTCGTGCATTGTCGCACTAAAAATATTGCGCCAATTAATTTCTAATGCCCCATCTGGTTATCATATAAGTGGATGGAGTGTTCATGGATAACTTCATTTCATTTTACTCTCCATTCAACAAAGCCCGCCAAAAATGGTCTCATGCAATGTTATCGCCCATGGACGGCCACCACCAATTGGCTTTGTTCGTAATAAAAGGCTTGTTTAGGAACATGCCTCAACTAGTCCTTCCCAAAGTTAGGCATAATATGAAAATGTTGTCGAATTAATCCTGCATCGGGAAAATGAGAATATTGTACAGGCCTCTCATTTAGAGTGTGCACATCATCAGGTGACAGAAGTTTCAGAAATCATCCAGCGTTCATTTGAGCCAGGTGATTTGAGTGGATGTAGGTTGGTGCATCCAGCCAATTTCTGGAATAAAGTCCGTAAGATCAGGAGATATTTTAAGAAACTATCAAATGAAGAAACTCAAGAACCACCCCAGCTTTCCAGACTGGGGACTCTTTTAACCCAACCCCCAGAATCAACAAATATAATTCAAGGAGTTGAGAAGGAACAGCAGGAACAACCCCTATCCACCGGACTGGGGACATTTTCAAATCCTCATTCACTTCCTTAGAGAAATTCAGTCTTCTCTCGATTAGGGAATAATACACAAGAAGAAAGAAGATCCTAATTATCAGGAGATATCCTCTAAATTACAGTTCATCATGAAGTTCATCAGGGATCAAATCAACAAAAGGAAATGTCTCATCAATGACATGGAAAAAGACAGTATCGCAGAAATGTCGATAGAAGGGATGAAATGCATTATTAATCAATAAATTCCATCAAGGTTGTTGTTGTTGATCCTCCAGAATATGTGTCTCACTCAGAGGGATCAAATGAAGAAGTTCTTGGTCATGATGTTGTACACACATAGGCAAATGAATAAAATGTGTGTACACGAAATCAAAGGCTTACCCAGAATCTAGGTATTCCTTCAAATAATCAATTTCCCCCTATCCAAAAGGCATTCAACAATTGGAAAGGAAATAATCAGGTTACATACCCTTCCTCTGGATAAGGCCAATCACTCTCACTACAGAAAAGGTTCGCACAACAAGAGGAATAAATGAAGGAGTTGAGGAGGTTGAATGAAGAACTTCTACAAGGTAGTCTTCCTCCTAAGTGTGCTAGATTCAGTCAGCCAAGGGAATTTGTTGGGGATACTAAGATGGATCAAGAATATTATCATTTATCAGTACACCCTCAAAAGTCTAATTCTATGGGTCAGGTGCAACAACAACCGGTGGTGTTATCATCAGTTGCAGTGCCAGCCACCACATCTGTCCATGCTCCAGTTGTTGCACTTGCTCAGGTCCATGCTCAACCGGATGTTTCTAAAAAATTAATAACTACTATTAAGTCTTTGACACCTCGGTTTGATGATATGGAGGGAAAAGTGCAGAAATTCAACCAGAAAAGAGAGCTTACCCTGAATGGGTTGATGCAATTCCTCCCCCATAAATTGTTTCAAGTACCACATTGAAAATATTTAATGGTTCGGGAGACTAGAGAAACAATTTAAACATTTTTTTTCTCATTGTGACCCTATGATGGGAACCCCTCATCAAAAAGAAGCAGTTAAGCTCAGGTGTTTTGTACATTCATTACAAGGACCTGCTTTTGTTTGGTATACAATCTTGCAATCTTGGTTGATTACCGGGTGGGAAGATCTTCATCAATGATTCCTTCTTCAATTCAGATATACTTTTCCAAACACAATAGTTTTTTATCTTAAAAATTGTAATAAAAGGGAGAATGAAAGTTTTTTAGATTTCATTTCTCGCTGGAAGGTACTAACATATTCCCTGAGCTTAGCACTCCATCAAGAGGAATTGTTGCCAATCTGTGTGGAAAATTTTCGTGATGAATTATACACACTGTTGATCCCAGTGAAATACAAAGGGGAGTTTCGAGACCTTACTTCAATCTCTTAGTAGATTGAATACTCTCTTACAAAGACTAAGGATAAAACTCGTGTAATTCCATCAGCTCTAGGATGGAGAATGGGTAGAGTAGAGACCTCTACAATTACACTTAAAAAATCACGTGTACCTACTTCTACTTCAAAACCTTCATCTTTCCGAAGGACTCCACCTCTTAAGCATCAATAACAGAGTCGTTTATTCAATATGATCAAAGAGATCAAAGACAGATACAATTTGAGGAGTTAAAGAGCAATGTTTATTCTTTCCGAAATGAACAGGTTCCTAGTTACTTCATTTCTGCTCTGGAAAATAATTTGGTTCAATTGCCAAGGCCCAAAAGGCTGAACAAGGAAAGAGATGAAGACCATCCCAACTATTTCCCATTTCATGAGATGTTGGGGCATCCCATTTAAGAATGTTTTGTCTTCAAAGACCTCCTACAAAAAATGGTGGACTCGGGAAATGTCAAATTAAAAGGTTCTTCTGCTCAGGTAGCAAGTGTTACTGCTTCAGATCCATATAGAAGAATGTGAGTGGCAAGAAGTCAAAAGCAAAAATATACAGAAATATGATGATTGGATGGTCAGAAAAACAATCAACCAAACTCATGACATTTTACAAACTCAATTGAAGAAACCAATTGTGTCTTCTTCTATGAATTCCACAGTAAAACCCCCTTCATCAGAAGGAAAAACCTCAAAGAAATGGCATAATTCAAAGAAAACAGTGCAGTCAGAATAAGATGAGATCATGTCAAATCCCAAGTTGTCTTTGACTCTGGAAGATTTTATGCCATATACTTCGAATCCATGGGCACCACCCCCCCAAACGGCACATCCTAAATTGGATAATCAGGTAGAGTCTTCATCAGATGAAGAGTTGATCTATAGTTATGTTAATATGATTCACTTCACAGATCCTTATGCCAGTCACAGTTTCGAGCTTGATGATCCTAAATTCCCTATATGAAACAGAGGAATTAGAGGGAGTTCCAGATGCCTCGGATATAGAAGAAGACGTTGATATCCCAAAAGCCACTATTCCAATTCTAATCATGCTAGAACTGTGTATGCATCAGAAACTAATGGCATAGCCCTTCAGTGAGCTCAACAAGAACAATAAAATTTTTCCATGTGTGGATGATTCAGTCATGGAACAGTTATTTTGGAGGATCGGTTGGAGGTTACACCTTCTTTCTCTCAGCAAGTAAATAGACCTAGTCGGTCTAATATTCCAAAGCAAGGATTATTTCCAACTCCTACACCGATACAAGAAGAATCAACTTCTAAAGCACCTACAGAACCACATGTTCTTGTTGGGAAATGCAGACCTTTGGATCAAAAGTATGTTGTCTTGAAACATTTGGCCCAATTACCGGCCAAGTTATCAATTATGGTTTCTTTAAATCTATCAAAGGATATTCAGGAGGCACTCATTGAGGCTTTTTCAAGTCCTCAGGAATTATAAACTGAGATTGTTTTGGCTGAAGTCTACCATGTTGAGAATAATCATATAGAATGCCATGCAGTGATATCTTTCACAGATGAAGATGAGGATGATGTTGTGCATGGACATATTAGAACTTTGTATTTATCTGTAAAGGTCAATGATATAGACATCTGAAGAGATTTCATTGATAATGGTTCAGGAGTCAACCTCATCCTCATTCGTACACTTCTTCGATTGGGCCTCACTGAATCTGATTTATCTCTTTCTACTATGATGTTGCAAGGATATGATAAAAATGAACAAGAACCTCTGGAGGAGATTACACTATGAACATTGTTTGGAGATCTTGTATCCAATTCAGATTTCATCATTGTTCTTCATGACACAGCTTTCAACATTTTTCTTGGAAGACCTTGGCTTCGTCATCAGGTGGTTATACCCTCATCATACCATCAATGTCTCAAATATTGTTTCAACGTTCAAATTGGGACATTGTATGGTGATAAAGCCACATTCAAAACATTTGAATCTCAATACATTGATGCGGAATTCTATCACATGGAGGGAAAGGAGGTATCCCCTACAAGCGAGGTTAAAAAAGTTAAGGCTCCATATGGTTTGGAAAATAATCCAGTAAACCCATTCATACATGTGAGTATAGATTATGTGTTTCCTATTAGTCAAATTGTCCGGATAGACCCAAATACATTTACTCTTATGGAAACTTCCATAATTTTAATTACAGAAATCAACCCTGACAGCATGAGAGAAATTGGTGATTCACCAAGCAATGATGAATGCTCAAATGGAGATGTCTTCATTTCATCCGCTGAAATCTAGAAATTCTATACTTCATCAACTAGTCCAGAAGAAGTTATAGCAATGTCAGAGGTGAACTATGATATCGATTATCAATCCATTATCTCCTATTTATTACCCAATAAAGACCCTTCATCATCAATAGGGTCGGAAATGGAATCTTCTTCTTCAAGATGTTCAAGTTTTAACATCTTTCTTGATCCTGGAAATTCTGCTTCATCATCTACTATGCGAGTAGAAATAGAAAAAGTAACACGTGTTGAAGAATAAGAGGAAGATCTCAGGGATGCTCCTCCAGCATTTGAAGAGGGTATCTCAACCACTGTGGATGAACTCAGAGAAATAAATCTGGGTACAAAAGAAGATCCACACCCCACTATAATTAGTGTGGCCATGACTCTTGAAGAGAAGGAAATGTATATTTTATTTTCGATGCAAAATCGAGATATATTTGCTTATAACTATACATAAATTCTAGGGATTGATCCTAATGTTTCTACTCATCATTTAGGTTTCCCAGAAGAACATCGAGGATTCAAGCAAGCCGCAAGAAGAACACACCCAACTTATGCTTCCAAAATTGAAGGTGAAGTGGATAATTTTATCAAAGATAAAATCATCAGAGAAGTTCAATATCCCAAATGGATAGCTAATATTGTCCATGTGAAAAATTAGAATGTACAAATTAGAGTTTATATTTATTACATAGATCTTAATCGCCATTGTCCCAAGGATGATTTTACAGTTCCGATCATAGAACTCTTAATTGATGCAATAGCTTGCTAGGAAGCACTTTCCTTCATGGATGGATATTCAGGGTTTAATCAAATCTGAATGGCTCCATAAGATGAAGAATCAAAAGCCCTCAGATCCCCTCAGGGTGTGTTTTGCTACTGGGTAATGCCCTTTGGCCTGAAGAATGCGGGCGCAACATATTAGCGTGCCATGCATCGTATCTTCAAACCCTTTTTAGGGAATTTTTTGATTGTTATGTGGACGATTTGGTGGTTAAATCCAGACGACGTTCTAATCACTTGGATGATTTGGAAATCATATTCCACAAACTTCGGCACCACAATTTGAAGATGAACCCCTTAAAACGTTCTTTTGGGGTAACCTTAGGAAAACTTCTCAGCTTTGTTGTACACCATCGTGGTATAGAAGTCGATCCTGATAAGACAAAGTCAATCCTTGGTATGTTGCCTCCTTGAAATTTGAAGGAATTGCGAGGAATTCAATGACACTTAGCCTATATTCTGTGTTTCATCGCCAATTGGGCAGGAAAAAGTTTACCCTTCACCAAATTGATGAAGAAGGGAGTCACTTACCAGTGGACTGAAGAATGTCAAGAAGCATTCAATATTCTCAAGAAATATCTCGTGATTCCACTGGTATTAATGACACCTGTTGAAGTAGGACAACTTATTCTTTATGTGACAGCTTTAGAGAGATCATTGGGTGCCTTCCTTGTCCAAAATAATGATGCTGGGAATGAAAACAACCTTTACTATCTCATTCAGACTATGCTTGAAGCAGAAACACAATATTCAAGTATTGAGAAGTGTTTCCTAGCATTAATCTTTATAGTTCATAAATTGAGACACTACCTACAACATCATGAGGTCCAATTGGTATCTCACAATAACCCTTTCAAATTCATCCTTATTTGTCCAATGCTTACAGTACATCTAGCAAGGTGGGAAGTTATTTTGCAGAAATTTGATATCCAGTATGTGTCTCAAAAGGAGATAAAGGGCCATCCTCTGGCTAATTTCCTTGCTGAACGTCCTTTAGTAAAATATACATCTTTAGATATTTAACTTCCTGATGAAGAAGTATTTTATATTAAACATAATCTTCAACCATGGGAAATTTACTTTGATGGTGCTTCTAAATGTCCAACAGGGAAGAAAATGGAAGATCCTAAATTCAACAAAGCTGGGTTAGGAATTGTGCTCATTTCTCTGGAAGAGGGAGTTCTACCATATACCTTCTTATAGTGGGAAGGCGGTACCAATAATGAAGCATAATATCAAGCTCTCATTGGAGGATTGGAGTTAGCGCTTCAAGCACAAGTGAATCACTTAAAAGTGAAAGGTGATTCGGACCTGGTAATCAAACAAGTCAATGGGTATTATGCCATCAGAAAATAATAGTTAATCCTTTTTTATGATTACATCAGAGATTTAATGGAGGAATTTACATCGGAACTGACATTTTCTTATGTCCTACGATCACAAAATTCCCAAGGTGATTCACTGGCTAATATAGCCACAACTCTGGAAGATCCAAATCGGGATGAGACAATCATCAGTATTGCCCACCGTCGTACAATTTCACATTATGTTCAAACCAAAACAGAAGAAATCAATGAAATTAGTCCCATTTCTGAACCATATGGTCATACTACAGGATGGATGACACATATCAGGGAATACCTTCAAAATGGAACACTTCCACCTGAAAGTGCAGGGAAAAAACAACTCTGGAGATGTGTGGTCAATTTTACTCTTTATGACAACACAGATCACTTTGAAAATTTTCTCTAGAAAATATTTTTTGATGGAGTTCTCTTTAGATGCATTGATGGTGAAGAAACAATGGCTATCATGAAAGAAGTACATGCAGGAGTGTGTAGTGCCCACCAGTCTGGACATAGACTGTCTGATCAAATTCGAAGGCTTGGATACTTTTGGCCTTTAATGATACAAGATTGTGTTTATTTCATGAAGAACTTTCATTCATCCCATGTATATTCCAATTTCATTCATCAAACTCCAGAGTTTCTTCATACAACTAAATACTCATGGCCATTTTCCAAATGGGGAATGGATGAAGTGGGACATTACTCTTCAGCTACAGCCAAGCAGTTTAATTATATTCTTACTACTACTGACTTCTTTTCAAAATTTGCAGAGGCAATACCTCTCAAAGAAGTTAGTTATAAAAGCATTGTAAACCTAATTATTTCTAACAGCATTACCAGATTTTGTGTCCCTCATACCATATTGACGGAAAATGGCACCAACTTCAGTTCATCTGAGGTAAGGAATTTGTATCAAGAATACAACATCAAATCCAAGAATTCATTTAGGTATCATGTAGTGGAAAATGACCAAATATAATCCTTCAATAAGACTCTTTCAAACATACTAAAAAAGATGGTGGATAAAGATAAGAAATAATGCATTGATAAACTATTCCATGCTTTATTGGATTATTGAACCACCACCCGCACTGCAATGCGGTCAACTCCATATTCATTGGTATTTGGAATGGAAGCAGTCTTGCCCATTGAAGTTCAATTACCTTTTCTCCGAGTATCCATTTGTGATCAGTCATCTATAGATGAACAATCTCTAAACCGATTGGATGAATTGGAACGATTAGATGAGAAAAGATTGTGCACCCTGAATCACTTGGAAGTCTATTAGAATCGAATAGCATGAGATTTCAACAAAAAAGTTCGTATTCATTGATTCATTCAGGGAGAATTGGTATTGGTTATCAGAACTCCAATGATACCAAGAAAGAAACCTCCCAAGCTTGAGCCAAACTGGGAAGAACCTTACTCAATACATAAGGTCTACTCCAATGGAGCTTATTCTTTAATCTCAACGGATGGAGAACTCATCACTACTCCAACCAATGCCAGATTCCTGAAGAGGTATTTTGTGTAACACAAATACTAGATGTCCAATGTGACGTTCAACTGTGACGTCCAACATGATGTTAAACTGTGACATCCAACATGATGTTAAACGTTGACGTCCAACATGACGTTAAACTGCATGACCATCATCCTAGCAATACGATGTTAAACCTTTCACCTCTTCATTCCACATGACATTAAACTGTGGAAAATTACCTAATACATCCTAGCTACATGACGCTAAACTGTATATAACTCCATCATATAACATGACATTAATCTGTATTGTCCCCCTTTTAGTATAGCATGACGTTAAACTGTGTTGTCATTACTGCGTGACATTAAACTGCACAGTCCCCAAAGTCCTTACTACAAGACTTTAAATTTCATAATATTCTCTTTCATCTTACCTATATGATGTTAAACTATACATCCCCCTCTTTTTTCCTTACTGCATGACATTAAACTGCATAGTCCCCCATCGTCCAACATGAAGTTAAACTGTATTGGTCCTCATCATGTCCAGTAAGATGTTAATCTGCATAACCATCATCCTAGCTATACGACATTAACCTGTGCATCATTAGGGTTGTTTCTACCTCTTGTTTCTCACACCGAGTATGACTTACGTGAGATTATAGTAAACATAAACCATAACACCCTCTCGTGTCTGCTAGCCATGCGTAAGTCCCAACACCATTTTTTAGGTTTTTGTCCTCAAGAGAAACTTGATCACTAATTCATTCTTCAATTTAACTATGTGGAATTTGATCCTTGCCTTCTAGGTTGGGTATGTAGGCAACCTCCTGAGGTTCAAGCCCAAAACCAATCTCTTCACATCGGTTCACCTCCATCTCATACGATGTTGATTCGTGAAACCACCCGCAGAACCAATATTTTTTAAATTGGTTCACCATTGTACTTGATATATGACATTAAACTATTTGAATTTTTTTCCTATATGACAATAATCTATAACATTCTTTGACACCCTCACCTGAGACAGAATCATTATTTACATTGATCTCCAATCATGTTATATTCTAAATACTATGTGCACACATGGAAATTCCCAATCCTTTTATCTTGGGTCAAACCATCATTGCACTAAATTCCCCTTTCAACCTACATATGTACGAACCAAATCTGTACAGAGGGTATTTCAAGAACTACATACGACTTGACTCCCATTCTTATGGGATACATAGGAAAGTTCGAGCATCCCTCGAATCCTGCCCCACGACTTTGGACCTAACCCAAAATTTCACTTTCAGTCCCTTGGCAGAAAATTCTCCCTTTGAAAACATGAATGTGGTATGAAAACCCTAGTCTTCATTAACATCAGATTTACAACAAACACACACTGCATATTCCTTATAATAGTCCTAGTTCTATGACCCTAAACTAAGATCTCCTACACTATCATCCCACATGACATTAAAGTGTATTTCAAGAACTATGTATGGATTGATTCCCATCCTTAAGGGATACGTAGTGAATTCCAGTACCTCAATTCAGGACCCAGCTACAACATGATTATGGTTAGCATTGTTATGTGTATCTCTACATACATGGAATAATTCCCATTTTGATGTTTCATACTCCTATCCTTAAATACTTCTAGATCTACATAACCATTTTCTTGACTTCTGGTCACAAAATGTCTGATACCTGAGAATTCTTTTTCCTGACTATGAATCACGTGCCCTTAGACGGCCTTGCATAAGTAGTCTACATAACATACATATCAGTAAAAAGACTCTAATATTTGACTATGAAGCCAATGCCCTTAGGTGTCCCTCCATAATTAAACCCCCTAATGGGTTTGTCAAACAGTGGTAACTTCATTTTTTGGAGGAAAACCTCTTTTGTCCCTATTCATCTTAATGACAATATGTAGGGATCCGCAAAAATAGACATCCTTAACATATTTTTCCCATACACTTTTTCATTATCTGAAAGTATTTAAGTTGATGGTTTATATTTCCCTTCCCTATGTTTGGGTCAGAACTTCGCCGGAGTGACATTAATCCAATTCTTTGACAATCTGGATTGGAAATATCCTCTCCATATTCAATTACCACTCTCCATAGAGAAAACTCTATGATTTGGAAAATTTTAATCTCCATAAACTTCCACTGTATTTTTAGCAGTAGAAAAGTAAATTTCTGAGAGTTATTTTTCCTGACTATACAGCATGTGCCCTTAGGCGGCCTTGCATAAGTAGTCTACATAACAGACCTGTCATCCAAAAGATGCTATTATTTGACTATGTAGCCAATGCCCTTAATGGCCCTGCATAACTCAACCCCCTAACGAGTTTCTTAAATAGTGGTAGCTTTATTCATGGGAAATAATTCTTCTAATGCCTTTTATCCCTTATTCATATCATTCCTTAGATTCAAAATTTCTTAAGTCGTAGTTTACATGTTTTCCCCTATACTTGAATATGGAAATATGTTTTCAGATAAATTATCAATGAATTGAGTTAATTTTAATCCATTCCTTCAAAGCTATTTCGACTTTAATCATTAGCCTTTTTTAAGTCCGGTGTGTATGACATTAAACTGCCCACAAAAGACAAGGGAACTCTTAATAAAAGTGAAGTCCTAGCTCAATAAACATACATTTCGTATGATTTAGGTAATATTGAGCAATTAAAAGATTCAATGTCTGTAGGGTTATTTTTATAATCCTAGTAAAAATAAAACTATTCTTACTATGCCCATTGGATTAGGTAAAAATTTAAAGTAGGTAGCAAAAGAAGGCATGCACAAATGATGGAAGATGAAATTGATTTTCATTGATGAACAAGAGTTAGAAGGAAATCCACAAACTGGAGTCTCTTCTATTTTTCAGGAATTACAAAAGGATTTCAACATAACTCTTCATTTTATTTACAGCATCACGAGCTTCATCAGTAACTACCTGGAATTAATTCATTCAACTGGATATAAAAAGATATGCAGTGATACTAGCTGTTCTTGGAACAATTGTAAAAGAATGTTCTTGAATGCGGTTTGAGAAAATTTTCTTATGATCAAACAGTGACTCGGTTTCTGTCCAAGAGACTTGGAAGATGGATACATGGATTTGACAATGGAGTATTGGAAGTAGAGAGCCATTTGGAGAGAGTACTCTTTTTAGATGTTGTTCTAATTCCATGATAATCTTCTCTCCACCAATCAGAAGAGTAAAACATATCATCCCATGGGTTTTCCATTTTCATATCTGCAAGGAAATTTCATGGAAGAAAAATTTTAAAGTTTACACCATTGTTTCTACTCTTAATGCACCGCATAACTAAAATAGTGGGGTAGCAGTGCGGCTGCATCTCAGGAATATAGTTCTTTGCATCTGCAACATTGACTCCTTGTAGATTACCATGCCCATACAGAGGTAGGTGGATTATTTGTGGGAAATTAACATGATATTTCTTCAAGTACTTGGCCAAATCTGGGAGAGTGTTATTGAAGACAGTATAGTAATCATGGCCATCAACGTTTATCATGTCATCAATCCGCTTGCTAGCCAGTTCATCAGCCATTCTGATTCTTCTAGGAGCTATTGAATCTGCACAAAGGTCGAATAATTAAATCATATGTAAGTTGATTTTTCATAAAATTTGTAAAGAATAGTGAAAATAATGTCTAAGGCATTAAGGCACGCAAGAACAATTTTGGTGCGCAAGTCTCATCCGGTCGTGCAGGTTTGGGCGTGCAGGTATCACCGCGCAAGTCAAAATACCTCTACAGAAGTGCGAAAACGAACAGAAGCATTGAAACCATGGAAAATAAATAACTTGTGCGATGAGATAAACATGTGCGATGAGAGCTCATAAGCGTTCAAAGTTGGGTGCATTGTGCGAGAATGGCATGTATATTTATAGGCAAGGCCACAGCCCTATGCACCACTACCTGTGCGCTCAAAACGTGTGCGCCATTCTTCCTTGGTTTTCTCCTTTACCTCAGATTCAAATCCTCCTTCCTTTCGGATCCAACTCTGAGGGGGGACTTTTTTTATGCTACTTTTCATCACAGAGTCTAACTAATGAATAGGGAAATACCTTAAACACAAAGTGATTTATCCTTTAAAGAAACATCAAAAATCGACAAAGGCATGAACAGAGATTTCATTAATCATGGGTTGTGCAACTTCCAAGATGGTCGTGTTGGTATAACTGTGTGCCACATATTTGGAACATAGGTGACCTACATGCCCTATTTGATTTTCACCCAAGGTCTTCAGCAGCCTATAAATACACCTTGTGGACCCCCCATTTTGAGGAGGAAAAATTCCAAAAGTTTGATTTGAGCTCCCGGTACCCTAGTTTCTTCTTTAAATCTTTCAAACACTTCTACGGTAATTTCTTACCTATAATGGAAGATCTAAAGAGGGGTAACAAGGCATAAGTGTTGATATTCCCCAACACGTGTGCGCCTAAGTGTCTAACCCTTAAAGGAAATGGTCACACCTGCGCGCCACCTTATCCCTTTAACAGAACCTGCGTGCCAATTATATGGAAGTCTTTAGGGATAATAAAAAGTTCTTGATCCAAGCCTCTCCCAAGTATTACCCTATGGGTTGACCGGTGCATAGGTACTCCTATGCCACACAGGTACACTTTCACGACTAGGACCTACACGCCCAAACAAAACTTGCGCGCCTACCTCTTTTTGGGTGCCCCTGTTACCAAGTCAGCTCTTTTATTCAAATCCACCTCTCCTCTTCAAGACATAGCCTTAAAAACCTTCTTCAAAGCCATTTTTTTCCATGGTTCCTTTATTGGCTTCCTTATTTGAAAGGAATTCTGTTGAACATCTCTTAAAACCTAGTGATTTACATATATTTATGTCACTAAGGATAGAGATTTCATTCATTCAACCTAATCCTTTAAAGATGAGAGGATCTTTAATTTTGGCCTCCTTTTCAGGAGTATTCCCCAGTCACGAGTTCCCCAATTTGGGCATCCTTCTCAGGAGTAAGCTCCAAATTCCAAGTTCTCTAACTTGGTCCTCCTCCATAGGAGTAAGACCCAGTCTTAATTTCCTTAGTCTTGGCCTCCTTTTTAAGAGTAAGCCCCAATCACAAGTTCTCCAATTTGGGCCTCCTTCTTAGGAGTAAGCTCCAAATTCCAAGTTCTCTAACCTTGGCCTCCTCCTTACGAGTAATCCCCAGTCATAAATTACCCTTAACATGGGCCTCCTCTTTAGGGGTAATCCCCAGTCTTAATTTACTTTTGATTTGGGCTTCCTTATATATAAAACTCAACCATAAGTCCCCTCTAAATTGGGAATCCTTCTCAGGATTAAGTCCAGAGTTAAGTATCCAAATCTCCATAAAGAACATATACCTTTATGGACATTGTTGTCGGGTTTCTTCCCTGAAGTAAATCCTAATCTTCATCTATCTGGGTAGTCATACATACATAAGCCCCACATCATTTCTTATGATTTCATCTTTCGTGGAACAATCGTTAGGTTTTACTAATACCTCTTGTTTCTCACACCGAGAATGACTCACATGACCTTAGAGCGTAAAATTAATTATGACATCTTTCTTTGAGCCATCAACCATGCATAAACCTCATACTACTTCATTCGAACTATGTGGTTTGTGATTCCTTTTCTAAACAGGGAGACGTAGGCAGCCCAAATGCAGGTACAATTCCAACTCTAAAATAATCCATGTCCTTCTGAATGAAAATAAACTTCAAGTTCCCCACTGAGTGTCTTTAAAACCAGTATAGTTATCATAATGACCAAGAGATCCCTATATAATGTATTGAAGGATACCATTGAATAAGAATCTATAACAAATACAAATGATTCTCTATCGATGAATAACCTCAAGTACATATAAAAGATTCTCTAAATCTCATACATATCAATTATTGATTGTCAGATCTAAAGGAAATCACATTTTCATACTTGTTAATTTAATAAGGATTCATGAACATAACATAAATATATAAATAGATTCCTGGAGTAGACAGTAATTCCCCCCCAAAAGGTGTGATGAGTCCAACCTCACATCCTCTCGACCAATGAAAATTCTTAAGCCTCATCGGTTCACAACTAATGAGCACCTACCTTTGGAAAGTAGGTCCAAATGAATATAGAATCATCGGATGTTTCAGTTTTTTATGAACAAAGCCATTAGAAACTGATTGGAATGTTTGAACCTTAAAAAAATGAGTTCATCCCCATTTAGAGAGTAAAAAAATGAATAAATTATATTTATATATGTAATTTAATGTTAGTTTTTATTGATGATATAATTACATCAAATGATTATAAAAGGTTGACAGAATGCTTGTGCAAGTAGTATAAGAATCATGTAATCGATTTTAAAAACATACATGGAAATATTCTATAGAAATATTATCATGATACATGGTTTTTTAGATATATATTATATATTATATATTTTTAAAATTTTATATTAGTATTATATTTCTATATTGATATTTTTTACTGTAAAATTATGTTATTAGTCCATAAAATGACTTAAATGATATTTTATATTAAATAATAATTTACTAAATGATTTAAAATACAAAAAAATCATATCACTAGTCAATTGAATGGAATATTGTGGAAAATATCATCTATTGTAAATATTTGGGTCACTTTTGCTTTTATAGTAATATTCTTTAACAATAAATTGTAATAAACTTTGATATCATGGTAGTCGTCAAAGGGGTAATGAGGGTTAACACTAATATATTAAGGTTAGTTCATCAAAAAAATATGTCTAAATTTTATTTATTGAAAGGATTTAGAGTTATAATAACCGTATATTTTAAATATTTTAATTTGATTTCACTTATCCTTGAAAAAATATTCACTATTTTAATACATTAAGTAATTTAAAGGGTGTGCCACTCATCTTCTATATAATTATATCACCTCTACTCTCTTTTAAACATTTATTGAAGCCCTTTTATCCACAAAACTGAGCCAAAACCTCTTCAAAAAATACTTAGATACAATATAGAGGTTCTAGTCTCCATAAAATAGAATCTCGAGTGTCCTTTTGGAGGGATCCAAAAGAGTTTCTTCCAAGATTAATCATCTTAATAGAGCATTTTTATTTTACATATTTGTATAGTTCATTCAATTATATCTTAAAAATCTTATATAATAATATCACTATCTACCATATATTTAGAAAATTTTATTTTAACTAAATATCCTTATTCGTCATTGGTTGGTATCAAATTGGAATCATAAAACATTATCATGCATGTGTACAAACAACCACCTCACGAAATGATGTATTTCATTTCTCATCACCGCCTTTAATGGAATGTAATTATGATGTATTTAATGTTTGTATATAATTTTTATGACATAATTATTATCACATATGTACAATATATCATATATCTTTATACCATTTCAATCATTAAAAATGGAATCATCGCATGTGCGTATTTTCATACTACCATCAAAAAATAATGATGTACACCATTTTTCAAAATATTCTTCTCTTGGATTGTCATAGAGATGGATTTAGTAAAGTTATACTTAGTTTATAATATGAAAATTATAATATAAAGATAATAGTTTTTTATTTAATTATTTTACATCCAAATAAAAACACATCATTTGTGTGTATGTGTAGACTACCATCTCATGATCCGATGTATTTTTTTCTATGAGTACATTTTTTGAATGACTCTAAAATAGTATTTGATGTATTTTTGACCTATAATTTATTTTTATGGTGTAATTATTTCACAACTATTGATTTTTTTTATATTACATTTTGTAATTCATGTGATTTATATATCCATGTCATAGTTTTTCTTTGAATAGATTTTAATTTAAAAGATACCTAATATGCGAGGGTTTCTTGTCTCACTTGCGTTTTTATGAAATATATTCCATATTCACAAATTTTTTTATACATGTGATTTATATAGTAACCCTTTGATATGTAATATAATTAATATATCTATAATCATGGTATTTCATAATGTATTTGTTATTATTTATTTCATGGTGGCTATCATACAAAATTTACCAAATTTTTAGGGTTTTCGTAACAATATCACTTTTTCTAGGGATTGTTTAAGCTTAAATTTTTAATAAATAATTTATATAATATATCTCTCAAGAATAATTTATTTCTTATTATAATATAATTATTTCTATAAAATAACTGTGTTCCTTTAATTTTCCTCTCTCTGAGTTCTCAAAATTCTAACATAATGTTTTTGAGGAAAATAGACATTGTTTATATTTCTAGTTGAGTGTATTTTTCTTCCATGTCTATATTTGACTTATATTATTTAAAAAAAATATTATATTAATATAATTTTTTTATTAAATCCTTTTTTACCATGATTATTTTTCTATAAAAAGGTTTAAAATGAATCCCCTTTTCCTTTTCAGAATGAGGGACTTATTTCCAAAGGTGTGAACAAAATCATTATTTTAACATATATCACATGAACCAAATTTTATACCATCATAAAAATTATTTTATTTAAACATTAATTTATATAATTTCATGTTTTTTTTCAATTAAATTCATTTTCTCCATGTTTAGTTATATTTTTTATTTTTTTACAAGAACCAAAAATGGTATTATCTCTAATTTTCAAAGAAATGTTTTTAAAGTTCTTCTAAATTTATTTACATCTATTTTGGTATCATTTATGTATTAATATGATTTATTGTGGATATTATATAATGATAAAATTAAATTTCATTATCTAAATGGTCTATTATTTCTTTAATGATATTTTTTAGAATGATTTATCTTCTTCATGTGTGAAACATGATGGAGTGATGTTACACTTAAGAGATGATTGATTTAATTAATTATATGTTACTTATAAAAGAAAGGGTGGTTATATAATATAGGGTACTCTTAAGAGATATAATAATTATCTTCTCAGGTTATTCCATAATAAATTTTTTATGTTCCAAGATACCTACACATCCTTTTAATGGTTTCTTTGAGTTCTAATTGATCATTTACTCAACAATTCTTTTCAAATGGCACATGATTGCTTACTTATGTGACTATTGTCTATTTTTTTTATTCAATACATTTCTCATGATTAATGATACATTCTTTTATAGGAATGAATTCTCTAATTTATGGTCATGCATATTAATTATGTAATCATTCCCCGATATTCATTTTATTCTTATAGAAGAAATTAAATCATTGATTTTTATTACTATTATTTATTGTTTGAGTTCACCGATATTATGATATCTATTTCCCCATATATTAAAAATTATTTTAATTCAATGATTTTGATAATTGTTTCGTGTGTAAAGAGTTTTATGTGATATGTTGAATACGTTTTCTGAAATTAGAAAATATTTGTATAATATTAAAGGTGAGAAATAGAGGAAATGAGTATTACAATGTAATTTTTTCCATAATTATCTAAAAAACTAAATCTAAAATGTTCTTTAGTTGTATTTGTGATCTGATATTTTAATGTAATTAACCATTTTATTCCATAAGGGACATTAAAATCATCCATGTTATCCAACTATGTGGTGACCAAATGCCTCTCAACATTCCATGTTGCATGTATTATCCTCTACTATTCAGTGAATTCATTCTACCTACCCCGAAACTCAAAATTGGGACATGTGACATAATAGAACATTGATGAGAATTAAATGTAATACTATGCTAATATCGTAGTGGTACTCATAATTATCCTAAATGGGATATTATTCCATATGTTTAGAGTTTGTGTTATGGGGGAGGAGGAATAAAAATCATGTATGGAAGGGGAAAGTACCCACCACATTGAAATTAAAGAGGCATTTGGATGTTATGTTTTTGGTTAACGTGGATGATTTTAGTGTGATGTATGTCCTACCAATGATTGTTTGTGTGATTTTATGTTTATAAAATCGGGGAAAATTAATCATTATCAAAGACATAAATGTAAAGATTATGTTTTTACCATGAGATTTAGGAATTCGGGTTCGTATATGTTATAGTTATATCACCCTCTATGTGTAGAGTAAAAACTCTCCATATGTTATTTAGTATCTTATTATTTTCTAATATTTTTATTAAATTCCAATTAAGTATCAGAGGATGTATTAATGCAACAATAATTGTGGCAATGGGTAGGGATGAATATCATAAAATTTCCCTATGAGAATCCAATCCAAAATCCTGGATTTCAGTTGAATCAGCTCGAACTCATGTTCATCACTCTAGTAATTCGATGTTATGATTATCGAGTAATATATTACAGATTAAAGATGGTGATTCATACTTTTTGAGAGAATCACTAGGATCCAATCAATCATTCAACCAAAATTATTCTTCTTAATCTATTATCCTCCTGTCATAATGATTCATTTACTATTCTCAACATGCATTGATGGAATATATGTTTAAAATATATCATATATGGTAAGATATTTGTGGATAGACATTACTATGAACAAACCTAAAATCATTTTGAAATTATAAAAGGTAGTAGAGAAGAATCAGTGTCTTCATAAAGAGGATGAAAAGATAGGGATGGACTTTAATGAAAGTGTAGAGCCACTTCAGCCTAATGAAAAGGTAGAAGCCAAAATTTTACAAAAAATATATAATTATATTAATGGATAAGAAAAGGATAATATTAAAATTTGATAATTTATCCAGAATTCCATATAGCATAATTCTCAATTACTGTTTCATTTTTAGGTAATCAGAGAGACTCTAAATTTTTAATGCTCAACTCTTCTTATAATTAATAAAAAAATAAAAATTATTGTTGATAATTTTATAATATATTATTCCAATTACATCCTAATCCTAAATTCATGACAACTTCTGGAATTATTGAATGGAAACCCTGAGACAATTTAATCCAGTGATCATTGAATGGGAATGGAATAATCAAATCATGATCTCTAACTACCTAACTCAAAAAAATAAATATGCTTCAATCCATTATATCTAGAACATGTTCCTTTAAGATATTATAAGAATATAATGACCCGAGAAATAAGAAAATATTTTACCACAATAAATTTTTTTCATACCTTATGTTTCATGGAACATGAGTCTAAGTAAACATGGATAATTATTCAAATTAAATAATAAATGAAAACTATTAAAGATATAAAAATAGTTGAAATAGATTATAGAAATGAATTTCAGAATTCATATATTTAAAATATATTTAAAATTTTAATTTTTCTAAATTGACTACTCTTTTCTATTTAGTATTTCAATATTAACTTACGATGATTTTTTTAATTTTTTGAAATAATTAATTTTTAGAAAAATTATTGAAATACCGCTTCTTAATAAATTATATCTATGAAAACATTATGTTTTTGAAAAAAAAAATGATATAAAAAATATATATCTATAAAGTAAAATAATGAATTTAAAAAATCATTTTTATAAAACAATGTTTAATATATTTGAAACTCAATTAATATTTCTAGATAAATAATTTCTTATACACTTATATTAAAAATTAGAAATTATCAATTTTAGAAATTAATTTATTTCCTATTTGAGTTCAATATTTTTACATTTTTATTAAGGTAAATCTCATATTTAGGAAAAAAGATAATATTAGTTGTTTTGAAGTTAATTACCACGATAATGGTGATGTAGTTATTTAAAATGAATTATTTTATTAATATCATGATATTTTTATCCATTAAATTAAATTGATATTATTTTATTTTATTTTTATAATATGGTATTTGAGAATATATATAAATATATTAAAACTCATTCAATTTATAATTCATAATTAATAAAATTAAAAATATATAATGCCTAAGAGTATGTTTTTTGGGAAACGTTTTTATATACTACAAATCTTAATTTAAAATTATATTTTATCATTTTTATAAATTAAATTTGACTAAATGGATTTCAAATACACGATCAATAAATTAGTTTTTTGTAATAGGGTTTACAATATATTTTTAAATACATATCAATTACTAAGTTAAAATCTATTTTCCATACAAAAAATCAAAACGTTTAAATATTATAACATGTGGTAAAAAAATATAAAAATGTTAAAACATGTGTAGAATATCTTTTCTGAAGTATTACTGGCCCAATCCATCCCAAAAGTTAATTTTTAAGAATTTTTGGATTCATTGAGGAAGGAATATTTTAATGATTTCATTGAAGTGTAAAGTGTATTCCAAAAAGTACCATTTTCTTTACTTATGAAAGTGGATCACTTACACACCTCTATTATTGCACTTCCCATTAAATTTACCATTGAAACTCCACCCAAATTACCTATTCTAAAATATGTTTTCTCATATTTCAACATTTTATATCTAGAATTTATCTTAAGGACTTCACTACCATGTATATCTTTAATAGAAGTTCAATTCTCTAATGAAGTTATTTATTAGTACAGAGCATATTCAGAAATGTGGTAAGGGGTTGTCCATATCTCCCTTATTACCATAGAGTTATAAGTTCTCTTTATTTTCCACTCATTCAATGAAATTTTCTCCTCATGAACTTGCCGTAGTTTTTAATATATTTCCCTTACATATATACCAATTTCTATATTCTAGACATTGTTGGGGATATACATTTTTTTTAGTTCCCTTTGAAATTACCACTCTTATGTATGCCAGATTTGAGGGAACCTTCCTATTTCATTTCTAATTTTAAGAATCACATCCATAAAAAATTTTAAACCATAAATAGCTTCTAAAAATTTTTATGGATAACCCATTTGGATGAACATAGGAATTATATAAAATAGTATGATCTTTTTTTTATTTAAGAATATTCATTTTGTTATTTCAGGAAATTTCACTCAACTAGGTCATTGATATTTCTTTTTCTCCATATTTTTTTAATGAATTTTTTTAATTAGAGCTCAATTTTGAAGGCATATATACCTTTTTAAATTATGATATTCCAAATCAAATTCATAGATATCTTCTGGAATACTTATGATTTATCATTTGGTTATGCCATGTATCATAATTATGAAACCCAATTCTTTCTCATGGGTTGATCATCTGTATAGTTTATGTTTTTTTTACTTTCCACATATGGAAAATATAAATTTGATTTTCATTATCTGACATGTGGGACCATTATTATATATATCTCCATACTTATTTTAAAGCATAATATCTCATGATATTTTAAGTAATGGATTTCGGAGATAACCATATCAATCATTAGACCTTTTCCTCTTTATAATGATAGTCCTACTAGAGACCGTTGATTTGTGTTTATGACATCATTTCTTATGTTGTTTCTACCTATCACATTATTACATGATCTTTATTCAATTTTATTAAGGAAATAATCATTCCCTTAATGATACTCTGTTTTTCCTCTTAACTCTCTTGTTATGATTTATTACTATGTTTATTACCTTACAGGGCCTTCTAGATCATTATTTTCCTAGTTAAGATTCCCTACGGTATCATATGGAGTTTTAGAAAATCTATTAATGTTAGTATAAATATGTGTAGTTTTAAAAAATATTAGGTTTTTCTATATAATTTTATGTATTTATGTGTCTAATCATCAAAATTCCCTATACCATTATATCCTTATCTTTTGTTTTTGGGAATAGATCATTAAATAATATTTTTTTTATTCTGATATTATATTTGGAAAAACTAGAATGGTATAGTTAATTTTAGAAATTAATATGATATAACATTAGTGAAACCATATGGGATAATCCTAAGTTAAGGATAACATCATTAAATTTTGGAACATTTTTTAGCATGCAATTTTTCTTGCAACAAAATCTATGTCTTGATACTACATGTGGATGTTGTATCTGGAATAGATGTACCTAGGTATAATAATCCTGAAAAAGATGGATTGGGTGTTAAATTGATCATCACCTGGTGATTGATGATGAGGAATATATGTATGCATGGTTCGACTATCCTTGGAGATATGCATTAAAAATTAGTAAGCTCTATAAAAACCATTTTAAAGGATTTGATATTTGTATTATTTATTGAAAATAATTAAGTTAGATACCCTAATAAGAAAATAACAATGAATAATGTATATATAAACTTATATAATTAGTATTCTGGGTTTCAACATCATGTATGAATTATTTTTTCAATATTTGTTATTAAATATTTATTCACATGTTAATCAAATTATCCCAATACAAAAATATCTTTTTTATAAATATATGGATGTAGGACGAAACATGTTAAATACTAGTGAAATGGAATAATTTATGACTTCCCTAATTAAATCACAAACATGATGGGATAATGATATAAGAACCTCATGGAATTACTAGAATAACTGAAAATGGTTATGAATAATAGCTTTAATTTCATAGAACACTCTCAGATATATAAATTTATAGTTGAGTCATCTAGGATTTATAGACCTAAAACTTGTAGTGCATCATCTGATCCCATAATAATGTAATAATGGATTAACTCCATTCAAATGATATTATTTTGCCATCAATTCTATGAGAAAGAGATGTTCATTTTAACTATTTTCAACCTTGAGGTATAAGATAATCAGTGTTGGCCACAGATCAATAATATAAATCCAATGGAAGACATAGAATCATTATTGTGGGATAAATTTAAGATGTTATTTATCAATAATAATATCCATTTCAATCTCCATATTAAAATAGAGAGGGAGTTCCTCACACACAATAAATAGAAATAAGAATCCATAGGATCTCATGAGGGGAACTTCACAAGGATTGTATGATATGTTTATGGATTTATCATTAACACTAAAACCAAAATATATGGCTTCTTTAGTGGGATAAAACTGTATCTTGGAAGAACATTGGAAACTCAATAACTTTACAATTTTTAAGATGCAATCTGATTTTCTCTCTGACTTTATAAATAAATTGGTAATTCTCAATGGTCTCATGGTAATTGAGATAATTAGTGTATGATATAGTTTAACTATGGGGGTCACCAAAAAAAGTCTTGCATGAATGAAAATAAAACACCCCTCTTTTCAAAAGTGTGGAATGAATTATCCTGGAAATTTTATTAAGGGGATCAGCAAATTAATCATGATTGGAAGGAGAGGCATCAAGCCAACTATTATAAAATTGTGATAAATAATACCACTAATGTGATTGATGAAAACACTTCCAAGATTCAACATCATCATATTGTTTAATGTAGGAGCTGTAAAGAATGTGGACACTATGAAAAACAATAAACTAATCCTAAAAAATAAAATTTATCTAATGAAAATATCCCCCAAGGAAAATATAAAAAGGTTTATCCTATTCTATTACTACTATTTATATGGATCAAGACACTGATGTGGTGATAGGTACACTAGTTTTTCATTCGCAAATAGAGAACATACTGTTTTATTCTGATTCTATACACTCTTTCATATCATGCATGTGTTTCTTCAGGAGATGTGGATGTCATGGAAATATGGTTTGATTATTGGTGGTTTAAATGTCTTGTAAAACAATTCATGTCTGGTTAACCATTTTTATCTTGAAAAAAAACTCCACATGTCTCCCACAACCATAACTGAGTATGGACCTTATTTCCCAATGTAGGTGGTCTTTTGGGTTTTAGACCCAATGGTTATTATGATCTCACATTGGCTGATAGGATGTGAGGTTGAACTCATCAAACACTTCTGGGGGGAAATTATTTCATAGTCTCAAAATCGGTTAGATATTTAGGATATGGTCATGATTCTTTACCAAATTCTGATACGATACCAATTACCTTAAAAACGATCAAGTATTGAATCGTTCCATGTGTATAGGATGATCTAATAATGATTCCATGTGTATGTATTTGAGGTTATTCATTTTTTCCCCATTATCAGTAAGATGTTCTGTTTTTTGAAATCAGGTAACCATGCACTCCATTGTTTACTACCATCCAGGGAGGCGATGAATATCTTGATGATGGTAATGAACCATTATGAGACATCTTATGTCTCCTATTTATTACAGGAATCAATACTGACATAGTTCGTTAAACTCATGCCATTAATCATCATTTTGAAAGGATATATATATATATATAACCTTGTTATCGTAGGAATTGTAGTCATCATTATTCATCCACACCCTTGGGACTTCCCTGAGGTGGGTGGCCCTATATGGGGAGAAGTCATATCATTCCACTAATTTAGTCTTACACATTGAGGTTTCCTTGGGGGGTAGAGATTCATTATGTGAATGATATGATAATTGAAAATCCCTAATCCCATATGAATCATGCTTGTGGTGAGAAACTATGAATATAAAGTAACTGATCCCACTACATATGGATGCATGGCATTTATAATTGGGAAACCCTTCGGATGTTTAATATGGATCTTAATAATTTAGAAGGATTACTTCACATCCTTGTTTTGGGAGGAATACAAGTCATTTTAGATCATTTTCCTTCTCAATCCACTGGTGGATGAGGCATAATGATCATCCCATTTGAGAGATTAGGTCCTTATTGTTGTAATGTTAGAGACATAGTGCGAATTACAATGAATTGGACTCCCATTTGAGCTCAGGTATCATAAGGGACTCTTATATATCATGGTTATGGAAGGAATTATAGTTTTTTAGTTCAATTGATCAAGGCTTTTAGAGCGAAGTTTCCATAATATTGGTTCATGTCAAATTATGTTGTTGATTAGGGCTTAGGCACTGAGGATACCCTAATATGGGATACATATCATATTATGCCACTAATCGGGGTTTACACACTGAGTATCCCCTTTGGATATTTAATATGGTGATAAATACTTAAGAAGGTATCCTATTTATCCTGATTATGGAAGGAATTGGAGTCCTCTATGTTAATTTTGATGGGGTATTACATGCTGAGGTTTACCTAATAAATTCATTGGACATGGTTACTATATCTTAGGATTCTAGCTAGACAGGTCTTGACCGTCTTCTTAACATTATCTAATTATATTCCTGGTATGCTTGTGGATGTATGGACATGTCCAAAGACAATCACATGACATAGTTTGAATTATCCAAAGGAAATTTTGTTATCTGAATGGAATATATAGAGGTTGTAGAATGATCGACATGAATTTTCTATAGTACATCACATAACCAAGCTCAATATTTATGGAGAGCATCACATGATCATGGTGAACTATCCAGAGGAAATCACAATATCAATAATGCCTTATCTGGAGGGTTTCATATGACCTGGATAACCTTTCCCAAGAACTTAGCATGATCTAGGATGGCAATTTTGGAAGGATCCACACGATCTGGAAGACTTTTCCAAAGGATGTCGTGTGATCTAGATTGTCATTTCTTAGATTCACAACGAGACCCATCCATCTTGTTCAATGGATAGTGTATGGTTTTGGATGAAATTTCTAGAGGTTATCACATGACATGGATGAAATTTCAACATGAAGTCTCATGATTTAGGGTGACATATCTCAGTGTCACTTTGTGACCTAGTTGTTCTCTCCTACTGTCTCTTCATAACTCAGGAGACAATTGTGGAGGAAATCACATGCTATGGATGGAATGAATAAAGGGATTTAAAAGCATTGTGTGTAATAAAAGGAATGAATCATGCGATATTCTAGACATTAACATTGGAAATCTAATGATCCTTATAATATTTTGAGTGAGAATCGAAATATTTGTGGGACACTTCCCATTACTGTCATGTGATATGGGTAAGTCATGTCATGAATATGAGGATCGGTGTATCTATTCATTGAATAGGTCTCCTGTATTTTAATCTTTATACCTCAATTTTATTGAATATGTGCCTTATGTTTTCCCAATGATATCTTTTTTTAGGTTTCTCTTGACTTGGATGACATGCAGGATGTCCATCACATAATCTGGTTGACATGCCAGAAGTCCCTCGTGTGATCTCAAGTGATTAATTGAACTACATTTGAATACCTCATGATCTCCTAGGTTATTCCACAAATTTTAACTATTTAAAACCCTTTGGATCATTTTATTTTCTTCTTTGAGATTTCTTCTCCTACACTCATGTGTGTGATCGGTCCTTGATGGATAGTGGATTCTTTTTTGAGATCAAGGGAATTATAAGCCTTCCAATATGGTTATGTTCCACGTTGTGTAGTGTGAATCATACATATTCAGGATAGAGTTTGTGGTGGAATATGGTATCATACACTTCATGAGATAATGTCCATGTTTATCCATAGCATTTCACGATATTCAATGAAAGTGAGAACATTACAACTTTTCCATTTTTATTGGACCCATTTCAATCAAATGGACTTCTCATGACCATGTGGACATGTTAAGGGGCTTCCAAAATGGAAATCTATAATATATAAGAATATTCATGATACTATTACACCAATGAAAAGTCTTTTGAGAGATCAAATATGATGTATATGGGTTCATTCACAAGACTAAGGTGGATTTCCAAGTAGGCTTCAGTGGGATCAGGCCGAAATTTTGATGGGGCCTCTGTGGTATCAATGGTTATTTACTAGGTTGCACATAACCATTCATGCGATGATCATCATATCTTTTCTCTGCAATATGGTTCCTTATTATCCCCATTTTATTTCCTTCATTATTTTACATAGGTAGGTAATATCACGCGGTTATGTGGCTGTTGTCAAATACAATTACCCTCCATGTCTACAATGGGCCACATGACCAATAAAGGATCCTACAGCGACATGAAATCATTACCATAGAAAATCCAATTGTATTTCTATAGAGAATAATGAGAATCATATGACTTTGGAATGTGTCCAAAGTAATTATTATGATAAAAGTGACACCAAAATCCCTTCGTGTTACAAGGAAGGCATGTAACAAGGGGATTATTTGATTCTTGAGAACTGCATATGTGCATCATATGAAAATATGTGAATGTAAAGGCTTACTACTTTTTCATATTTTCAATATTTATTTGTTAGGGTTTTTTGAACTGTTCTCATTTTTTTCCTATGAGTGTTTCGCATGATCAGTATGTGATCTTGTGATGGCACATGCACCCTATCTCAGTCAGTCACTTTACTCATACATGGCATATCATGTGATCAGATTTATATCATACACTAACATGGGATCACTATCATGGAAATATCCTCTACTTGTATAATAGACCTAGAGGGGAAACACCTAACTTAATAGAAATTTCTGAGACACTTTTCATGATGAAGGTGATATGTAATCAACCTCTTGTGTGACAATGTGGTTAGGTCACCAGGGCTCTGTGGTGTCTTGTGAACTATATGAGAATGAAGAAATAAGATCTATATACATATAAATTATCTACCTTATGCATAATTTTACCCTTTACCTTATAAGGATTTTTATGGTTTTCTAGTTCCTACTAGCTGGAAAGTCATGTGACTTGTAGTGACTTATCTGGAAGCCTCTTCATAATTAGTGAGTGTCTTGGATGCCCTCAAAAGAACATAAAGGCTTGCCAAAGGTTCTCTATGTGATCTCTAGCTGATCATGCACTATGCATGACCCATTCAAATATCTTGTGATCACATATACATTAGGTTTTTAGGCAATCCATGTTTCTTTTCCACCTTCTCTTCATTTTATTAGAGGAGAAAACAATACCCATGCTTTGGGTATTTCTTCCCTTATAGATTGTTTTTTTCTCATTAGGAAGGATTCATAAAAGTCCTCTCTTTAAGAACAATATCCTTTGGGACAAGGAATCACATATGAAGAATGTAAATTCTCACCTTAGGCTTTGAGTTTACCATCATTCGGTATCATGGGAGACATTTGGTCTTCCAGGTGACTCAGGGTATTCCATGGAGTTCTTTATAAATATGAGAGTGGATGGGATCTCCTTAACTAGTGTTATAAACTTTCTAGATATCTTATTATCTTATCATGTCACATAAAACTAGCTACAAGGCTGTCCTTCGGAACTGATCATGACACCTCTCTATGAGAACTAATTACAGGATCTATTTTGCAATGATACTTCATGGGATACATTTATATGAGATCTATTTTTTATTCATTATTTTATATAAAACATAATTGAATAAACCAAAAATATATCATTGGTAATTTCTTGATCATTGGTCAAAGTCTTCGGTAGTAGGGAAACCTTGGATGTTTCACATGATCTATTAGTTTGGGTACAAGAACAATTGTCTATTATGTAGTCACATCACCATGTCAAGGTCTTATGATCATGAGTGTTGTGACTATTTAGTTGGTCTCAATATTTCCTTGGGTTATACAGTCTGTGAGATCACCAGGGTTTATGAAGTCTTCAAGACATGTATTGGGTAATGCGATCATGAATTCCTTTAGGTTTTATGTGATTCGTATGATTCTTCCAAAGTTAATCTTTTTTTTTGAAAATATTTTCTATTATTTTATCTAATACTAGACACATACATTTTTTCAAATGGCTTCTATAAATCATCATAGTTCTTCAACTACGGCTAAACAGAGGGCCCTAATTACAGGAACTGTAATGATAATCATCGGTATCTCATGTGCTCTAAAAATGAGGTTTTAAAAAGGTTTCTCCTTTCTGAACAAAACTACTATCTTTTATCACATAGACTTCCACTATATGGATTCATCATACTAGATGATGTTTCCATTCATTCTCCAAACAAAAACCATCCATCCTTTTGTGTGTCAACTTCCATCAATTTTATTTAGATGATGGTTTCTAATGATGGACAACTCGTTGTATCGCGGTCCCTGGGGTTTTCTTATATGCCAGCGAACTATCCTCTGGGTCCAAATGGCTATGACATTACCCACTATCACATCACTCAAATATATTCAAGTATATTCATATCTTATTTTAACAACTCAAGTGGAATATGGATCTCAAAATGGTATATGTATCCTGGTGGGAATTTTTTTAACAAATGGGTGTGTTCATTCTGGGTTAGGCAGAGCTATTTATAATTTTCCAATCTGGTACACACTATTTTTCTTAACAATGCCATATGTGATTCCTAGTTCCACATCTAATGTTAATCATATCTTCTCAAAGAACTATTTATTTGTTGGTTCCCTAGTACCAATTCATTCTATCTATCCTATAGTGATGCATGAATCAGACTCTAGGATATCTATTGAGTGGGAAGGATATCCCATCTTGGAGAAATGAATGATAAATTCCTTCTTAATATAGATGTATTCAAAGACTCCCCCCCCCATAAACTATAGACTTTTCAAGGAACATGCTTATCATTGTGAAATAAATGTTAATAAAGAATCTGAATATTTTATTACTAATCTATTTTATTGAGTGTATCATCACTTTCCTCTGTCGTAAAAGAGCTTGGTTGACTAAAATACACCCTCAATTGTTCTCTTCTTAGAAGGATTTTGAAAATGTCTATTCGTATTGGAAATAACTTGGATGTTAGATAGTAAACCACATGAGGCTATCGAGTGAGTCCAGAGATATCCCCAAGCCTTAGTGCAGTAGGATTCGTGTACATGTTTTTAAACAAGTGGGTTTTCCCATCCGATTTTTCACATTCATGAATCTGAGTTGGCACACTATTAATGGTAGCTTAATTGGTACAGAAGTGGACACTTAATATGGTAAAACTAATTTTTTCATGCCTCTACTAGAACATGGTCCATGTCTAAGAGGGAAATATCCCCTATAGACTCAATGTTCCTTTCCATTTTTGATTTAGCAGGATAAGGAGCACATCCATTTCTTGAAATATCACAAGACCACATGGATATCTGGTGCCTTATTTCAATAAAGGCTAATGTACATCTCTAGGGTTGAGTGAATTCCATTATTCCCAATTGGGGTTTCTAAAATAATTATCCCATTTTATTTCTTTGATTTCATTCCTTATCATTCACGACCTAGCCACATATTGATAATGGAAGTGGATCTCTTGATGAATAGTCATAAGATATCTCCCTTCAAGAGAGGGATATTATATCCACGATGGTTGAGTGGATCATTTTTGAGTCATATATTCCTCACCTATTTACTTTCACGTTCAAATACATCTAAATTTTTTCTCCTCTCCCCTTTGATGGAGTTTGCAGATAACGACCTCAAAATAGTATTTGATAATTTTGGTTGATATTGAAGTGTGAGGATACCAATGTAGAGCATATACTTCTTCCTATAGGTACCCCTATAATATTTTCTTAAAACTATTCTCATGCTTTTGTTGAATTCTATCTAGGTGGTGTGCTGAACGAATAGTCAATCCTATGGGAAAACCATTTTCCTCATTGACCCCCCCCCCCACCAGTTTGTAGCAATGATGGATCTACTTCTAGACTTGGATGAGCCTTTAAGGAATTGTTCTTATCATAATAATGTTGATTACATTAGGGTAAATAGTTTATTGGGGAATCTATACCATCAGATAATTCATATTTTGTTAAGATAGAATATGAGGTTTAATGACTCTTGCTTTCATCCAAACGAACTTCCAAGAGAATTTTAACTTTTTGCATTTACAAGACATACCGTTATTAAAACTAATATTCTGAACATAATTTTGAGATTTGTAACACCTTTAAGTGGTGTTTTTTATTTAATGAATTTAAAATTACTAAATTTAAATTAAAATGTAAATAAAAATTTTAGAAAAGTTTTAATAATATTAATAATACTATTTTTATTATTTTTATTAATATTATTTGTTCATTTGTTTTATGAAAAAACTAAGGGGTCTCCACCTTACCCCACCCAAATGTAGATTCATCTCTCCACTTACCCCTCACACAAGCCCCTCGGTTGAATCCCCATGGTGTGTGACACACCCCTCCCTCACAACCTCCTCATTCTCCAATCTATATGTATTTCTTCAGTTTTCTTCTCCGAAGCATCATGGTAAGACTTTCAATCAATTATTCATTCTTAGTTAGTAGTTTTTCTTCTCCCCATCACCTAGATTCTGCTTGGCCTAACCCTATGGTTAGGGATAACCATATATTTGTTGTTTCATCTGATGTTAGGGTGTGTTGTGTGTCTCTCATGACTCTTTCATGCTTATTTTAATGTTAACTTCTGAAAGATATGTGTTTTGGGTATATTTGTTTCCCTACTGTATGATATAAGGTTTTACAATCACTATTTTGTTTCTCAAAATTTATTTGGGGTCCTAAATGAGGTTTTTAGGCTCTAGAATTTATTTATAGTGCATTTGGTGGCTCTTTGTAGGCTTTCACTCATATATATAGGTATGTATATAGATATATATATATATTCCTTGTATATATTCCCTCCCATTGAGTAGGATATGTAAATTGGATTAATGTATTTATATATACATATATATAGGAAATGTATGTGCATGCAAGTATTGAGCGATCATCATCAATGTGTTAAGTGTCAGAGTGTTAAGAATGGTCTGCTTCTTGAGGTAGTATTCCTTGCCAATTCCCTTCCATTTATGCCTCCTTTTAAAATATTTGTTAAATAATATTACATCTTGTATTCTTAGGTTGTAAAATTATTTTATGAATGTTTCTCCTTGAATTTATGACTCGCTTAGAACCCTTCCTGGTGTCATATGATATACACCTTCTGCATTGAGATAAAGAGATCTCTTTAAATTTAATGAATGTGTTTTTGTAATACATTGTCAAGATTTCTAACAAAACCCATTGATGAGGTGTGTTTTATTAATTTTAAAATTTAAATGTGAATTTCCTTGTATTAGGGTTGTTATGCTTCTTTCCCTTCTTTTTGTTTCTTTTAGACCTCTCATCATTGTGTTTCTCTTCATAACCTTCAAAACAATATTCTTATAACATTTTAAATTGTTTAATTTTTATTTAATTCTCTATAGTGACCATAAAATATGGTGGAATCATGTTTAGGGTTTTCACCTTGGCTTTCGGAAACCCCTTTGGGTGCTCCATCTATTTTAACTAATTTTTTCTTATTTCTTTAATGAGACATCACATTGTCTTAATGTTGTAATTTGATAGCATGATTTGAGATAATAGTTGAACCAGGAATTTGATCCCTTTCATTTTCATTATAAATTTAAGAATGCTTAAATTTATTCTTCAAATATGTTCAATTGTTTTCCTTTGATTAATTGAATTTTGATTACTGAATTAAATTCTTAAATATTCTAAATGATTTTACTGATAAACAAATTTAGGTTTTTATAATAAAACCCATCCAATGTAGTTGTGATATATTCTATGATAAAAAGTAATAATTAGTGACTTAATGTTTTATTTTCCAATTTTCTGTTCATTTCATTATGATTTATACCATCTAAAATTTCTCACATTATATAATGTCGAGTCCTTTGTCTATTTTAGTTCTCTTTTCTTGATCCATTTGAATGGAATGAACTATATTAAATGTTTTTAAAATCTTTTTACCTTTCACTATTTAATATCTTGTGATGACATGCAATTATTGAAATTCTATCCCTTGTTTCTTATTGAATTTCTATATAAATCATTTCATTTTTTATTTTAAATTCTACAACTGGATTAAATGGAAAAAAATTAATATTTAAATTTTTCTTTAATGGGGCATAATTATATATTTATGCATTTCCTCGATCTGTGCCTTATGTGTTTGGTTCACTTATTATCTGCCTGGGAGAAAATTTGGGTTCTATACTAAGTAATTATAGATGGACTCTCCATGCTCGATGGGTTATGAACCGACACATCAGGGGTAGTGCTTTGGCTTTCCCAACTAGGGCTTCTCAGGGGTTATTATACTCATGACTGATAGTAGATCCCTATGGGGGAATGCATGGATGGTTCCGTTGGAAATGTCTACACCATGCGTCGAGTGATACTCGGTATCCTACATGATACCAGGGATACACTCAGAGTCATCACGAATCAATTGATACTTGTGATTATATATGGATTACCTTGTATGGATTCTGGGGTATTGGTTTATATCTAATGTACCATAGAGATACCAGGGATTCTTTTTAGATATCCATGGATGGGATTGAACTTCACCAATTGATTTGACATATTTTTTTGAATTTCTTTAATTACAGGAGATGCATATACTATTATTTCTATGAGGTGGCTTGTTCACTTTTGATACTTCTCTGTAACTTTACTAGCATACTTTATTGATGTCATTTGGATTAGATCCCAATCAGAAATAGAAGATTGAGGGTATGTCGTCTTGGTTTCCCTTTTTTACTTTGGGCCCTGCATATATATTATCCCTTGTAGAGGTACTCATTTTGACATCCTGTATACGCCGAAGAAGGTGGTATGGAAAGGATTTCTATTTATAAACTCAGACCAAGGTGATATTATTTAATTTTTTATCACACTATTTTTATTATATATGTAACACCTCAGAATTTATATTTCACATAACTATTTGACATAGACATCATGGGTTACAGCCTACTAAGGTTTATATATCACACCATACTTGGGCCTCCATTACACTGGGGTACCCGAGTAATCCTGAATCATTTAAAGTCATTGGACTTAATTTTTTTGTTGTGCTACATACTTGGGAACTAGGGAGCATAGGACTAAGCTAGTACCCAAGATTCTTGTGGTGTTAGTCATTGGGATATTATTTTATTGAATTTTACTTCCTGTTGTATGTCATGTTATTATCATATCGCATCACATATCGTACATGCAATATTATAAATTGGATTTTGTCACTTTTTATTCAGTTATTATATTATATTTCTATTTTTCTATATTTTTTTTAATTTTCCTTTTCTATCATTCATTTATTTACTACTTCTACTAATATATATTTTTATCGATGCACACACTCTATTATATGAGGTAAAAGACTTCCCAATGACAGATTAAAGGATCAATCTATTATTTAATAGCCTCTCGGGTTTATGGATATGTTCTAGAGAACATCTGGTGACTGGTATGACTACTATTATATTTATTAGTCGGGCTGGGATGTTACAAAGTTGTATCAAAGGTATTTTCTTTTCTACTGCCTTACTATTTTGGTCTAGTAGATAGAAGATTAGAAATGTGTTGGTGCTTAGTAAATAGCCATTCCTGGTACTGATCACCCCACATATAGGAAATTACTAAGTGACTAGGGATGGGATTTCTCTTCATGCTATTTTTTATTACCGTTGATACGATTTCACCTTGGGTAAATGGTGTAATTTACACTACGTATGATCTATGAAATTTATGTATTTTTACCCTTGGCTTGGTATGGAAAGGATAAAGCATTACATGCATCATATTAGGCACATTGAAATTCACATTTCATGCATATTTCGTGCCATGTAGTTTCATTAGTAGGTTACCTGTAATGTATGATTGTGTACCATGAGTGTTATGTCTTTCTCTTGTTTTCTATAGCATGTATTGTTATATAATATGCTTGGTGTTTTAATTATAATGTCATTATTTTCCAATTTAGGTAATTATATCCCATGATGTCTATTTTTTAATAATTCTGTGCATGTGTATCATGTTTTTTTGTTATAATATGTTTTGTGTTTACTGTATTTTATAACATTCCTAGTTATGATGTTATAAAATTGATGCATTCGCTGAATTAAATTGCTATTATTATAATGGGAGAATATTTTCATATATAAGGTGTATGGGATACCTATAACTAGGAAATGGTAACTCATGCAATTGAACCATCCTTGAGCCTTAAATATATATTTAGACACTTTTGTTAAAATGGGAAGGCTTCGAAATTTAAATACTAAAGTGAATTGGTTTTGATAAATGGGAACCAAATGCCAACTATAAAATTTATGGGTACTTTACAGATTAGTTGGTGGAAACTGATATGATGGGACCGTTATATAGTTGACCATGTTATATGATTGAAAATGGTTATAAAGGTAACAGTTTTTTTATCTGAAAAAATTTGGTTAACTCTTAAATGATAAACTATACCCAATTAGGTCGGTTGGGGTATGTATCTTTTGAGATGACCCATTTGGGTGTTTCTAATGTGAATAAGTAAGAAAATTCTATTGGGTTTCCTGTTGATGAACCCATGTCGGCTTAATGGGACCCTTGTAGGTTGCCTTATCTATTAAAAAATAATTTATATGATAAATTTCCTAACATATGAATGGATTTCATTAAATGTAAAATGTTTAAAAAGGATGTTTTACAAGGCTTTCCTTTTTTCTTTTAACCTAATATCTAAATAAGGTTACCAAGTTGTTTTATTTTAAAATGGGTACATGATGTTTTGTTTTATGTCATCAAATTTTTAAATGTTTATGAGAACCAATAAAGTGTTTAATTTAAAATGAAACAATAGTAGGTGAACATGGTGTTAAACCATCATTTATGTGTAGTTTATGTTTTCTTTGAAATTCCTTGGAAAACAAATTTGAGCATTTTCCATATACCATTATATTTTTTTAGAAATGGATTATATGATCATCTTTTGAGACATGTGACTTCTTTTGATATGACCTAGGTACTTTTATTCATCATGAACATGTTATATTTTGATGATTTTTTCACTTTTATTGGACTAGCCTATGGTGGTTAGCACCCATATATTTTAATTCCATGCAAATTCATTTGATTTTTTCTAGAGATTAGTTTTTCTCAGTGGTCATTGTCCCCAGTAGGACACCCTTTAATTTTAAATGGAACCCTTATTCGAACGGGTTTTTATCTCTTCCTTTGATCATGTTATGGGATTTAGCATCAAGTAATTCTCATTTTCAACATGTTAGGCATGCCTTGAGAATTTCTGAATTCATCGTAGTTTATTTGACCACATTTATTTCACCGTAGTGATGGACGACTAGGTATGTCTTCATCTGGGTTATTGGTCATTTGAGGCATTACAACTCCAGGATAAATCTATTGTATAGACCTTTTTATACTTGAATTCATTTGGTGGACATCATGTGGATAGATTTCATGATGTTTTTTATTTCTTTTATATCCTCGGGGTAGTATTCATTCATTAATGTGGTTCCCATCCTATGGGAAATGTAATAAAGAACTGGTAGAGTCTAGTCGAATCATTAATCCTTGTGCTTTTGAGTGTGGTCTTGGGTTATCCCAATCGTAGAGTGACCTATGTATTACAAAAATCATGTTCATACCAACACTTGGGATGACCTTCTAGAGACTTAGGTTCTTTGAGAATCTGGTCGGTTTGGTTTGGTTTTTATGCCAAAGTCCTTGTGTTTAAGTTAAAGGTGTTTTTCAATCTAGCATGCTTATGAGTAGTCGGTCCTTCTATTCTTCTGATGAAATGGATAAACCCTTGTTGGGGAGCATCACATTGGTTTTATTTAAATGTGAAATTCCATGTAGATGGAACACACCCTAAGACAGCCATTTGGGAATGGCCGATCTTATGTTGCTACCTTTGATGCTTGAGTATTTAAAATACAAGGCAGTTCTTGCTCGGTAGAATGACGTCATTGAGGTTGGATATGTATGAAACATCAGAAAAACATGCTCAGTCTTAGATGGACATGAATGGTAAATATTTAATGATAACAAGATGCCTCGGGTGATAAAGGCGTCGTGGTTTGAGTGTTGGTGTGCCGACAGTGAAGTCGAACATCTTCTTCGAATTTGACCAATTTTGGTTTGACTTCTCTTCTTTCCAATAATTGGGTATGATTGACTAGAACCCATTAAAATCCTCTTAGTGTACACCGAATTAGCGATGAACATGTCCTCTATCTTTACATCCTCTTTTATTCACTAAGATAGTATCAGTATAACATCGCGCTAATTATTTTAAAGACCTTGGGCTTGTTTTGGAGGATTTCTCATTTTTCTGCTAGACATGTGGTTCATATTGAGGCTTGTTTAGTCTTGAGTAGTCATTGGGTTCCCATGTAGGAACTAATTAGATGGGCTCTAGGACACTATTCATTCTTCTCTGACATGACCACTATGTGGATGCCGCTATGTGCTCAGTTAGTGTTCAAATGTGGATGTCTTGGCTTTGTACGAACATCTCACTTGAATCTTCGAGAATGTAATACTTCAAATGGTTCCTTAGACTCTAGCTTTTTGAAACCATTTTTATCCTAGAATTTATTTTCTATAAATTTTAATGGTTAAAATGAGTAATTATTTCTTTGGGATAGGTATGACTTACCCCCTTATTTGTGCTGAGGCACGATAGATTAAATGGTTAGGTGGTGGTTTGACTAAGGAACATCATTGGAAGTTGGATTTGACATTTGGTGAATGATTTCATGATAAATTAAAGGTTCCTTGAAATAATTCATTGTGGTTCTATTGGTAATACATCGGTCATTTAAGATGAGTGTTGTGATGTGGTTAGATGGAGGTGGATTGACTCGTGATTTCCCTTGTTTAATGAATATGGTTGGTGAAGAACTATTTTAAATCATGTCGTCTAGTGAAGACAAGTATTGTTTGTGTCATCTAAAGAAATTAATGAAAAATCAACTTGACTTGTGTTAGTGAGGTCGATGGAAAATTAACCATTTGACCATTTCCAAAATCATGCCAGGAGCATCATTATAATGCTTAGAGACGTTCTTTGTGTGGCAATTCCAACGGTGGTGGTACTGTGGATCAGAAGTTTCCCCTTTATCATGTTAAATCTTGAGGTGGGGATTACCTCTAGTTAAATGATTAATGATACAATGATACTATTGTGTCTCTAGTTAAATAGGCTCAAGTAAGGGTTGTTTTGATGATTCAGTTAAAAATCTAGTATTGTCTTAGGTTTAAATGACTTTAATGCCTTATGATTAAGAAATACATAAAGGTTTTTTGGGAATTTTTAAATGAAACTTGGACATTTGAAAAAAGTTTCATATCCCAAGTAGGTTTGGTGATGTTTTAGTTATTCCCGAAGCCTTCTCTAGGACAAGAAGTTCTAAGGTAAGGAGGTTGTAATGACCCCTATTCTAAATCAGATGAAATTATTAATGAATTTCAACAATTTTTATTTACTGAATGATCTATTTTTAAAAATGAGTATTGAATCAAAATTCCAAGATATGAAACACCATTGAGTGGTGTGTTTTATTTAAAGAAATTAGAATTATTAAATATAAATAAAAATGAAAATAAAGGGGAAAATAAAAAATGAAGAAAAGTAAAAATAATAATAATAATATATAAGTTTTTTAAAAAACCCATAGGGGGTTTCCCACTTAACCAACTACATGCATAATTTCTACTCTCCCCTTACCTCTCGTGTGAGCCACCTCAGCCAGATCCACATAGTCTGTGACACACCCCACCCTCACGGCCTCCTCCTAATACATCAATCCATCCATTTTTCTTGAGGGTCCTTTTTTGAATACTCTAGGAAAGTCTTTATCTCCTATTATCCTACCTTGTTTGGTAGTTTGTTTCTCCTCCTCACTCGTATTTTTTGAGGCCTAACCCCAGGGTTAGGATTGTTAGATTTTGGTTGTTTATTCCAGTGTTAGGGAATGTAGTGTGTATCTCGGGTATCGTTAATGCTTGTTGCGATGTTCACCACTGAAGGCAATGTGTTTCAAGTTGATTCGGTTTTCACCATCATCTGAGTTAAGGTTTTAAATATACTGTTTGTTTTAACCCAATTTTATTATGGGCCTTAAGGTGGTTTTGAGGTTCCAGTATTTGTTTTAGTGTGTTTGGTGGCTCTTTGAATGATTTTTCTCATATATATAGGTATGTGAATATATATATATATATATTCTTTGTACATATTCCCCCATTGAGATAGGACTATTTAGATTGGGTTAGGGGTGTGTGTATATATATATATTTATGTGAGAGAATGTATGGAGAAATCTTCATCGAAGAATCAAGTTCCAAAGTGTTCAACTTTTTATACTTCTTGAGGTAGGATTCCTTGCTTATGACCTTGCATTTATGCCTCTTTAAAATATTCTTAATCATATTCCATCTAGTTTTTTCCAGTTGTTAAATTATTTATGCATGTGTCTCCTTGGTTTTAATACTTTCTTGGCCCCATTACTTATGTCGTATGCTATACACCTTATCCCATGAGATGAATTGAACTCGATAAATTTAATGAAATAAATTTTCAAAAAACGATGTCATGAATTATACAGAAACCCCTCGATGTGGTCCACTTTATTAAATTGAAAATTAAAATTTGAACTTCCTTTTAGTAGGGTGACTATGCTTCTTTCCCATCATTTCATTGCTTTTAGACATGACGTCGTTGTTCCAATAATTTTCATCTTCTGGAGAAGCTTTTTATCACATATTAATTTGGTTGGGCTTTCTAGTAGTGGATGTAGTGACTGTAGCATATGGAGAAATAATTTTTATGGTGTTCGCCTTGGCTTTGGGTAACCCCTTTGGGCACACCATCCATTTTGTCCTTTGTATCCTTATGAAATTAATGGGGTTTTAAATTATCATAATGTCTTAACTTGATAACTAGATTTAATATTGGTTTTGAATGAGAAATATGATCTCTTTATAATTCTCTATATATTTAAGAATGCATAAAGTGAATCTTTAAATAAGTTGAATTGTGTTTTACTTTTATTAATTTAATTGTGATCATTGAATGAACTGATTAAATATTCCAAATTATTTTTCTGATAAATAAAGTCATTTTTTATAATAAAACCCCTCCAACAGAGGTTTGATATCTTCGATGCTAAATAGTAATGATTAGTGATTTGATTTTTGATTGGCCATTTGGAATTGGTGTTTCTATATGATGTATAGAGTGTGAAATTTCGCACATTATATTATGTCGACTTCCTTGTTTGGTTTAATTCTCTTTTCATGATCCACTGAAATGGTATGAACTGTTTTAAATGTAATAGTAATATTATTATATTTTTCTACTGAATTTCATGTGATGACATTAAATTGTTTAAATTCAATGTCTTTTTTCTTATTTCCATGATATAAGAATTATTTCAATGTTGATTGGGTTAAATTGAACGGGTGGATTAAATGGTAATCATGTGATATTCAAATGATTATTTTTTTCATGGAATTATATATTTATGAATTGTCACGATATTTTGGTTCACTTATTATAGTATGTGGAGAGAACGTGGTTTCCTTATTAAGGACTAATGGATGGAATTTCCGTGCTTGATGGGTTACAACCCAACAAGTCGGGGTGGTGCTTTGTCTTTCCATGAGAGGTCATACCAAGTGGTTATTATATTCATAAGTGATAATAGTTACCTTGGATAGAAACCATGTACAAACCCATTGATAGGATAGGTAATCCATTCCTTGGGTGATACTCAGTCCCCTACATGTGATACCTGGGAAGGAATCAGGGTCACCATGCATTGAGTGATACATGGGATTCCGTATGGATCTTCTTTGACTTGGTGGTATTATTTTATATTAGAAGTACCATAGGGATACATGGGATTCTTTTTAGATAGACAGGAATGGGCTTATACTCCACCACTGTATTTGACGTAATTTTTTGAATTACTTGATTTATAAGAGATTCATCAATTATTATTTCTATGATTTTTCTTGCACACTTGTGATGTTTCTCCTTAACTTAACTAACATATGTGAGTGAAGACATGAGGATTAGACCCCATGATGAGACACAAGCTCAAGGGTATGCCTTTGGGAAGTTCACTATTTACTTTGAGACTTCCATATATATTTTTCCTTGCACATGTACTCTTTTAGACAGCCATCTTAGGACAAAGTATGTGGTATGTGATAGGTTAAATTTCGGAACTCGGACCAAGATTCCATAATTTAATTTGTTATAACATTATGTTTATTATATTTGTAACTCCTATAAATTTATATTACACAATATGGATTATCATAGACACCATTGGTGCCAGCCTACTTAGATTAATATCTCACACATTTCTCAGTCTGGAATTTCTCTAGGGTACCCAAGTAGTGCTATATGTTTTCAGGTATTTGGATTGATTTCTTTTTCTATTCTGCATACATGGGATCTAGGGTGCACATGATGGGTCTTTTACTCAATATTATTGTGGATTTATTCATTGTAATCTTTATTTATTGCATTTTATTATCGGGTGTATCACCTAATATTATCATGTAGCATCACTTATTGAACATGAATTGTTTTAAATTGGTGTTGGTCAAATTTTATTTAGTTATTATACTATTCTTCCACTATTTTGTCTTTTCTAAATATTTTCTTTGTTTTAATTCATTTATCTACTTCTTCTGCTACTATTTATTATTTATCGTTGTCCATACTCTCATCCACGAGAAAATAATCTACCTACGGACACACCATAAGACCTCACATCTTGTCGGAATCCTTTGGAATTCCATGAGATGTGCTTCAGTTTTGTAGAGACCAGTGTGCTTACTAGTTTAGTGGTTGGTTTGGTCGAAACCTTACATGAGGTTTCCTCTCTTTATTCTTCATCGGCTCATCTAGTTGTCAACCCTTCTGGAATACCCATCCCTAAATATATATAGAATCATAATTGATTCAGTTTAATCTGACACTATATTCATAGCCTAATTTCCAAGAGTCCCCTATAAACATTTCATGCTCAATAAGATCATCTTTAATTTCTATTTCAAGATTTAGGGGAAGGTGACTTTGACTGAAAACCATTATATGAGTTCATTTGAAAAATTATCTTCATGTGGAAAAAGATTTCTAACAATGAGAGGGGCTTGTATGATCTTGATTGTGTGAGACCCATGGCCAAATTGATTAAGGAATCATCGAAGGGATTGGAATGGATCCATTAGTTTATATCTGAGATACACTCCCAAATGGATGTCTTGACTATATAGATAGAAATATATGAGGAGATCTTAGCTCGCTCATGGTCAAATCCTTCAACATCATTGTCCTCAATAGAAACCACATAGATAATTTTTGAGGAGTTATTAACTTTTATTGAGACCCTTTATACAGGGTAATATGTAAAAGATGTGGGGCGGGTGGTTTTTCGATGGTCAATCGATGCTTTTCATCAAACTCTTTGCATTATGGATAGCTCAACCAATAATATCTAATTATAGTTTAATCATTATTATGTACATCTTTTATTTAATCTTAGAAGAATATATAAAATTTAGAGACTCCTCTAGTTACATGTTATTAATGAAGTGATATTTTTAACCTTCTATGTCATTTTATTGTTGTCTTTCATTCATAATATGCATGAGATTTCATTTATCTTATATTTATATATTGTCAAGGATACCAATAATTTGTATAATATTATGTTAACATGAATTCTTGGATATGAATGTTTAAATCAAAATATATTTCTCTTAATAAATTCTTAGGAATTACCACGAACATAAGATTCATTATTTATGTATCTGATCCAGTTATCTTGAGATTACCTTATTCACAAAAGAATAATTTTCTTAGAATGTATGTCTTGAAGGGAAAATTATCTATAAAGTTCTAAAGAAAGTGGACTTAGTGAGTGTAAAAACTCTTTTTCTAAGGCCATATGTTAGGCCCTATGAAATTTATGCCTTTATATTTTATATTTCCTAAATTGTTTTCCAAATATTTATATTGGGGAAGGTTTTAACTTTGTGGAATTCACTTTCTCCTAGGACAGTGCCTTATAGGTTTTCAACCTGAATTTTTTTTGGCCTTTTTCAATTCATGCAAAAAAATATTTTACTCTGCTATAGTTTAGGGTATTTTGGATCAGACATTCTATTGGTTTGGATTAGGTTATTCAAGCTTGGACCTTTTGTTGTTTTAGTTTATGGTTATCTAGATCAGACCTTCTATTTCTTTAGTTAAGGGGATTTTATCGTAGACCATAAATCCTTAATGTTTTGGGTATTTTAGCTCAGACCTACTCTATTATATTTTAGGATATTTTATCTTGAACATTACATTACTATATTTTATGTACTTTTAGCTCATACCATCTATTAATTACTATAGTTTAGAGACATTTAGTCTATAACTTATTTTGAAACATTTTTGGGTCTTATAGCTCATAAATTCTATTATTGTAGTTCATGGTCTTTTAGATCAAAATTTATATTATTGTGGTTTAGGGTATTTTTCTAAGACCTTATATTGATGCAGTTTAGGATATTTTATCTCGGACCATCTATTATTGTTGTTAGGGTATTTTAGATGAGACCTTCTATTTTAGTATTTTAGGGTCGTTTAGCTCGAACCTTCTATTATTGTGGTTTTGGAACTTTTAACTCCGACCTTATTAATGAATATAACATATGGGGCAGACATTCAATGGATGACCCAAAACACCTTATGGTTATAAGTTCAATCGTGGTGTTTATAGGGCTCAAAAGGAGTGGATTTCCTCTCCTACAAGGAGAAGATGCCTCTTGTTGGTAGGTGAAATCGCTTATGTGTTAGCCACATTGTCACATAGATGTGTCTCTTCTATTCTACAATGGATAAATAAGAATTTTTAGAAGGTATGGTTACATGGTGAAAATATAGTTGTTCTGAAATGAACCAACATAGTTGGAGTACGGGTTGTGTAAATCATGTGCCCAGGATATTGAATCGATGAGTCATGGAATGGGGAATACATACTGGGAGAAACCAAAAACATCCTAATTTTATGAGTTCTGACATGGTGTCACCGGGACACATGAGGATTGGATTTCCCTTTCTATAAGGAGGATATTCCTCTAATTGGTATGTCATAGCCATTATATAGGAACATATAGGTCTTACAGGCATGGTCTTGTTTAGTTGATCACCACTCTTTCCTAAGGGCCATGAAATATTTTTGAAGACTCAAGCATTTGTTCAATGATGTGTGGTATGGAGAAAATGACTATCCCAGAAGGTTTTTGGAACACTATGGATATTTATATTTTAATTGATAATATTTTATTCTTTGAAATGTGCTTTTGAATCAAAAGGTGTAGGGTATCAAATGTTTTAGGAATGGAGTATCACATTTCAGTTTTGAGAAGGGGCACAATACAGAGTGATGTAACATCGAGGCTGTTGAATATGTATGAATAGTAAGGTCATAGGGATTTTAAATCATGGTCCAAAGTTATCAATTCTTGAGGATGGTATTGTAAATTCATGATAAGGATGTCTGAATAGCCTTAGGTTTTGATTACTACCACAATGGTGTGAGGATCACAATAATTAAAAATCCCTACATATAGGGCCAAGATGCCTCTATTTGGTATATCTATTCCCATATGCATCAATAGAAAGGTCAAATAGAGAAATATATTCTCCATTCCAAGGTCCATGAAAGGTTTGAATCAAACCATGGTGTTCAAATCAGAAAGTCTGAAATAGGAAAAAAGTAATATTCAAGAAGTGTTCTAGAACACTAAAGTTACATCATCACCTAGTGAACACATTATCATGGAAAGGTGATGTGAAAAACATTAATCTAAATTTTTCCTAGACTAGGGGGACCAGTGAGAATAGATCATGTTTTATTAGGGTTTTGAAGTGGGCCTGATGATCTTTATTAATTATTTATTTATGAACTCTTTTTTCCAAACCTCTTGAGATGAAGAGTTCAGTGAGAGAATACTTGACTTTTTCTTAGTCCACCATTTGTTTGTTTTAAACTGGAGAAGTTTTTTGTCTCCTTTGGTAGTATTTTAGGGTCTTGAAATCTAGACCATCCTAGGTTAAATTTTTGGTTCATATAGGATTGACCAAGGTTCAATGAGTTTATGGTCTTGACACATATAGACCTGATATATGGGAAATGTTATATAAAAACCAAATTAGGATACCTGGGGTCAAGAGTACTCTAATATCAATCCAAGTGATATATGAAAATTTTATAAAAAATTGATCTAGGTTATCAGGTATTGAGTAATGATATTGGAAAAATCACTCTAGGGATGTTCCAGAACACTATACGGTGCTAATTTTGGCAGCAATGGTGCCATGCCCATGAGGATCATAAATCCATTTATATAAGACCAAAATGTATCTCGTTGGTAGTTCTAATCACTTATACATCTATAAAACGGTTAAATAATGATATCTCTTTTCCTTTCTAGGGTCTCTAAATATTTTCAGAAGCCGAAGGTGCTCAAGACTTGAAGTGAAATTTACAGGTTATGGGGATTAGAAGAAGATGAAATAACCATGTTCTCTTGTTGAATGGGGGATATATTTTAGGTTCCTTTTCTAAAGAACAATGATGGGTGATGGAATACACAATTTAACATCATGGTGTGGTTCATATTTGTCATGTAGTTTTAATTTCATGGGACTGGGAAATTTCCCTAAAATTTTAACAACATGGGACAGGGATGTGGGAACTGACCTAAAAAATTGAACATGATTTCCTTGAGGGATCCTTATAATAATCAGGGCATTCATATTTAAATAGAATATTTTATCCAGGCACATGATTGTTGGTGGGTAGCACTATGCTATATCCCTTCTTTCATAGATTTATTACATGCAAAAACAATCCATACATAGATCTGACTCATATGTAGGAGAAAATGAGCTTGTATGACACATCCCTTTTTTGAAAATAGTTAGATACTATTTTTTGTAGTTTTATGTCATGAATCTAGTAAATTTGTTGCATATGTCTAGCTCATATACAGTTAGGGGTGAAAATATATCATTTCATATGTTGCAGCTAAACCAAGAATTGGAGATATCGATATTGTTATGTATCCTATGACGAAATAAATAAATCCATGCATAGTTCTTAATCATGAAACTCTGTACACTTTTCTAACCCATACACAGAGAAGGCATTATTCACATTGATTTTTGTAGCTAGACCGAAGATTTATGATTTGGTCATCCCAACATGTCTTGTAATGATAGAGTCATGCCACATGTAGTTAATGATTGGGAAACTCTCTACATAGGTCTGACCCATTTTTAGAAGAATCCATTATTCCCATTGATTGTGGTAGTTGGATCCATGATTGGAGATCCATGCATCACTACAATTCATATTATGATAGCAATCCAGACACATATAGTTATTCAAGGAAAAACTCTCTACGTAGGTACAACCCATACACATATGTGGCATTGTTCTAGTCTATTATTTCATATAGAATTAGTATTGGAGATTTGGGAGTCACTACAAATCCTTTGATGACATGAATCAATCCATACATAGTTTTTAAATGAGTAACACTCTACATATGTTTAACCCATACACAGAGTGGGGAATTTTTCCATTATTTGTTACAGTTAGAATTGGGATTGGATATTCAAGTGTCATTATGCATCATATTATGATAGGAATCAAGCCACACATGGTTATTCAAAAAAATGCAGTTTCAAATCATGAATCAAGGATGTAGGCTCCCTGACAATAAATGTTAATATTGTGATTGGGCCTAGAAATAGATGTTTGGGGATCACTATGTATCATGTGATCAATGGAATCAAGACACACATTTTTTTGGAATGAAAATACGGTGGGAGACCAACTCCAAGGGTAGTGTTCTCCTCTAATGAGTTTCATAGTAATGTGTATTTTTATGTCAAGAAAGATACATCAATAGTGCATTTTAGCATAATACTACAAGGAATTGTAGTGTAAGTTTTAATTATTTTATCTAGAACCATGATAACCCTATCATAAGATGATATGTCTCAATCATGAGGGGATCCCCTAACAAAATATCTAATCTCATGTGAGGTGTGATTGTTGTGAGAAACAAGGAATGAAAAAGGTTACCACCATAAAATAGATGAATTTAATGAAATATTATGGGATTTTTGTATTATATGGTGTATGGTCAATGATATAGGATTTATCCATCCCAAGATATCTCATTAGAGTGAGATTCCATCTTTTGTGTAGTTCTGGGAAACTAGTGAGGTTTAGTTTCATGCTCTATGGACATGAACCATGCTGTTTAAAATCATATGGTATGGACTCATGGTGTTCCTTATAATATATTTCATCTAGGTCCATGATAACCTTTTCATGAGGCGATATATCTCAATCATGTGGGGGATCCCCAAAAAAAATTCAAATCCCGCAGAATTTATTCCCACTGTGAGAAAAGTTGAACGAAAAAGGATACCCTTGCCATATAGAGGAAATTTGAGAAATTTCAGGGGCACTTTATATCATTTGGTGGAAGTCCAAGATATATGGCTAGGAATCCATATGTATCTCGTTATGATGATAACTATTCATTTATGTAGTTATGGAAGACCCTTACAGTTGAGTTTCATGCAATAAGGACACCATTTGTGCATTTTTCATGTCATTTAGTAAGGATGAAGGTGGATTGACATCAATAAAGAGGAATATAGTATCTAGGGCCAATAATGGAGATATGGGAATCACAACATATCCTATAATTGTAGTAATCAAGACAAACATTGATCTTGGAAACTGTGTTGTTTAGTTTAATGTTGTGATGACATCAGCTGTTTATTTTAACTTCTTTCATTTAGGATGAGGGTCACCCAACATGGAAGACTTGTAATATTATGGTTAGGACAATGAATGGAGGTCCAATAATCAATATATACCATGTCATATTAGAAATCAATCCATACATAGTTCTTGGAAACTATATCGTTCAGTGTCATGTGGTGAGAAAATCAACTGTATAGTTTTTCTTCTTATATTAAAGAAATGTTTCGCCCAATTTAGATGAAAACAAAAATTGTTTCTAGGTCCAAGAAATGATTTTTGGGTTTCACTACATATCCTATGATATAAGGAATCAAGCCACACATAGGTCTTGGAAGATTATATTCCCTATGTGGTTCTGACTCTCACATAGGTATATGGACATTTCATTTTTCTTTTTCACTCATGTGTGGTGATTCATTGGTGAGATGATTATACTGATGAAATTTATCATCAATAGGTAAGGAAATTCATTATGTAGTTTAATATCATAAGGAAATGACATGTTATAAACTGTTTAACATCATATTTTATTGGAGAATTCACACATTTTAACATCATGAAAATAGGATGCATTCATAAAGCATAACATCATGTTCCAGTATGAGGTCCGTACAATTTAACACCATATAGTTAAGATGTAGATAATCTTGTATGTAGGTTATGAAATCAATTTCTTTAAAAACCTTTTATTTTTGGGTCATGAAACGCCCCCCATTCATTATGTAAAGTGAGTAATCTCTATTTTGATAAACCTTATATATGATATAAGTTCCTTCCCATTTGGTTTCTATCTTTATTGGTTTCTTTTCAAGTATCATTAGGGTTTTGAAATGAAATACAAGTTCTCCTATAAAGAATGAATGCTGGTGAATTTTTTTGTTGAATTCTAGTGTGATCTGATTCTGATGGACTTCAAGTTTTTACAATTTACACAACCTACTCTAATTGAGCTTGTCCAACTAATCCAACCTATTTGATGATTTCTCATAATCTGATAGTTGTCCATAGATGGATGTTATATTTGGGATAAAATAGTCATCTATCTCTATCTATTCCTCATTTGTGTATACCAATGAATTCAGATTTCTTTTTGATGTAGTAAAAGTGCTGGTATGGTGGGCCTATAAAGCATGGAGGAGCTTGTTAGGCCATGACTTCTTGTCCTTAATCACTATCTTATAGATTATATTTTACAGAGTCTTATTGAAGGCCTATAATTTTTTATTTTATAGAGTCTAACTCCTAGTACATTTTTTTAAACATTATTGAATAGAAGTTGGTGCCATTTTCCATCGATATCATGTGAGGGACTTTTAATCTGGTGATGATATGAGACTTTTGGATTTTTTTGATGTCGTCATCCTAACTTCCTTGAGGGGGATTCCTCATCCCATATCAAAAATAATTTTTTTTTAAAGGCGTACTTAAGCATCTTGGTTGTGTTTGGGGGACATAACCCCACAACATCCATTACCCGTAATACATTCTCCATTAAATATTTATCCATATGTATAATTCCAATAGTTGATGGATGAAATTTTCATGAATCATGCTTGTATGAAATTTATTGGTGAATTCCAAGTAGTCTGGTATTATGGTTTTCCAGTAGTAATGAATCCTCCTAATTTTTTAGGAGACCCTCATACCTAAATTAAAACTTCAATAGGAGCATGCATGGACTTCTTCCAATATTGAAGATATCTCTCTTTCTGCAATGCATCTCAAGAGGATTATATTGAATCCTCACTTTTAGAGAGATATTTTTTAATTTAGACCATCCCATAGGGTAAATCTCATTTCTCAGTGCCTAATCTGTTCCCTTATGGATCGGTCTATTGGGAGAGTCCCATTTTGGAGATTATCAGTTATGGGGTCCATCAATCTTGTGGTGTATATCAGTTCATCATGCTATAGGGTAGTATTGACCTAATTGATTTATTACATTGCATATATGATGATTTATTAGACCTTCCTTCGATGAGTGGTGTGGAATATTTCATCATCCTAATTAGGGTAGGCTGGGATTGTGGCTGCATTAGCCAATGCATCGGCAAGAGCATTGTGTTATCATGGGACATTATGTAGTGTTTTCTCAAAAGGAATTTTTTTCATAGGCATCTGACATAGCTAATGAGTGGGGCTATTTTCTTATGGAGTATTCACCATAAATATACATTATCACTATCTCTGAATCCCCTTTAAAATTAAAGTTGGATATCTTTAGTAGTAGGTCTAGTTATAAACCAGTTATGAGGGATTGGTATTCAATATTCTTATTTTTGTAGCTTTTAGATAGTGATAAACAGTATGTAAAAAAAATATTTTTCCAATGAAACAAATAAAATCCCTAAGTCACATCGATTGAGTTTTTTGTTGTTCAATATATTACTTATACGACTTCTATGGGAAACATCAAAATACTTCTCCTATATTTAGGGAGTCTTATGATCAAAGAAAACCTCCGTAACTAGATGTTTGGTGTCAACTGGTGTACCTTCATGGGTGGGATGTCATACGAGAAAATCGTCTATGGAATTCCCTTTCACCAACATTTGTGACATGAAATGAATGTCAAAATATTTTAGAATGATCTCCCATCATGTCAAACACCCATTCGGTATGGGACAATCATGGGTTTACTTGAGAGGATCAATACAAGAGAACAGTTGGAATCCATGGTGATGTAGGTAATGAATCATCTTTTATACTACAAATATGAGTGTGAGGAAATTCTTCTCGATATCAGAATATGAAGTCTCAGTACATAGAATTTTTTATCTATGGTAGTAGAGAATATTCTAATCCTATACATCATTCTTATGTATGTAGAGAGCACCAAGTGATTTTTTATGGATTCTAAATATAAGATCAGTGAATTTCCTTCAAATGGAAGTATCAGAACCATTTGTTGTAGAATATACTTCTTAAGACTCTTGAAGGATTCTTGTAAGTGCTCTTATATTTTTTATATTCTAAGGGGTATAATTTCCAAAATTTCACTTTTTTTTAAAGGCCAAACTCAATTCCATGGTGTACTACCAAAAATCCATGGAACATTGCTGATGTTACCTCGAAATAAAATTTTATTATATTCATTTTTAGACTGTGTTGAAGCAACTTGTCGAAGACTATTCAAATATATGTAAAGTGATCACATCACTTTTTGAATTTGACCACTCATTAATAAATTTCACATTTGGTTATTCTTACAAATAAGTTATTAATGATATAATGATTTTGACGTTGATAATTATCACCACCATTCTTTAATATAAAGATAATTAACTGATAAAAACATGTTCCCCTAGGTTTCCTTGAAGGAAGTGTCTTCTGAATTGTCAAGGGTCATCTTTATCTGATTGTACCCCGACTAACCATCCATGATGGAAAGGGTTCAGAAGATAATGGTTTCATTGATCAATGTTTTTGTGATTTGTAATGGGAAATCTTCTTTTGGGTAGGGTCAATTAGGGTCTCTCAAATTGATGTAAACCATAATCGTTTGATTCTTATTCTTGATTGGGATGATGTTTGCAACTCATCTTGGGTATTTAATTTATTGAAAAAATTTGGATTTGATAGTTTTTTCAAAATTTTCCAATACATGAGTATCATTATAGGGGTGTATCCTTCTATCCAACTTCTTGAAACCACAATGTTCATTCGACATGCCGAGATGGTGCATATCCACATTTGGATTTAGTCTAGTAATTTTTGTGTAGTATCAAGAAAACACATGTATGTGCTTCTATAAAAATTTAATATAAAACTCTTTCTCCTGATGATGCATGGTGATTATAATTAGTTCATTACACTAGTTATCTTCAATTTCTATATTTTCCAACCTAAGATCCTCGGTGGTGGTGGAGACACCATCCTCAATTGGGGAGGGGTGTTCCTAAGTTCATCCTCTTTTTCATCCACCATCAAGTCTATAAAGACATTCTCATATGAAGTTGGAAATATGAGGGAATATCTATCATAGTTGGGGTGAGATAATTCAAGTGAAGATTCATTATCATCCCCAACTACTAGAGTCTTTATATAGAGATTTAAGAGATTAATTTCATTTACACTATCACTGGGGATAGATGGGGATTATACATTTTGGATCAGTTCAATTACCTCGGTTAGATATATAGGTACCACATAATCCATGTCGAGCATAAATTGGTAATTTTTAGGGGTGTTCCCCATGTTTTTTGGGGATCCAGTCTATATATTTACATCCACGATTGGTTTTTTTCCTTTCCTTTTATAAAACAATTATGCAGCATCTGTGGCTTCTCAAGTATCAAAGGGAACACTATCACCATTTAGTTTTTCGACCATCCCATCAATTTGGTATTTCATATATAGATAGAATATAGAAGGTACAATTATGTGGATCTGGTGCAAGGGCCTTCCAAGAAGGGAATTGATTGTGTCCTCTTTCTACATAACCATGCACTCAATGTTGGACATAAGATCCCCAAACAATGCTTTGAACATCATCTTCCATAAATTCCTTTTCTCACACTTATCATACCCATGAATAGTCATCTATGTGGGAGATAAATCCACCTCTCTATACCTAAAAAAGTCAAAGCATTCAAATTATTATGATTTTGATCCTAGAACCATTATCAATTAAATACCTTTGTATGTAGACATTATCAAGTCATCCAGAAACAAATAGGGGTATGATGTGTCTCTAACTGACCTCTTCATGATCACTCTCTATGAATAAAATGGTGATATGAAATTCTGATGGCATGGACTCCACTCAATAAATGTAATCTATAGAAACTTATTTTTCAAAATCCATTTGGATTTGGAGGGCTTCAACAAGTGGCTACCTACGTTCTTATTAATGATGGGGTGTATCTAGGACAGAGAGCATGGAAAGAAAAACTGTCATATTCTATTGAATTTTATAAATTTGTGCATGAGGTCAGCATTTCCTAAAATGGGGTTTCTTTTTATTATTTGGTTCATGTTAAAGGATATTTATTTTATATGTTAATTGTTTATGTTCAGTTTTCAATGGAGTATTTTGTTCCAGTGACATAGGTCATTTCAGCCTTCCCTTTTGTTTTGGTTGATCCAAAAATCTCACCCCCGCTAGACTGTCATGTAAGATGATCAGGTGCATAAAACCACTGAAAGGTTATAGGAGACCACTATGTCTCTCTCATTCTTAATATAGATCATTCCCATGGGTATCAACTACATATATGTCATACATTATTACGTAAATGAAATATTATGTATGAACACACCCCTACTATCCCATGTATCATCAGTTCCTATACATATGGTCTCATGTTCCCCAATTGGGTATGGGGAACTAACACATAGAGGCACTTTCATCATTAGGGAAGGGTTCTACCAACTGTATCATAATAAAAAACCAAAGTTGATATCTCCATCCAATGAGGGATCCATTTGGTGTGGTGGTGCATTTTCTTCAGATGATACGGAAAAAAATATGCAAGTGTCAGAGCTTGCATCTGGGTTGATTTTGACTCTTCCTATTATATCTCTTCCCATGTCAAATGGTCACGTCCAACATCAAGATTAATATTTTATATTACCTCACAAGATGATGGAACCATTATGGGTCTATGAATCTATGCTCTAAGGGTGGAAATATCTCATTCAACTATCTTTCGTATTATCCAGTTGTTAAACTTATACACATGCCTGGGAAGAACATTTTTCAAATCAACATCTTCTTCTAGATATGAAATGGTAATAAAGGTAACATATGAGTGGTATTTATTCAACATCACCTATCCAGAATTGGCCATCAGATGAATAAATCCTATATATTGTGGCCTAGCCTTTTCCAGAAAGGGTTGTAGTCAGGACGATCGATTTGGTTGAACTCATTGGGATAGTTTTACTATGGATGTTTGAGTAGGTTATTTTCCACAGATACATGGAAATAACGAAGGTATTTATCATTTTAGAATGATTATGTTTGATTCATCTATTCCTCAAATACCTAGATACCCTGATATCTTTTCTCTTCTATCTGAGGGTTGTTTTATATTTTTCTACTACTTGACTGGAGGCGTTGGGCTATTCAAGACGTGCCCGAATTCTTTAATAGGAACTACCACTAGCATGAGGGTAATACTGTTATTTTCTACCTTCCCAATCATTTTCCCCTATATTTAGGTAATGACTCTAGACATAACTCAGATCCACTAAATAAAATCATAAAACTATTATTTTGTTCTATGAATTCTAGAAAACCACATGGATATTTCATTGGGATCAGAGGTGTTTGAAAATCATCTTAGATATTTTCAACATAGATCTCTTGAAATTTACCCAGTGAGAAAGTGATTGTCAGTAAATAATTTAAACCTTTAAATCCAGTTATGAATTTAGAAACCCACTCTTTTTCACATTACTTGAATTTTTTTAGGATGATAATTGTCGTTTTTCCTCAGTATATAGATGAATTGGAAAACAATTGGTGATAAAGTTATTATCATCGAAGAATGGAACCTTCTAGAAGGATGATGTACTAAAAAAATTATATTCCAATTAGTGTTTTTACAAAACACCTTAGCATGGATGGATCTTGTTGATATTGATGGCCCATCATCAGCCTGCTTCAGGACACGAAGTGTATAAGATGGTATTTTGGGTCTCTCACACCATCAAAAGTAGAGAATGTAGTATTTCTAAAATTAGGTGGGGATAAGAGTCATAATTTCTTCCAATGTATGGATTTATATCAGTTTTCAATGGTTTGAATCTCCCTTTCATGCCTTACATTTGAGTAGAAAGGGACTCTATGGTATTGAGTAGTTCTATAGGTATTGTTTTTTCAGTCACCTCCAATCAATAGGAAATAGGAAGAATTTGAGGAAGTTTCCCTATTTTCATCTTCCACTAACTCTTGATCTATTCTAAGAATGAAAGATTTCCTTGTGGAAGGAAATGATTTAATTGCAATGGAGGGAAGTCGTGATCATTTTTTACTTTCTCATTTATACAGACCAGCTTCCTAGATCCAGATTTCGGCTCATGCTTAGATGCTACTCTTATTGATAAATCATATATTTTAAGATGTGTGGGTGGATGAATATTTATATTAGTATAAATAAAATACCAACTGGTAATTCATCCCCTTAATATCTTCTTGTTGGGTCGTATGAGATTTTCTATATCTTTCTCATATTATTCCTTTCGCACTTATGTAGAAGAAATTTCAATTATTCTAGGTAGTGATTGGTATGTTTCCAAACATTTCCCTTTTATCGTTGGTATTATTCCACAATAGATATAGAAACATAATATTAAGGGGTGCCAGGTTTTGGATTCTTCTTAGGTTTCAGGTACATGCAGCTTTAGTGGGTGCATCCAAATATTCCTCTTTGTGTACGCTTTCCATATTTAATCCTTCTAAATTTGATTCTTGATTTAAATTATTTTTTTTTGATGGCAATGACATTCACAGAAGTGTATAATGCAATTTTAGTTGTCCCATTTCTATCAATGGAACAAGATGATTCAACACTTCATTCATCTGGGGTACTTCCCAAACCCAAGGCCATATTAGGCCATTTTGGATTGGGACCCCAGTGAAGATTTATTTCCTTCACCATATGTTCCTCTCATCTTGGTTTTCAAATGGTGATCATGAGGGATTTTTGGTTCATGTCTTCTGAGCGAACCATGAATTACATATGTTTGTATTGTGGAAAAAAGAAAAAATGGGATGCTGACCATTGATAATTACCTCACATCATAGAGAATATTTACTCCCTCTATAGTGATTATGATGATAGAAATGTCCTAGACCTATAGGATAGGGACTATTTGTGGCCACAATTAGAATTGATTGATCTTGTTGTTCAAGATTCAGTGATACCATTGAAGGATTTTATGATTCTTGAGACAGACATTGATATTGAAATTCCCCTACCCTAGTAGGTCGGGGTTGACCAAAAACCACCTTTGATTTCACTAGGAACCTTTCATGGAATGATGAACCTAGTGATAGAGATTGATACAAAAATTCCCCAATCCCAGTGGGATGGAGTTTATTTGTTATTACAATCGATATTTCCCAAATAATCTTATGAATTTTCAATATGAGGTTTGGAGGTAGGGGTGTAAATTCCCTCGTACTAGTGGTATCAGGTTTCTCTTGGATGAATATTATAAATTTTTATATTGAGAGCTATTGATATGGTGTAGTTGTGATTTTTCACGAGCTGGGTGCAATGTCAACCCACGAAAGGAGTTATTTTCTATGGGAAGTTGTTGAGATAATCTCAACATTTGTTTCCATGATTAAAATGGCTTCATGTTGTTTCAAGGGGAATCAATCAAAGAACTATTGAATATCCAGTCCCTCCGTTCATGATATCTTGGAACCATTGAGGCGGGAAAATTCCATTGTAGAGACCAACTGTATCAAGCATTACACAACCCCCTAATCTTTTTGGAGGCTTCGCTATTATATAATTTCATATCTAAGGGGATATTTTGATCTAGGGGCGCAGTGATGTTAAATTATCCATACACCCCCCATCATGGAATACAGATATGTGATGAGGGTTTAGCGATCATTTTCCAAAGATTCATGATGCAATGGCGGAAATTGTGCAATATATTTGCGTTGTGATTTTAGGATTTTTAGATCATGTGACATTGAAATAGTAGCTTGGTCTAGTAAAAAATAGAGTAACATGATCATCTAACGATGACCCTCATATCCTGGATAAGGGAGGTGTTGGGCCTTCAATCGCTATTAATATTTCCACATAGTATTTTGTAGATACGGAATATACTCCTTCTCTATCTCTTCTAGGATCTCATACTTCGATGTAGCAAGGGGACAGAACATCGTGAGGAGGTTTTTTCTAGATAACACTCTATATATATAAATTTCAAATTCCTCTTCCTCAGACTTTCATGCCTACATATGGTCAGACCACAAAAGGTGCTTATCGAGGTTGCCTTCTTGCTAGAGTGTAGTATTGCTAGTAGTCGATGGGGAGCTGTATACAGTTGACCCTAATGTTTTTAGAACCTCTCTATACAGAGGCCTATAAGTTTGTAGAATTTATCTATATGGAGGTGTTTGGGTAATGGGGGATTCCCTTTCCCATGGGAGATATCACCATTTGGAGTTTGACCATGGTGGATTTCATAAGTATAGTACATGTGATGAATCTCGATATAACCATGAGGTGGAATATCATGGTAATGATCACCTTCTACTTTTGTTGAAGAGTTATAATTCCCTTGGTATTTTTAGAATGTGTCTGAAACAACATTAATGACACTGTAATTGTGAATATTAGGGATATAGGACTCATTCTACATCATGCCTAGAATATACCGACCTAAATTTTTTGGATTTTTATGGATATCATCCTACTATATAATGGATTACACACTTTTCTAATAACCATCTGGTGCTTCAGAAGTGTTATCCTACTACTGAAAAGTTGTTTTACTATGTTAAGTAGCTTCTTTTACATGATTATAAGCATGTTCTGAAGTATTTACCTCTTTTAATAGGGGTTCCCTAGTCATAATTGGGATATGAGCCTGATCATGAGCTTTTAGAGAATCACACTACACCTTTTCAATATGATTATGAGAATTTATTAAGGCATGTTCATCTCCCCCTTTGTGATCCTTTATTGGAATATGAATATTATCCTGGTATGAATATGAATTCCCTATGTAATATGTTGAAAGACCTCTAGAATGGGAGAAGGTATGTGAGACTCTTCATGAAAATTCTTTCAAGGTCATTATTGTAGTGTTTTTTTGGTGAATGTAGAGATATTATCTTCACTTCCATGAGCTCCTAAAATATTTCGAGTAGATTCACTGAATGGAATATGATCCTACTCTAATGTGTGTTCCACTCGCACTTGGTGTTCCTCAGTCAGAATGGGGATATGACCTCGATTATGAGCCTTTATAGTATGTAGCTAGACGTTTTTAGTAGGGATATTATATTTTTTAAGGTATATTCTGCCCTCACTTTTTGAGTCCCAAATAGAATGGCGATATGAGCCTAATCATAGGCCTTTGGAATATGCCTATAGTAGTTTGTGATAGGAATTTGAGCCTATCCTAAGCCATATTCCACTCTCACTAGGTGAGACCTGGTTGGAAGAAGAATATGACCCCAGTCATGATTCACTTCCTTTACCAAAATATGTTGATAATACTCTTGGATGGGATCAAGAATTTTCTCTTTCCCTGGAGAAACAACTTGTTCATAGTAATCATTGAGTAGGGTTTACCTATATGTAGGATTAAGAATATGTGCATATTTATGTCTCTATACTAGTTTTGGAATGTGTCAGTGGATTTCATCAGTTGTTTCCATAATGTAATGGAATTTTAGAAAAGTATTCATAAGAATGTAAGCTTTCACATTTTCTATATCCAATATATACTAGAATATATCTTCAATTGAAGCGAGGATATGATCCAACTTATTTCATACATATTATATCAAAACACTTCGATAGGATTCATGCATCGGGGTAGGGATATGCACCTATCCAATGATTTTAGTAGGAATATACCCACAGACTTGTTTTGAGGGAGAAAGGATGTGAACCTACTTGTTGGGTACCATAAAAACATTCCTACATTCTTTGTCTATGGATGTGAGTATATGATCCCACTCTTGATTTTCCAAAAACATCTACACCTGAGCTGTCTTCCTTGTTTCCCATGCGTTGGTGTCAAAGGTGAAAATGTGGCTGGTGGTAACCCCATTAGGTGAATGAATGGTACCGACCGGATGGAAAATGAGAATATGGTTGATATGATACAACCTAGGTGGATCTGGGATAGGAAAGGATCCATAGTTTACTTTTTGATCTATATTCATTAGATACTAAAGGTCGTGACTATCACTCTCCAAAGATGAGTTCTAAAGTGGTTGGTGAAGGCAACGAGAACCACTGGATTTACTAAAACATTATTTTGATGATGGGGACTTTTCATTTTTTGTGTTTCAGACCCTCATGGGAATATTCAATGGTTGGGATCATACTATTTAAATGGTATTACCATACTATTTAATTCTTTACCTAACTCTGAAGGTGTTGGGTAGGTGAGTTCATTATGAGACCTTTGAGGGTTTCATCCATACCTGATTTTCCAAACATTTTGCTAGATGAAGAAAATATCTCATGTGAGGGTATTATTTGTCATATTAGTATCTAAAATCATGAAGATAATAAGGAACCAGGTCACTAATTAGATCATCCACTTGGGCATGATACTTTCTCAAACAAATATTCATGTGTAACACAATTTTCTTTTATTCAATATCTAGATATTATTCTTGTGTGGACTTGTCATAATGATGATGGACATAATTAATGAGAATCGTGACTACAGAGGATCAATCAAAGTTTTCTTAATTTGAATGATTCATATATGTTTCTTTTCTTTTGTTTAAATAGGATATGAAAAAAATATATTCAGACGCATGTTAAACTGGTCATTTGTCTATTTGATAGATTTAGGCCAGGTTCACCATATTTATTCATCCAGGAGATGTGGATGGCTCATCCTGATGGATTTATTGTTTTCCATTAAATTCATTATACAATGATTCATTTTATGTCCACTATTTTTATATCCAACAGAAACATCCACTGATTCCCCATCCATAACTGAGTATAGATCTGATTTCTAAATTCATTTGGTATTTTGGTGTTTTAGACCCAAAGAATCTTAGGATCTCACATTGGTCGTGTGGATGGGAGGTCAGTCTCATCACACCCTTTTGGGGAGAAATTTTTTCTTACTCCAAGATTATCTTATAGATTTAAGATCTGTTATCGAATATCTTCTTAATCCTGTTACGGGACTGGTTACACTATCAAAATGATCGATTACTGAATCCTTCCATGTGTAAGGAGGGCCTATAAATGAGTCTATATTTATTTATCTAAGATTCCTCATCCATTACCCATTATCAAATAACTACATTATTTCCTAAAGCTACAGAACTAGGAACTTCAAATTTTACTTATATCCAAAGAGGTGATTAATATATTGAGGGTTCTATTGAGCTCTTATGAGGTGTCCAGGTTAGCTTGTTTATAAAATTAATCAAAACTCACACAATTCATTAATCTTGTACCATTTAACATCTGGTTGAAAGGAAATATATGGGGGATCATTTTCACTAGAAATCAAGCTCAAAACTCTATGAGGTGTACTATGTATCCTGGTTATATAAGGAATGACAATCATCAAATATAAATAATTCCATTGGGACTTGTGCTGAGGTGGGTTCCCTTATATGGCGGAAATTCATATCATGACATTTCTTAGTAAATAAACAATGTGGTTTCCATAGATTGTTTATATTAATGATATGAATGATATGATCACTGTAAATCCCTAATCCCATGTGATTCTTGATCAGTGTGATAAACAAGGGATAAAAAGTTACCAGTCTCACAATATATGTATGTGAGACTTATATGCTGAGACATCCCTTCGGATGTTTCATATGGATATCACACCATAGGAAACTGTCCAATAAATCTTATTTATTTTAATAATTAGATTCATCAAAGTTTATTTTCCTTCTCATCCTACAGTTGGATGAGGCCAAATGATCATCCCATCGAAGATATTGGGTCCTGATATTTGTAATTTTCGTTACATAAACGGAATTACACAAAAGTGGATTCCCATTTCAGGTTGGTCCTCAAAATGGAATCAAATGTATCTTGGTGATGTTAGGAATAAAGGTTTTTCTAGTACAATTGATGGGGTTTTACACATTGAGGCTTCCCTAATGTAAGGGAATATCATATTATGCCACTGATTGGAGATTACAAACTGAGGATTCCCTAATATGGGTGAAATATATTATTATTTAACATATCAAGGCTTGCACACCGAGGTTTCACATTGGATATTTAATATGGATATCAAGCCTTAAGAATGTGTTCTATTTATCCTAATTATGGACGGAATCATATTCCTCATATTTCAATTCGTTGGGGGCTTACATGATGATGTTTCACTTATATATCCACTAAACAAGGTTATCATGTCCTAGGATGTTGGCTCGACGTGTCCTAATTATCTTCCTAACATGTTTTGATCATCTTCCTGGTATTCTTGAGGATATTTGTGCATGACTCGGCTGAATATTAGACTTATCCAAGGACAATCACATGATTCATTTTGACTTGTATGAAGGACATCACATAGTCTAAATGGAATTTCTAGAGTCCATCACATGATCAAGATGTCTTGTCGATAGGACATCACATGAAGAAGTATGACATGTATGAAAAGCATCAGAATATTTGGATGACTTGTTCGGAGGACATCATGAGATCAAGACTAACATGTATAGAGGGTACCGCATGACGTGGATGACTTTTCTTAAGGATGTCACATGATCCAGGTTGACATGTCTATAGGGTTCTTAATGACATGAATGACTTGATCAGAGGATGTCACCTGATTTGACATGTCTTAGTGTCACAATGAGACAATCTAGTTTATCAGGAGGACATTTCATGATCTAGGCTGACATGTCTAGAGGGTGCTTCATGACCTGGTTGACTTTTCTATAGGATGTCGCATGATCTAGGCTGACAGGTCTCGGTGTCACCATGAGAGCTACATGACTTGGCCTCACTTCACCACATAACTTGGGTGACCTGTCTAGAAAACATTCAAAACTATGTCTAGCAAGGCCAGATGGATTATCAATCATTTTTTGGCATGATCAGAGAGTGTTGTGATACTTTCTTGACATGTACAAGTGACATCACATGATCCCTAATGTAATGGCATATATTTTCCCTACAATAATCTTCCATATTTTCCCCTGTTTTCATTATTTATTTTAAAAAGGTTAGGGGTATTGTGTGGCTATGCAGGTGTTGTCTAAGATAGTCAATCTCCTTGTCTATGATGTGTCAAATGGATAATAAAGGGTTCTATATAAACATGAAAGAATTTACATAGAAAATCCTTTTGTTTGTCTATGGAGATGAAGGGGAATAATATGATTATGGATGTCTCCAAATTCTTTCTTATGTTGAAACTGACACCATACTGCCTTCGCATGGCAAGGATGATATGTCACCTGGGGTATCGTGGTGTCTTGAAAACCGCATAACCACATTGCATGAAAATATACAACTGAAAAGGGAATATGCATTTTAAATATATTCATCATTTATTTTTAAATTTTTGGTTACCCTTGTTCATTGTATTCTCATGAGGGCACCACATGATCAGTATGGGATCTTGCGATAGCATGCACACCTTGTGCTTATCAGTAACTCTACTTGTCCTTGGTGTATCGTGTGATCAGGGTTAGATATTTGGCCAACATGGGATCATTTTCACAGAAATATTCTCTAATTGTATTAAAGATTGATAGGGGAAAATCATAAATGAACAGAAATATTTGATACCCTCACTTGATGAAGGTGATAAGTCAACATGCTCTTGTGTGATAATTTCGTCATGTCAGCAGGCCTTTATGTTTTCTTGGGAACTATATGATCAAGTCACAAAAATATTAGTGAGCACATATAGTCTCCACCATTAAATTATTTTAATCTTTTATTTTACAAAAAATTATAATGGTTGTCTGAAACCTGGTGGATGACAAATCACATGACTCAGAGGGACTCATCTAGCAGCCTCTTCTTGATAAGTGAGTGTCTATGATGCCTTCTCAAGATCAAGGTGTCTTTTAAAATGGGATTTTGGTGATCTCCAATAGATGTTTTGTTGTATATGATCGATTAAAATGTATTGTGATTTCATGTCCTTTATGTTTTTACAAGATCTGCTTGTTCTTGCCAATATATCTTCCTTTTCATTAAAGAGAAAATGAAACCAATCCATTGGATATTTCTTCCCAAAAATGATTTTCGATACTCATTTGGTGGGAATCAACAATTTTTTAATATAACTATTCAATCAACACCATAAATCCTCGAGGTATAGTTATTGGTGAATACTACTAATGGAGTTATTGTTATATATCATGTACAGAAATCATACATAGTTGATATCTTTGTGATTTTTTTTTAGGAGAACCTTTTCATAATATCTTTTATGTAATTTCATTCTATACATGAAATTGACTGGAAGTATCTATATAGAAACCACATCAATTACAGGTAGAAAGAAACAAATTTTGATATTTTGAATTACCCTTTGATTAAATAAATGTGTAAGGTAGAGGATTAACCTCATTCAAAAAATTATATAGGAGTGTGGATACTTTTGATTTTGAGAAAGTATATCTGGCTCAAATGATTGAAAAAAATGATAGGAATACTCTTGAAGGCATTCCCATAGTAAGTTATTATATTAATTTATTCCTTGAATAATTGGATGGTCTACCTATCGATTAAGAGGTTGTTATATCCATTGTTCATATACCTGGATCTTTGTAGATATATAATAATCTATATAAAATTCCCCTCATTAAATTAGAGGAATAGATGAAGAAATAACAAGAACAACTGGACATGGTTTTCATTCACCAAATTTCTTTACCATGTGGTGCCCAAATTATCTTCTCCATTAATTATGTATCTATGTATGTCAATATAAATTATCATGAACTCAAAAATAGAACAATTGATTACATGTTTGATCAATTACACAATTCTCACTACTTCTCTAAATGGGACCTTCGTTTAGGATGTCATCGAGTAAAGGTTAAGATGAAGTATATTCCAAATACAACCTTATATTTGATGTACATAAAAATATGTTCATATTCATGCCATGTGGACTCAGGACTTCTCTAGTTATCTTCAATGAATTCATCAATTGAGTCCATAGATACCGATCTGATAATATTTTGGTAGTCTTTATAGATAATATTTTTATATACTCTATAATAATTGAGGAATATGAGGTAATTTGATTACGATGTGAAATTAATTTAGGAAGGATTTGTTATATGAAACGTAAAACATGTGTAAATTTTGTATAGTGAAAAAAACATTTTTGGGTCATGTTATCACAACTAAAGAGATACATGTGGGCCCTTTAAAAGTTAAATTGATTGATGAATATACTAAATCATCATTTTCTATTGATATAGTTCCTTATATTAGTTAGGTATTTTCACTAATTTTGATAGAAAATTTTCATTATTATCAAAAAATCAATCCATGATAATTTGAAAGGATTGAATTATATTTATATACATAAATGTGCAGAGGGATGCATGGAGATGAAGAATAGACTATCAAATTCACCTATAATAACACTAAAATGAATGGAGGAGGTATTTTTGATTAATAATGATTCTTCAACAAATTAGTGGGTATGTGTACTCATGTTGAAGTATAAAGTGATAGCCTACACCTCAATAGAGTATAAGGTACATGAGAAAAATTATCTGAAGCATTATGTGGAGTTTTTATCATAAATTTTTCTTTCAATATATGGAGGTCTTATCTCTTTAGAGGGAAGTAGATTTATATATGGTAATAAAAACCTAAAATATATTTTCACACGTAAGTATATCATTTTACACTAATGAATATGGTTAGATCCAATCAATTATTATGACTAATTAATCATCTATAGTACTATGAAGGTAAATATTTTTAATGACCCAAAGATTTATAAATAAACATTACTCTTGATCTAATTAAATGTATTATTATGTAAAATGGTAATATAAAATATGTACATCCTTGGAATTTTGTTTTAAAATACCTTTAATAATTGTTACCATTTCTAATATAGCCATTGAACAGTGACCACATGATTATTATAAATATAGGTCTTTAACAAATCTGATTTACTCAGAAAATGAAGTGATGGCCTCATCCAGTAGAATTTCTCCATACGAATCCCATTAGTCAGAGCTCAGAAATAAGTTGGTGTCACTGGTCTTCGATCTTGATGAAGCCCAATCTGAGCTTCAACACGTTAACCTTAAGTGGAATCGCCTACAAGGAAGTGGAAGTTTATAGAGATTACCACCTGAGCGATGTAATCTGATCCTCCACAAGATTCTATCACCATTGCACACCTTACCCTTAGGTAATATTCATGTGATATAAGGGGTTATGTAAGAATACCCTAGCACTATGATTATGTGAATTTATTATATAGAATAAATAATACACATTCATTTTATTATTGTTACTTTGTAAATATTGTTTAAAGTATAAATAGTATTTTTTAGTTAATATTCTTTTAGAAATATATTTTGATGAATTAATGGTTTTAAAATTAAAAAAAAAATAATAAAATATTATAACTAAATTAATTTTTATTAAAAATAAATTATCGTATAATTTTTATGAATACAATAGAAATTTTTATTATGGTTTGAAAGCAGTTTTTGTCAAACTCCATGAATTTTCGATAAATGATAGTTATTATTTTAAAAGTAAAAAATCAAATATTTATATAATTATTTATATATAATGAAAATTATTTTGGGAATCAAGACATCAAATTTATCCCATTGTCATTTTTTCATAAATTTTTTAGGTCGTCTAATTTCTGGTTAAAAATTAAATATCATTTAAATATATAAGGTGTTTTATGACATCATAATGACCCAATAGTATTGAAATAAAATATTGTAAATGGTTTTTCAGACAATATATGTTTTAACATTAAAATAATGTTATTTTAGGTTTGTATGATTTATTTTACAAAGCCTTAGTTTACCCTCCAATTCTTATAAAACATTTTAACTAATAAAATGATTTTTGGAGAATGTTACTCACATCCACATATGAAAGCTTAATATTTTTAAAAGTTATTCCATTGGCCTTATAAAATAATTTTTTTCACTTCCCTTTGGAAACATAAATTGGAAAAAAACATGGGATGGTTTTTACTTTTGATTAGTTTAATGTACAGTGTCCAGAACCTAAATAAAAAATAATTCCCTCTCTTTTCCTATATAAACCAACCCAAGATCCCACTTTTATTCACTGAAAACATTTGCATATAGACCAAAATCTACCCTCCTCTCTCTATAATCCTCCAAAGGCACCCCAAGATCCCAAGAAGCCTCTCTCAAGCCTCTCCAAGGCCTTTGGGATCACACTTCCAAGTAAGGGATTTCTTTCTTTCTCATTTTTGTCCAAATTTCATTATGTTGTTATACCATTTTTTCTATTATATATTTTGGGGTATGATTTATAACCTCCCCCATACTTCCCTCCTTATTATTGAATTATGATATACATATTTTTCTCTCATTAATTCCTCCCAGGCACACCTTTTACCATGCCAAAATTCCTTAAGGAATTTCTCTTTTCTCATTTAAATACAAGAAATTATTTTATATTATGCATTTAAATTCCATTACATAAGTTGGGATATTATTTTAAATGACCCCCCATACTTTTCATTTCATATATAAATGATTAGAGACCTTTTTATCTCTCATCAACCAATTTTATGATATCTATTTGACGTCGTTATGCTATCGAAGTTACAAAAATATTTCCCATTCCAAAATCATCATGTATGTGAATTCCATACCCATTTCTCTATCAACGGAATTCACCTTTATGAACATGTAATTGTTGATTTAATAATTATATTTATTTATTACACATCTCATATTCATGGAATAAATTATGATATTTAATGAATCCATGTTGGATGATCCATGTGGCACACTTACGAACAAAATGAAATGTTTATAAAGGGTGCACCCTGAAAGTGCTCCAATGAGAGTGGTAATGACAAGAATCTTGATACATAAAGTGAAATGAGGGTTTAATCATGCTAATTCAAGTGGAAAGAGGGTTTAATCATGCTTCATGTGGAATGATCCTTGGATCATGCTAATATCATGTTAAATGTTGTTACCACATTTCCATGTTATGATAACCAATCTATATCATGCCTTTATGTTAAAGTTTCTCTTATGATCCATTCATATGCCTATTGTTGAATAGGTATTTCATTCTTCATGTTATTCCCTGTTTACTCCCTTACTATAGATTACAACATACCCTTTTCATATGCGTGTCCTCAGGATATCTCATGCAATTCTAAGAAAGAAGGAATGTGTGTGGTCATGTAAAAGATGTTTTCAATAAAGATGTGTATTTCCTGATTTATGATTTTAAGTAATGTTCCTAATCCCCAAATACACGAGACATATCGATCATTTATGTTGTATCAAGTGAAGATATTATGGAATAAATTATGTTAAGTGTGAAATAAAGAGCAGGGTTGTCATAGTTGGTATCAGAGGATGGGTTTAGTTATTTTTGGGATTAGGATTAGAAAACCCCCGTGAATTCATTAGTGATAAGACTATGTATAATAAAAACAACCAAAAATTTTGGTGGGTATTGAGTAAGTGTTTTATCAAGAAATAGGTCCATGTCTGGATACGATCAGGTAGAGGTTTCTCTAGAACAGATGTATCTAGGGGTAAAACCTGAAAACACCGCTTTGAGATAGACTTGAATGGGAACAGGTGCACACAATGGGCCATGATACACTCTTGGTTACGAAACTCCAATGGGATATGGTTTGGTTAATTCATAATCTTAGTATGAACCATTATTAAGGGAATAAAAAAATACCCCTAAGAATATATGTTAGGAATTTTATCATGGATAACATATATTGAAGCCTATAAATTCATATGTTAAGCGAATAAATGTAATTTATAAGTTATCCTATATTGTCATTGGATTCCCCATTATGTGTTACCCCTAGAATTACTTTTATTGCATCAGATAGCTAGTAATAGGAGGACATAGGATAACAACAGATGTGAAGATCAATGTGATGATTGTTCTAATTATAATCCCAAAATGATGGCAGTAGGAATCGCAAACATTGTCAAGATACTCCACTAGTTAACTAGATTTTTGAATATAAACATGGGTCAAGAGGAACGGTCAACCCCCCTATGAAAGAACAAGCTGTAATTGAGAGCTTCATGAGAAAAATGCCTCCAACATTTAATGGATCATTTGATCCCTCAATCTCCAAACAATGGATAAACTCCATTGAAATGATCTTCTCCATCCTTCAATGTTCTGAACAAGAGAATGTTCTTATGGTTCTATATCATATAGAGGGAAAAGATAATCTATATTTGAAATTGTTCAAAAATAAGAAGTCCATGGAAGTGATATAGGAGTTGTGATGGAAGGATTTCCAGAAGAAAAAAATTGATAAATATTTTCCTCACACCCTCTAAATTAATATGGAAAGGGAATTCCTTTCCCTCAAGAAAAAAATAAGACGAATCCATCATAGAATATGAGGAAAACTTCATAAGACATTCATGAGATGCCTTTATATTTTTCGTTAGCCCTGAATGTAAGGTTGACCGCTTCTTTGGTTGGCTGAATCCTAGCCTCCGGAAATCCCTAGAAATTTGTGACATTGATAACTGTGAGGAAATTTTCTGTTGTTCCCTCAAAGTCAAAATGGAGATCAAAAAATCTCAGGGGTATCATGGAGATAAGAATCATAAGGTGGAATTTAATTCTGACAGTCTAATGGATAAGTCCAATGGTGCTAAGAAAATCCAGCACCCCACATGCCAAAGGTGTGGAAAGAAGCACCCCAGCAATTTTTTGAAGGGGATGAGGAAATTCATTAGGTTTGGAAGAGAAGGGAACCTGAATATTGACTCCTGACAAGAAAAACATGTTGTTGTGATATAGGGGAGGAATGGTCTATTTTCCCCTCAATGCATTGATCATTTCTTCAACTACAAATAACAATGGAACTTTGAAAACTAGTTCCCTAATCCAAGGGTTTTCGGAGGCAACCAAAAACCTCCAAGGAGTCCAAGGGAGAGCTTTTTCCATCACTACTGCCAAATTGAACCCTGATAACGAAGTGGTGATAGGTACTCTAGTTATTCATTCAATAATAGCGAATTCACTTTTTTATTCTGGTGCTACGCACTCTTTTATATCCTGAAAGTTTAGTAGAAAAATCCCAACACAACCCGAAATCATGGAAGTAAAGATGTCCTTTTGAATAGAAAATGGGGAAATCATTGTATCCAATAAATATAACTCCTCCCCTTTCATAATTTTTGGATTGGACATCCTGGAAAACCTTTTCATACTCCCTATGGTGGAATTTGGTTCAATTATTAGCATGGATTGGCTTCCCTTATATAGATACAACATATATTTTCATGAGAGGAAAATCACTCTCTATATGGATAATCGACCATGGATTCTGTATAGTGAAGGGAGGAGGATGAATCTTCTATAGCACCATCATCTCGTGTGTCGATATTACTCCCCTATGAGAATGTGTATCTTTCTCTGATGACTGATACTATGGAATCATCCATCCTTGAAGACGTTACTATTATGAGGGAATTCACTGAACTATTTCTTGAGGAATTGTCTGGTCTTCCACCTAGAAGAGATGATTATTTCACAATTGATCTTATACTTGAGGATTTTTGAAATATCTAATACTCTATATTAAATGGATTTTGTGGAGCTTGAGGACGTAAACCAAAAACTACAGGATAATCAGGATAAAGGGTTTATATGACAAAGTTCTTCACCATGGGGTGCACCGGTCCTCTTCATCAAGAAGAAAGATGGGTCAATGTGTTTTTGAATTAATTATCATGAGGTCAACAAAAACACAATAACGAAAAAATATCCTATTCCATGAATTGATGACTTATTTGATAAGCTATTTAGATCAAAATACTACTCCAAGGTGGATTTACGATCAGGGTATTACCATGTGACGGTGAAGAAGGAGGATATCCCCAAGACCACTTTTTGTAAAAGGTACTAGAATTATGAATTCATAGTAATGCCTTTCAGACTCACTAATCCTCCATCAATCTTCATGAATTTATGAATAAAGTCTTAAGAGATTACCTTGACAAGTTAATGTTAGTATTTATAAGTGATATTCTAATATACTCAGAAACCAATGATGAGGATGGGAAGCATCTAAGAATTGTACAAGAGACCTTGAAAAAGGATAAGCTCTATGAAAAGTATAGAAAGTGTGATTTCTGGTTGAAGGAGTTCTCATTTTTGGTTCATATCATCCCAAACAATGGGATATCTATGGATTCCTCTAAGTTAGCTACAATTTAGGTATTGTTGAGGCCATCATTGGTGACAAATATCCAGAGCTTCTTGGGGTAATCTAGATATTATCGTCGATGTGTAGGAAATGTTTCATGATTTTCAAACCCTCTAACCAAGCTAACTCGGAAAGGAGTCAAGTTTTCTTGGAGTGATGAATGCGAAGAAAGATTCAAGGAGTTAAAAAGGAGGCTTATAACTACACTTGTGATCACAATACCCAAAAGTGTAGAACGTTTTGTGGTTTTTAGTGGTACTTTGAAGAAGTTCATAGGCTATGTGTGGATGAAAAATGAAAAAGTCATTTCCTTTGCTTCAAGGCAATTGAAATTCCTTTAGAAAAACTATCCAACACATGATCTAGAGTTAGCTGCACTAATCATCGCTTTAAAAATTATGTGACATTACCTATTTGAGGATATGAGTGAAATATATACAGACTAATAAGCCTCAAGTATATATTCACAAGGAAAGAGTTGCATATGAACCAATGAAGATGGATAGAACTGATCAAAGACTGTAACTTCTCAATCCATTACCACCCAGGGAAATTGAACAAGCTATCAGATTCTAGAAAGGACCCATCAATTCTATAATTGATAAGAATTAAAAAGGATCAAATCTTCATAGATTTGATTATGATGGACATGGGAATCGAAAATAATGGAACATCATCAATCCTCTCATAAATGATTTCTCAATCGTCTCTTTTGGAAAGGTTAAAGGATGCTCAAAATGATGATGTGGGAATTCAAAAGAAAGTGGAAACTATAAAAAAAGAGAAATCATCATATTTCAATGTCAATGAAGAAGGAATTGTGAGATTTGGGTCAAGACTATGTGTTCCATCAAATCCGAAGTTAAAGAAAGAACTTTTGGATGATGAACATAGTTCAAATTTCCCCATTTACCCAGGAAACACAAAGATGTATTGAGATCTCTGAGAGAATTATTGGTGGGATAAAATGAAGAAGAATATCATTGAGTATGAATCATAGTTAATGGAATGTTGTAAAGTGAAGGTTGAGAGGAAGAAGTCTAAGGGGATGATGAAAACAGTACCCATACTAGCATTGAAATAGGATATAATCACCATGGATATTGTCACCAGACATCCGAAGACATCCAAAGGAAACTGTTCTATATGGGTTTTTATGGATCATCTAATGAATACTTCACACTTCCTTGCAATTCAGGAGGATTTCTCATTGGATCAACTGGCATGGATAAATATCAGAGAAGTGGTAAGGCTACATAGACTATCACTATCTATTGTATCTGATTGAGATCTAAGATTTACATTTTTTTTTCTAAAAGAGTCTTCAACATACTCTGAATACTGAGATGATCTTTAGTACGGCTTGTCATCCTCAAAATGATTGTCAATCTGAGTGAACTATCCAAATAAATGAGAAAATTTTGAGAGCATTCTCAATGAAAATAAAAGGAGGATGGGATAAAATTCTTGTCATGGTTGTGTTATCTTATAATTATAGTTTCCAATCAAGCATCTGAGTGGCTCTTTATGAAGAACTTTATGGGAAGAGGTGAATAAAACTGGCATGTTGGGATGAATTTGGGGAGTGAAAAATCATAGGTCCATAAATGGTTGAAGAAATGGTTGAGAAGGTTAAGACCATACAACAGCACATTAAAGTTCCTCAGAGTCGAGAAAAGAGCTATGTTCATAATTTTCAATGAGACCTAGAGTTTGATGTTGGAGACATGGTATTCCTCTTCATATCACCATGGAAGAGAGTTATGAGATATGGGAATAAGGGATAGCTTATTCCAAGGTACATCGTCCCGTTTGATATCCTTGATAACATTAGATAATTGGCTTATCGACTAGCACTCCCACCAAACCTATGCCAAGTACATGATGTATTCCATGTGTTGATCTTGAAGAAGTACATACCTAAACCATCACATGTACTCAATCCATAAGTGGTACCATTGGATAATTACTTCTATAATGAAGAGAATCCGTTGAAGATCTTAGATCGTAGGGAAAAAGTTTTATGAAATAAGACAATTCCCCTTGTCAAGGTGTTGTGGAAAAAACACGAGTTTGAAGAAGAAATGAGGGAATCAAAGAAATCGATGAAGCATTGCTACCCTCATCTGTTTTAGTGTGGGAAAAATAAATTTATAGGGTGAAACTTCTTAAGGGGAAATATTGTAACGACCCAGACATTTTTAAATGAAAATTACTTTTTATCTAATTAAATGTCTTATTATGTAAACTGGTGATATAAAATATGCACTTCCTTGGTTTTATGTTTTAAAAATCCATTAAGAATTGTTACCATTGCTAATATCGACTTTGAACAGTGACCACATGATTAGTATAAATATACGGATTTAACAAATTGAATTTACTCATACAAAGGAAGCGATGGCCTCATCCAGTAGAATTTCTCCATACGAAGACCATTTCTTGGAACCCAAAAAGGAGGTGGTGTCACTGGGCTTCACTCTTTACCCATCCCAAGCTGAGCTTCAACATGGTTTGATTGAGTGGAATCACCTATGGGAGAAAGGGAAGTTAATAGATATTACCACTCGAGTGATTTTATTTGAGCATCCCCCAAGAGTATGTCACCATCTCACACCTTAACCATAGGTATTATGCAGGTTTTATAAGGGTTTATGTAACAAGATCCTATCAATAGGATTATTTTCATTATTTTTTGTATATAATAAAGAATATATATTCATTTTTACTATTGTTACTTTGTAAATAGTTTTTCTAGGACAAATAGTATTTTTTTAGTTAATATTCAGTTAAGAAATTTTTTTATGAATTAATGGCTTTTTTAATTAAATAATATTTTAATAAAATATTATTAATAAATTAATTTTTATTACATATAAATGATTGTATAATTTTTATGAATAAAATGGTAATTTTTATTAAGGTTTGAATGATAGTTTTGTCAAAACCCATGAATTTTCTATAAATGTTTGTTTTTATTTTAAAAGTAAAAATTAATATATTTATACAATTATTTAAATAAAATTAATATAATTTTTTGAATCAGGATGTTGAAATTATCCAATAGGTAATTTTTCATAATATTCTGAGATAGTTAAATTTTTGGATAAAAATTAAATACCGTTTAAATATAAAATGAGTTTAATGACATCATAATGACCCAATAGTGATGTAATAAAATACTATAAATGGGATTTTCTGCCAATATATGTTTTACCATTAAAATAATGTGATTTTATGTTTGTTTTATTTATTTTAAAAAGTCTTAGTTGACCCTCCAAGACTTATAAAATATTTTATCTTTTAAAAAGATTTCATTGAGTGTGTGACTCACCTCCACATAAGCAAGCCAAATATTTTAAAATTTTTGGCCATTGGCCTTATAAAATAATTTTTTCCACTACCCTTTGAAAAAAACCATGCGCAAAAACCATGGTATGGTTTGTGTTTTTGATTAGTTTAATGTGTTGTGTCCAAAACATAAATAATAAAGAATTCCCTCTCTTTTCCTATATAAAATCACCCAAGATCCCACGTCTCTTCACTCAAACCAATGTATCTTGACCAACCTCTTCCCTACTCTCTCTATAATCCTCCCATGGTTCCCCAATCTGCCGTGAAGCATCTTTAAAGCCTCTCCCAAGCCTTCGGGATCACACATCCAAGTAAGGGATTTCTTCCTTTGGCATTTTTTTGTCCAAATTTCATTGTGTTGTTATACCATTTTTTCAATTACAAATGTTGGGGTATCATTTCACACCTCCCCCATTCTGAAATAATTATGTTTGAATGATGAGAGAGCTCTTTCATTATCATTAGTGCCTCCCATGTACACCAGTTACCATGCCGATATTCTGTAAGGAATTTCTCTCTTCTCATTTACATACAAGCAATTATTTTATATTATGCATCTAAATTACATTACATATATTGGGATATTATGTTCCATGACCCAACATACATTCCATTTCATGTTTAATTGATGATATACCCCTTTATCGGTGATCAATCCATTTTATGATTTCTATTTGATGTTGTTATGTAGCCAATGTTACCCCAAAATTTCCCATACCAAAATCATCGTGTAAGTGAATACAATACCCATTTCTCTATGAAGGGTATTCACCTTTATTCACATGTACATGTTGATTTAGGACTTAAATTTTGGTATTCTACATCTCTTGTACATGGAATAAATTATGATGTTTAATGAATCCATGTTGTATGATCCATGTGGCACACTTAGGCATGAAAAGAAATGTTTATAAAGGGTGCGCCCTAATAGCGCTCTAGTGCATTGGGTAAATACTATTATCATGATGATTCAAGTGAAATGTGGGTTTAATCATGATAATTAAAGTGAAATGAGGGTTTACTCATGATCCCTATGAAATTTTCCTTGGCTCATGCTAATATCGTGTTAAATGTGGTTGCCACATTTCCATGTTATGACAACCATGCTATATCATGTATTTATGTTCATGTTTCTCTTATGCTCCATTGATATTACTATTGCCTAACATGTATTGTATTATTTATGTTATGCCTTTTCTACTCCCTTACTGGGATTTATAGCTCACCCCTTTTTTATGCATGTCCTCAGGTTATCCCATGCAATTATATGTACGAAAAAATGTGTGTAGTCATGCAAAAGAAGTTTTCAATAAAGATGAGTATTTCATGCTTTAAGTTGTTATGTAATGTTCCTAATACCCAAAAACAATAGACCTATCAATATTTTATGTTGTATCAAGTGAATATTTTATGTAATAAATTTTTTATGTGTGAAATAATGATCGGGGTTGTTATAATAATATGGTTGATGTACTGAGTAGAAATGATCATCTAGCATTATCATTAATATGGATTGAGAAGGATCTAATCATATTTGAGAGGAACTGGATGGGACTGAGTTTCGTAAATAAATGGAAACTATCCCTCCATTATCAAATAATTTTTAAACCATATATTTATATAAAATTAAGAAATATAAAATTAGATATTTGGTGATATAGAAGAAAGGTGATTCTTTAAGAAAGGGGAACCACTCTAAGATTAAGATAGATGATAAAGGAGTTGTGAGATTTGGGAATTGGATTTATGTTCCATTATAATAGGAGATAAATAAGGATCTATTGAGTCATAAATATATCTCTATATTCCTCATCCATGTAACAGCCTGAGATTTTATGAAAAATATTCTTTTTAATTTTATTAATGTCTTGTGTTGTACGCTACACCAAAAGGAGTTGCACAACACACATCCTTGACTTGCCTTGCATTACACGCAATCGTGACCTTACTCGACAGCGTGTGTAGTACGCAATACCGAGTTTCACTAAACAACGATATGTTATTAAAATATTATTATAACTATCTGTTATGAATAGTAATAACCACCTTTTAAAATTTTAGAAATTTTAGCTCTCAAAATGGACTTCATTTTTGGATTCGGAGTATCGAATTTAGCCAAAGGTGAAATTTTGGTACTTTTCGGATAACTTTTATATTCTGATGAATAGTGAAAATTACTAAATTATAATTAAAAACAACTTTTTTAATCGAAATAATTAATAGTGATAAATTATTAATTTGAGTGGTTTTAAAGTATATTTAGTATATATTTTTACAATTTAATACAATGTTGTTCATTGGTTGTAATTTCACATTTAATCCAGACATAATCAAGTGTCAATCTTTTGATATATTTTGTTTCCTAAAAACACGCTATTTATTTTAACAGCGGGATTTAATTATAAAATTAATTAATGCAACTTCTATGTTATGAATTTGGTAAAATAGATTTCATTTTTGAATTTGGAATATGAAATATAGCTTAGGATGAAATTTTGGCATTGTTCTGAAAAACATCAATTTTTGATGAATAGTGAAACTACTAAGTGGTAGTTAAAAAAAACTGAATCTTTCATAAAACTAAATTTTACCGCTTATGTGAATGGAATTTCAAAAATCCGAGAGACACGGTTGATGTCAGTAAGTAAAATGTGGTTCAATGAGATAAAAATAATTTTTTGGTGAATAGTAACTTTTTACTATTTTTACCGCAGTTAATAGTAAATAGGGTAACTAAGGGTAAATATGATATTAATATTACCCTAACACATGTCCTAATTCTATTGGACAAGTGTAATTCGACCAAAAACAACCTTATGAATAAAATATGACCATTTAGGCCCACTTGGATTAGATTAGGACATTTATTATTAATTTATTTAAAGAAGGGTTAAAATAGATAAAATCAAAGTTTAATAAGTAAATTATTTTTAATATGGGGTTATACATAAGATAAATTCGACTATAAAAATTCATTAGAAAGCTAAAACGATTTCCTACATGATGGTATTTTATTTGTAATTTTTAGACATTAAATAATTTAATTTATTTATGACACAATTATGATGCAGTAATTATCTTATTTATGAAATATTGACATAATTGATGTTATAAACACAAATATTAATGTAATTTGAGACTTTTTATGAATTACACAAATTTTCTAGGTTACTATGATATATTAGTGTTGATTTAATCAACTTGGTTCGAACATATAATTCTGTTATGACTTTCACAAAAATCATATATCAAATAGTGTAAAAATTGACACAAAATAGTTTTTAAATCAAATATTATATTATTAATTGTTATTGTATTCCTAAAAATCTAAGGTTCGTCCAAATTACTTCTATAAGGATATATATATTAATAATAAACAATTTGGGGTTCTTTTGGTATGTTATAGTAAGTGTATTAACCATATAGTGAAAGAAAACAAAAAGACACGGTAAAAGTTAAATTATTTAACATAGAGTTAAATCTAATTGATAAGGTTAAAATAATACCCTAAACTTGTCTAAATCCTATTGGTTGATAGGATTTCGACCCCTCTCCACCTTATCTTCGAAATAAGACCCTTTGTAGCCATTATAAACCGATTTGGACTTTAATATAAAATAATATTTTGAGATATTCCTAAGGTGCCCCTCTCCTCCCTTATAAAAGGGAACCTCCTCCCCCTCCTCCTCACACCAATTTGAGCACTCAAGCTCGGCCAACCCCTGCCATTTTCTCCTCTCCACTTCCCTAGAATAATCTTAGAGGTCCTGGTCTTCTTCAAAGACCAATCTTAGTTCCCTAAGTGGAGGATTCAAAGAGGCGTTCCAAAGAAGAGGTAATATCCATTACCGATCTTTTCAATTTCTTTCTTCTTCAACTTCTTCTTCTTTAGTTATTTCATGATAAAGTAATAACATCCGTATTACTTACATACTGATATGTTATTATAAATATGAAACAACCCTAATTCACCTTCTATCCATCCCACGGAAAAATGAAATCACCGCGCGTGCGTACGTACGGAATACTGTCTCCACGCCGTGGTGTAATCTATTTTCCACCACCACCTTACATGGATGGGTATAATGGTGTAAAGAATAAATATAAATAGTTATTAAAACATCATATTGATTATGATATATTGTATAATCCACTCCAATTCAATTCAATATTTATGGAAATGATATCATCGCTCGTGCGTACGTACGGACTACCGTCTCCACGACGCGATGAGATTCATTCTCCATGTTAACCATTTAAGAATGATTAAGAAGTATATATAAGAAATAATAATGAAATATATGACATTATAAAGCTACTGGATTTATGTATATATGTATGTCATCTACTTACTTCAATTCAAGACAATAAGGAATGGAAAACAGCGTTCATGCGTACGTACGGACTACCGTCTCCATGAACGGTGTTTTTCATTTCATTTATCTATCTATTATATATATATATATATATACTGAATATATATGATATATAAATCATATTTTATATTATGGAAGTAAGTAAATCATGATATAAGTAATAATAATTTCAAGAACAACAAGTCAAAACACCTACGATAAATGAAACGATTTTACCCAAAACGCTTCTTTAACATAGATTTTACAAAAGAACGGGTAAGATAAAGTCATAAGTGAACCATATATGATATCATAACAATGAATATGATTCTTTAATAAGTCAATGACATTATTTAAATCATTATACAGGAGGTTCGGACACATACGAAGCAAATCGGACCTAAGGTAAGGGAAATATCACAATCTCATTTTTATCCGAGATTGTTTATTCGTAAGTATTTACTGGGGTGTATTTTATCATCCACATCCATGTTTCATCAAAATGTAATATTATTTCCATCCACCTACAATTGTTTAAATCCATTTTTACCCTTCGGTGAGTTTTTAGTAATATGTATGAAAGGAATCTTTTGTCGTACGAGGTACGTTTTGACTTTTCCGACAAAAGTACGAAGAATGTTTTTTTAACTTATACGGCATGAATGGATTTCTAAAACATTATTTCCAAGAAGTTTCCTTTACAAGTATTCAAGTTTATTTTTAATCAACTTCTTTTAGTTTAAAATTGAATGACATGTTAAGAAAGGAAAAGTTTTTTTTTGAAGTAGAAAGGGTATTTTCCTCAAGAATAGAGTTCAAGTATTTTATCAAAATTATTTTCCATCTAAGATAATAAAAGGGTTCTGTTTTTATCCCTATTATTACATTGATTTGATTATGTTGTGATGGAAATATTTTTTATGAATTCCTTTATCTTCTATGAATTGTTTTATGATGTCATGATGTTTCAAGAATCCCATTTTTGTTACATGTGTTATGCGATGATGTATGGTTTATGATTATGTGGAACACATAAGAAAGGATTCATTATAAGATGGGTGGGACCTATATCTCCCTCCAATGCATTGGGTAAAGATTTTATATCTCATGAGATAGACATGGCTGGAATGGTAGGTTATACCGGTTCAGTGAAACAGGACTGAAACGAGGGTTACTCGATTCAGAAAGGGACTTTGTCCACTAAGATAGTCTTGGCAATGAGTCTTGACTAACAAGAAATGATTCTCTATGATTATGTGTGAATGCCACAAAGTTTCATGTTTTAAGTTATGATTATTCTGATTACATTTCACTACCATGATTTATCCCATGTTATGAAATTAGGCTCTCTTTTGCAGGTTATGATTTCCAAAATGTTATGTTCTTATGAATACGATGTGATTGATATTTCTTTTACCCTTACTGAGAATTTGAGCTCACCCTTTTATGTTTTCTTTTCCCCAGGATATAAAGAAAGGTTTTAGGTAAAAAAAAGAAGATCTTTATGGGAGATGTTGAAGATCTTTCACCACGATTAGAAGATTTTATTCCGAGTTTCCAAAGACACTAAACTATTACGATCCTTGTGTGTGTGTTTTGGTTATGTACTAAGTATTCCGCGAAAGTAATGTAATGTTCATGTACGTCAAGCTTCGGGTCTCTACAGTTGGTATCAGAGGAAAGGTTTAGTCAACCTTTGGAAACTAGGATGCGAAAACATTAGTGAGATTCCTAGAGATATTTCTAAGGTATGTCTAGGGATGCCCCTAAGGATAAGTATACGTATAGGATATAGTCCTAGAACTATGGTAACAATATTAGATTAAACCAAAGATGTTAGATATTCCCCATTTATTATGATTTTTTCCTCTCACACTATTCTTTTTGGGTTTTAGAAAATGGCTGGAAACAAGGTGATTCACGATAATAGAGGATATGATGGACAATGGAATGATATTCTTCATGAGCAACCAAATGAAATGGGATTTGGAAGTCCAAACATCATTATTATGCCGAATCAGCAATCTCATAATATGATCAATAAAGTAAAATTTGGTAAGTTTCCTGACTCGGCTAATAAGAGAAAGATGGAGTTTCATGATGATCATAGAGGAAAGAAAGTTCAATTTACCCTATGTAAATCATGTGGGAAGAGGCATCAAGGAGAATGTTTCAAAGGAACTAGAAGATGCTTTGGGTGTGGAAAAGAAGGACACAAAGCCAGTAAGTGCAAAGGAAAAGGTTCAGTTTACACCAGGGATAAGGATAATGGTATTACTACGACATCAACAATGGTTAAATGTTTTAAATGTGGAATGTACGGGCATTATGCAAACCAATGCCCTAAGGGAAAGTCTCATGAAGAGAATAAGTATGGTCGTATGGGTAGTATTTATGTTGATGATGATGATGAGACTACAAATGATATGTGAGATGAATGAATTGTTGAAGCTCGGCCAATGGTTTAAGAATGTAGTGGAATGATTACATTTTTATCAAGTGTAATGTTGTATAAGTAATCTCATGGTACTATGGGATAAAGAGACATCTAAGGATTGTTACATTGTTGTCTTTCCTTAAGTTTTGAAAGTATGTGATGAATGGTACCAGTATTTTTGGAAAGTAGATGATATGCGCCTAATGATGGGATAAGACGATAATGAGATGTTTGATTGTATGCATGAGCTCATGATTGATATAAGGACTAAGTGATATCATGGTTTGAGTATATAGAATTTTGAGGATTTTGGTATGTGGAAAGTGTTAACTTTAAACTGCATTCATGTTTTCACTAAGGTATTCAAGAGAATACATGATTAAGGACTTTGAATGTTTGGAATGTGACCAAAAAAACATATCTTATGATATATGGGGATCAATGATGGTATTAAATCTCTGGTAATCGTTTTCACTATGAGAGTGGACTGCAGTATTATGGATAAGCCTAAAGATTGAAATGGATTATGTTGGACATAAGTGAGTATTGTTTAAGGATCGAAGTTTTTTTCGATATTATTAATGGGATGTTATAGTAATGTAGTTTTAGAAAAAGGACAACCTGCAGGACGGGCGACAGCCCATCACTTCGGACAAGGCTGTGGGAATCGAACCCACAACCGAAGTGCGACTGGACTTTATCGCCTACCACTGGCCTACAGGAAGTCCCTGTTTAGTAGAAACTAGTTTTATTATATTAAGCAGTATGATATATGAAGTATAAAGTCCATTTTAGGAACCATATATGATTAATCACACTATAGATCGACTTATGTATAAAATTTTTGCTAACCTTTTGTTTGAGACAGATGGAATGACCCGTCATTCTATCACATGATCTGCTAACACTTCACGAATAACAAATTCAACTTCATTTATTTAAGAGATGAAGTGGAAATTGTTCAATGCACAAACAACAGTGAGATTGTACCAAAATAAAGTAAGTATTTATTCTAATTCAAACTCTTCAACTTTAAGGAAATGATCTTGAAAACCAAAAATGTTGTCCTAGTGCCCTTATATCCGATGAATCAGATGGTACCCTAGATCGTCACAAATTCATGGCTTTGTGATTGCTGGCTTTTCCATAGCCATGTTCTCTACCACTCTCCATCAGAACATGATGGTTAGATTTCTCTTCCATATCCATATTTTCACCTATGTGGAAACCCATTGATTAGTTTATTTGGGTAACCGTTACGTTTCATACTTTTGTTTTTAAAGATAAGTTTTGGTATTCCTTTTTACGATGTGGGTTTCTATTAAAGAAACTTTCGAATAGTAAACCATTTATAACCCCGACGAATTTCGAGGGCGAAATTCATTTTAAGGGGGGTAGAATGTAACAGCCCGATATTTTATGAAAAAAATTCTTTTTAATTTTATTAATTTCTTGTGTTGTATGCTACACCAAAAGGATCTTGCACAACACACATCCTTGACTTGCCTTGCATGACACGCAATCGTGACCTTCCTCGATAGCGTGTGTAGTACGCAATACCGAGTTTCACTAAACAATGATATGCTATTAAAATATTATTATAACTAGCTGTTATGAATAGTAATAACCACCTTTTAAAATTTTAGAAATTTTAGCTCTCAAAATGGACTTCATTTTTGGATTCGGAGTATCGAATTTAGCCAAAGGTGAAATTTTGGTACTTTTCGGATAACTTTTATATTCTGATGAATAGTGAAAATTACTAAATTATAATTAAAAACAACTTTTTAATCGAAATAATTAATAGTGATAAATTATTAATTTGAGTGGTTTTAAAGTATATTTAGAATATATTTTTACAATTTAATATAATGTTGGTCATTGGTTGTAATTTCACATTTAAACCAGACATAATCAAGTGTCAATCTTTTGATATATTTTGTTTCCTAAAAACACGCTATTTATTTTAACAGCGGGATTTAATAATAAAATTAATTAATGAAACTTCTATGTTATGAATTTGGTAAAATAGATTTCATTTTTGAATTCGGAATATGAAATATAGCTTAGGATGAAATTTTGGCATTGTTCTGAAAAACATCAATTTTTGATGAATAGTGAAACTACTAAGTGGTAGTTAAAAAAAACTGAATTTTTCATAAAACATAATTTTACCACTTCTGTGAATGGAATTTCAAAAATCCTAGAGACACGGTTGATGTCAGTAAGTAAAATGTGGTTCAATGAGATAAAAATAATTCTTTGGTGAATAGTAACTTTTTACTATTTTTACCGCAGTTAATAGTAAATAGGGTAACTAAGGGTAAATATGATATTAATATTACCCTAACACATGTCCTAATTCTATTGGACAAGTTTAATTCGACCAAAAACAACCTTATGAATAAAATATGACCATTTAGGCCCACTTGGATTAGATTAGGACATTTATTATTAATTTATTTAAAGAAGGGTTAAAATAGTAAAAATCAATGTTTAATAAGTAAATCATTTTTAATATGGGGTTATACATAAGATAAATTCGACTATAAGTATTCATTAGAAATATAAAAAGCTTTACTACATGATGGTATTTTATTTGTAATTTTTAGACATTAAATAATTTAATTTATTTATGACACAATTATGATGCAGTAATTATCTTATTTATGAAATATTGACATAATTGATATTATAAACACCTAAATAAATGTAATTTCAGACTTTTTATGAATTACACAAATTTTCTAGGTTACTATGATATATTATTGTTGATTTAATCAACTTGGTTCGAACATATAATTCTGTTATGACTTTCACAAATATCATATATCAAATAGTGTCAAAATTGACACAAAATAGTTTTTAAATCAAATATTATATTATTAATTGTTATTGTATTCCTAAAAATCTAAGGTTCGGCCAAATGACTTAGATAAGGATATATATATTAATAATAAACAATTTGGGGTTCTTTTTGTATGTTATAGTAAGTGTATTAACCATATAGTGAAAGAAAACAAAAAGACACGGTAAAAGTTAAATTATTTAACATAGAGTTAAATCTAATTGATAAGGTTAAAATAAGACCCTAAACTTGTCTAAATCCTATTGGTTGATAGGATTTCGACCCATCGCCACCTTATCTTCGAAATAAGACCCTTTGGAGCCATTATAAACCGATTTTGACTTTAATATAAAATAATATTTTGAGATATTCCTAAGGTGCCCCTCTCCTCCCTTATAAAAGGGCACCTCCTCCCTCTCCTCCTCACACCAATTTGAGAACTCAATCTCGGCCAACCCCTGCCATTTTCTCCTCTCCACTTCCCTATAATAATCCTAGAGGTCCTGGTCTTCTTCAAAGACCAATATTAGTTCCCTAAGTGGAGGATTCAAAGAGGCGTTCCAAAGAAGAGGTAATATCCATTACCGATCATTTCAATTTCTTTCTTCTTCAACTTCTTCTTATTTAGTTGTTTCATGATAAAGTAATAACATCAGTATTACTTACATACTGATATGTTATTATAAATATGAAACAACCCTAATTCACCTTCTATCCATCCCACGGAAAAATGAAATCACCGCGCGTGCGTACGTACGGAATACCGTCTCCACGCCGTGGTGTAATCTATTTTCCACCTCCACCTTACATGGATGGGTATAATGGTGTAATGAATAACTATACATAGTTAATAAAACATCATATTGATTCTGATATATTGTATAATCCACTCCAATTCAATTAAATATTTATGGAAATGATATCATCGCTTGTGCGTACGTACGGACTACCGTCTCCACGATGCGATGAGATTCATTCTCCATGTTAACCATTTAAGAATGATTAAGAAGTATATATAAGAAATAATAATGAAATATATGACATTATAAAGCTACTGGATTTATGTATATATGTATGTCATCTACTTACTTCCATTCAAGACAATAAGGAAAGGAAAACAACGTTCATGCGTATGTACGGACTACCGTCTCCATGAACGGTGTTTTTCATTTCATTTATCTATCTATTATATATATATATATATACTGAATATATATGATATATAAATCATATTTTATATTCTGGAAGTAAGTAAATCATGATATAAGTAATAATAATGTCAAGAACAACAAGTCAAAACACCTACGATAAATGAAACGATTTTACCCAAAACGCTTCTTTAACATAGATTTTACAAAAGAACGGGTAAGATAAAGTCATAAGTGAACCATATATGATATCATAACAATGAATATGATTCTATAATAAGTCAATGACATTATTTAAATCATTATACAGGAGGTTCAGACACATACGAAGCAAATCGAACCAAAGGTAAGGGAAATATCACAATCTCATTTTTATCCGAGATTGTTTATTCGTAAGTATTTACTGGGGTGTATTTTATCATCCACATCCATGTTTCATCAAAATGTAATATTATTTCCATCCACCTACAATTGTTTAATTCCATTTTTACCCTTCGGTGAGTTTTTAGTAATATGTATGAAAGGAATCTTTTGTCGTACGAGGTACTTTTTGACTTTTTCGACAAAAGTACGAAGAATGTTTTTTTTAACATATACGGCATGAATGGATTTCTAAAGCATTATTTCCAAGAAGTTTCCTTTACAAGTATTCAAGTTTATTTTTAATCAACTTCTTTTAGTTTAAAATTGTATGACATGTTAAGAAAGGAAAAGTTTTTTTTTGAAGTAGAAAGGATATTTTCCTCAAGAATGGAGTTCAAGTATTTTATCAAAATTATTTTCCATCTAAGATAATAAAAGAGTTCTGTTTTTATCCCTATTATTACATTTATTTGATTATGTTGTGATGTAAATATTTTTTATGAATTCCTTTATCTTATATGAATTGTTTTATGATGTCATGATGTTTCAAGAATCCCATTTTTGTTACATGTGTTATGCGATGATGTATGGTTTATGATTATGTGGCACACATAAGAAAGGATTCATTATAAGATGGGTGGGACCTATATCTCCCTCCAATGCATTGGGTAAAGATTTTATATCTCATGAGATAGACATGGCTGGAATGGTAGGTTATACCGGTTCAGTGAAACAGGACTGAAACGAGGGTTACTCGATACAGAAAGGGACTTTGTCCACTAAGATAGTCTTGACAATGAGTCTTGACTAACAAGAAATGATTCTCTATGATTATGTGTGAATGCCACAAAGTTTCATGTTTTAAGTTATGATTATTGTGATTACATTTCACTACCATGATTTATCCCATGTTATGAAATTAATCTCTCTTTTGGAGGTTATGATTTCCAAAATGTTATGTTCTTATGAATACGATGTGATTGATATTTCTTTTACCCTTACTGAGCATTTGAGCTCACCCTTTTATGTTTTCTTTTCCCCAGGATATAAATAAATGTTTTAGGTAAAAAAAAGAAGATCTTTATGGGAGATGTTGAAGATCTTTCACCACGATTAGAAGATTTTATTCCGAGTTTCCAAAGACACTAAACTATTACGATCCTTGTGTGTGTGTTTTGGTTATGTACTAAGTATTCTGCGAAAGTAATGTAATGTTCATGTACGTCAAGCTTCGTGTCTCTACAATCCACCTAGGGAACGCAATGATGTATAAAGATCTCAGAAAACACTATAAGTGAGAATGTAAGAAGAATGTCATTGTTAGAATATAAATCGAAGTGTCTGGTTTGTCAGCATGTGGAGTATGAGAGGGAAAAATAAAGTGGTATATTTCATCCATTTCCCATAAACATATAGTAATAGGAAAATGTCACAATATAATTTTTCACAGGTCTTCAAAAGATATCAAAATGGAAAAAATTTCTATGCTTTCTTGTAGACCATCATACAAATAATTCTCACTTTTTTTCTATTCGAGTGAACTCCCCACTAGATCACATTGTAAGGAAATACCTTAAAGAAGATTTTATTACACATGAAATAAGACAATTTATTCTATATTTTCAAGATATTATGTTCACTTAAATCTTATAGAAGAGTATTCATTGATCCATAATCATAGAGATAAACATCAGTATTGATTATTTACATAGAAATGAAGGCCAATCTAAATGAACTATCAAAAAACATTACGATATGTTGAGATCCCCCTCTATATACATTAATGGGGTAGGAAAAACACCATCCATTGGTTTAGTTCTCATAAAACAATTTTCTACACTCAATCAATAAAATTTCTAGATATAAAGGCCATTATGGGAAGATATATTGAACACCTAAATGTTGTGATGATTTTACTAAATGAAAGTTTCTAGGACCTCAGATGGTTGATGAAATAGTATAAAAGGTTAGGTCTATTCATAAACACATCAGAACAACTAAAATTTAACAGAATAGTTATATTGATGACTCTTGAAGATACATATATTTTAAGGTTGGTGAAAACATGTTCCTCCACAAATCATAATGAAAGAAAGTCACGAGGTCATTGAAGAAGGGGAATCAATATCTTAGATCATTACCCCTTTAATATTTTTGAAATCATTGGATAAATGGAATACCTACTAGTTATTTCAAATAACTTTTCATAAGTAGATGATGTGATCCATATTTCTCTCTTGATGATGTAAGCACCAAATCCATCACATATTCTCAATCAAGAGGTAGTATAGATAGAAGATGATCTCTCAAATGAGGAGAAAAATGTGAATATATTTTACTGTAGATATAATTTTCTATTTAGTAGGACAAATCACCATTCCATGGTACATTAGTTAAACACTATGTGAGAAGATGTTATATGGGAAACAAATGAGAAAATGAAATTGAAGTACCCACATTTGTTTTCAACTTAGGGTAAAAAATAAAATTTAATGTTTGAATTTTCGTGGTGTGGGGGGAAGAATATAAAAACCCAAGATAATAGTGATTATTTCCCCTTTATAAATATTTTTTTAGTCTCCCTAATTATCTGAAAAATTGAAATAAAAATAACTCTGAACCTTTAAAAAAATTATTTAATATATCTGTTATATTATTCAAAATAGTAAGATAGATATTATTAATTTTATTATTAATTGAAATATTTATAATACATTTGGTTTATTAATTTTTCAAAATTATCATCTTTTTTTTTTGTTTTTTTAAATGATATTATCTTAAGATGAATTTCATGATTTTTAAAAAATATTTAATTTTTAGGAAAATATTTAAAATGACTATTTTGTAAAAACAATATCTATTTCAATAAATTTTGTTTATAAAAAACTTTTTTAGATAAAAATAAAATTTTTAAGTTATAATAATTTATTTTAAAATACTATAATGAATTTATAAAATAAAAGTTTAGCATTTTTTTAATTTTAATAAATATTTCACATTAAAAGGTATTTTTAATCTCTTATATTAGAAGCTAGACATTATCACTAATAAAAATTAATGTATTTACTATTTGAGTTTGGCATTCATATATAATTCAGTTATTAAAACTTCATTTCTACAGATAAATATAATATTGGTATGATTAAGGATAACTACCGCTATAATAGTGATATAATAAATATAATGAATTTTTTTATTAATATCATGTAGTATTTATCTAGTAAAATATATTGATCTAATTTAATTGATGAATATAATATGATTCTTAATCCTTTATATTGTAACATCACTATTTTTTCCATATAATTTCTTCGAATATATCTAATAATATTGTGAAGACTATGAACTAAGAGGGATTTTGATTACAAGGCCTGGTGATACTGAAATTGATGTTTGAAATATATAAAATATATTAATTTCACATGAACACAGTGTTCCTAAAGAGTGAAGTAACTCTAAAACAGAGAATCAAATCCTAAATCTAAAGCTTTTGTGGAGTTCAAATAATTTTTTTACCCTAGGCATGACAAAATATTTTTCAGCACTAGATGTTTGTTAAAACAATATCACATTCATAAAAAACGAATTATTTATTTCTTTTCATTATGTGGCATAGAAGCGTACAAATATTCTATATAAACACATTTATGGATAATTATCAGGTTTATTTTCATAACCATAAAAATTTAAAGAGACATTTGGATGATTCCATGGTGATGATGATGAAGGATCGGGGATCATTCAAGCCAATAGAAATCGAGGATCTCACAAATTAATTATGATGTAAATTTGTTCTTCATTAGCTGTCGATCAATCTTGAGGCTGGATGTTTTATTTATTTAGATTTATCCTTATTTTATTTTTTCTATAATGAACATGAATAAATCAACTAATGAGTTTATTCATGGATTGAGCATTTTGCATGTATGGGTTTGATTTATCCAGGATTGGGGATTGCAATTTTTCATTATCTATATCTCTATTTAATTGCCATCTAATAGAAACGATTCTTGGCCAACATGAATATTTGATGAGTTATATTCTTCAAGTTTTTGTGTTTTTTATTACATCCCCTTTTCTTCACACATTCATCATCAGAAGTTTCTTTGGCCCACAGTTTGCTGAATACTCAGTATTTGACTATTGCACAACCATAATTTTTCACAATGATTTAATAAAATAGGTAAATATGCGATTAAAGATATGATTGTGAGGCATTATGAAGATGGATAATCTATTGGTTGAGATTTTGTCATACACATTCTTCATGGTTTCAGTGTTCCATGATGGTGCATCTTGATGGATGATTTTGAGAAGATTAAGTTACAGTTTCAACAAAGTAGGAAACAGTAAGGCTCAGTTGCACGGAATCCTTGATCTCTGTGAGACATCGGTGGAATAATCAGAGTCGAAGATATCATGGGTGTATGTGGAGGAGGAACCTTGGGATTATAAAAATTTCACATTAAACATCTTGAATTCCAGAATTTCATGTTGTGTGGGGCCTTGTCTATGGTGCTAGGGGTTCCATGAAGGATATATTTATCACGTGGTGTGTGACATGTGCCACAAAGTGTGTGATCAATTGGAACCATGTTCATTCTTTTCTTGAATTGGAGTATGGTTTGTGTTGGTTTTCAATACTCAGTGGATGTTCAGAATGTGTTCCAGCAAAGTGATCATACAGTTCAAGCATACAATAGTATTGAAGGTGGAGTTTTTTCCCAGTGTTTGCCAAATTTTTGATCCTCAAAATTTGAAAATGAAGACATGGATGGTTGGTAAAAGGAGGTGCGTGCAAAGAGGAAGTGGTGCATGAAAATGGAGGGCTTTGTGAGAAATATCTGAGTTTTTCATGAAAAACAGCGTGATGCGCAGAATAGTGGATCATGTTTTTTCCATGAAAATAGTATTTCATAACTAGAATGACAAAAAAACGATAAGGCATAGGCTGTGTGAAAAATCTGGAGATGTGCACGAAAAACAATACATGCGCGAAATATTACGCGCCAAATGATATTTTTATGTGCCAAAGGGGGTTTTGCGCGCGGGGTTCTGAAACACCTATAAATAATATGTAATCCTCTTCATTCTGTACGATTGAAGACTTAGAGATGATCTGAGTTCTAATGCACATAAAAGGTTCGCATAAAGGGGCTTGCGTAAAATCTTTTGTTTTGCGCGAAAACTTCCGAGCTATCCGAAAAAGGCAGTGTTGCATGTAAATTTGAGGCGGCATATAAAATATTCAGTTACACGAAAAAGGGTGTTGTTGCATGAAATATTTTTCCGCACAAAAAGAAAACATTGCGCTCAAGAGTAAGGTCTTGTGAGAAAAGGGTTGGGGTTGCACGAAATTGTCAGTGAAACTTGTTTGCAGGTTCTGGTTATCTGGTTCAGTGGTTCAGTGCATACAAGTGCATCATTTCTAGACATCGATGCAAGCAGAGTCTCGTGCTAATCAGCGGCAAAGACTTCAATGCGAATCTATTGAAGAGACCTCCACTTCTATAATCTGATTGGGACTCCCCAAAGGCAGTGAGCCAGTGGGAGTCAATGGGAGTGACCTTAGGGATGTTATGGGCTATCCCTGAACAGTTGTAAAGGTAGTGAGCCTAGGAAAGAGTGATTGTTCCTGAAATTTTGTAATCCACAACTAGTGAAGAATAGTTGAATTTGTTATGACCGACAACATGTCGGCATATGCTCCTTGGACGTAGCCCTTATTGGTGAACCAAGTAAAAAGTGTTGTGTTTTCTCACTGCATGTGAATTTTTGATTGCTTCTCATATCCATCATAGAGGTTAAATAGTTCCTACCAATGTGGGAACAAGATCCATTAGTTTAAAAGAACATTTTGACACCCTCATTCACCCATCCCCTCCCAAGGTGTCTTGGGGTCCTACACGATCTAACTAGGAAACTCAGTATGTTCACTGGGATTACATGTCCTGACATGAAAATTAGACCATGGCCTTGACAGTAGTACATGGTTAGATTCATGTACTTGGACATGACTAAGAACATGTACACATCCATGTGTACATAGGATCCGACACTAGCACATGTCGTGAAATATCGGTAGACCTAGTGATGATGACACATTCCGTTTAATTATATTAGATGTTTTTTTCTTCTTTAATGTTCGGTTGGAGACCATATTCTGTTATCATCGACAAGTTTCATTAGGGTGTTTTCTATTGATCATTTCCTTGAGGGGCTATTATGGAATCACATTCCATGTCTATGATGGTCAACCCATTATAGGAACATCAGTCTTGGATAGAGTTGTTGGAATCCATCCATAGAGCCCAGAGTGAGATCCTATCTTGTCATTATTAGCCCTATGTGGGGTTCAAAAACTCTCTATGAACAATACTACATGTGAATTGATCACCTGCATAGCGGGTTAATCCATATTGGGTTTTGGTAGACCACACGAACTTATGTGTGATCTCCATCTATGCATCATTATCTTCATACATCCAACATGTGCTCCATATGGCAGGGCCTGATGAGAATGAAATATTAGTTGGATGTGATTGGTTCTATCTGACTCGTGTAGGGTGTTATCTTGGAGAAGTTTTATATTGAACCTTAGAGAAAGAATCCTATGTCGGTAGTACGGTTGTGACCTTACCTTGAGATTGGGTGTCTACAATGAGTATATATGGTTGTTCTTATTATATATGTTGTTCACATATCTCTTTGATGAGATGACTAGTATTCATGATTCTTTATGCTTTGTTATTTTAGTTTGTATAACTGAGTATTTTTATACTCACAACTACAAAGGCTCTTCCTTCATGTGTTGTGTCTTATGCAAACAGCTAACCATTTGAGGGGTTTCTTGGTGGACTAGGAGTAGACATAGATTATATTTGGTCCAGATAGACTTTATTTTGTACTAGGATTCATATTTAACAATATTCCATTTTTTTAGGTTGGACTCCTTTATAATTTTTGGTGGAATTATACTAGTACCTTATCAATTTCTAATATTTTTTATACTCTAATTGTAGGATTTAAATGTGTTCATGAATTTTGAATTAGTTTTATTTTACATTTTATCATTGTATGGGCTTGGAAAAGTGTTTGTGTACTGGTACCTTAGGCTAAGGCCTCCCAAGTGAGTGTCAGTCCTACTCAGCACCAGTTTACAGCACTTGAAAATTTAATAGTGGGCATGCGGTAGTAACCCATGGCTTATCATCATCCTAGTGCTCTCCAATGGGTCAGGCCATTACAGAGTGGTCTCATATGAGTTTTTTCTTATTTAGGACCAGTGTCTATGAGATTGGTTTGGGTTTTATAGCAATAGTGTCAAGTGTTCTTTCTTCATCTCCCAATCCAAGGTCTCTAGTGTTGGTGCAACATCCAAAATATACATTCACTAGGACTCTAACTCAATTTATTTCTACTCAATACATGTAGCACTGGTTTGGGGGAAGATTTGGAATATGCATCATATAGTAATTGGTTGAGGTTCCCATGTACTTATTGAGTCAACTCTTCAGATTTAATCATTGGTCTTGGTACATATTTTCTTTTTTAGGATGCCTCCATAGTATTTTATAGCTAGTATTCAGTAGAAGGATCATATAGATTACCCCCAGAGTGATGAGTTTTCGATAGAGGGGCCTGTTCAAGAGGTGGTACCTCCAGGTGGTTAAATATTCTTACCACAAACCACTGAGCAGAATATGGTACAAGAAGTACCAATAGAAGAGATGTATATGATGATGTTGCTTCATTAGTTTTGATGATAGTGCCCCTCCAGGTTCTTGAGTGATCTATACCCCCAAGTGTATGAGGATTGGCATGAGATGGTGACATGATTTATTCATATTGTCATGACACTTGCAGACCAGATGGTGGTCTTGATAGTGATCCTTCTCCATAGATCTATGGGACAATATTGGGGAATATTAACCTAGTCGAATTATGAGGTGTTCAGAGTTTGAGGGCCTTTTCAGATAGGGTTTTTCTCAAGTTATGTTGAGTTTTATGCGAATCTAGTATATTATATAACTCTAGTAGGGTAGTATGACTGTGTCTTAGTATTCATCAAGGTTCACCAACATCTCTTAATACTCGATCAATATGGTGCATGATCTATTCCTCTAGTCTTAGACCCTAGAGAGAGGTATATGAAGATAAATTAGGGATAAAATTATTACTCTATGAATTCTTACTTATGATTGGGTTTTAGAGTTGTATTTGGTGGTAAAGAGTTTCTTGGTTGAGTAGACACGGACATTTGGTGCTGGAAATGGGAAAACAGGAGGTGAGACATTAATATCAGGAAAACAATGAAAAAAGCAGGGATGTGGACAATGATATGTTTCAAGAGGTATTCCCATGATATAGGGAAAGATGTTACTGGATCATAGAACGAATATAGTCATCCTATATATTAGTGATCCTACTCTTGTGATATTTGGGGACATCTTGCCAGAGATTTCCCAACTCGGTGTGTTGCAGAGATAGAGATAGTGGATAGATTTCCTATTAATAGGTCATGATAGGAGTAAAAAGTTCTATAGGGAATTATAAATGGTAGAGAAGTTTTAAGAGTACCGGTATGTGGTTTCTGGTTTCCTTTTTATCACCACAACCCCCAAGTAGTCACCACCAGGCTTATGGAGCTAGTGGTTAGGGGGAGAAACCGTAGACAGATGAGTATTATTACCTAGATGATCTAGGGATGATATGAGGTATACTTTTTGTATTCTATACTTTATCTGTAGTATATATATATAGGTGTGATCCACTTCATTGTTTCCACTATTCTCGTTAAATTCATAGTGATTTTCATTGATTCTTCGGCTCAACCCTTTCACTTGGTGACTCCTACTGGAGGCGACTCAACAATCCCACACTTCTACTAATAGTCAAATTTGTCCCTTAGTGGAGATATATTATTTTGAATCTCATTTTATAAGATATTAGTCCTTATGATTTTATCGTAGGCATTGACTAGTTATCCATGTTTCATGCCTAGATAGACTATTCTAGGGGAAGGATCCATTGTATCTATAGTGATGTGATGAGGTTTTCTGCTATGTGTGAAAAGGAAATCCAATTTGAGAATTATGAGATCCTTCCAAAGATGTTTCAATCGATTACAAACCATTTGGATTATGTTATGATCTTTCAGTTTCCTATAGTGGTGTTAGAGTATGAGGTTATCTTTTTAGATAACATTCCATGATTAAATCCCTGATGTGAGATTAACATCTACATTGATCTAAACATTGGTAAGACCTTGATATATGTGCCAAAATATTATATATATCTCATAGAGATTTGCGAGATGAGGTTGCAGTTAGAGGACATGTAGAAGAATGTCTTTGTCAGGTCCAGTTTTTTACCCTGGAAAGCCTCTGTACTGTTCATCGATAATGTTAAAGGGAACATGGGGTTTTGTTTGGATTAATATATCCTATAACAATTTATCATAAAGCCAATTTATCCAATATTAAGGATTGATGTCCTATGGGATCATTTGAGAGGGTAATGTTGGTTCTTAAAGATTGAACTTGGATTCAGCTATCACCATTTGTGAGAATATGATAGGTATATACCGAAGAAAACATTTCAATGTCATTATAGTCACTATGTGTACTTTGTGACATTGTTTTCTGTGATGAACTCCACATAATTGTTCATGGGACTCATTCACTGGATCCTTAAACCTTTCATAGACCAGTTTTTGGTAGTCTTTATCACCATTATTTTAGTGTAACAGTATTAAAATAAGGAGAACAAGAGACACCTGGGGATGGTTTTGGATGTAATCTAAGAACACTATCTTTCTGTGATTTTTGTAAAGTGCTAAGGTAACACCCCAGGTAAATAAAGAATATGACATTCTCATATTTATACATATTTGTGAGTAAAATATTAACATTACTTTAAATTGGATGCTATGCTCGATGGCGTACCCAATACGCAACAACGGGTTTCTTTGGAATCTTGCGTTGCACTCTAATAAATAATATAATATTATTTTAAATTGTAGTTAACGCCTAGCTGTTGTAATGACAAGAATGAACAGAAACAACTACCAAATGATTACATATGTTTGTCAAATATTTTTACTTTTTACAATAAATGTTAGAGGATTAAAAATGCGAATGAATCCAATTTTAAGCGTAAACATTCTAATATTCTTTAAAAGGTCGATTAACAGCCTTTTGATGATGAGCCTCTTTTAAATACAATTTTGACACCTTTATGTGTTATATTTGACAAAATAAAATTCTTCTTTAGAATTGAGGCATCAAAATTTACTTTGTGTAATTTTTTGGTATTTTTCCGATAAAGTTCATTTTTTAATGAATAGTGAAAAATGATGTATTTTAATTCAAAACCACTTTTTAATCTAATTTATTTATATGATTATATTTTCTTTTGAATTGGTTTTAAAGTTAAATTAGAATATATTTTTACCATTTAATCTAATAGTGGTCGTTGGAATTAATTTTATCTTGAAATTGGACTTAAACTAGTGTCAATCTTTTGATACTTATTGTTTCATAAAAACACATTATCTTCTCTGATAGTGGGAATTAATTATTAAATTAATTAATGTAACTTATATGTTTTGAATTTGGTAAAACAGACATCATTTTTTGAATTCAGAATAACAAATATATATTAGGGTGAATTTTTGGTATTTTTCTGGAAAACATCAAATTTTGATGAATAGTGAAACCACTAAGTGGTACTTAAAAAACTGATTTTTTGTTTAAATGAAATTTTACCACCTCTGTGTTTTTATTTTCAAAAATCTGACATACATGGTTTTCATTAGGAAGTAATATGTGGTTCAATGAGATTAAAATAAGTTTTTGGTGAATAGTAACTTTTAAGTTTTTAATCGTGATTAGAGGTAATTAGTGTAATTTAAGGTAAAAATAATGTTTTAATAATATTAAATGACCTAGACACATGTCCTACCCTCATTGGATGTGTCATGTCTGACCAAGAAAATCCATGGGTCAACTTGGGGACCCCATGGAGCCACTTTGGTTGGAAAATGACATAAATAACTTTTTATTTTAAGTTAAAATAAAAATGTCACAACCATGAGTTGTTTTACTAAAACAATTTTTAAATGGGGTTATACAAGTCATATTTTTGACTATAAATATTAATTAGAAATATAAAAAGATTTCCTACATCAGGTAAGTTTTTTATAATTTTTAGACATTAAATAAATGAAATTATTTATGACATCATGATGATGTAGTGATTACCTCATTAATAAAGGATTTAAATAAAATGAAAATATAATGTTAACACTATAACGTACAATTGTAAAAGACCTATTGTATAAGTATATTTCGAACCATTACCACCTTATCCTTGAAATATATCAATGTGGGACCTTTAAAATCAGAAACTCATTTGAAAATAATGTAACATTTTGTAACTTTCCAAGAGTGCCCCTTCTCTCCTCTTATAAAAGGCACCCACCTCTACCGCCTTACACACACCTCTCAAGCCTTTGGATCGGCCAACTCCTGCCCATTTATTCTCTCCACATCCCTATACTCGTCATGGAAGCCTCACATTCGGCATAAACCTCTCCAAAGAAGCCTTTGAGCTCAAATCAAAGAGAGTTACCCGATTTAAAGGTAATGTCTTCCCCAGTGTTCTTTTGTTTTATTTTGCTTCTCCAACCCCCTAAACTCTTTTTATTAATTTCTTTTGTAACAAATACAGTATCATAAATATACTAGGATATTTTATAATAATTATTCGAGCTACACTTACACACACCTACATATAATGGTTAATGAACATACTGTTTCTGTGGATGGTGAATTTCTGTCACACGAAACGATGATTGTTCAATATTATTTTAACACCCTCAAAGGTGGCCATTAAGATGTAAGTATATTTATATATGATATATAATATGTTTATGTTTTACTTAATCTTCTGTATTTTTCATTTATGTCATACCTTTATGGTTTCCATTATGGTTAAACGTGATATCTTCTATTTAGGAAGTGTGGACTACCGCCCCCTCAAAGTGATTGATTCGTTAATACCATATGTGGTACGTATAAATGATAGATTTAATGATATTATATATGATACCATACTGGAATTAAAATACTATTATGTATCATTATGATTTAATTCCATTAAATAATAAATATAAATAAAAGTAGCGTTCATGTGTACGTACGGCTTACCGTCTCCATGAACGGTACATTTCATTTCTTATCTCCAAATGTTATGTACTATTATAACTACATATATATAATGGATATATATATAATATATTACATCTAAATGATGGATATAATTCTGGAATTCTAATATATATATCTCTCATTTTGTTTTAATTCCATTAATATGACAAAAAAATAGAGTAGCGTTCATGCGTACGTACGGCCTACCGTCTCCATGAACAGTGCTTTTAAATTTTTATCTCCAAATGTTATGGAATAGTATAAAATGAATATATACGGGATATATATGATATTTAAAACATCAATACTATTCTGGATATGATGTACCAATAATATAGCAACCCGGCCTTTTCTTACATTACTATTACATCATTTAAAAGATAAACAACACAATAGTATTACAAATAGAGGATCCAGAGGTTTAGTGTCTTGGGAAAACTAGGACCATACATAACAAATACAACAACAACCATAAACATTTATTTAATTTATTCTTCACTATCTTCTTAGTGGAACTTGTCCTCTACTTAGTACATGTATCCACTTGAGGATATACATCAAAAGGGGTGAGCTAGAAGCCCAGTAATAGGATAGATAAGAACAATATAGCATGGAGTGAGAATAATCATGACATAGGATAATGATTATGAACATGAGAGGAGCACAAATAATAGACTTCAAAAGTGGAAATGAAAAAAAATGAAACATCTTGTCTTAGTGGTTAACTAACACACATACTTGTGAACAAATCTAGCATCTTGTTCACACATCATTTCACATTTACTCATGAGATTCATCACTTTACCCAATTCATTGGAGCTCTATATAATTCCTGGCACACCCATCACATTTAAACATTCATATTGCGCTATATAATTCCGGGCGCAGCTGTCACATCATAACATTATCATTATCATGCTTGCCACACAGAACACATATCAAACATGTACATAATTAACCCATGGAAAGGAATGGGTTTCATCTCGTCATAACACATTCATAAGCTTTGGGTACCCAAAAGAAGGAGGGAACAACATACTTGATATAAGAACCATCAACTTTGAATGAGAGGTAAAAGGTGAGTTCTTGAAAGAAGAGTTCTTTTGGAAAAACTTTTGATGGACATAAAAACTAGTGACAAACATTTATATCCCAGAAAAGTAAATTCAATGATGAAAAAATGATATTTGAGGAGTAACCATGTCAAAAATGGAGTGAAAAAGGGAGCACCCGAAGGAAGAAAATTGGGTTTGAGATTTTCCCTTACCTTTTACTCGAATGCCTCCTTCTCTTTATTGTCCTGTATAATGACATTATATTCATTAATTAAAAATTCCAGAACCTTTTATACATTAATAGGGTTCATTCTGGTTTCATTATTTCATCTTATGTTCCTTTGGATGACTTATAGAGTTTAAAAACATTGATCGGGGATGTTCGTTTTCATGGTTTTCTTGAGCGGTCCACTTGTATTCGTAAATTGATGTTTGGGTAGATCATGGGTAAAAATCCAGAACTGATATTACATGTTATTAATGATATTAAATAAGCTTGAATGAGTTATATTAGATCCATTTGGACGAATCATTAGATAATAATTAAATGAAGATTATTTGGGTTAATTTGAGCGTTTTTTGGATCACAACGAACTCGTTTTTACTTTGCACTTAGTAATATGGCCATAGGTTATTTCAAGAACTTAAAATAGAACATAGTACATATACAATATTCTGGTTCCACCATAAAATTGGTTTCATTACCAGATTTGAAGGTAGAAATGGAAGAAGAGAAGATGTCATTTTTTAAGGTGATAATTTTAACACCTCATGAACAACGTTCTCTTTAATAAAATAAAAGGAAGCGGGAAAGGGTGTGGGGTGATATAATATACCATTAGAATCATTATATTACAGTATATGTATAATATAAGAGTTAAAAAACAATTTTGATGAAGATAGGTGGGGAGAGATCAAGAAAGGAACTTGAACTTTGAAAGGAAAATAAAGGAGAAGAGGGAGAGAAATTACCTCTAGAATCTTCCTCTTGAGATCCTCCTTAAGGAAGATAGGCTTGGTCTTTTGATGAGACCAGTAGATTTAGGACGTGGGGAAGGGTCTAGGAAAGTGTTTTGGGCAGAGTTTAGAGAAGTCTTGAAGCTTGAGAGGTGTGAGGAAAAGAGGGAGTGAAGGGTGTCTTTTATAGTGGATGGGAGAGGGGTTTCCTTAATATAAAATTGATTAGTTTATTAATTTCACCTAATACAAGGAATAGTGAGTCTTGGATGACCAAGAATAGTAAAGTTATAATGTAATCCAGAACCAAGTGGGATTACATCATCAGAACATCATCGGTGACTCAATTAATACATTATTTAGCATTTATTGTGAATTATCGGATTCCACTATTCATCAAAAATTCAAGTATCTCAGAAAAATATCAAAACTTTACCCCAACCATTTTTTGACGTGTAGAATCCAAAAATGAAGTCCATTTTTCAATAATAATTTTCTAAATATTATTAATTTAATATTTAATTAAAATCATAATTTACTTAAAAATTAGTTTTTAAGACTAAAACTGAATTTATAGTTCTTTAAAAAATTACGTAGGGTGTTATAAAATTATCTAAAAACTATTATACATTGATTAATTTATGAATACATTACAGGAAAATAAATATTCTTTTAAATTAATTAATTAATTATAATTATTTATTTATGACTTATAAAATATCAAAAACGTTTACTAAGGTCAAATTGTCACTTTCTAAGATGTCTAAATTTTATTTTATTATTCATAGGAAATGTTCCTATTATTTACTATTCATAGGGGTAATGTTACTATTAATAAAGGTAGGTTACTATTCATAAGGGTAGGTTACTATTCACCAAAAATTATTTTTGTTTCATTAGACTCCCAAAACCATCTTGAACACAACCGTGTATGTCGGATTTTCAAAATTCCAAACATAGGGGTGAAAAATTTATGTTTGAAGGTCACTTATCACTTAGTAGTTCATTATTTTGTGTTTTTATGACATAAATATAAGAAGGGAATTTTCCATTGAAAAACTTTGGGTCGTTACATTCTTCCCCCCTTAAGAAATTCCGCCCCCGAAATTTCACTTTACACAAATAGGTGAGGGTACTTCTCCTTCATTGCCTCTTCTGGTTCCCAAGTTGCTTCCTCAAACTTATGGTTCCTCCACAACACTTTGACAAGGCGGGTTTTCTTGTTGCGTAGAACCTTATCACTTCGGTCCAAAAATTTTACTGGCTCCTCCTCATAGGAGAGATCATCTTCCAGCTGCACCACCTCTGAGTTTACTACATGTGAGGGGTCTGGTATGTACTTCTTCAGTAGTGATACATGAAACACATCATGAACTTGAGCCATATTTGGTGGATGTTCCAGACGATAGGCCACGACTCCTATGCGGTCAAGGATCTCAAAGGGGCCAATGTACCTTGGGCCTAGCTTCCCTTTCTTCCTGAATCGCATGACTCTCTTCCATGGAGATATTCGAAGGAAGACTTCATCTCCAACGTCAAACTCCAAGTCCCTTCGACGGTTGTCATCATAGCTCTTTTTCCGACTTTGAGCATCTTTGATGTGTTTCTGGATTACTTGAACCTTCTCTGTCATCTCTTGAAAAAGTTCGGGACCAAGTAGATTTCGTTCTCCAACTTCATCCCAATAGGTTGGAGTTCTACATCGCTTCCCATAAAGAGCTTCATATGGAGCCATCTGAATACTCGAGTTGAAGCTATTTTTGTATGATAAATCAACCAATGGGAGATGCTAATCCCAACCACCTTTGAATTCAAGAGAGCAGGCTCTTAACCTATCTTCAAGCGTCTGAATAGTCCTTTCAGACTGGCCATCAGTTTGGGGGTGATAGGTCGTTCTGAAATTTAATTCAGTACTCAAAGCACGTTGAAGGCTCCTCCAGCATTTAGATGTGAAACTTGGGTCACGGTCAGAGACAATCGAGAGTGGAACACCGTGCAATCTCACCACTTCCTTCACATATATCCTTGCAAGTTGTTCAAGTGAGAGGTCTTCCCGAATAGCGATAAAATGGGCAGTCTTGGTGAGTCGATCAACCACAACCCATATCGCATTATTTCCTCTTGATGTCTTCGGGAGACCCATGACAAAGTCCATAGTAACATTTTCCCATTTCCACATGGGTATAGGCAATGGCTGCATCATACCATTGGACTTTTTCCACTCAGCTTTAAATTGCTGACAAACCAAGCACCTTGATATATATTCCGCAATCTCCTTCTTCATGTTATCCCAACAGAAGTGATCTCGGAGATCACGGTACATCTTGGTACTCCCAGGATGGATAGAGAAAGTCGAGCTATGTGCATTATCCAATAGATCCTTCTTTATCCCCGGTGATGAAGGCACAAAAAGTTGCGTTCCAAACCGAATCACACCATCATCGTTGATATGGAACTCTTGCAGATTCCCTTCCTTTACTTCATTCACCCTCTTTTGTATCTCCACATCATCCCTTTGTGCTTCCTTAATCTTCTCTTGGATGGATGGTTGCGCAATCATTTGGGAAAGTTAGGATCTGTCCCCTACCCTTACGATTCCCAAATCCATCCTTTGCATATCCAAGAAGATAGGGTCTTTCTCAGTCCGCAACATGGATAGAGTAGTAGGTTCTTTTCTGGTTGGAGCATCAGCTACCTTGTTCGCCTTTCCAGGATGATAGTGAATGGAGCAATCGTAATCCTTGATTAGCTCTAACCATCTCCTTTGACGCATGTTGAGCTCCTTTTGTGTGAATATATACTTTAGGCTCTTGTGGTTGGTTTATATGTCACACTTCTCGCCACAAAGGTAGTGCCGCCATATTTTCAAGGAAAAAATCACGGTTTCCAGCTCTAGATCATGCGTCGGGTAGTTCTTCTCATGGATCTTCAACTGTCGTGAGGTGTAAGCTATCACATTATCATTTTTCATGAGTACACAACCCAAGCCTTTCTTTGAAGCATCACTATATATCACAAAACATTCTCCACTTTTCGGTAGTGTGAGTACAGGTGCAGTGATCAGCCTTCTCTTTAGCTCCTTGAAGCATCCCTCACATTCTTCCATCCAGACATACTTTACCCCTTTTTTTGTTAACTTAGTTAGCGGGCTTGACAATCATGAGAAGTTTCTCACAAAACGTCAATAGTACCCAGCTAATCCAAAAAAACTACGGATTTTTGTGACACTAGAGGGCCTGGGCCATTCCTCAATCGCCTTTGTCTTTGAAGGGTCCACAGAAATTCCCTTGCTTGTGATCACATGTCCTAAGAACGTGACTTGATTCATCCAAAAGTCACACTTGCTGAACTTGACATACAACTTCTCCTTTCTCAATGTCGCCAGCACAAGCCTTAGATGTTCTTCACGTTCCTCCTTGCTCTTGGAGTATATGAGAATATCATCGATAATCACTACCAAATATTTGTCGAGGTAATGTCTAAAGACTCTATTCATCAAATCCATGAAGATTTCAGGGGAATTAGTGAGTCTGAAGGGCATCACCAAAAACTCATAGTGCCCATACCTTGTACGGAAGGCAGTCTTCTGAATATCTTCCTTATTCACCTTTACCTGATGATATACAGAACGAAGATCCACCTTTGAGAAATATTGAGCTCCTATTAACTGATTGAACAAGTCATCAATCCTTGGGAGAGGATACTTGTTCTTTATGGTGATCTTGTTGAGTTCTCGATAATCGATACACAGCCGCATGGTTCCATCCTTCTTCTTCACAAAGAGCACTGGCGCACCCCAAGGTGATGCACTAGGGAGTATGAACCCTTTGTCCAGATTCTCTTGCAGTTGCTTCTTTAACTCCTCCAGTTTGATAGGATCCATCCTATAGGGGAACTTCGAGAAAGGATTAGCTCCGGGTATGAGTTCAATTGAGAACTCTACCTCACGATCCGGGGGAATTCCTGGTAACTCTTCGGGAAATACATCGTCGTATTCCCTTACGATGGGCATTTCCTCAAGGTTGGAACTTTCCTTCGACTCAAACATTTGGGAAACGTATACTTATTCACAGGGAATCAACACCCAAACCATTTAAGGATTTCTCAAAAGATATTCATGATCTTCTTTGCATTTGTAGAGGAGCATGGGATGGTTCAGAATATGAAAATATATTTCCTTTTCCCGACAATTAATATGTTCTCTATATAACGAGAGCCAATCCATTCCCATTATAGCGTCGAATCCCACCAAGAAAAGTATTACGAGATTTTCCGGAAGAATCTTCCCACATACGTCAACAGGAGAAGAGTCAAACACTTGGGTTGCAATGATTGCACCACTTGGTGTTTTTACAGATATCTCTACTTCAAGGTTTCAGGGCTTTGATTCTATAGTTCTAGCAAACTTGCAAGATATAAAGGAATGCGTAGAACCAGAATCAAATAAAACTTTTTCCATTCTTGAGTGAATAGGAAGTGTACCTTGTACGACTTCATTATTATGCTCCACCTCCACAGTAGTGATGGCATAAGCCTTCCCTTGTTCCTTTGGATTTGGTGGTTGTTGGTGCTGATTACCCTCGAGAGCTCGAGGTTTATTGCACTGGTTTGAATAGTGTCCTAGCTCCCTAAATTTGTAGCATTGAACCATGAGTGGTTCTCTCCTTTCATTGTCTACATTATCCTTCCTTTTCATGTATTTTCGACACTCATGAGCAAGGTGTCCTTCTTTCCCACACTTGAAGCATTACCCCATCCCTTTGAGGCAGTTCCCATGGTGCAACTTCACACATTTTTTGCTTGTGGGTCATTGTGTTTTCTTCCCACCTTTTTCATTAGATCCACCGGCTTGAAACTCCATATTTCTTTTCTTATCACCATAGCCATGGGACCATTCTCCAAACTCCATATCCACTTAGAGAGCAAACCAAACAACTTCTTCATAACTCCCAAAGTCCCGAATTGCAAGAGCATTTCGAATATGTGGTTTTAATCCACTAAAGAATCTATCAATTCTGATATCATTGTTGATAACAAAACCCGAAGCATACCATGCGAGCCTTGTGAAATTTTCTTCATAGGTTGTCACAGATTATCCTTCTTTTTGCTTGAGCTCTATAAATTCTCTCTCCATTTTCGTGTGAAGTGTTCTTGGGAAGTACTTATTAATAAACATTATCTCAAAGTCTTCCCATTCCATATCTTCAATTTCCTCCCTTGGATTGCTGTTCTTAATCAAATCCCACCATTGATCAGCTTCTCCATCTAGACGATAAACGGCTAGAGTCACCTTCTCCGTTAAGAAACAATGAAGAACAAAAAATATCTTCTCCATGGAGTTGACCCACTGTTCTGCAACTAGCGGATCGGAAGATCCACAAAACGTCGGTGGTCATTGCAGCATAAAACATTCGATTGCTAGTTGCTCCCTCTTTGGTGAAGGAGGAAGTTCCCCATTATTATGGTTATTATTCATAACCTGAGATAATTGGGTAAGCATCGCCTTGAAGTTTTGAACTCCACCTCCCAAATCGTTGGGGATGTTGTTTGGGAAATCGTTGCATTGGCCCTCGCAAGAGTTGTTGGCCTGATTTCTCTTGGTTCCCACCATTTTCTAAAATAGAAAAGGGTAGAAAAAAACATAAGTAAACAATTCATGAATAACTTATTCATTTAAACAATTATACCAAAAACATAACATATGGGATCCCTAGGTAAATATTCTTGTGTATGTGTTTGTACTTATTCTTATGCTAGAGGTTTTCTCTAGGGTTTACTAATCCTAATTCCCAAATTAACTAAACCTTTCCTCTAATACCAAATATAGAGACCCAGCCTTTTCTTACATTACTATTACATCATTTCAAATATAAACAACACAATACTATTACACATAACGGATCCAGAGGTTTAGTGTCTTGGGGAAACTAGGACCATACATAACAAATACAACAACAACCACGAACATTTATTTAATTTCTTCTTCACTAGATTCTTAGTGGAACTTGTCCTCTCCTTAGTACATGTATCCACCTGAGGATATACATAAAAAGGGGTGAGCTAGAAGCCCAGTAAGAGGATAGATAAGAACAATATATCATGGGGTGAGCGTAATCATGACATAGGATAATGATTATGAACATGAGAGGAGCACAAATAATAGACTTGAAATGTGGCAATGCATACAAATGAAACATCATGTCTTAGTGGTTAACTAACACACATACTTGTGAACAAAGGTATCATCTTGTTCACACATCATTTCACATTTACTCATGATATTCATCACTTTACCCAATGCATTGGAGATCTATATAATTCCGGGTGCACCCGTCACATCATAACATTATCATTATCATGATTGTCACATAGAACACATATAAAACATGTACATAAATAACCCATGGAAAGGAATGGGTTTCATCTCATAATAACACATTCATAAGCTTTGGGTTCCCAAAAGAAAGAGGGAACAACATACTTGATATAAGAACCATCAACCTTGAATGAGAGGTAAAAGGTGAGTTCTTGAAAGAAGAGTTCTTTTGGAAAACATTTTGATGGACATAAAAACCAGTGACAGACATGTATATCCCATAAATGTAAATGTAATGATGAAAAAATGATATTTGAGGAGTAACCATGTCAAAAATGTAGTGAAAGAGGGAGAACTCGAAGGAAGAAAATTGGGTTCGATATTTCCCCTTACCTTGTACTCAAATGCCTCCTTCTCTTTAATGTTATGTATAATGACTTTATATTAATTAATTAGAAATTAAAAAACCTTTTATACATTAATAGGGTTCATTCGGGTTTCATTATTTCATATTATGTTCCTTTGGATGACTTATAGAGTTTAAAAACATTGATCAAGGATGTTCGTTTTCATGGTTTTCTTGAGGGGTCCACTTGTATTATTAAATTGATGTTTGGGTAGATCATGGGTAAACATCCAGAACTGATATTACATGTTATTAATGATATTACAGAAGCTTGAATGAGTTATATTAGATCCATGTGGACGAATCATTAGATAATAATTAAATGAAGATTATTTCGGTTAATTTGATGGGTTTTTTTATCACAACGAACTCGTTTTAACTTTTCACTTAGTAATATGGCCATAGGTTATTTCCAGAATTTAAAATAGAACATAATACATATAAAATATTCTGTTTCAACAATAAAAATGGTTTCATGACCAGATTTGAAGGTAGAAATGGAAGAAGAGAACATGTCGTTTTTGAAGGTGATAAATTTAACACCTCATGAACAACGTTCTCTTTAATAAAATAAAAGGAAGAGGTAAAGGGTGTGGGGTGATATAATATACCATTATAATCATAATATTACAGTATATGTATAATACTGGAATTAAAAAATAGTTTTTATGAAGATAGGTGGGGAGAGATCAGGAAAGGAACTTGAACTTGAAAGGAAAATAAAGGAGAAGAGGGAGAGAAATTACCTCTAGAATCTTCCTCTTGAGATCCTCCTTAAGGAAGATAGGCTTGGTCTTTTGATGAGACCAGCAGATTTTGGAAGTGGGGAAGGGGCTATGAATGTTTTCTGGGCAGAGTTTAGAGAAGGCTTGAAGCTTGAGAGGTGTGAGGAAAAGAGGGGGTGAAGGGTGGCTTTTATAGTGGAGGGGAGAGGGGTTTACTTAATATAAAATTGATTAGTTTATTAATTTCACCTAAGACAAGGAATAGTGAGTCTTGGATGAACAAGAATAGTAATTTTATAATTTAATCCCAAAAAAACTGGGCTTACATCAGAATAACATCATTGGTGACTCAATTAATACATTATTTAGAATTTATTGTGAAATATCAGATTCCACTATTCATCAAAATTCAAGTATCTCAGAAAAATCTAAAAAATTTACCCCAACCATTTTTCGACTTTTAGAATCCAAAAAAGAAGTCCATTTTTCAAAAATAATTTTCTAAATATTACTAATTTAATATTTAATTAAAATAATAATTTACATAAAAAATAGTTTTTTAGATTAAAACTGAATTCATAGTTCTTTAAAACATTACGTAGGGTGTTATAAAATTATCTAAAAACTATTACACATTGATTAATTTATGAATAAATTACAGGAAAATAAATATTCTTTTAAATTAATTAATTAATTATAATTATTTATTTATGACCTATAAAATACCGAAAACATTAACTGAGGTCAAATTGTCACTTTCTAAGATGTCTAAATTTTATTTTATTATTCATAGTTAATTTTCCTCTTATTTACTATTCATAAGGGTCATGTTACTATTCATAAAGGTAGGTTTCTATTCATAAGGTTAGGTTACTATTCACCAAAACTTATTTTTGTTTCATTAGACTCCAAAAACCATCTTGAACACAACCGTGTATATCGGATTTTCAAAATTCCAAACATAGGGGTGGCAAAATTATGTTTAAAGGTCACTTATCACTTAGTAGTTCATTATTTTGTGTTTTTATGACATAAATATAAGAAGGTAATTTTCCATTGAAAAACTTTGGGTCGTTACATATAACTACATGGAAAATGCTTTTCCAACAAGTTCAATTTTTACTCATGTACCGAACATGGACAAAAACTTCTGATATTAACTCATTTTATTAACCAATTATTATAACATTATAATATGTGATATGAACTGAATAATTATATTTAATGGAGGTCCTTAATAAATTATAAATTGACCAAATTTTATTATTCAGGAAATTAAAGAACGATTGAGTCATGTCGGACATGAGGTAATGGATCTTACCCCTCCCTTTCTTTTTAAGTACTCTTATTTATGTCACTTCTTTTAAGTACCTCTTTGTTATGTTGGGGGATGTTCTTTTATATTACTCTTGATGTAAATTTTATTTTAATATGATGAGAGACCCTATTTGATCTCATCAATCCATTTTTGAAGTTTTAAGTGGCGTCGTTAGGCTGCCGAGTTTTCGTAAGGGATTTTTCATCTCACTTTTATTCCCGTGAGATTTATGCTACATTTTCCACCATTTCCATCGATTGTTGTATGCACTGCCTATTATTTTACTCCTTTTTTAATATAATTCCATTTATGGGTATTTACATATTCATTGTATGACACTTCTTCAATGGGGTGTACGTTTCGAAAGTTACCCAAGTCGGTAAGGGAACCTTTCACCGTCCTCTTTTTAAAAGACTTCTTTTGTTATGTATTTTAATTCAAATAATATTATTTTGGGATATGTTCTTATATATCCTTATTGATGTAAATTTTATGTCCAAGTGATGAGATACCCTTTTTATATCTCATCAACTCATTTTCTTAATTTTGAAGTAACGCCGTTAGGCTGTCGAATTTTACCAAGGGGACTTTTTAACCCAATTTCGATTCCTTTGGGTTCAACATGTAGTTATTGAATATGTCATCCTTTGAATATGTGTGAATGAACTATTATTTTTTTACACTTAATACCCACTTATATTGGGTGTATTTATATTTTTCACACATAATTTTGAGATTGATTTACCCTTAATTTAAGGATAACTTTTTTATAAGGGATTTCATCACATTTTACATTTCTATTGAAACTTCATTGTTGTTATGAATCAATTCACTATTATATGATGTATATACTATCCTTTGGAATATTATATCATGAATCCATTTATTCTCATGATATTATAAAGTTCTGATTAAATTTTATTCCTCAATTATTGTATTCAAGTGTCTCTATGTTTGGTAAAAACCCTTTAACCAAAATATCGCTTTAAATGTTTTAATGACTTGTTCTTATTAATTTCCATGGTTTCAAAATGTTTTTAAGGATTTAATTATATAGATATTAATAGTTTAAAATGTTAAAATCTTCAAGGTGTTATGGGACACTTTGATTCAAAAATCACTTTATTAAATGTTTTAAATGGTTTCAAAAATGGTTCTTTTTAATGGATTCATTATTTCGATATCCCAAAATGTTATATTGTGATTGAAATATGGAAATGTTATGTTTCCTTTATGCATGTTTTATGTGATAAATTAATGTTATGGTTCTTGGGCATTGTTATGAAAATGGGTGGTTCCGTGATAAACTAAGGGTGGGTGAGCCCGATATAGCTCTCCAATGCATTGGGTAACGCGAAGGAGTTAAACATTAAGGTTTCTCCAAAGAGATTTAGGGAATACACTTTGATGGGTATTCCAAATTTAACCAAGAGGGTTACTCCCTACGTAAGAATGTTATGAATGCCTCAAGTTACCTTTATGCCTTATGATTTCTCTGTATTATTCATGATTTTATGAGGTATGTTAAAGTGCTTATGTTTTATGAGTAAAGTATGATTTCATTGATTCTTATGTATAAATTTACTCATGTTTATTTTCTATATTTTTATATCCCTTACTATGATTTTTATGCTCATCCCAAGTTTTTGAAATGATTTACACAGGACTTAAAGATGAATAGGTTCAAGGATGGGATCAACGAAGATATGCTATCTAAAACATAGAAATATACATGTTTCGTTTAAGAGTTTTTTTATTTATGGAAACTTAGTAGAAGTGTCTACTTTTTAATGTTTTGAGATGTAATAGTTATGTACTTATTCTCTAAAACTCTAAACCTGAAAAGATCCTCAATGTGAATTATTAATTTAATTCAATAATAAGTAATGTTTAAGGCCGAGGCCTTATAGTTGGTATCAGAGGTCGGTTTAGATAACTTTAGAGGTTAGGGTGTTCTATAAGCATAAGTGACATTACTATAATGGCTAGGATTTCAGAAAGAGTCATAGTTTTTAGATAAAGTGAATGAGTAAGTATATCTTAATGTTTATCTTCCTCATTATTACATGATGGTTTTGTTGATATACTCACACTGACATTTCTATTTTTAGTGAATGGATAGATCTAGCGGGGACCAAAGTGAAAATAGGTTTGAAGGAAACTGTGGTGGTTCTCTGATTAAGAGACTGGATGAAATGGGGGATTCAATGAGGAAACTCATGGTTGTTCTAAACCAACTATCAAGGAGTCATGATCAACCACTTGTACCATGGTATGTTCTGCAATTCATCATGTACGAGATAAAGAATCGATGTGGAAGTTCAGGTAATAATTATATAGGTAACCATTAGGGTTTATATGATCCTTACTTTTGAGGTAATTATGGGTTATTATATATTATGATGGAAAATGAAAGGCATGAGATAAAATTGAGGTTAAAATATGTTATGATTATTTTTGAAGATTTTATCTCGTTTTGGAGAATGTTTTAAAAATTATATAGTTTTGGAAAAAGGACAACACGCAGACCGTTTGACAACCCGTCGTGTCGGGCAAAGCTGCGGGAATCAAACCCACAACCAAAATTGCGACTGGTATTTATTGCCTACCACTGGAATACGTGAAGTACTTGGTTAGTTTGACTAATTATTTTTTAGTTAGATGGTTTTAGGAATCAATAGTAAGTTTATTTTGGGTTATCTATGGAAATGATTAACCTATCATCGAGGATATGTGATTGGGTTAATTACTTTTCAGTATGAGAATTTAAGAGCAACTGGTGTTATTTGGAGATAAAAGTTAATTTGTACCTTGGGAGACTATGTGATTAAATCCTTCAAATATTTGGGTTTCAATATTAGTTTGGTTTTCTTTGAGTAATTTTATGGACTATTGTTTATCTAATGGTCTTCGTTGAACTTTGGGTTTTGTTGGACAAATTTTGGACATTAAGAATATATTTTCTTTTTTATAAAGGATTATCCATTTGTGGATTATCTGATCTTGTTCTAACAATTTTGGTTTTGGTTTAGGTCTAAAGACATGGGAAATATATAGTTCTCTTTTGTGGATTAGGTGATTCTATATAAGTTTATTATAGCTCTCTTAATGTGAACAAGTCATCCTAAATACTCATCTTTTGGAGAAAATATGAGTTCGTGTAAGAAATCTAGTAAAAGTTGAAAGTCAACATGACAATTAAGTATGATTACTTATGTTTTAGTTAAGCTCATAAATAAATTCCTCAATGAAAACTAACTTTAAAAAAATGTTGTCTGTTAATTTTTCCTACTGGGGAATCAAATACCGTTTAACCCATCACAAGTTTGTGATTTTCTTGTTGTTAACTTTCTCCTAGACATGTTTACTTTCACTCTCCATCAGAACATGACCCTTTGTTTTTTCCTCCATATCCATATTTTCATACTTGTAATCCTAGTATGGCTTAACTCGGGTGACATTTGTACTTCTCTCCCATTCTTTTAAAGTGATATTTTTACTGACTCTTGTTCCGATTTGGGATTTTCAATGAAGCTCCCAAGCCCAATTTTAAAATTGCGAGGAAGCAATTCCCAAAAGGGGGGAAGGATGTAACACCCCAGGTAAATAAAGAATATGACATTCTCATATTTATCCATATTTGTGAATAAAATATTAATATTACTTTAAATGGGACGCTATGCTCGATGGCGTACCCAATACGCAACAACGAGTTTCTTGGGAATCTTGCATTGAACTCTAATAAATAATATAATATTATTTTAAATTGTAGTTAATGCCTAGTCATTGTAATGGTAGGAATGAACAGAAATAACTACCAAATGATTACATATTTTTGTCAAATATTTTTACTTTTTACAATAAATTTTAGAGGATTCAAAATGCGAATGAATCCAATTTTAAGCGTAAACATTCTAAAATTCTTTAAAAGGTCGATTAACCGCCTTTTAATGATGAACCACTTTTAAATCCACTTTTGAAATTTTTATGTGTTATATTTGACAAAATAAAATTCTTCTTTAGAATTGGGACTTCAAAATTTAATTTGTGTGAATTTTTGGTATTTTTCCGATAAAGTTCATTTTTTTAATGAATAGTGAAAAATGTTGTATTTTAATTCAAAACCAATTTTTAATCTAATTTATTTATATGATTAATTATATTTTGAATTGATTTTAAAGTGATATTATAATATATTTTTACCATTTAATCCAATAGTGGTCATTGTAATTAATTTCATCTTGAAATTGGACTTAAACTAGTGTCAATCTTTTTATACTTATTGTTTCATAAAAACATGCTATTTGCTCTGAAGGCGGGAATTAATTATTAAATTAATTAATTTAACTTATATGTTTTGAATTTTTTAAAATATACATCATTTTTGAATTCGTAATATCAAATATAGCTTAGGGTGAATTTTTGGTATTTTTCTGGAAAACATCAAATTTTGATGAATAGTGAAACCACTAAGTGGTACTTAAAAAACTGATTTTTCGTTTAAATGAAAATTTACCACCTATGTGTTTTGATTTTCAAAAATCAGACACACATGGTTTTCATTAGGAAGTAAAATATGGTTCAATGAGATTAAAATAATTTTTTTTTGTGAATAGTAGCTTTTAAGTTTTTAATCGCGATTTTAGGTAATTAGTGTAATTTAAGGTAAAAATAATGTTTTAATAATATGAAATGACCTAGACACGTGTCCTACCCTCATTGGATGTGTCATGTCCGACCAATAAAATACATGGGTCTACTTGGGGACCCCATGTAGCCACTTTGGTTAGAAAATGACATAAATAACTTTTTATTTTAAGTTAAAATAAAAATGTCACATGGATGAGTTGTTTTACTAAAACAGTTTTTAAATGGCGTTATACAGGTCATATTTTTTACTACAAATTTTAATTAGAAAGATAAAAATATTTCCTACATCATGACGTATATTTTATAATTTTTAGACATTAAATAAATTAAATTATTTATGACATCATGATGATGCAGTGATTACCTCATTAATAAAGGATTTAAATAAAATGAAAATATAATGTTAAAACTATAACATACACTTGTAAAATACCTATTGGATGAGTATATTTCGAACCCTTACCACCATATCCTAGAAATATATCAATTTGGGACCTTTAAAATCCGAAACGCATTTGAAAATAATGTAACATTTTATCACTTTCCAAGAGTGCCCCTCCTCTCCTCTTATAAAAGGCCCCCACCTCTACCACCTTACACACACCTCTCAAGCCTTTGGATCGGAAACACCCTGCCCATTTCATCTCTCAACAGCCCTCTCTTCATCATTGAAGCCTCACTTTGGGCATAAGCCTTTCCAAGGAAGCCTTTGAGCTCAAATCAAAGAGAGTTACCCGATTTAAAGGTAATGTCTTCCCTAGTGTTCTTTTGTATTATTTTGATTCTCAAACCCCCTAATCTATTTTTATTCATATCTTTTGTAACAAATACAATATATTCAATATACTAGGATGTTTTTATAAGAATTATTAGAGCTACAATTACACACACCTACATCTAATGGTTAATGAACATACTGTTTCTGTGGATGGTGAATTTCTGCCTCAGGAAACGATGATTGTTCAATATTATTTCAACACCCTAAAAGGTGGCCATTAAGATGTCACTATATTTATATATGATATATAATATGTTTATGTTTTACTTAATCTTCTGTAATTTTCATTTATGGCATACCTTTTTGGTTTTCATTATGGATAAACACGATATCTTCATTTTAGGAAGTGCGGACTACCGCCCCCTCAAAGTGATTTAATTCGTTAATACCATATGTGGTACGTATAAAGGATCTATTTAATGATATTATATATGATACCATAATAGAATTATAATACTATTATGTATCATTATTTTTTAATTCCATTAAATAATAAATATAAATGAAAATAGCATTCATGCGTACTTACGGCTTACCGTCTCCAGGAACGGTACATTTCATTTCTTATCTCCAAATGTTATGTACTATTATAAGTACATATATATAATGGATATATATGTAATATATTACATATAAATTATGTATATAATTCTGGAATTCTAATATATATATGTGTCATTTTTTTTAATTCCATTAATATGACAAAAAAACAAAGTAGCGTTCATGCGTACGTACGGCCTACCGTCTCCATGAACGGTGCTTTTAAATTTTTATCTCCAAATGTTATGGAATAGTTTAAAATGAATATATAAGGGATATATATGATATTTAAAACATCAATACTATTCTGGATATTATGTACCTATAACTACATGGAAAATTCTTTTCCAACAAGTTCAATTTTTACTCATGTACCGAACATCGACAAAAACGTCTGATATGAACTCACTTTATTAACCAATTATTATAACATTATAATATGTGATATTAACTGAATAATAATATTTAAATGAATTCCTTATGAAATTATAAATTGACCAAATTTTATTATTCAGGAGATTAAAGAACGATCGATTCATGTCGGACATGAGGTAAGGGATCTTACCCCTCCCTTTCTTTTTAAGTACTCTCCTTTATGTCACCTCTTTTAAGTACCTCTTTGTTATGTTGGGGGATGTTATTTTATATTCCTAGTGATTTAATGTTTATTTTAATATGATTAGAGACCCTATTTGATCTCATCAATCAATTTTTGAAGTCTTAAGTGGCGTTGTTAGGCTGCCGAGGTTTCGTAAGGGATTTTTCATCTCACTTTTATTCCAGTGAGATTTATGCTACATTTTCCACCATTTCCTTTGAGTGGTGTATGTACTGACCATTATTATACTACTTTTTTAATATAATTCCATTTATGGGTATTTACATATTCATTTTATGACACTTATTCAATGGGGTGTATGTTTTGATAGTTACCCAAGTCGGTAAGGGAACCTTTCACCCTCCTCTTTTTAAAAGACTTCTTTTGTTATGTCGTTTAATTCACATAATATTATGTTGGGATATGTTCTTTTATATACTTATTGATGTAAATTTTATGTCCAAGTGATGAGATACCTTTGTTATCTATCATCAACTCATTTTGTAAATTTTGAAGTGACGTCGTTAGGCTGTCCAATTTTACCAAAGGAACTTTTTAACCCAATTTCAATTTCATTGGGTTCAACATGTAGTTATTGAATATGTCATCCTTTGAATATTTGTGAATGAACTTTTATTGTTTTACACTTAATACCCACTTATATTGGGTGTATTTATATTTGTCACACATAATTTTGAGATTGATTTATCCTTAATTTAAGGATACCTTTTTTATAAGGTATTTCATCACATTTTACATTTCTATTGAGAATTCATTGTTTTTATGCACCAATTCACTCTTATATGGTGTATATACTATCCTTTGGAATATTATATCATGAATCCATTTATTCTCATGATATTATAAAGTTCTGATTAAATGTTATTCCTCAATTATTGTATTCAGGTGTCTCTATGTTTGGTAAAAACCCTTTAACCAAAATATCTCTTTAAATGTTTTAATTATTTGTTCTTATTAATATCCATGTATTAAAAATGGTTTTAAGGATTTACTTATATGGATATTAATGGTTTAAAATGTTAAAATCTTCAAGGTGGTATTGGACACTTTGATTCAAAAATCTCTTTATTAAATGTTTTAAATGGTTTCGAAAATGGTTTTTTAATGGATTTATTATTTCAATATCCTAAAATGTTATATTGTGATTGAAATGTGGAAATTTTATGTTTCCTTTATGCATGTTTTATGTGATACGTTTATTTTATGGTTCTTGGGAATTGTTATGAAAATGGGTGGTTCCGTGAAAAACTAAGGGCGGGTGAGCCCAATATAGCTCTCTAATGCATTGGGTAACGCGAAGGAGTTAAACGTTAAGGTTTATCCAAAGAGATTAGGGAATATACTGTGATGGGTATTCCAAACATAACCAAGAGGGTTACTCCATACGTAAGATTGTTATGAATGCCTCAAGTTACCTTTATTCCTTCTGATTTCTATGTATTATTCATGGTTTGATGAGGTATGTTAAAGTGCTTATGTTTTATGAGTAAACTATGATTTCATTGATTCTTATGTATACATGTACTCATGTTTCCTTTCCATATTTTTATATCCCTTACTAAGCTTTTTATTCTCATCCAAAGTTTTTGAAATGTTTTACACAGGACTTAATGATGAATAGTGTCAAGGATGGGATCAAGGAACGACATGCTATCTAAAACATGGAACTAGACATGTTTCTTTTAAGAGTTTTTTTATTTATGGAAACTTAGTAGAAGTGTATACTTTGTAATATTTTGAGATGTAACAGTTATGTCCTAATTATCTAAAACTCTAAACATGAAAAGATCCTAAATGTGAATTATTCATTTAATTCAATAATAAGTAATGTTTAAGGTCGAGGCCTTATAGCTAGTTTCATATTTAGGAGGTCAAAATTATAATACATGTTATTTTAAAACACATTGTAGTAGTGTACTCATTAAATATCGAGGTAGTGTTAACTTGGGAGTGACCCATCAGCATGATGAAGGTGAAAATTATCCATGGGTTTGTAGGATTATATAAGTGATTCACACCATATTTCTTAAAAATTTCATCTCCGTTGACATCTTTGACCCAACAGGTAATCCTTTTGTGTGCATAGAGAGGTGCCATCAATATTTCTAGGAGTTGATGTATAGATTGTAGAGTGGTTCTTTCTTGAGATTACTATAGGAGGGTATCGGGTGCATAGTTTTATATGATTCATTAAGGACTGGGCTTGGTTGTGTTATGATATAGTAGCATATAGTGATTTCATATGGTATACGTTAGTTGATACCACATTAGTAATACTAAATGGCCCATGATCTTAATCTAGTAGTGGAAGTATTTACACTAAATTTTTAGTGAAAATAACTTATGGGTGAGTGATGTATCATCTATTCTGACCATAATAGTCTAAAGTATATATCTCTTATCGGAAGGATATTAACTTGAGATAGATTCAATGTCCAATGATCTTCTATGAATTTGGATTTGAAATTTTATATACTCTTTGGAAGATGAATGTGGCAGTATATTCTCATAGAATGTGATCTTGTTTGCAGCTACTCGGTGAGGTGTTGAATCATTTGGCATTGTCAAAGTTATCCTTAGTAAATGGGGATGGAGAATCTTACAAACATTCGATGGTTGTTACCCCCATTAATCATATAAATATTTAGGGATAAATAGTGTGGATATACTGACTGTGGGACCCTATATGCTATGATATCCAATGAACATGCTCCTGATGGATTTTATGAAGGTCGGTAGAATGTCATCCACTTCCGAGAACATGTGGTGGTACCCATGACATTGTGGTATGAGGTTCATAGGGAGTTTCATATGTATCCTTTTGTGGTACATCCAAGAGTTGAGAAGATGTACCAGGACATCTAATATTAGTTTTGGTTTCTGGTGATGAATAATGGAGTGGTATATTGTTTCCCTCGATGTATTATTTATCAACAAGTGTTGCTTCATCACCATGTTCTAGCTATTTAAGCTCACCCCCATGAGGTTCCAGAGTATATGATGTATCAGATATCTATGGAATTCATGGAGGGGTTACCACGAACATCTAGAGGACATGATTCTATATTGTTGATCATAGACTACCATACCATGTTGGCCAACATCCTATATATCTGGGAGTAAATTTTAGTAGATAGATTTGGATGCCTCTATATGAACGAGATATTTTGTCTTCCTAGAGTTCTAAAATGATAATTTTAGACTATTATGTTCTCATTACAATCGGTTATGGATGAGATTATAGGAAACCTTTACGGCTCAGTTTCATTTAGAATGGATTTTAAACACCACGATGATGTCCAGATAGAGTGGGCCATTCTTGTGTTGGAGTAATTATAGTAGGCTTTCATGTTAGACTTTGAATTTAGTTTAGAGGATCACACACCATCGGTTTAATTTTCATATAATAGAAGATATTATTCAACCATCAGTATAGAACTATTTGAGGCCTTTTATGTCCATCCTTATAGGACACCACAATACTTTACCAACTTAGGAGAGTTAGTAATTATGGTCTAGATCTTGTTCAAGGCATTATAGAGAAGGTGTAGATCATCTAGGATAATATGACGACTGCACTGTTCCATCATAATTCTTATAAGGACTTAGTATGGAGGTATTTATAATTCTTGAAGGAGACCATCTGTTCCAACCAGTCAAACCTTGATGTGGGTTACATAGATTTTTACAGGTTATAAATCTATCTATGATATTCATTGGGCCCTTATAGATATATCATAGATTAGGTGAGGTGGCATACAACATATCCCTTCCCCCTTGTTGGACTAGGTTCATTACATATTCCATGTGTATAAGTTGAGGAGGAATTTTCTTGACCCGTCAAATGTTATCTACTGCGGTGAGATGGACATTGTGGTTGGAGCTACTTTTGTAGAGCATCAAGTAGATATTAATGACTGAAAATATAATATCCTATGTGGTGAGTGATTTCATTAGTGCATGTATAGTGTTAGAAAGGGAATCTTCATGAGAGTACTTATGAGCGGGATACCTAGATGCATGCTCAGTACCAACATATTTTTATGCAGCCATTTGTTTTTATTTAAAGGATATAAATATTTAATTTGGGGAGAGTTTAACATCTTTATTTTTTCTATGTAATGTCTTAAAATACATCTACTAATATTTTCTTGACTGGGCATAAGACGAAGCATGATTCTGAGGTCTGGTTAGCCCAAAATGGATGTTTGAAATATATTAAATATATAAACTGCACACATGTGGAGTTTTCCAAAAAAAATATGAATAACTATTAAACAGAAGCTCATATTAGAAATCTAAGGCCATCACTGGGTCTAGGACAATGTTTTATGATAATAATGATAAAAAAATTCAACATTGAACGTTTGTGAAAATATTTCCATGGGAGTAAATAATGGATTATGTAACTAATTAATTATTTTTATTTAAGTGACACAATGACCTACTATTAATATATTTAAAAAATTTATGGAAAATTCTCAAGGATAGCTACAAAAAAATGATAATTGATAATGATCATTATAGGTATTCATGGTGATGATGATGATAGGTCGAGGATAATACACTCTAATGGAAATCAAGTATCATTCCAATGGTTAAGATATAGATTAATTATTCATGAATGACATAACCATATCAAGGTAGTATTCTTTATGTCAATTTATCACCATTTTAATTTTCCTATGAAGAACATGAATCAATCAGCTAAAAATTTATTTGATGAGAATTATTGTTTTGGGTATAATTTATATTTTTCAAGAATTACGTATCTCTATTATTTTTTATTTATATATCTTCATTTATCGTCTAACATAAATGACACAAGTCTAACACTAACATTGGAAGTTGTTTGTTCCACATGTTCTTTTGTATCCCATTTCTTCCCCAATTATTTTCATATACACCATGGAAAATTACTTTGACCTGTGGTTCAAAGAATCCCAAGTATTTTATTTTTTCATTCCCATTATTTGATTTAATGAATCAAAATAATGGGTATAGAAGAAATAGAGGGTGTGATTCCAAGGCATGATGATGGTGGATGGTTGATTGGTTCAAATTTGGGGATACCCGCTATTCAGATTTTTTGTGTGCTCTATTGGTGTGGCTCAACAGATGATTTAGAGGAAGATCAAGTTATTCTTTCTAGTGAGTAGGTATCCTCAAGGTTCATTCAAACTAGATATATTATTGGTGGCTGAGATTGGCAGTGGAACTAGAGGCGAATGCGGTGCAGGCGTATGTGGTGTTGGAACTATGGGTTTTGGGAAATCCTATTTTACACGGTATAGAATCCAGAATCACAAACCATGTGGGGCCTTGGTTGTGGATCTATGGTTTCCATATAGAATATAAGTATCACACAACATGTTAAATGAATCACATGACATGTAATCCAACCTAGAAACATGGAATGTTCTGTGGGAGTGGACAGTCTAGAACATGGCTAGGCAAGGAGTACATGGGAAGAGCCATGTACTTGGACACGACCAAGTAAAAGGGCATGTTTGGTGTACACTAAAACAGACACACGCGTATACCATGATACAGAAGTAGAACTAGTGATAAAGATATATTCCATGTAATTTTATTGAATTCCATGTACTACATGAAAGATGTATTGGATCTCATTTTCTCTTTAGTATTTATTAGTTTAATAAGGGTTTTCCCTTAACCCTTTACCTAAGGGTTTATTGTGTAATCGATTCCATTGTATAAGATGGTAATCCCCTCCAAGGAACTTCAATATTGGATAGAGTTGTTCAAATCCTTCTACGAGGCTCAGAGGGGGAAACTATATCATCATCATCATCACAAGGTGGGGGTCATGGAATCATCATGAAAAAAAATGCAGGTTTTGATCCCATACCTAGTGGGTTAGTCCATATTTGGTTGCTAGTATGCCCCATGGCCTTGGGTGTGATCCCCATCTTCATATCATTCTACTTAGACTTCTGTTGCAAGCTCCTCATGGTGGGACCAGGCGGGCATGACATCTTGGATGGACACAATCATTGTTGCCTAGATTGTGGAGTGTGTTATCCCAGACGAGTGTTATATGGAACTTTATAGTAACAATCCTTGGCTATCATAATGGTTGTTACTTACCATGAGACTATTTTTCTACAATGATTATATCTAGACGTTATTATTATATATGTTTTTGACATATCCCTATGATGAGATGATAATTATTCTTGATGCTTTTTTCTTAGTGATTCTAGGGTGTCCTACAATGTATTATTATACTCAACAAAGCATGGGTTGTTCCCACATGTGTCATGTACGATATAGATGAATGGCACTTTGAAGGGATTCTTGGTTGACCTAGAGTATACAAAACATAATTTTAGTCTATAAAACTATAGATCATACCATGAGTCATATTTTAGTATAGTCCACCTTCTCTTATCATTTTGGAATTCATTGATGTTTTTTGTGGTCTTGTACTTATCCCTCATTGCATTGTAGTACTTTTTATACTTTGATTGTGGGATTTAAATGTGTACATGAATTTTTTATCAATCATATTTGACATTTCAGCATTTTATGGTCTTCTAGATGTGTGTCCCTATACAAGTACAAAAGGCTAAGGCCTCCCTTGTGAGTGTTATGTTGACTCAGTGTTGGTCTCTAGCCCCTAGCCACTTGAAGGTGGGATTAGGTTATTCACACAGATATTATCATTAGTTAGGTGGTCCCTAGTGGGTCATGTCGAGACATATATAATTATATTAATATAAATTGAATTTTGGAGAAATTATTTATATGATTGAGAACACATAATGTTAAAAATCCATTTTTCTATGAAAGATGTTTTTTATATATTATATATTTTTATTTAAAAGTATATTTGATTATATTAAAAAATTATTTATACTAAATAGAGAATATATATATATCTTCAATAAATAAAAATTAGTTAATAGTACAATCCTTTTATTTTTAAATAAAATATCATTTTCTTTGATAAAAACTTGTTACCAAGGGAAGAACCCAAATGTAAAAACGTTAAAACATATGGTAAATTATCATAACATGTTTACAACATGTAAGGAAGTCTTGGTTGAGGAATGATCGACCATTCCCACCAAAAAATCCATTATTAGGAAATTTTGGATTCATTTACAAGGGGTAGTTTCATTATATCATGGAAGTGTAAATGGTATTCCCAAAATATCCATTTTCTTTAATTATTTAAAAAATATTATCCTAAGTAGTTCCATTTTTTTCTTTCTTCTTTCGATCATTATCCGGATTTTTATACATTATAACCGAATGTTCATGCCCTATGTAACTTTTTTTGTTGGTAAATTCTAAAAAAAATCATTTATCGTTTGAGAATCCTTAGGGTTTATCAATCGGTTATACCATGATTCAAAAATATGAAACCCACTTCCTTATCATTGGATGATAATGTTTACAGTTTATATATGTTTTTTCCCATGATTCACACATAAGACTAATTTTCATTATGAGATGGGTCAACCATGAATTATATATCCCTGAAATGAACTGGTTCAATAATTATATATCATGATGTGATATATATATATGGGATTATGGAGTAAATGTAATCCACTATGTGAGTTTTTGAACTTTATGATAATGGTCCTATGGGTGAACCTTGACTTATGATTATAATTTCATTTTTTATGTTTTTGCGACAAATTCCATGATTCCATGATCTGATGATTTCATTTCCTTATTTGACGTTTCCATCATTTTTATTATTCTTTTTATGATGTCAAGTTATGTTTCGCAACTCACATGTCATTTTTTATTTCCATATATATTCCGTTATTATTCATTCAAAATAATACTTTTCCATATATATTTTCCTTATAGTAGCCTATATAGTTTTATAATATCCATGGTTGTTAGGAAGACTATATCAAATTTTAAAATAAATTGTATTTATAAGAGGATTTATTTTTGGGAATACCCATAAAAAATACATTATATCTCTTTATCATTGGCCTATATTTTTAGAAAAAAAATGTTCATAATTATGAAATAATGTCTTTAATGTGAGGGTTTCTATATGTTTGTAACAATATGGAGGTATATATATTATCAATACACATTTGATTAAATATTGGGAGATATGTGATCACATAGCTTGTTTTCATTTTGAGAATGTACACTTATATAGATATAGGTAGGTCAGATATAGTGGCATCTTTTCCGTTATCATATGTTACTATCACCTCATTCAAATATGAAGTTTTATTTCCATTGGGATGTGTGCTACATGGATTGGTATATGTAGATAGAATATAATAACATGTGTACCATCACCATTAAATAATGTTGTCCTATTCATATATGAAATGTAATTTTTTTATGATACTTACTTCTTGATGGGAATATGAAGGTAAGATATTTCATAATATTTTCTATCACTATATACTAAATTTATTCCCTTCAGATATAGAATATGAGTAACTATTCTAGATGAAAATCACATAATAATGATTTAAAAAGATAATCCCAATGCTCAATATGGTTTGAGCACCCTAAAATTACACTTTTATGCATTTCACACATATCATCTCAACTAATTCAATTGAGGAACAAATGATTTCTCAAATTTTTACCAATTTCGCAGGACTTATAGATCATATATTAACTTTTCCAAGAATATATAGTTGACTTCACAAGAATTTCATATATTTTTGTGGCCCTAAATTTTGACTAATCCTCCAATGGGGGAGGCCTATTGGGAATAAAAATAAATTTTACTGAGGCCTCCCTTTTCTGGTTTTTAACATGAAAAGTTTTTTTCATCTTTTTTTATTTTAACAACTCGTAATGTTTCAATGATCATGTGAATCATTCACTGGAAGTAAAGAATCAACTTTTTCCCCAATTAAAATTATGGTTTACCAACCTGGTGATTTCAATTTCATTTTCTTTGAAATGTTTGAGGTCAGGAATTCACTATCAGGGTAGCTGGAATTTCATGTTAGAATTTTTTTACCAAAAAGTGAGGCATTATATTCATTTAAAAGTACGATACTAAACTCTATATGAATAGATACCCTTGTGATAATAACATAGGAATACTAAAAAATGTTATTTAATTTTATTATTATAATGATAAGGCCTATTAATACTATTATTTAGAGAAAAAATGTTAACAAATATGATGAAATAGTATATTTATTAGGGGAGAAGAAATTCAAAATGTAAATGAGGATCATAATTCTATTAAATACTATCTCATGGTTGGATGCACAAAATTTAATGTATGGGTTCCTATAAAATTATATTTTGTAGTTTAGGGTCACACGATTAAGAGTTTTAGATGTTCAAAAATAAGATTCCATATCCTTATTCTATGAATGGGTATGATGTATGAATATGTATCATTGAGGGTATCTAAATTCACATGAAAACATGGGTCAGGGAATACATAAATCAAAACTCAATGAATCTTAATTTGGATGAGATTGAGTGGAAAAGGTATGATGGGGATGACTATTGACCACATTCAAACCATGGGATCAGGTTTCTATTATTGAGTTGTATAGAGATTAGAGGACCATATTTCTATGATGGAAAATATTCTCTTGGTTAGAAGTTCCAAATATATTTTAATGAACATTATGACCCATATACTTTTCTTGTATTCACACCCACTCATTACAAATATGCATAACAGGTTTTTAAAGATAAAAACATGAGAGGAATTATGTAGTCTTGTAGGGAAAGGATTATTATAATAGTGCTTGTGACTAAATGTTTGCAGCACCATGTATTGGATACATTATTGGGCATATTAAAAAACATTGACTTACTCAAATATTTTTGCATTGAAGAAATCAAAGGGTTTAATCTATCATTTTCATAGACTAGTGGATCTAGTGAGTACATATTGGTTTTTATAGGGCCCTACAGTATACCCCACATTATTTTTGACTCTAATTATATGTGTTCTATCTTTTTACTAAGCTAGGAATGATGAAACAATGAGTGGAGACATTCCTTTTCCCTATAATTTCCTTTGTGGGTTTTCATCCGTTTGGGTCATTATGCATTTTTTTATCTATAGTATAATGTTTTTGTAATTTTGAATACTTGGGGAAGAAGTTTAGAGTCATAAAACATTAACCAAATATTATTATGGTTTATAGTTATACATATTTGACTAAATAATGTTGGGGTATAATTTTGTACAAAAACAACCAAATAGTGAGATAATATAGGGAGAAATCATATGGTAATTTATATAATGAATATATAGCCTAATGTTATTATAAAATATCTCAAATAGTTATGAATAATGTTTATTTCCATATGGATTATACCAATAATATGGAGTCATATATAATATCCCAATAGGGTTTTAGAGCTAAGAGTTACTTATCATATTGGAATATGTAATGATGATGATGCCAATCATGAAACGAGGTATTAAAATCATGTCAATGGGAGGTAATAAGTATATCAATGATGACCACTTAAAGATATTTGGTAAAAATTGAATGTGATAATATTGTTCTGGATTAGGGAAATAAGAGAACCTTCCCCTTAGTGTGGAATATGTCTATTAGTTGGTAGTGCTAAATATGGATACAAGAATATTAATATGAAGAGGTGTCCCTTGGAGCTGAATGAGTGCGTTATTAATATCCAAGAATGATTTTATAATATTAAAACACTCCATACATTAATTTTAGTTTATGGTAATGGAATATTCAAAAAGTAATGGGGGAACACCCATTATGAACTAAATATGATTATATTTCTTTGAGATGTTGAAAAGAAATGGATTTGGATTATAATTTATGGTATCCTCTTATATATATAGTCCATACATCACTACATATCCTGAGAAATTTGGAATCAAGCTATATGTAGTTCTTATAAAAAAACCCATGAATAGATTTACCATAAATCTAAGGGAGCATAATTATTTATTCTAGAATTGGATTAGATCAAACATATATTTTTAAGCATGTACCAAGGATAGGAGATCCCATATTTCCATAGGAACAAGGGGAATATATTCCTATCATGGTTTTATATGTTAAAATAACAATCAAGAACCCTTAAATGGATTATTCTATAATTTAGGTATGTTGGATCATATAAGTAAAACCACTCTAATTAGGATATAGTCCTATAGGATGTACCATGTGTCATGTAGTTTTACATCATGAGATAATGAATAAAATGTTTTAATAGTTTATGTTCTTGCGATGGGGAATATTAGTTTGGAAGTTTTTTATAGATTTGGATTATGAAAATAAATAATTAGATTCATCTTAGTGCTAAATCACTGAAGCAAACCCCTATATGAATGAGTGGGTTTTGAACATTGGGACAATGTGAAGGGTTAGTTATAATTTTTAGTAAGGCCCAAGAAGGTAGATCCAACAATCATAATAAATTGTGTAAAAACTAGAATCAAAGAATTTTTTATTTCATTGATATTATATCTCAATGTAACGATCTGAGATATGCATATTATAGGTGTAAAGGGATGAATTAAGTCTCTGGTGTTAAATAAGGATAAATATCATAAGTTGATTTGGTAGGGCCTCATCACTATAGTATGAAAATTATGGAAATGGATGTTGTGAATACATCTAGGATAGAAAATCACTGAATCTATACATATCATGACTTATTATGAATAAATGGAAACATAGTTCTTATAAAAGGGACCTTTTTTGTTCATGGGTCAGGTAAATAATGACATTATGATTGGATAGTATAGTCGTAACCATTACATATCCTAAGAACTGATATGGCACCCTATGTGGTTTAATAACTCATATAAGGAATGGTAATTTTTGATCTATATCACATGGGATAAACCCACCTAAAATTATTAATATTTTGATAGTTTTACCATATTTCATATAGTTTATCATCGTGAAACAAGGACTCGGGATCACTACATCTAAATTTTGGGTCTTCGGGTGGTCTGATATAAATGAAAAGCCTAAATATTAAGATGGAGATATTAAAAGTGGGAGAATGTTTTTTCTTACTGTAGTATTATGGATAAAGAACTACATGATAGAGATCCTTACATAAATCTGGATTATATTTATGTGGATCTAGGTGAAACTAAAAAATAAACCTATAGAGTTTCATGTCCTACTAGATGGATCATATGTCATGTGAATTAGCATATTCAGATAATTAAATGGATGTTCTGCAATTTATGGTTATGCAATGAGGACCATTATATTATTTTTTGTGTCACTTTCCCTTATGTAAAATAAAATATTTTATTTTATTAATTTCTAGGTTGAAGGGAAGAGCTGACATGAATGAATGTGGTATTTGGAATGAAGAAAATTGGGGATACCTAATTAGAATGGAGCTTTTGGATATGTCAAATAGTGTATACATTACTACATATCCTCTAATGAAATGAATCATTCAACATAAATTTGTTATACAGTGATGGAATTTTTCTTGTTGTATACCAAAAAAATAAAAAAGGTAACAAGAACTGAGAACGCCAAAACATATCTGAATCTCATGTATATAGAATGTGTCCCATGAATAATGTATGGTGTACCTTAGGTTTTTTAGTTTAACAACATGAAACAAGGTCTCATATATTCTATGATTTATGTTCATACAGAAAGGATATGTTCTATGAAGTTTACATTTACGTGGAACGTACATTAAATATGAATTTTATTGTCTTATAATAAGGAATTTACATTGTGTGGTTTAATGTCTCATGTGACAAGGATGTGATGATCCATAGTTTAATTTCATGTGGATGAGACATTTATGTTAACTTAATCTGAAAATATTTGAGTTACTTCTTAATATTATGTACATTGATGGTGTGTGTTTTGTGCTCTATATACATTGTGACCAATGAATACATCTTGTTAGAGTATACCTTATGTATAGAACAAGTTCCCTAATTTTGGTTCATGTATCATATGCTTCTTCAAATGTTTCATGGGATTTCTCAAATCTAATATTAATTCTCCTTTCAAAAAAATTTGGAGGAAAGTATTATGGTTGAACACTTGTGTAACATGGTTTCTAATGGATTTACATGTTGCATATGGTGTGCATTGTTTTCTCATTGAGTTCTTCTTGCCCATATAATCATATCTAAGAATATTCATCTTTGAAAAAATGATTTAATATGGCAATGTGATCTTAAAATAGTTGATAATCAATGTAAAATAATGCTTTGTTCCATATGTAGGTGAGTATAGTGTTTCTTGAGTTGTGTAATAGATCGTAGTTTGATAATCCCACAAAGGATACCTGAATCTATGACTTCTTATCCTTGTGATCCTTACTATCAATTTTGTTAGATAGTGTTTTATTCAAAGAATATATCTATCCATTCATCCTAACATGATAGAGTGATCATTGGTTTGATAGGATATTAAGTTGTTGATAGAGCCTTTTATGTTATATGAGTAAGAATAATGGACATTGTCTATTAAAATTGTGGTAGAGGCACCAAATATCTTTATTATATTTTTATTAATGAGTTTTATGACAACATTAATTAAAAATTCCTTGCTGGATATATCCTTGATCCACTTTATAATGAAATTAAATGGATGTTCCTAAACTATCTAGTTGTTGTGGGATATAGCCCCATGAGAACATTACCTCTATGATAAATTACCTATAGTATTTATCATTGTGGATCAATTTTGGGGATGATGGATTAAATTAGTATGTATCTAACAAAAATGGATTTTCATAGTAAAATTAATGAAATATTATATCATTCATGGACATATGTTTCCAAGTCACCTGATTTTATGGAATATTTTTTATCCTAACTTGTGAGAACTGCGGGTTCCATTGTGGACATCTTCTATAACGATATGGGTTTCTCCCTCTTCAAAAAATATTATGAGGACACATTCAATGGTTATATTGTAGAGAAATTTTATAGAATTAATTCCATCCTAGAGGGTGAAGTTTTCTAGCCCCCATAAGATCATTTCATTCTTTTATCGGTCTAATGGTATAATTCCACTTAAGAGTTAATCTATTATAGTATACATCCATATGATTGTGGTAAACAACATTGAGGATATGATATCACCATTATCTAGTGTTGTATAAAAATCATTGATCTCTTATTATTGTTGAATAAGTGATATTCTTGTTAAAATCAATTTTATGAGGTTAATATTCACTATTTTTTATGGAATATTCATGTTCTTCACTATTCATAACATTAGTGTTAGTTCATTTTTTTAATTTAAACATCATTTCACATAATGTTTTCCATTCATGATTAATGTATACTAATAATTTACACATTTATGAATTCATTTTAAAACAAACATTGTACATGAATTTTATTTTAAATTGAAATATCAGTTCACCCGTGTTTTTGGGAATATTTTTTCTTTATTGGACCAGTGCAGACTCATTTGGAAAAATAATCTATTTTGGACATGAATAAAAAAATTAGGCTATAGGAATTGGTACTAAAATTCATGTATAGGTAATTAATTAATTTAAATGGAGAAAAAATTTGTACTCTCATTATAAAATTCAATGAATGATATTTTCTATGGTTTTATGGATTCAAAGGTGGTTCAGGTGGCCCAAGATAACGATTAATTTCTCATATAAATTCCATGTCCCAAAATAATAGTATAATACTTTTATAATATTCAAGTAAAATATCTAAATGGGATGTTATTTCACCAGATTTTAGTAGACATATGGGGTCACACCTTCTTCTTTTAGGATCCACCTCAATTTATTCATCTATAAGATCATTTTAGCATGTCAGGTATAGGGAAATAGCTCACACCAATTTTGGTTCAGGTGTGGAAATATTCACTATATACAAACATGCTACCCGCTGATTCCAACCCTAATTAATTGGAGAAATTTTTAAATCTAAGGGGAATACCCAATACTTTAAAAAGTGCAATTTAATATAGTAGTAGTAATAGAAATGGGATGGATGTTGGGTGGGTTTTGAATATAGTTATATGCTACAAATTTTCATTTGGGATAGTATTTCCATATTTGTAAGTTTTCATCATTCAATTAATAATTTTAAATAAAATATTTTTATCCTTATCATACCTAATACTTCTTATAACACTTTTATACATCTATATCAAGTTATGATTTTATTTTCCCCAAATGTTGTGAAATTATTTATATAGTAGTGGTGTATTTATTATTTCTTTGTTATCCATTCTTCATTTTCTCCATTATGAGTAAACATTCATCTTCAACAGAGATAATTACCTTAATTGAGGGTCAATCATTTTAAGGTTTGATCTATGGAAGTTTCATAGGGTTGTATTGAATTTTAGTTCTTATTCCAGTAATGTTTAATCAATTTTTCATTTTTTATTTGTAATTGATTATCTACATTCATCCTAATCATTGATAAATTTTATGGACACAAATTTCATGTTCTAATATGTTCCTATACTTTTTTTCTTAATAAAGTTATCCTCCAAGTATATTGATGATTTGAATTATATTTTTATATATATTAAAAATGATTGTAATGAGGGTTGTTTTTATTTCATTGAATTGATCATTCTTAAATTAATTAAACTAAAATTTTCTAAATAATAAATTCATTCAATGAACCACTAACTACAACCTAGGATAAATCCATTCTCATAAATCTAGTTCACCAATATCTCAGTATTTTCTAGTAATCCAAATCAAATCAACACTAATGTTGGAAACTTTATGTCCAAAACAATATATAGAATTTCCTTATGACATTAGCTTACTTAATTGGTAACTAATGATTTGATAATCCATATTATAATGGAAGAAAACTCTTCTAACCTTTGGGTAAATTTGGGAATTCCAAATTTTGGAGTTTTTTCTAGGGAACCAATTACGTAAAATTGGATGTTTCTTTCTATTCTACCCCCATTTCACTATTTTGACTTCAATTTTCATTATCTATTCCCAATTATTTCCATCATTGTATGTACTATTATATCTGGTACTATTACAATTGATTAATTTGTTTGGATAATCATAGTGGTGGGGAGTCAATACAAACTATGGGTTTTCTTCTTATATATCCTAATTTTCCATAAAATTTAAATGGAAATCATGAATCTGCTCCAAAGGTGGGCCTTCCATGAAACCAAATCATTACCCTGGGGGTATTGAAATAAATTTGAGGTAAATACTAAATTATGGAATGTATTAGATCAAACCATTAATTCCTACCTCACACCTACCTAAACCAATGAACCATCTTACACCACATATTTTTCCTTAATATATCCCCACTATGTATTAAAATCTCATTCCCTATACAAACATCTATTATTTCATGGGATGGATTCAGAGTTTCCTAATCTTCATATTATAATGATCAATGATATTATTGAGACTATGTTATGTGCACATTGAATTATTTCCAATAACATTGGGTTATTTCCTTTTTCCTGAATAGCTCAATCTACAAATTGGTTAAAACAATTTAGACCATCATTCATTCATTAATTGGATCAATTTCAATGGTAATTTTAAGAAGTTACATTCCCCTCCACAAAACAACAATTAAAAAATTATTCAATAGTTTTTTTTTAAAATATGGATGGTCATTTTAGGAAACATTTGAACGGTTTAATGAAATAATAAACATTTTATCAAAACATATATTTTTGACACCAGAACATGTGAAATTATTTTATGAAGGGATTGGACCTTGATTCAAACTATTCTTTGATATTAGTAGTAATTATACTTTCAAATATAAATTTTAAGGATGAAAAAATCGTCTCTAATCCCTACATAATCTATTCCTATAACATTACTAGAGAAACTATGTAATAAAAAGAAAATAATAAATTTCAAGGTTTTATCCCTAAAACAAAATTTCAAAACCATTAATACTGGAAAGCCACCAATTCCAATTCAAGTTGTCCCTTATCTATCTCAAAGGGGTCAACTAGTTGTACAAAATCCTCTATTAAATACCTAAAATTTATGAATATCTTGAGATGTTATAAAGTAATTGAAAAACCTAAACCGAAACATCATAAATCATATGAAATAATATACTCTAATTATAATGGTGATGATCCACCCATTTAATCTATGATATATGATAATAATTTATAGAAACCACCTCCTTCCCAAAAACATCATTCAAGACACTATATTCCTTCAATGAGTGAGAGTAAAATACAAACTTGAGAAAATGATTTTTTGGAAAATATTCTATAATATCAAGATTAACATTACCTTTCTTGATTAAATCCAAAACATGAATTAAAAATCCAAGTAACAAAATTACTAATGTACTATCGAAATAAAAATATATAAAAACACCAAATCTTTTTTATAGCTAATATAAGCACTAAAACCTAGGGACCCATTCCACCTTTGATGAAATACCCATATTGTCCATACATGAATACTAATATAAAAGATAAAAATGTTTTCAAGGTATTATGAGATATATTATGTTGTTTTATCCTCATTGAATTTTGTGTGCATTGTCAGTTATGGATTAAGGAGCTCCAACCCATATCAGAAACTCTTCAACTCTCCAATTAAAATGATTGGGTTTATAATGGAATCATAAAAGATATTTTGGTAAATTCTAAAAAACATCATTTACCATAAAAAAATTCATTTTCATTTATAATAATACAACCTTAGGAACTTAATGAAAAACATCATTCATCCTTGGTTATCCTAACCTAGCTATAATATACTTGGTCATCTGAGTGAACAATTGGAACATTAAAATATCCTTCGAGAACATGAGCCCTGATGTAAACAGTTATAAAGGATGCACTTAAATGAGAGATGTTCAATAGGTTCATGGTGTGAATTGGATAGGAATTGTTGAATGTGAACATAAGGAATATAAAGTGATTTTGAAGTATGTTTATGTAAGGAAAATATCAATTAAATTTGATCACATAATGAAAATTTCCCTATTTGGATTGAATAACATTCATATAAATCATATAATGAATTTTTAAGAACACCAATCAGGGAAAAAATTAAGAAAACCATAAACATTGAGTCTATAACCATTAAAAAAAATAATCTATTTTATTTGGTGGATGAAGAATCTATCTTAAAGTGACCAATTTTGATTATTATATAGAAAAATAAGTCATGTTCTACTTAAATTCATGATCTTGTTCTAAAAATATTAAACCACTCAATCATGAACTCATAGTTCTACCTTATTCATTAATGTATGAATTTTTTGTGGATAAAAAATACATTATGTTGATATTTATTCTTATTTAGAAGCCAGCCAGAAAAGAATACTACTGTATGTGTTGATAAGACACTTGAAAACAGTTTCATATACCCTTTCTGATATTCTTAGGATTATCCCACAAATCGAGAACCATATTTTGGTTCATCAAATTGATTGTAAACCATGTCATCAACCCCAGTGGAGACTCAATCCTATTATAAAAAAAGTGGTGAAAATATAAATCCATAAGAGGATAAATTTTTTTACTGAGTACGTTCTAGGGTCCCTATCAATCTAATGACTTTATGATAATCACATTCTTGGAGGCATCCTATTTTTTTCAAATAAATTAATTTTATTTTATTTTTTTATGTTTTTTTTTTCTATTAAAACAATTAAAATAATAATAATAATAAAATATGTTTTCAAAAATGGAAACATGTAGGTTGGGTGGCAACCCTTCACATCTAGAGAGGTCATGGGGCTATAACCCATGACTAAAGGGTGATGGAGGTACAATAAATACTACAAGACTAGGTTATATCCATCATCCATCTTCCAAAATTTATATATATATATATATATATATACTTTTACTTGATAGTATATATATATATATGTTTTAGTTTTAATTTTTTAAAACATAAACACTGAGTTGGTGTTTAGCCTTCCTAAATAAAAGTGTATGATTCTATTAATTTTTATTTACGTTTTCATTTTTTTGTTAAGTAGAAACATTGTGGTTTCCAGGGATTTTTTACAATTATAGAGTTAACATCCTTGTATCAATGATGTTTTTGAAAATGAGAAGTGGATATTTTATTTAACTGTTTATAAAACAACCTTCATCTTTAATCCACCATGTGGATATGTATAAAAATATTATTTAAAATTCATTTTTTAACTCATCTCTTTCATTTCAATCATGTTATATGTATTTTATATTAAACATTGGAGGAAATGTGATTATATTTTGTTGGTGGTCTAATGATATAAATAATTATAATAATTCGTGTGTGCATCAATGGAAAATAAAATTTCTTCTACCTTGAATGTCACAAGGTACATTATGAATAGTAAATATTAATATCAAAAATATATATATGCATTAATTCTAATTTTAAGTAATATTTAAATATAAGAGAATAAATTTAAGAATGAATAGTTTCCCAATGAGATATTCACCATCTATATTTTCATACATTCAATAAAAATTATATAATAAACCTCATTTGGATTGGTGGGTATTAGTTTTGGTCATTAGGGTCCCCCCATAAATAATATAGGTTTGGTGATCCTTTTAAATTTAATAAGATTATTTAAAAATATATATATAAATAAAACAATTCCATAGATCATTGGATTGAATTAATTTGTGGATTTCAGAGCTTGGGGATAAATATTTTACAATTTTATAGCCATGATTTGTGGATTATATCTCCAATTATGGTGGTTTAAGTATTTTATTTATTGACTTAACTTGAGATTACACATGAGTATGTGAGCTTCGCACGGTTCCCTAAGGCCTTCGTGTCTTTGATTCATATTTAAAGTCATTATCTTGGGGTTTATTTGATTAATCACAATTTCAATTAACATGGAACATTTTAAAAATAAAAAGAAAGAAAATAAATATTGGATAATCGTCTGAATATTAAAACATGATTCCCACCTAGTTCTTCCATCTTTTCTCCCACTAATAAAAAGTATCCCATCATGCCATTTGGGATTCACAACACATCTACATCATTAATTACAATTTGATCAAATTTGTTAATAAATTTTGAAAAATGTAATGGGATTGGGCTTGGGATAGGCATATGAAACTATATTGGTTTAAATTATTTATTTGGTTTTCATGATTGGTTAGTATGACGTATTGATAGGAAATTAATTATGTTTAAATTTATTTGAAAAGTAGAATTCAATTTTAATCTTTTTAAAGTTTTAATTTCTTAGTTAGTTCAAAAACTCATGTTGGGGGTGTGAGAAGGCATTAAAGGTAGCTAATATTAATTTTTTGTTATTTAATATTCATGTACTTAACTATTCACAAACACCACTTTTAGTACATTGTATATTTTAATCCTAAATTCATGTCATTTTTTTTATTCATTCTTAAAACACACTAATACACAAAAATAATATCAAAAGATTGTACAACAAAAACATGAAATTATTTGATTTTTAAATTACATGATATGGTTACCCATAATATGGAGAATATTGTTTCCTTATGAATCTATAGGATATTTGTAAGGGTGGATAATCATTTTGGACCATGATTATATAATTATCTTAGAGTAGTTTACTATATACCAATCAACTAAAATTCTTGTATAGGAAATTATAGTTTTTTAATGAACATTAAATTTGTATTGTGGATATAAACTAAAATGATTAATAATCCACTCAACATTGTCTATAGAAAATTATATGGTTCTGATCATTATCCAGGAAGACTACATTGAAGATAAAACTCTAGAAAACTTTATTTATATTAGAATAATAGACCATAATTGATATAGTATCATTAAAATGGATTATAAAAATAGAAAATAATTTCACTTAATTTTAGAAGAAATATTGAGAAACATTCTCTTATTCTAATACCCATCACAATTAATCCATCTAGAATATTGTTTTCTCACACCAATTAGATGGAATTAGATTGCACCAATTTTGGTTTTATGGTGAAAAATCCACCATCCACTTAATTTCCACCCACCTATTATAATCGTAATCAATTATAATTACTTTAAACAATGGGAGGGAAACTATAGGATCTAAAAAATACAATTTAAAGAAGTGTTTGGTATGGAAATGGGAATTAAATTAGGTGTTTTAGAATTGTAATATTTTACTTCTAATATATAATCATACAAGGATTTACTTAAAAGAAATTTTTTATTAGAGAAAAAAATTTATATAAAAATTTTCATTCTTATCATATAATATTCTTCTTAAAACACTTTAATGTAATTATCTCAATTTGTGAATTTATCCTCACAAAAATGTATGGAATTATTCCTAGAATTGTGGACTGTATATTCATTCCATGATTTATCTTCTATGATTTCATATTTATATTTCATATTTCCTATTTCATTGAGGGATATTAATTATTGGAGGAAAAATAATTGTATGGGTTCATCCAAGAAAGAATCACGGGACAATATTGGGTGTTATTTATTTTAGTAAATATTTTTATTTAATTATTTACATTCTTCCTCATCCTTAATCAATTTTAAGGCTGTGCATTTCACGTTTTAATATGATCCTATACCTTAGAGTGATCATAAAAGTAATACTCTAATTTTATAGGTAATTATAATTATATTTGTGAAGGTGTTAAATGAGTGATTGATGAGGGTATTTTTGAGGTAGTTTAAAGGATTCTTCTGAAATTTTATTTAAAATTAAATATCTTAAAAGCTAAAATCATTCAATGTTCTTATAACAACAACATAAGATAAATCAATCATTATTAATTAATTTCAATTATACCTTAGCATTTTATAGTAATCCAATTCATGTAAATAATAATGTTTTACAATTTATTTCTAAAATATACTATAGAACATTCACATTTCTTTAGGGTGTTTATTGGTTCTCTAAGAATTAAAATATCCATATTATTCTAAAAGAGACCACTTTGAACAATTGGTTATATTTGGTATGACAAAAAACACTTCAATTTTTAATGAAAATTAAAATTTTCACCTAGTATAGATCTTTTATGGATGTGACTGTATTTTCTAGAACACCGGTACATGTGTTACATGAACGTGGTACATGAGACAATGTTTTATCAGAGGAGAATTCAACCATAAAAATTAATATTTAATCAAGAAGGGGGACATTTCTTCATTATTAATGGAATATTTTCAATTAATTTACTTAATTAATAACATATAATCAAGTTTGATATTCTATAACGCCATTATTGTCTAATGATCAATTTCCAAGAATGTGATGAGGGCTTAGTGTTATGCCTCATAATTTTTGAGACCTTTTGATATCAAGAAAGAGTATATAAGAACATACTTGGATGTATAGATTATGATATTCCACAAGATTTCTTAGATTTTCACATACATAACTTACATTAAAGGGAGTTTTTCCTTTAGTTTCCATTGTTTCTTTGTTTTGGGGATTTAACATGTGTTTTTGGAGGAATGGGTGAGTTTTCATGATTTGGGAAAATCTGTGAGCCCATTTATAGATTTAAAAAACAATTTTCTTTCTTTTATAACTCTTTCATTTTTCAATATTTTTCACCCATTACACTTCCAAAATGGCCTCCTTAGACCTATTAACACCACCATATTAATGTGGACCATTTAGGAATCTATAATCATGGTGGCGTTGTGATTTTATTTAAGGAATTGGGCCAGCCTGGAAGCCCATTTCTTGATTTAAAAATAAATTTGGTTTATTTAATAACGGATTCATTTTTTACCATTTTTTGGTGATTCCACCTCCCAATCGAAGCCTAAATCCCTAGGCGAGACCCAAGATTCTCTACACCCTCTTTAGAGCTCATTTCTATCATGGAGTAGGGAAAATATTCTCAATTTTCTCAAATCATCCATATTTGAAGAGGTAATTTGATTCCTTCATTTCTCACACTTTTCACCCATTATAGTTCCAACATGACCTCCTCATCCTTGTCTGATCACCAATTGAATATTTGGCTATTTTAAAATTCATATACTAGTGTATTTTGGGATATTTCATCAAGATCCATCAAGTAAGTGGGTTTCAATCCTTCTTTCTCTCATTTTCATAGGGTTTCCTTCTTTATTCTTGATGTTCCCAATTTCCAACAAGTAAGGTTTAGAAACTAGGTATTGATCTTGTGTTTCATGGTTTGGAATTCTTTTTTTTAAGCCTTTTTAAACTTTTTTGGGGTGCGGAGGTGGTGTGGTTGAACTTTCACAAAATGATTTGAGGTTTTTGACACTTGTGGTTGGTTATTCCATTGTGTTTGCAATCTTTGTGACCCAAATTCTATTTTTATAATATTTTCATGTTTAATTAATTTTATTTTTGGTGTGAAAATTGGTTTTAGTGGTGTTTGTAATGTAAATGAATTTTTAGTGACATTTTTATGTGAAATTGGGGGGTTTTCATAAGAATATCTTGTTGGTTCATTTGGGGCTACACTATAATTTCTTAGTTGAATTTATTTAAGTCTATTAGTTCATAAAATAATGTTTTTAATGTTTATCTTTGTTGGCTACTACTAAGAAAACTTGTTTTAATGGTTTTTGTGAAACACATGTATTTTTAAGTGCCATGTTTGTATGAAAATAGAGGTTATATAAAGATATCACTTGTTGGTTCATATGGGGTTTCCCTTTTACTAATATTTGGGTCTCATTGAAGGGTACTGAACATCCATTTTTTTATGACTTAAAAGTGTGCATATAGTGTGAAAAGTGGATATTTAAATGATTTTTGGGTGCAAAACAATGTGACATTTTGAGAAGTGGTTTTATTGAAAATCAAAATGTTAGTTGTGTGTTTTAAGTGGTATAAAGAGTGTATAGATACTGTATTGTTTTTTTGTGACCGGTAGTGGTGGTTTTTTAGGAAAATAGATGTATATAGTATGTTGAAATTTTTTGAGCACAAAGGGGGAATCCTGGGTACCTCGGTGGGTGGATATGTAGTAGTACGGGTAGTGATCTGGATGGGTTTTGTCCCTGTTTCACATAGCATTTTGGGTAAATACAACACTAACTAAACTATATTGATGATGATGTGGTACCACTAGGTTATGGGTATGCTCCCTACTAGTGGCTCGTGCACAGTAATGGATTTTTCTATGGTTACATTACATCGAGGTATGAGGTACATAAGGCCCAAGACTATCTAGTTCCTAGGTTTGTTCGTAGTTTTGGTGCTCATTGGATTTTAGGTATATACCCTTGTATTCAAATGTGTTTGGATATAAATTATAGTATCTAAAATGTATTATTCAAATGTGTTAATATTTTGAAAGTTTTAGTTTGAAATATTTTTTCAATTGAAAGTTGTATATCTTGGAATTTATCACCATTTTTCTTTACAAATTAAACCTACTTGCTTTTTTCACCTTATATTGAATAATATTTAGAATAATTTGGTGGTATCCTATTTGGATTAGTATATTACCCTACATAAACCCCTTGAGAATAAGTATACTTGATTATGTTTGACACAGGTAAAGTTAAAGACTTGGGTGAAGGCGGTCCGGGTTGTTAGTCCCCTCCTATGGTGCGGTGTTGTGGAGACGGCTCGGGGGGTAATGACCCCATGTTGTGTGGAGTCATTGAGACTGAATTTATGTTGTTTTTATTTAATTATGGACCTATTTTGCCTTATTTAAAACCATTTATTCTATTCTATATTTATCTTAAGTCTTATTTTTTAGGGAAATTTCATATTGTTATTATTGATTGTTTTTAGTTATTTATGCTTTCATACTCGGGTAAATCATTCCCAAACAATATTTATTGATACCTAGGCACTTGTTCCATACTATGGGGATAGGTAATTCCCTTTATTCCTTGTCATGGGATGGATTTGGTGCCGGTATTAGGGTGACAATATTTTGTTCATGACAAAATGGTATCAGAGCAGACCAATTTTTTTGGTTATATTAATATTTTGGGTTGAGTCAGGATATATAGGAGCTGGGATTGTCGGGGATCTGGGTTTTGGTCATGAGGAGGGTTCTTGGCCCACACCTCTCATGGGATACCTTGAGTCACCATAGGACATTGGAATTGTCTGACTGACTTCACTTCTAGGTGATACATGTGGGATGCAGACCACACGTTGACATCAGGCGAGGGAGGAGTAGTGGTTTCTTTTATTACTCTAATGTTTTTAGATTATTTATATTTGATTTATTTGATTAAAATTTTCATAATTTCAGTATTGAATATTTTTTTTCATTGTTTCATTTTGTAGCAACATTCCTCCCTATAAAGCTCCCATGCGCCCATGGGAGGAAGCCAGAGAGTGTTCTCCCACAACAATTGATTAGAGGCTAGTAGAAGTCATGGTTCAGGATGTCCAAGATCTAGGACAGGTTCCAGTTCATGTTCCAACTCCTATTAGAGAGGATGATACTTTCCCTAGAAAGGAAAAGCCCAGGAGTTCCTGAAAAAAATCCACCTGACTTTTGAGCCAGCATAGAACCCTAGGAAGCATAGGAATAGCTCGACAAGATCAATCGCATGTTCAAGTTCCTGGAGACACCTGAGGAGCTCAGGGTGAAGTGTGCATCTTTCCTTTTAGAGGGTCCTTGCCACATGTGGTGGGAATCAATAATTCATAATGGTAAGAATGAGCAGATGTGCTGGGGGGATTTTAAGTCCATCCTCAATGAACAGTACTTCCCTGAGGTTTTGTCTTATGCTAGGTCCCGAGAGTTCATGGACCTTATTCAGGGGAATCTCTCTGTCATGTAGTACACTAACCATTTTTTGAGATGGTTCGATGTGCTCCTAAAATTATCTTGAATGAACAAGTGAATTCCCAAAGGATTGAGAGAGGCTTGCGACCTAAGATATACTCCCGAGTTTTCCTGTTCAAGGTGAGAAACTATTATGAGGTCGTTGGTTGGGCGTGTATGGTGGAAATTCATCATAAAGTAAGGGATAGTTTTTCTTGGGTTAGTATCAGTAGTAGGTATTGGATTTCTTTATAAATGAAAAGGAAGTGGGGGGAAGAGGTGATGAAGGGAATTTGTAGTTTAGGCCACTCTTCCAGGCAGTTTCCTTCTGTGGATTCTAATTCAAGATAGGTCGTGTATCACTAGTGTGGGAGGCTACGGAACATCTGACTAGCTTTCCCACTTCCTCTAAAACCTTGTTACTAGTATAGAAGTATGGGGAATTTTCAACGAGTATGTGGGGTGTAACATCCACTTCCGAGTGTGGTAGGGTAAGCAGATTTAAGGGGAGTGCCAGTAAAGTCCAAGCCATCAAGGATGCAGGGATCTTGATTAGGTGGTTGTGGTGGTAGGATGGGTTATCTTCTAGGTAGATCTAGTTCAGGGTACTTCCATAGACTGTTAGTCATCCTCAAGCAGAGACTGGACATATCGATCTGGTGGATCAGGCACCAGCATGATCAGAGGCGGGACTATCGAGATTTCGAGGTACCGTTTTGATCGCATCTTTTATAACTGGTGCTCTTTTTGATACTGGTTCCTATTTTTCATTCATTTCTGCCCTTTTTGTGGGCACGCTGAATTTTCCTACTGAGTTATTATCTTTAGTGATAGGGTTAGTGATGCTTCTAGGAAATAATAAGGAGTAGGGTCTTAGGTTCCCCTCGTGTGCACATTCTATGTCAGGGGTTGAGGTGGAGTGGGACCTCTTGGTCCTAGATATGGAACTATTTGACATAATAATTGGAATATATTGGCTATTACACATCCAAGAACACATTTATTACTACAGTTGGTGTGTGAGTATCATGGATCCTGATGGGAGTTGTCAGGTTTTTCGTGGAGAATGGGACCCTCGGTCAGGTTGTGTAGGACCTCCACTCCCAGATTTTGGACGTCTTATCTTTTAGTTATCATCATTCATGCTAGTGGACGATGGTCTTCCCCCTTAAGGTTCGCTACATCATATAGTGAATGAATTTACTGAGGCATTCCTGGTTGATTTTCAAGTTTTCCCCCATAAAGGGATGTGGAGTTATCGATTGATGTTGCACTAGGAACACAGTCAATATCTCTTCCCTTATATTTTATGGCCCCAAAAGAGATGGTGGAATTGAAGATATAGTTATACGACTTAGAATCCAAATTATTCATTCACCTGAGCGTCTTTCCTTAGCCCGCTCCTGTGTTGTTCGTGGAAAAGGCTGACAAATCCCTTTAATTGTGTATTAACTACTAGAAGCTGAATAAGGTGAAAATTAAGAACAAATACCCTTTTCCAAGAATAGATGATTTGTTCAATTACTTGATGGGGTAAAAGTGGTTCTAAATAATAGACTTGAATTAGGGAAACCATCAACTCAGGGTGAAAGAGGCATATATCTCAAAGATATCCTTATGAAGCAGGTATGCCCACTTTGAGTATTTGGTCATTTCCTTCGGATTGACCAATCCTCCAGTGGTCATTATGGCACTCATGGACAGGGTGTTACACCAGTATCTTGATTCCTTCGTTGTGGTGTTCATGGATGATATTCAAATATACTCTGGCTTTGAGGAGGAACACGAACATCACTTGAGGATCATTTTGGTCACCTTACGGGAACACCGCCTCTATGAAAAGTTGTCAAAGTGCACTTTCTGGATCAGGGAAGTGAGATTTATGGGGCATGTTATCTCAGATTAAGGGGTTTTAGTGGACCCTGAGATGATCAGTGTGGTCATTTCATGAGAGAAACCGAATAATGTGTTCGAGAACAAGAGTTTCCTTTTCCTGGATGGTTATTACAGGTGGTTTGTTTGAGATTTCTCTTGACTTTCTTTAATTATGACCATGCTCACCTAGAAAGGGGGGAAGTTTGTATAGGGCCTAGAATGTCAGGAATTCCTTGAGGATCTAAAGCGACAGTTGACAACCACACTCATGTTTATTTTTCTAGAGGAAGGAAGCGGGTATGTGGTCTATTGTGATGCTTCAGGTATGGGTGTTGGGTGTGTTCTTATGCAGGACGATCACATGGTGGAATATGTCTCTTTCCAACCCCAAAAACACAAAAAGAACTACCCGGGCCATGACTTGGATTTAGCATTTTTCACACATGCTTTGAGGACTTGGTGTCACTATCTATTTGGGGAGAAGTTTATAGTCTACTCGGATCACGAGATTTTTGCCTATATCTTCTCGCATAAGGAACTCAACTTGAGGCAGCATCGTTGGATCAAGTACATACAGGGGTTTGACTTTGATATTTTCTATACCCCAAGATAGTGTAATGTTGTGGCTGAATATTTGATCAGAATAGTTACAGTGTAGTATTTGAGGATGTTTAGTGATGAGCGAACATTGATGGGGCTCTTCGCTTAGATGCATGTAGAGACAAGGGAGCATAATGGAGGTTCATTCTGGGGGATATTTCCTTTAACTCCTTCTCTGCAAGAGTTAATTTAGCAATAAGGGCCCGGTGATAAAATTTTTAATTAGTAAAAGAAATTTTTTCATGGTGGGGAGACATCCCTTGATTGGTCTTCATATCCTGGGGGAATCTTGTGCTTCAAGGGTCATTCAGTTGTATCATTATCTCTACCAAAGGTAGTGATGAAGGATAGCCACCAGTCTCTGTGGGTAGTCCATACGGGTGCCCCCAAAATGTATTATGATGTTTTTTGTTAGTTCTGGTTTCTAGGTATGCGACAGGACATATCGGAATTTGTGTCGAGATGTTACACATGTCTGTAGGTGAAGGCGGAGCACCAAAGGCCCTCAGGTTTTCTCCAATCACTACTCATTCCTACTTGGAAGTGGGACGAGGTATCCACGCACATTACTGTTTTCTTACCACTTATGCCTCATGGTAAGAATTACATTTCGTTGGTGATTGATTGTATGTCCAAATCATCCCACTTCCTTCCGATTAGAGATACAACTATAGTGGATGAGTTGGGATGTTTTTATATTAAGGAGGTGGGGAGACTCCATGTCATTCCATAATCAGTTGTCTCAGATGGAGACCCCCATTTCACTTCTCAATTTTGGGAATTCCTTCAAAAGGATTTTAGGTCTCAGATTAAGATGAGCATGACATACAATCCTCGGACAGATGGTCAGACAGAGGGGGAGAATCATATTTTGGAGGACATGATCTGTGCATGTCTTCTAGACTTTAGAGGTTCCTGGGATAGCAATTTGGGATTTTTTGAGTTTTCTTATAATAAGATTTACTAATCCTTGATTATAATGGCTCCTTTTGAGGCACTCTATTGTCGACTAGGTTGGTCCCCCCTATGTTGGGATGAGGTAGGTGAGACTTCACTTATGGGGACAAGCCTTGTGCATGAGACTTCTAAGAAGGTCAAATTAATCAGGCAGTGTTTGTTGATAGCTCAGATTCATCATAAATCTTATGATGGACAAAGGCGTCGAGGCCTAGAGTTTTCTATGGGTGACAGGGTATTCTTGAAATTCTCCCCTCATATAGTCCATCGTCAGTTTTCGAAACAAGGGAAGCTGATGTCGTGATATTTCGGCCCTTTTTGAGATCACCAAGTGTATTGGAAAGGTTTCATATAGTTTGGCCTTACCTTCTCAACATACATCCATCCATGATGTCTTACATGTCTCCCACTTGAATAAATACATCCCGGATCCATCTCATGCGCTGAGTTAGGAAGAACTTGAGATAGAGCCTGATTTATTAGTTTTTGAGCAGCCATTGAAAATAGTGGACTCCCAAGAGAAGGTGCTTCGAGGAAAGTCTATTCCACTGGTCTACATTCATTGTCAGTATGGAAATTATATACATGATACAAGGGAGTAGAAGTCATGGGTTGAAAAAGAGTACTCATTCATGTTTTATGATCAAGATTCAGGTTGACTTTCTGGGATGAAAAGTTTTCATGATGGATATAATTTTCACACACACATGACTTATTTTAAAGCTATTTTCATTTAATTTCCTTTCATACTTTGTTTTGGGGGTTTCCCATGTATTTTTGGATGAATGGGTGGGTTTTCATGATTTGGGAAAAACTCTGAGCTCATTTCTATATTTAAAAACCAATTTTTATTCTTTTATAAATCTTTCATTTTTTAATATTTTTCAACCATTACACATCCAAAATGGCATCCCATGACCTATTAACACCACCATACTAATTTAATCATCATAATCATCATATATTATTTAATTATTCCATACAACACAAAAAACAAGCAACCAAATACAACTAACAAGCAAAACGTGGACTATAGAGGTCTGAAATGGTAGAGCCCTAGAGCATCCCCATCGACCAGGTTCTCCCCCTTTGGAAACAGTACCACAATATCTGGAGAGCGGAGGGTGTTCACCCCATGAAATGACAACGAGGCAAGAAAGTCGGAGACCTTGTTCCCCTCTCACCACGTATGGAGAATGTCAGTGTTTCCATCCAAGAGACTGAGACATTTCCAAATGATGTAGGATATGGACCATGGGGTGGGGCACTTACCTAATAGAGAGTTGTAGAGAATGAGGAAGTCGGTTTCCACTGCACTATGGGTGAGGTTCCTCTGCCTAGCAAGTTGGAGACCAGAGAGCATCGCCAGGGCCTCAGCTTGTAGAGAATGACCCATTCCTTATCGGGCAGCAATATCGTCCATAACTGCCCCATTCTTATCGCGTATAACACCACCCCCAGACATGGTTCCCATAGTTCATGAGCCATCGGTGTTCATTTTAGGGCCTAAAGGATGAAGGATCCATATAACCCACAACCCATGCTTTCCCTCACCCATGGAGGATGCTGATTGAAAATAGTTTGCAAAAGTCCTCATGGTGGGGGCATCCCACCAACCCTTGACAAGAAGAACCAGATCCAGTAGCAAGCACTTAACCCTTGTAACCATCTCCCGCTGGGAACATGTGTCCCCTTCAAAAATCTCTTTGTTTTGTGCCGTCCAAATGCACCAACATCCATTGGCTAGGACCAATGCATGAGCCTTCCACTCCACCCCTTGGCCACCTACACCGTGGAACCATCTCTGAAGGAAGGGAGACTCCCTCTGGTCCGTGGACGCCCAGCCAGTGAAACCCCCGAGGGCCAACCACACTGCATTGGCCCAATCTCCCAAAAAGAATAGGTGTGTCGTGGTTTCCTCTCGATGCTTTTTGCAGCAGGAGCAACTTGACGCCATCTTAATTCCCATCCGTTTGACATTATCGTCTGTTGAAATAGCATGGTTCCTAATCCGCCAAACCATAAAATTATATTTAGCTGGGATTTCTTTGAGCCAGAGAGTTCCCCCCCCCCCCATGAATCGGTTTGGTCCGGGGTTGTAGAGATCCTGCGAAAATCCTTGAATGAAAAACCACCAGAACTTGATGCCGTGAAGATACACCTATCCTGATCATCATTCATGTCGATAAGATCAAAAATTTCCCAATGGCTAGTGTTAATAACCACCGAAACAAATTTGGGATAAAAACTAGCCTGGAAAAAGGTAATGGCATTAATTGGGAAGCCTGGGAAACCAAGAATCTCACCAGACCATAGTCATGGTGTGTTTGGGTTTTTATTTAAGGAATCGGGCCATCCAGGAAGCCCATTTCCATTTTTAAAAACATATTTTGTTTATTTAATAAAATATTCATTGTTTACTCTATTTCAGAGATTCTGCATCCCACTCAAATCCAAGATCACTAGGCATGACCCCAAAGTCTCTCATACCTCTTTAGAGATCATTTCCATCGCGGATTTGGGAAAAAATTCTCAAGCCTTCTCAAATCGTCCAGATTTGAAGAGATAATTTGTTTCCTTCATAAATCCTTCATTTCTCAATATTTTTCTCCCATTACAATTACTAGATGACCTAATCATCCTCTTCGATCCTGAATTGAATATTGGGTTGTTTGTAAATTTATCCACTAGTGTAGGTTTAGATATTTCTCCAAGATCACCCAAGAAAGTGGGTTTCCTTCCATCTTCCTCCCATTTTCATAAGGTTTATTCCCTTATTCTTGAAGTTCATATTGTCCAAAAAGTAGGTTTTATAAAATATGGTTTGATCTTGGGTTTAATGGTATAAAATTCTTGTTTTAGGTCTATTTTAACTCTTTTTTTGTTGGGAGGTGGTGCGGTTGAACTTTCGCACAAAGATTAGATGTTTTTGACACTTATGGTAGGTGATTCCATTGTGTATGAAATCCTTGTGACCTAGATGATCTATTTATGATATTTTCATGTTCCTTTATTTTTATTGTTGGTGCAAAAATTGTTTTTAGTGGTATCTGTAAATAAAATGAAATTTTAGGGCCATTTTTAAGTGAAATTGGGTGTTTTTCATAGAAATCACTTGTTGGTTCATTTGGGGCTACCCTATAATTGATTAATTAATTTTATTGAAGTGTATTAGAGATGAAAATAATGTTTTGAATGTTTATATCCATTGTTTATTGTTTCAAAAACTTGTTTAAATGTTTTTGTAAAATACATGAATTTTTATGTGCCATGTTTGGGTGAAAATAGTGGTTTTATAAAGATATCACTTATTGGTTCATATGGGGTTTCCCTTTAAATGAGTTGTTGGTTTTATTGATGGGTATTGAACTAGAATTTTTGTTTTTATGACTTACAAGTGTGCTCATATTGTGAAGAGTGGATATTTCAAATATTTTTTGGTGCAAAACAATATGAGATTTTGAGAAGTGGTTTTATTGAAAATCATAATGTTTTGTTGTGTGTTTTAAGTGGTATAAAGTATGTATAGATACTGTATTGTTTGTTTGTGACCCATAGTGGTGTTTTTATATGAAACTATATGTATTTAGCATGATGAAAGTTTTTGAGCATAAAGGTGGAAGCCCGGGTACCTAGGTGGGAGGATATGTACTAGTACGACTAGTGATTCGGATGGGTTTTGTCCCTATTTCACATAGAATTTTGGATAAATACAACTATAACTAAACTATATTGATGATGATTTGGGACCACTAGGTTATGGGTATGATCCATACTATTGGGTCATTCATGAGAAAGGATTTTGTATGGTTACTTTACATCGAGGTACGAGGTACATAACGCTCTAGACTATCTATTGCCTAGGGGTGTTCCCAATTTTGGTGCTCATTGGATTTGTGGTATTTACCCTTGTATTAGGGTGTGTTTGGATTTAAATTATACTAGATAATATGTCTTATTCAAATGTTTTAACATTATGAATGATTTATTTAGAATAATATTTTCAATTGAAAGTTTCATTTTTTGGAATTTATCACTGTTTTTCATTACATATTAAAACTGCTTGCTTTTTCACCTTGTATTGAATAATTTTTGGAATCTTTGCGTGAAATCCTATTGATATTTGGCTCACAACATAATTACTCCCCTTGGGAGTAAGTATAATTGATTATGTTTGAGATGGGTAAAGATAAAGCCTTGAAGGAGGGAAGTTTGGGTTGTTAGTCCCCTCCTATGTTTTGGTGTTGTGGAGATAGATTGGGGTGATGACCCTTTTCGTGTAGATTCATTGTGACTGAATTTATACTATTTTTATTTATGTCTGTACCACTTGTACCTTATTTAAAACCATGTATTCCATTCTCTATTTTTCTTAATTATTATTTGTCATGGAAGTTTTAGATTCTTATTATTGATTTTTTTGTGTCTTATGCTTTCATACTCAGGTAAATCATTACCAAACCAAATTTATTGATACCTAGGAACTTGTTCCAGTATGTGGGGATATGGAACTCCCTTCAAACCTTTTCATGGGATGGGTTTGGTTCTGGTATTAGTGGTGACTATATTTAGTTCGTGACAATGTTCCTCTTTTGGTATCCCATACTTAATCTAATTAACATCCAAGAATAACTTTCAAAATACCTATTCCATGTATGAAGAGTGTTAAAAATGTGAAAATACTTCTCTATTAGGGAGTTAAGAATTCACTATCATACGTTTTGGGGAATATTATTTGGTATGTAAATTTTTTAACACCTACTCTTTACTACCTTCTGAGCCATGAATTTAATATAAATATATTATATAATTACCTCCCACTATTTCATAAATCCACAAAGCATTGGTTGAATAAGAATGTATTTCAAAAGATAAATATAAGAGACTTGATAATCCTCATGATGTTTCAGATAAAATTACATTTTTCCCCAATAAATATCAAAACCAGGATATTATTATTATTGAAATCATAATATCATGCCTCATAATCTAGAATTTTCTTGTTGAGATAATATATGTTTTTCCATTTATTGGATAATTATTTTTAGAAAGGTGGGGTCCAAGAGATTTATATAGGGTCACCGCATAATTTATGAGAGGTATCCCCCTAATCTGATGGAATTATAATAGATGGGTTAATAATATAATATTTAGGACAACTGAATGATTTTAGAAAATATTCATCACAATGACAATTAACCGCCTTCTTCATCAAATTTTTAAATGGTTAACATTTACCAATGAGGTTGGTTATCAAATTCATGATATAAATAAGGTATACCAAGATTCCTCTCACCTATTTATGGTTTTGAGAATACAAAATATCGAGGAACTCCCTGTTAATTAAAAGATCAAATTTAATAAAATGATGGTAAACCATGAGTCTGTGAAATTTCACAGATGTTAAAAAGAAATCACAGTTCTTGGTCTTCATAATAAAGAAATTATTTAATAGTATTTTAAAAACTACTTTATTATTATATATATATATAACACTTCTAGGATATAACCACCAGATCATCTATGTAATAGTAAATTTTATTCTATATAAATGACATAGTTATATGGTAAATCGTCTATTAATATGTGTCACCAATATAATTTAATCCAATTGAATTAATTTATAGAAATATACCTCTTAGGGTTCTCAAATGTTGAGAACTTTTTACTATCATGGTCTATCTAGATATGATTATATACTGAATACCTTTCCTAGAAGGAGAGTTCCTAGAAAATGGTTGACACATTAATTAATAGCTCGGTGGTTGGGGATATGAAATCAAATATAGGATAGTTACAGTTGATATCCCAAATTTCATTATATACTCAAATATGCTAGTACTTTTTATTTAATGTTACACTATTTTTTATCACTTTTTCACATTTAACATATTGAATAAAAATTATTTTTACGATATTTCCAACTTGATCTTCTAACCTAGAATAATGAGATTAATATATCCTTTTGGATAACTATTTATAACCATGGTGGTCATCGAGAAAAATAAAATGATGGGTAGGAATACCTTGATCCAATATATGAATCTCATTTTGGATCTAGGAAATTACTTCCCAACACTGTTTGAGGAATGAGATATATGTCACATGTTCATCGGAGGTTGTCGAAGAGCTAATCAACATAGGCTATGGATGTTATTTTGTACCAAGATTCTCCTATAGAATTTTATCAATAGTAGTGGAGACACATTCCTAAAATCATGTAGGGTTATCACTTAGATCTTATTCCTCCATTTCTGTAGCCACACTATTAATGGAAGCATATGATGAATGGTCATTTTGAGATCTTATAGAAGATATAATGTTGTATTTGTTTTCTCTATATAAATAAAACCATCCACCCATATGGTTGAAGACTTTCAATTCCACTAATATCATGTGAACTGGGAGAATTTTCTTCTAAATCCCATACATTTGTACATCTCCATGGAATCATATCGACCTATTCATATAGTCATGGTTGTACTAACTGTGAGTGATGGCCAGTTAAGCTTATGAAGTTGTAAAGATTATTTGGGGATATGTTGATACTCATGGACTCTGAACTTGTGTTTTGTATCCTTGGAATTGGTTTCTCCATTATGTCATTTTCTTGAGTAGTATATGAATAAAATGTGGTTGGATGCTTCATGTTATAGTTAAATTCAACCTAAATGGCCCATTGAATTCCCAAATGAGGAATTTTTGACTCAATCCAATTGATAGAAAACACATAGTATTTATCATGTTTTCTCCATGGACTAATGGGGATATTTATATACCATTGGGAGTGGTGAGATGAATGGGGTTATCTACCACCAATTTCTTCCCCACTCTCCTATATATCCTTGTTTATATATACACATATTAGTAAGATACAAAAGTTGTGTTATCCAAATACAATTCCCAATCTTCAACATTGTCTGAGTATTTTAGAAACTAATGGTATGATGATGGTACAATCATATTCCAATGGATCTATGGCCTTCCCCATAAGAAATTGATGGTTGTGACTTATTGAACCACTATATACTCAAAGTGAGATATGTTATTACAATAATGGACTCTGATTTTGATCTTCCTAAGCTCTTTTTCCTCACATTTATTATACCCTTGATTTTTTAGTTTATACAGGGTCAAATCAGCTACATCATAACTTAAATGTTGAAGGTTCTAGACTTGTATAAGATTAATCATGGTACCATAGTTAATAAATTCTAAATAGACATACAAATCATCCATCTTTATTGAAATATATATGGGGTAGATGTGCCCATGTATGGCAACATCATGGCATCACTCCATAAGGGAAATAATTGTGTTCCATCCAATGAAATGGGTTTTCCATGATACACTTTGGTCGCAATGAAATTAATATTTAACTCTTTAGGTCATATAAGGGCCTCAATGAGGGAATCACTGAGTTCTATATAGTGGCGAAGGGAATAACAAATTAATGTCCCTACTAAAGTAACAACCAATTATTTTCTAATATCATACTTATGGATATAAGGACTACACTCTATTTTTTTAAAGTTGTTTCCTAGCATAAGGTTTAGTATATAATGCTTATTATTCCATATAAACTAATGTAGGATTATAATAAGGGGAAGTTTTTGTTATTTTTTTGTTCTGTTGACCAAGGATTTCAGATTTTCAACATTAAATATATAATTTTATGATTTCTAGTTAGTCCTATAATATTAATGGATTTGAATTTTATCTAGAATATTCATGATAAAATTTTTGTTCTATTTGGGTTAATTGGATTGTATGGATTTAGGTTTTGACAGTATACAAAACTTTTATGGAAACACTAATTTAATGTTGAGGTCCATAATTAATTTATCCTCTATGACATCGTTATCCACTATAACTTCATCCTTTATTACTAATATGTAGATTAGGGTTACATTTATCTTAATCATCAGTCATATGGTCTCCTAAATTGATGAAATTGACCACATTGTATTATGGTTCAACATATGAGTAATATTTCATTTTATGGGATAGTTACCTTACTCCAAATGATACAGGTGGGATTTCATGATGATTCTGGATTGGTATAGAAGCTGGTGGGGGTTCCATTCCCTATTTCATCACTGAATATTGAACACTCATAAAAAATTCTGATGATAAGGATGTAGTCTCAGAATTCATAGGGGGTAACTCTTTTCCCTTTAATTTAATCCTTAATAATATAATTTGATCAAATGACTAATCTCATTCTCATATAGCCATAAAATTTCAATACAATTATACTTGGGATTTCCTGCCATTTTCCATTCTCTTCATGTTGGATGAATTAGACATGGTTTACTTATACCTAGTGATTATGAAGTTTAACTTCTATAGATTTAAATATATTTTCATAGCCAATTCCTTCCTACAATCATGATATTGTCCTCTTTGGTCCTATCCGGCATGGTTTTTCATTCCCTGGGATCTAGCCCTCAAACTTCCCCTTGTAAAAATCCTCGTGAAGGGAGAGGTGTCCATACCACCTTATAAATGTTAGCTTAGTGTTTCTCCCCCTTCGATGTGGGATTTCCATAACCCCCCTCCCCCTAAAAGGGCCCATCTTCCTCAATGGAACAAAAAATGGGAATTGTATTTGATGTTGTTTATAACAATTGGGTCCCATTGACAGCATAGACACCCTAACTTAACATGGTCTTCTATTCATGGCCTTCAAAGTACTACTAGTTTCCCCAGAGAAATGTTGTCCCCTCCATGGGGACCACCCACATTCCCAAACATGTCATCTAACTAATGAAATCTCCCACAGGACAACACTAGTTCTTTCTATTGTGCTTTTCCCTCACTTAAACACACCCTTGTAATCTTCTAAGAAGATCACCCATCCTGATCACAACTCCAATACAACCATTCTTAACCATGGAGTTCTAATCAGATACGCCCCTAAAAAGAAAGGTTCACCTTATTGGCATGAGTCATGTCATTTATTCATTTAAACCTCTATCATTCTGGGTTTTCACATTCACCCCCCACACCTTAGAGAACAACATCCATACCTAATAAAGTAACATGTTCCATATTCTACTCTTTGGGCCTAGGCCACATAGATATTATTTCCCTAGGCTCTATCCCTTAGTAATTTCCAAGGAAAAGGTCTCGTTATGATTGAGGTATCCACACCACCTTATAAAGGGGTGCTTCATGCTCCTCCTCCTTCAATGTGGGTTGGTCATAATCCACCTCCTAGAAGGGCCCATCATCCTCAGTGTCAAATAAAATGGACACTCACTCTGATACCATTTTTAAAGGCCTAGTTATCCCACAATCATGATATTTTACGCTTTGAGACTATACCACATGATTTTTCATTCCTTGGGATCTAGCCTTGATGAATCCCCCATGAAAAGGTAGCATTCCTAGATAAAAAATGAGAAATTTGAAGAAACATTGTAAAATAGTAAGCAGAGAGAGTCATAGAACCTTGTCATAATTCAATAAACTCTATGGAATGATCCAACTTCATCATGTTAGGGTATTACTATTCGATGAAAAACCCCTTAAAGGTCATCCATGTGAGTCTTTCTCATATCCTAACTTGATTAATGGTATGCCACCATCTCCTAGAGAGTCCTAAGAATATAAAGGCATCCAGAGATACTCACCCATACCCCAGGGTTTGGACGAGCTCAAAAATTATATTGATATAGTATTTTTAATCCTTTGCAACACGTGGGCCATCAATACCTTGGAATTTTTGAGGATGATGAAACTAGAAATCCCTTTCATGGTGGGTCATAGTCCTCTGAATAGCTCCACCCTAGATAGGAACCAACTGAAAAATTGTTTTTTTGAGTAGGCCCTACAGTCTAGATTACATGTGCTAGAATAGAATCATGATGGGGTATATCCCCTATACCATAGTGGTCGCATGAGTTCATCATGGGTTTCCACAACTGGTGGTTCCATTAAATGTATCCAGGGAGGCATCTCACCACCCAATGGATATTTAAGAACACAAAAAGTCATAACAGTGTATGACATAAAATAAGGTTTCCCTAGACTTGTCTATGGGACCAAACATGGTTTTCCTAGGAGTCTACCTGTAACCAAAGTTGTAACCCTCTTAACACGAAACCTTATTTCCATCCCTCAATGTTAGTCACAGTAATCATATATATATTAACACAAAAACATACTCTATTAAACTAACTAATGTAAATAAAGATATGTCACACACCATGACAACATGGATATATCATACAAAGAAGATAACTTAAACAGATAGCACAAATCTAGACATTTAATTAATGAAATTCTATGCAAAATGAAAACAGTTATATATAAGTCATGTGAATATATGTTCCTAGTAATATTTCATGAACATATAAAAAATATGATAAATAACATATAACATCATTTTCATCACCCATGGTGAATCAATAGAAACAACAGAACATAAATTCACCACATTATGGAAACTCAGAGGTCAACTATTCAATACGGGCCAGGAACTATCTTAGTTCCCCTACCTGAGTCCCAATTTCGAATATCCTATCTAACCTATCATAACTCAAAAGATGATAAGAAACACTTTAGTGGGTTCGGATGCTATTATACCATTTTGTAATAGCCTAGTCCATCAAACGATCATGATATTGACCTGTTTAGGCCCATCCGGCACAGTTTTCGTGTACCTAAGCTCTAGCCCCTAGTAATCCTCCAAGAAAAGTTATCATGATGGGAGAGGTATCCACAACACCTTATAAAAGGGTTCTTCATCCTCCTCCTCTAACGATGTGGGATTACCATAATCCCCCACCCCAAAGGGGCAAGTTTCCTCACTAGCACATCAAATGGACAGTCACTTTGATACCATTTGTAACAGCCTAGCCGATCCCACAATCATGATATTGTTTAATTTGGGCCTAACCTAAATAGTTTTTCTTTTTCTGGGCTCTAGCCCTTAGGAATCCCCCTAGAAAAGGCCTCATGATGGGAGAGGTATCCACACCAACTTATTAATAGAGTCTTCATGCACCTCCTGATTCGATGTGAGCATTCCATAATCCACCCCCCCCCCCCCCACCCCAGAAGGGCCCAGTGTCCATTCTAGCACATCAAATGGACACTGACTCTGATTCCATTTTGTAAAGTACTTACCCGAACCATGGGGTCCAAGCCGAAATGCTACATGACCTCATGTGCTCCTCTCCATGGGAAAGAGGTTTCTAACTAGCAGTGAGGGTCTCAATTGAATCCTTGGGGAGACTATTCCCTCATTACCATGATATAGGATCAATAATAAGGAATAATCCCAATAATAAACAATCACAGCAAATGGGCAAATAGAATAATTACATATATATAAGTGCTCTCAATGTGGTATGTCTGTCCAGAGTATAAAGTCATAGAGGAAAACAAGAAAAATTTATATAAACAACCATCTTCGGGGTACTCCAGTGTCTTCCCCAGTCCGCTCCCAATCCATTCTCCACCGGTCAACTGTCCACCATAGGTATCTTTCCCCTCTCCATATCTATTATCATGAAATCTATTAGTGCACCAAAATTTCCATGTGGGGTATGAGTACAAGACTTGGTATGATACCACAATTGTGTCCCAACCATATGTGAATATATATATATAAGTGTGTATAAAAAAATAAATAAATTCTCAATAAACATACATGTGATGAGTCATCATATGATGAATACGCTGCCAAAATCCTTGGGCCCACCTACTTCGTATTGTTACCAGTAAGAATTTCAAGAAGACATGTAACTCCATCAAGGTCACATAGGTCACCCCACATATCAGATGGTTGTTATAGGAATGTCATAAATTTCGTCAGGTCTATATTTGGTCTAATTAAACTTTAAATCACCCCCGACCCATGTTTGAAGGAAGCTATGACTATTATCTTCCAGAAAGAGACTGTACGGTTCCCCTATGCAGTGGATTCTGACTTTAATGACATTAGGACTACGTCAGGATGGGTAACCGGCCACAACACCACATAACTCACACCCCCCAAGTCTCCACCTATGTATCTCAGTATCTTCCATATAGCCAATATTATTTCCCCTCTGTAAGGGCATCCACGCCCACATTTAAGGATGTTAGGACTATTTCAGGATGGAAAATTATTACCCATTAGACTACGTAACTCCCACCCTCAAGGATCCACCTTTATATCTCAATATCTTCCAGCTAGCCAATATTATTTCCCCCATACCGAGGTAGCCACGCCCACATTTAAAGACATTAGGACTGTGTTAGGTTGGGTAAACACGTACACCCAACCTAAAGGCTTTGCATGAGTATATTGGTACATGACTCATAATTCCATTGCATATGCAATACACAAACAAAACGTGTTGTATCAAGGAATGATAACTCACACCAAGATCAACATCAAGATAATCACACATAAACAAATATTCCCATAACTACTCACACACTCACATATAATTCATCACAAGCATGGTTTAGTCCAACATAAACATCACATCATGATAACATCATATATATATATATATATATATTTCCAAAAATAAGAATAAACCACCTACCCAAAATTCTGAAAAACCTATTCATTTTTTTTACTATTGTCAAAGGTGACATGTCTACGACTCAATTTTTCTATACGTCGATTCTATAGGCATTCCAAGGGTCCCTAAAACCAAATTCATCAATTTTATTTCAAAAAAAAATTAAATATCACATTTGATGATATGTTCTCTCTCTTTGTTAATTTTCAAATTATCCATTAAAATATTATATGTGACATTATTTTATATATCATGGATAATTTCAAATTATCAATTAAAATATTAAATGCAGTAATATTTTAACTCACCTATATAATTTCAATCATTCATTTAAAATATTCCATAATATAATATTTCTATCTCTTATAGATAATTTCAAATTATCAATTAAAATATTACATGTGTTAATATTTTAAATCTCCTGGTTAATTTAAAACTATCATCTAAAATATTATATGAAATAATTATTTTATCTCCCATTGATAATTTCAAATTGTTAATTAAAATATTACTTGTGATAATATTTTATCTCTCTTGGAAAATATTCAAATAATTAATTAAAATATTACATGCGATAATATTTTTATATCTCAGGGATAATTTCAAATTATTGATTAAAATATTAAATTGATAAATATTTTTTCTTTCTTAGATAATTTTCAAATAATTGAATAAAATATTACATGTGATAATATTTTTAGAACTCATGGATAATTTCAATTTATTGATTAAAATACATCCTACGATAATATTTTATCTCTCTTAAATAATTTTCATATTATCGATTAAAATATTACATGTTGTAATATTTTTCCTCTATTAAATAATTTTCAAATTATTATTTCATAATTATAATAATTCTCCTTTTTAATTACACATATTTATCCTATGATAATTTTGATAAAATTTTTCATGAGATAATTATCTTATAATTATCCCTAGATAATTTGTATAATTATATTCTAATAATTATTCATTACAAATTATCATTTTGAAATTATCTTATGTTGATTTTTTTCCACAAATTTTCATTTGATAAATTAATAAAAATTTCCTTTAATAATTGTAGATAATTATTATTTCAATAATCTTTGTAATTTTTCTTTATCAATTTTTTTAAAAACCCTTCAATTTTATCTAAAAATTGAAATAATGGGGAGAAATAATAAAACAAAAAAACCTTGTGATGTTTATCCAGGATCCATGAACAATCCAAGAAATAGGGGTTTTCAACTCCGCCAAGAAACTGATTGTGAAGATCCAAACTAATTGTCATTGGTTCATGAAAAACATTCAAATTTATTCTGATATCCATCGAGTCAAATCCAAAGGTTGGGAGATTTATAAACTTATATTGCACTTACATGTACTTCCTTGTTAAAACACCATATTTAAACCAATAATTTAATAAACTTTTTAACAATATTTTAATGACATAGTCATTAATTTTTTTTATTATGGAGTTGTTGAATTTTTCAGGTCAAAAACATTTTAAATTTTATATTCTAAAACACTATGAGTGTAAAATGGCTTCATATGCTATTAGGGAAGGTGATCCAATGAAAAAACGATTTTTCCTTTATTTTATTTAAATTTGGATTATTTTTTAAATTAACATAATTATTAATTTAACTTAAAAATTAAATATCGTCAAATTCCCATAGCGCATAAAAGTTATACCCTGACTAGGGTAAACCAGTCATTCCAAATATAACTATGCTCTTAGATTCTTTAAAAAACACACCGTTTGGGTGGTATTAATTATCTATTATGAAAAAATAGTTTAAAAATTTATTAAAAATAAATAAAATATTTTTTTGAGTGATACATCCAAACATCTGATGCTTAAAAATGTTTTACCTTTCATTGGGTAAAGACCACGTATTGGGCCTACCAGTGGCCTCATATTTCTCATATGGAACACCATTTTGGAGTTATTCAATCATTTTGAATAAAACTTTTGTGCTTAGTATAATATATTTAATATTTTTATTCATTCTTCCCTGAGAATTTTCAGGCCTAAGACCCTTGCACTAATTCATTGTCTCTCTCTGGAAATATTCCATTGAATATATCAAACTGTTAACTGGCCTTTTACTCTTCAACAAAATATTTAACCCATTATGAGTTATTTTTCACTGATAAATAATTTTTTACACATATGACATTTATATTTTATCAAAAATAGGTCTTTAATTATCATTTTAAAAATCAGGATATTACAATTCTCCCCTATTATCGACTTCTCATCCCCAATAAGTATCTAAAGAGGTCTATCTGGAGCATCTCAAACCATAATGCTCGATCATTAGACTCACGCTCACACATATATTCTTGGATCTATCCATTATGCCACAAAAACTGGACTAGTAGTATCATTTTCCCTCATAGTCCTTTCTTACTATGATCTCAAATCCACACAGGACACTAATCATAATATGAAATAGGTTCCAACACAATATTATTTTAATATATAATAGGCACATGATCGAGCATGTACCTCTGAATCTGAGAAATGTGGAACACATCATGCATACCTTAATAGGGACAATAGAGTCCAAGATGATATTCTACATCCACTATACACTGAGTGAGTCCATCATCAATATCTCATTAAAAGAAGAAACGAATATCGCACTCTCATATACTAGGGTTTCATGTCGTTGTTCAATGACTTACTAGAGGGAGGTATGTTAGGGAAACATAACTCTTCTATTAAATCAATCCCATACATTTCTCAGATATATAAGGAAAACATAAGTATTATAACAAGGAAGAAGATAACATACATATTCAAGTACATAACTCGTATGGTAATAAGTTCCTTAAATATGGGTTTTTAACTAAGTAGAGCATCTTAACATGGTGGAATTTTATAAATCTCCAAACCATCAACTTTCATCTGATGGATCCCATAATCACATTGAATATGTTTGGTGAACCATTGATGATCGATTGTGTTCTTCATGTTCAGTGTCTTATCATAGGATCAAAACCCCCATTTATTGGTTTTTGTGTGGTGCCTAGATGAACATCAATAGGCTTTTATGTTTTTTTATTTTCCCACTTTTTTCAATTGTTGGAAAAAATAATGTTTCATTTTCAATATACTGATAATCCTAAAGTAGAAAGACTATAAAAATAATAATTATCAATAAATATTAATATATAATTGCATAAAATTATCATATGATAATTTATTGAAAAAAAATCATCATAAGATAATTTCAAAATTGTAATTGGTAGGGAATAATTATTAGAATATAATTATACAAATTATCTAAATATAATTATAATGTAATTATCATGTGAAAAATACTATTGATGTTATCATAGGATAATTATGCGTATTTTCAAAGGATAATTATTAATATTATAATACGATAATTTGAAAATTATCAAAGAGATAAAACAGTATCGTCTGTACTATTTTAATCGATAATTTGAAAATTATCTAATATAGAGAAAATATTATCACATTTAATAGTTTAATTGATAATTTGAAATTATCTTTGAGTGATAAAAATATTATCATAGGTAATATTTCAATTGATAATTTTAAAATTATCCAAGAGATATAAAATATTATCGCATGTAATATTTTAATAAATAATTTAAAATTATCCATGAGAGATAAAAATATTATCACATGTAATGTTTTAATTGATAATTTTTAACCTCTTTGAGAGCTAAAATATTAAAAAAATGTAATATTTTAATCAATAATTTGAAATTATCAATTAGAGATTCAAATATTACCATATATAATATTTTAAATGATAGTTTGAAATTATTAAATGGAGTTAAAATAATATCACATATAATATTTTAATACATAATTTGAAAGTATCCATGAGAGATAAAAATATTATCACATGTAATATTTCAGATGATAGTTTGAAATTATGCAGGACATTTAAAATAATATCACATGTAATATTTTAATCGATTACTTAAAATTATTCATTAGGGATATAATATTATTTCATGTAATATTTTAATCGATAATTTGAAATTTCTCCAGGATAGAGAACATATCATCGCATGTGATATTTTATTTATTTTTGAACTAAAATAGTTCGTTTTGGTTTTAAGGACACTTAACCTACATCAAGAATTGACACACTGATTACTTGAGACTTTGTCATGTTTTATTTGACAATTATGAGACCATAAAGTGTTTTTTCTGACATTTCAGGTAGGATTTTCATTCCCATTTTTGGTCATATATATATATGATGTTATCAAGAAATCATGTTTATACAGGACTAAGCCATTCTTGTGATGAATTTGTGAGTGTGTGAGTACTCATGGGCGTACTTGTTTATGTGTGATTTTCTAGACTTTTGTCACGAACCGGATCTGGTCGCCACCATTAACGGCACCAAATCCAGCCCTTGGCAAGGCCCGAAGGGCGTTCCCTATCCCCACGGGCTGGCACAAGTGCCCGGGTATCAAACAAATCTGGTTTGGGAACGATTTACCCGAGTATGACAGCATAAATCATAAAAAAAATCAATTATTAAAATCTGAAATTTTCATGCTAAACAATTCTTAACAAAACCAGATCTGAATACATAAGTTTAAATACACTACAAGTGGTCTAAAAACAAATAATGACAACATAAAGACATCCCCATGGACTCCACATGACAAGGGGATCATCACCCGCAATCTGTCCCCGCAACTCCGCCCCAATGATGGGGACTAACATCCCGAACCTCCATCACCCTTAGCCTTCCCTTTACCTGAGTCAAGCATGAGCAGGTCTACTTACACCCAAGGGGTGTAAGTAGGGTGTGAGCCTAAGCCCAATAGGATACCACCAGTTTATTCCAAAGAGTATGCAATACAATGTGAACAAAACAAGCAATTTTAATACACAAGGTGAAACAGTGTTAAAATTCAAAGAAATGCAACTTTCAAATGAAAACAGTTTTCAATCCGAGAATTTCAGAATGTTAGCACATTAAATAGACATGTGATATACTGTAATGTACTGCCAAAAACAACCCACAACAAGGGTATATACCACAAATCTTATGAGCATCAAAATCAGGAACACCCCTAAGCACTAGGTTGTCTCGGGCCCTATGTACCTCGTACCTTAGTGTAGGGTAACCATAGAAAAACCCGTTCTCGTGCACGAGCCACTATTAGGGAACATACCCATAACCTAGTGGTCCCCAATCATCATCCAAATAGTTTAGTTAGAGTTGTCGTTATCCATATGCTAAGTGGAACAGGGACAAAACCCATCCGATCCACTAGCCGTACTAGTACAAATCTGCCCCACCTAAGTACCCGGGCTCCCCCTTTTTGTGCTCAAACAATTTCAGCAAACAACACACATAATTTTTCATATAAAATATCACGACTGGTCACAAACAAATTTTACAGTAGCTACACACATTTTATACCATTTAAAACACACAATAAAATAATTTTATTTCCAATAAAACAACTTCTCAAAACATCAAATTGTTTTTCACCCAAAGCTCTTTAAGATATCCACCTTTCACACTATGATAACACTTGAAAGTTATTAAAACAAAATTTCAGTTAAAAACCCTTTAATGAAACCAGAAATTCAGTTATGGGGCATCCCAAAATAGACCAATAAAAGATTTGAATGGAAACCCCTCAATTTCACCAAAAATTGGAACATAAAATTCATTTGCATTATAAATGCACCTAAAACCAATTTTTACAGAAAAATTCAAGTGAAGTAAACATTAGAGTACCATGAAAACAGCAAGCTAATTCACAAAAATTGCACACACAATGGAATCACCTACCAAATTAACAAAACCCCTTGAATCTCCGTGCGAAATCAAATCGCACCCCCGCCGCACCAAGAGAGAACTAGATTAAACCTAAAACCACACAAATTGGCCAAGAAAGCCCAAAGTTAAACCCTAGGTTCTAAATCCTAGTTTCTGGACATTAGTAAACTCAATTATAACCTATGAAACCCTAAGAACAATGAGTTAAACCCAAAGTAATTTGAAAGAGGAAAGAAAAGGGATCATTTACTTGAAGTATCTTGAAGTAATCACTCCAAAACTCCAGTATCTGAAATTTAAAAGAGCCCAAATTTAGGGTACGTTCGAACAAGATGTATTATCTAATTTAGGAACTGGAATGGAGGAAAAATATTGATAATTGAGAGAGTTATGAAAGAAATACTTTACCTCTTCAAATCTGGGCGATTTGAGGAACCCTATGAAGATCGGCACAAAATCGAGATTCTACAGAGCTCAAAATGGGTGGGAGAGAGTTCCGGCGCGTGGCTCGGTTACTTGGGCTTGAGTGAGACTTGGAATCACCGAAAAATCCCAAATATTGAATATGTTATACCAAAATCAAATTTTATTTTTAAAACAAGAATTGGGCTTTCGGGCAGGCCCAACCCCTTAGACAAAAACCCAAATAACCCCTAGTTATGGATTTCTAAAAGCTCCAAATTACCTTTGTGGTGTTAATAGGTTAGGTTAGGTCAATTATAAATTTGAATGGATGAAAAATAATGAAAAATGAAAAAGTTATAAAAGATACAAAATTTATTTTTTAATCTGGAATTGGGCTCACGGCTTGGCCCAATTCATGAATACTCATCTATTCCTCCCTAAAACCTAGGGAAACCCCCAAAACAAAGAAAGGATGTAAACTAAATGAAAAATACCTTTAAAATATGTCTTTTATGTGACAATTCTCCCCACCATGAAGGACTTTCCACCCCGGAAAGTCAACATGAATCTCGGTTGGAAAATAAGAATGGGTACTCTTCCTTGACCCATGACTTTGGCTCCCATGTCTCATGTGTATCATTTATCATGCTGCCATAAAACCCGGACTAAAGGAATAGACTTTACTCGAAGTATCTTCTCCTGGGAGTCCACTATTTTCACCGGCCTCTCAACGATAGACAAGTCAGGCTCTATCTCTAGTTCTTCCCAACTCAACACATGGGATGGATCTGGATTGTATTTCTTCAACTGGGAGACGTGGAAGACATCATGGATAGATGTCAACTGAGAAGGTAAGGCCAACCTGTATGCCACCTTACCAATACGCTCAGTGATCTCAAATGGTCCGACATACCGTGGAATCAACTTACCTTGCTTCCCCAATCGACGATAGCCCAGACGAGGGGCCACTTTTAAGAATACCCTGTCGCCCACAGAAAACTCTAGGTCTCAACGCCTCCGGTAAGCATAAGATTTATGACGACTCTGAGCTGTCAATAAGCGCTTCCTGATCAACTTGACCTTCTCAGAAGTCTCCTGCACAAGGCTCGGCCCCAACAGTGAAGTCTCTCCTACCTCAGCCCAACATAGGGGGGACCGACAAGGCCGACCATAGAGCGCTTCAAAAGGGGCCATTAGAATCGTGGATTGGTAACTATTATTATAAGCAAACTCTACCAATCCCAAATGGCTATCCCAAGAACCTCCAAAGTCTAGGACACATGCACGAAGCATGTCCTCCAATATCTGATTCGCCCGCTCTGTCTGACCATCCGTCTGTGGGTGGTATGCTGTGCTCATCTTAATCTGAGACCCCAAGGACTTCTGAAGGCCTTCCCAAAATCGAGAAGTGAAGCGGGGGTCTCTATCCGAGACAACAGCTGATGGTACACCATGGAGTCTCACCACTTCTTGAAGATACAAATGGCCCAACTCATCTACTTTAGTTGTATCTTTAATCGGAATGAAGTGGGCTGATTTGGTCAGATGATCAATCACCACCCAAATAGAATTATTACCCCGAGGTGTACGAGGTAAGCCAACAATGAAGTCCATGGAAACCTCTTCCCACTTCCAGGTAGGAATGGGTAGTGGTTGGAGCAAACCGGATGGCCTTTGGTGCTCTGCTTTCACCTGCTGACATGTGTAGCATTTCGAAACAAAGTCTGTTATGTCCCGTCTCATACCAGGCCACCAAAACTGCCGACGAACATCATAATACATCTTAGTGGCACCCGGATGGACAGCCCACTAAGACTGGTGGCTATCTTGCATCACCACCTTCCGTAGAGATAATGGCACTACTGAACGGCCCTTGAAGCACAAGATGCCCTCGGGAGATGATGACCAATCAGAGGATGTCTCCCCACCATGAAGGAACTTCTTAGACCGCTGACAAAGATCATCACTGGGCTGTTCCTGCTGAATCAACTCTAATAGAGAAGGAGTCAACTGGACACTTACCAAGAATGCCCCTCCAATGTATTCCCTGGCCTCCATATGCATCTGAGAAAAGAGACCCATCAATGCCCACTCATCACTAGACTTCCTCAAAGCCTGCACTGGAACTCTTCTGCTCAAAGCGTCGGCCACTACACTACCCTTGCCTGGGGTATAGACAATGTCAAAGTCAAACCCCTGCAAGTACTCGATCCAGCGACGTTGCCTCAAGTTGAGGTCCTTCTGCGAGAAGATATAAGCCAAGCTTTTGTGATCAGAGTATACCACAAACTTCTCCCCAAAGAGGTAGCGACGCCAAGTCTTCAAAGCACGCATCACCGCTGCCAACTCCAAGTCATGGGTTGGGTAGTTCTTTTCATGTGGTCGATGTTGGCGAGAGCCATACGCGACAACATGATCATCTTGCATAAGCACACACCCAAGACCCATACCTGAAGCATCACAATAGACCACATATCCCTTTCCAGCCTCTGGCAAAATCAGCACGGGGGTGGTAGTCAACTGTCTCTTCAGCTCCTCGAACGATGCATGACATTCTGGACCCCATAAAAACTTCACCCCTTTCCGGGTGAGGGAAGTCATCGGTGAAGCAAGCCGAGAGAAATCCCGAACGAATCGCATGTAATAACCGGCCAAGCCAAGAAAACTCCTGATCTCAAACACATTCTTCGGTTTTTCCCATGACACGACTGCACTAATTTTCTCAGGGTCCACTGAAACTCCATGCTCTGAGATCACATGCCCCAGAAATCTCACCTCTCTGATCCAGAAAGTGCACTTTGACAACTTTTCATAGAGGCGGTGATCTCGTAATGTACCCAAAACGATCCTCAAGTGATGTTCGTGTTCCTCCTCAGAGCAAGATTATACCAGAATGTCATCCACGAACACCACAACAAAAGAATCGAGATACTGATGGAACACCCTATTCATTAGTGCCATAAATACTGCTGGAGCATTGGTCAATCCGAAGGGCATGACCAAATACTCAAAGTGGTCGTACCTGCTTCGGAAGGCTGTCTTGGGGATATCTGACTCCTTCACCCTGAGTTGATGATACCCTGAACGCAGGTCTATCTTTGAGAACCACTTTGCCCCCTTCAACTGATCAAACAAATCATCTATTCTGGGCAAAGGGTATTTGTTTTTAATTGTTACCTTATTCAGCTTCCGGTAGTCAATGCACAACCGGAGGGATCCATCAGCCATTTTTGCAAACAACACAGGAGCGGCCCAAGGAGAGACACTCGGGCGAATGAATCCTTTGGATTCTAAGTCGTCCAGCTGTATCTTTAATTTCCTCAACTCGGTGGGGGCCATGCAATAAGAATGAATAGATATCGGCTGTGTTCCCGGAGCCAGATCAATCGAAAACTCCACATCCCGCTCTGGGGGAAAACCAGAAAAATCATCAGGGAATACCTCGGGAAACTCATTCACTACATGAGGTAGTGCACCTTCAGGGGAAAGACCATCCTCTAGCACAATCGAAGATAACTGGAAGATAACACTTCCCAACTCTGGGAGTGGAGGCCATGCGCGACTTGATCGTTGATCCCATTCTCCATGAAAAACCTGACGACTCCCATCAGGTGATGTGAAACTCACCCGCCGTCTGTAGCAATCAATGTGTGCCTGGAAGTTTACTAGCCAATCCATCCCGAGTATGACATCAAAAAGTTCCATATCTATGACCAAGAGGTCCCACACCATCTCGACCCCTGACACAGAAAGTGCACATGAGGGGCACCTGAGGCCCTGCTCCTTCTTCTTTCCCAATGGTGTCACCAACTCCATCGCAAAAGACATCAACTCAGTTGTCAAATTCAGCATGTCCACAAAATTTCCAGAAATGAATGAAACAGAGGCACCAGTATCAAAAAGAGCAGTAGCTATAGAAGATGCGATCAGAACGGTACCTCGAACTGTCGACGGTCCCGCCTCTGATCCTGCTGGTGACTGATCCACTGCATGGAGATGTCCAGTATCTGCCTGAGGAAGACCGCTAGTATGTGGTTGTGCCCTGAACTAGATCTGCCCAGAAGATGATCCAGCCCTACCACCACGACCACCAAATCGAGATCCCCCATTCCTCGACGGCTCGGACTGTTCTGGCACTCCTTTTGAAGCCACTGACCCTGCCCCACTTGGGAGTGGACGTGCCACACCACAGAAGCGCTGCAAATGCCCTATACCTCCACACTGGTAACAAGGCTTCGGAGGAAGAGGACATGCTGGTCGGATATGCCCAGGCCTCCCACATTGGTGGCACACGACCGATCTCGCATCAGAAGCCGCAGAATAAAACTACCTGGAAGAGTTCCCTGAACTACCCCCTCATCTCTTCACATGATCCTCCCGCTTCCTTTTCTTCTCTGAGGAGCTGCCACTACCCACTGCTGATACTGAACCATAGAAACCAGCCCTGCCTTTACTATCAATCTCCACCATGCACGCCCGATCAACAACTTCAGCATAGGTCCTTAGCTTAAACAAGAACACCTGTGAGTATGTCTCTGGTCGCAAGCCTTTCTCAAACCTCTGGGCCTTCGCTTGCTCATTAGAGACAATTTCTAGAGCATACCGAACCAATTCAGCGAAACGGTTGGCATACTCCATCACAGATAGATTCCGCTAGACAAGTTCCATGAACTCTCTAGACCTGGCATAAGCCAACACCTCAGGGCAATACTGTTCATTGAAGACAGCCTTGAAATCTCCCCAGCGCATCTGCTCATTCTTCCCAGACTGAAGCACTGACTCCCACCATTTACGGCTGGGACCCTCCAATAGAAAGGAAGCACACTTCACCCTGAGCTCCTCGGGTGTTTCCAGGAACTCAAACATATGCTCGATCTTCTCGAGCCATTCTTCTGCTTCCTGGGGTTCTGAGCTGCCTCGGAAGGTTGGAGGCTTATTTTTCAGGAACTCCTGGGCCTTGTCCTTTCTAGGACCAGTATAATCCACTCTAACAGGATCTGGAGCTGGAGATGGTCCATATCCTAGAGCCTGGACAGCCCGAACCATGGCCTCGACTAGCCTCTGATCAATCGGCGTGGGAGAACTCTCTCCAGCTTCCTCCTGTGGGTGCGTGGGAGCTTTCCGGGGAGGCATGTTGCTACAAAATGCAACAGTCACAAAACAATGGTCAATATCACAATTCTGAAAATTTTAATCAAATACATCAAATATAAACAAACTAAACACATTCTTGTAATAAAATAAACAACTACTCCACATCTTCCTGATGTCCACATGTGGTCTGCAGCCCACACGTCTCACCTGGAAGTGAAGTCAATCAGTAAATTCCAACATCCTATGGTGACTCAAGGTCTGCCATGAGAGGTGCGGGCCAGGCACCCTACTCACAACCAATACTCCGAGCCCCAACAATCCTAGCTCCTGTCTATCCCGACTCATCTCAAAATAACAATATAACCCAAAAACATTAACCTCCTCTGATACCATTTTGTCACGAACCGGATCTGGTCGCCACCATTAACGGCACCAAATCCAGCCCGTGGTAAGGCCCGAAGGGCGTTCCCTATCCCCACGGGCTGGCACAAGTGCCCGGGTATCAAACAAATCTGGTTTGGGAACGATTTACCCGAGTATGAGAGCATAAATCATAAAAAACAATCAATTATTAAAATCTGAAATTTTCATGCTAAACAATTCTTAACAAAACCAGATCTGAATACATAAGTTTAAATACACTACAAGTGGTCTAAAAACAAATAATGACAACATAAAGACATCCCCATGGACTCCACATGACAAGGGGATCATCACCCGCAATCCGTCCCCGCAACTCCGCCCCAATGATGGGGACTAACATCCCGAACCGCCATCACCCTTAGCCTTCCCTTTACCTGAGTCAAGCATGAGCAGGTCTACTTACACCCAAGGGGTGTAAGTAGGGTGTGAGCCTAAGCCCAATAGGATACCACCAGTTGATTCCAAAGAGTATGCAATACAATGTGAACAAAACAAGCAATTTTAATACACAAGGTGAAACAGTGTTAAAATTCAAAGAAATGCAACTTTCAAATGAAAACAGTTTTCAATCCGAGAATTTCAGAATGTTAGCACATTATATAGACATGTGAGATACTGTAATGTACTGCCAAAAACAACCCACAACAATGGTATATACCACAAATCCTATGAGCATCAAAATCAGGAACACCCCTAAGCACTAGGTTGTCTCGGGCCCTATGTACCTCGTACCTCGGTGTAGAGTAACCATAGAAAAATCCGTTCTCGTGCACGAGACACTATTAGGGAACATAACCATAACCTAGTGGTCCCCAATCATCATCCAAATAGTTTAGTTAGAGTTGTCGTTATCCATATGCTAAGTGGAACAGGGACAAAACTCATCTGATCCACTAGCCGTACTAGTACAAATCCGCCCCACCTAAGTACCCGGGCTCCCCCTTTTTGTGCTCAAACAATTTCAGCAAACAACACACATACTTTTTCATATAAAATATCACTACTGGTCACAAACAAATTTTACAGTAGCTACACACATTTATACCATTTAAAACACACAATAAAATAATTTTATTTCCAATAAAACAACTTCTCAAAACATCAAATTGTTTTTCACCCAAAGCTCTTTAAGATATCCACCTTTCACACTATGATAACACTTTAAAGTTATTAAAACAAAATTTCAGTTCAAAACCCTTTAATGAAACCAGATATTCAGTTATGGGGCATCCCAAAATAGACCAATAAATAATTTGAATGGAAACCCCTCAATTTCACCAAAAATTGGAACATAAAATTCATTTAAATTATAAATGCAACTAAAACCAATTTTTACAGAAACATTCAAGTGAAGTAAACATTAGAGTACCATGAAAACAGCAATCTAATTCACAAAAATTTCACACACAATGGAATCACCTACCAAATTAACAAAACCCCTTGAATCTCCGTGCGAAATCAAATCGCACCCGCGCCGCACCAAGAGAGAACTAGATTAAACCTAAAACCACACAAATTGGCCACGAAAGCCCAACGTTAAACCCTAGGTTCGAAATCCTAGTTTTTGGACATTAGTAAACTCAATTATAACCGAATAAACCCTAAGAACAATGAGTTAAACCCAAAGTAATTTGAAAGAGGAAAGAAAAGGGCTCATTTACTTGAAGTATCTTGAAGTAATCACTCCCAAACTCCAGTATCTGAAATTGAAAAGAGCCCAAATTTAGAGTACGTTAGAACAAGATATATTTTCTCATTTAGGAACTGGAATGGAGGACAAATATTGAGAATTGAGAGTGTTATGAAAGAAATACTTTACCTCTTCAAATCTGGGCGATTTGAGGAACCCTATGACGATCGGCACACAATCGCGATTCTACAGAGCTCCAAATGGGTGGGAGAGAGTTCAGGCGTGCGTCTCGGTTACTTGGGCTTGAGTGAGACTTGGAATCACCGAAAAATCCCAAATATTGAATAAGTTATAACAAAATAAATGTTTATTTTTAAAACAGGAATTGGGCTTTCGGGCAGGCCCAACCCCTTAGACAAAAACTCAAATAACCCCTGGTTATGGATTTCTAAAAGCTCCAAATTACCTTGGTGGTGTTAATAGGTTAGGGTAGGTCAATTAAAAATTTGAATGGATGAAAAATAATGAAAAATGAAAAAGTTATAAAAGATACAAAATTTATTTTTTAATCTGGAATTGGGCTCACGGCTTGGCCCAATTCATGAATACTCATCTATTCCTCCCTAAAACCTAGGGAAACCCCAAAAACAAAGAAAGGATGTAAACTAAATGAAAAATACCTTTAAAATATGTCTTGTATGTGACAACTTTGATCATGATGTATGTTTTCATTCCTTGTTCTGACATGTTTTTTTGGGTATTGCATTGCCTGTGGAATTGTGTTGCAAATATCAAGATACTTTGGTGGAGTCTTGAGGTTGGGTGTACGAGTTTACCTAACCTGATATAGTCTAAACATCTTTAAAGGCAAACGTGGCTACACCTGTAGAGGGGATAGAATATTGCCTAGATTGAAAACACTGAGATACACAGGTGGAGCCTTGAGGGTGGGATTTACATGTTCCATTGGTCGGTAATTACCCATCCTAACGTGGTCCCAATGCCCTAAAAGTCAGGCATGGATACCCTTATATAGGGACAATTATATTTAAAAGCCAGTGGATACTAAGATACATTGGTGAAGTATTGCGGGAGGGAGTTACACAGTCTAGTGGCGGGTTATGCATTCGGATGCAATCCTAACATCATTAAAGGAGGATATGGCTACCCATATAGAGGGGAAATCATAGTGGATTTTTGGTACATACTGGTCATGGATTTCTGTGAACTTGGGTTGTGGGTGATTAAAAGTATAAGTAGACCAATTATTGATCTGATGTAATGTACGGTGTTCTTGTAACAACTATTGTAAGGGTAGGGTGAGCTATATGACCTTTATAGAGTTACATGTATTCATGAATTCCTTACCTGTAATGAGACGAAGCAGGTGGGGTCTGGGGTTCGTGGTGGCTTGTTCAGCACACAATGACTTGGCACATGTATGTATACTGATCATTTATTTATTTTGTGATATACACTTATATATATATAAAGAAATTATGGTAAGGATTCATTTATGGTTTCACACTGAGTTTTGTACAAACACCCTACTCAGGAATTTCGGTGGGCTTGTATATTTCATTAACATAGATCCAGCAAAGGGAAAGGTACCAATTGTGGATGGTTTAGGGGTGGATCATAGAGCTACATCAGACTGTGTAAGACTCTGAATTACCTAGTAGATTGTTGTTTATTGACATTTATATTTTCTTCTATTTCTTTATAATATGGACTGCAATACCACTTTGGGAGCTTTTATATGTATTTCATTATTTTGTTTCTTCCTTTACTATGTATTTTTATTATATGTTTATTCATTATTATGGATCCTATGACATGGTAAAGTGGGTATATTCTCCCCAATGTTTCACTTAAGACCCTCACTGCTAGTCAGAAACCTATTGTGTATGAGGATTCACATATGAGGTCATGTAGAATTCCGGCTCAGACCCAGTGGTTCAAGTCGGGTCATTAAAAAATGGTATCAGATCCAGAATCCATTTGATGTACTAATGAGGTTGTTGGGACCTTTAATGGGGTGTGGATTATTTATGTACCACAAAGAAGGAGGATGATCATGAATCACCCCTTTATAAGTTAGTGTGGATACCTCTCCCCTCATGAGGCCTTCTCCTAGTGGATTACTAAGGGCTAGATCCCAGGGAAAGAAAACCTATATGGGATAGGCCTAGAGTAGACAATATCATGATCATGCTATTGATTTGGTTGTTACATATCTAATGATATATGTATTTAATAGTATGAAATAATACATTTTCTCCCCCAAAATCAAAAGTAATGGGATGTAATCATGGAGATCATTTGATTGAATTCATTTGGTTTTTGAGCCTCCACTAGCTTGTGTAGGTTGATCTCCATGGTAGTGATGAAGTACCACGGAATATAAACTATTTAGAAGTAATATGTTTTATTATTCTATTCCTCATACTTCATGAAATTTTGATCCCTCTTCACAACCCAAAATGGAAGTTGTTGTTTCTTCTACCAATATAGAGGAAACATCTCATGATATTATCTAGGATTGGGTTCTTAATCTTATGTTGTTGTCCTCATGAGTTTAATAGTGATATTCTCTACTCTTATAAACATATTCACCTATTATAAGGGTTTCATCAAATATATGGACTTAGAACAAAAGATTTTATCCTCCAACTAATTTGGAAATTCTACAAACTCTCAGAAACCATGAACTATATCAGAGATAATTAATGGAGTATGTAATGAATCATAGTGATTCTATACGATAATCTGTAAAATAAATATTATGGAAGCTTCATGTTCAAGTTATATTTTATTCCATCCCACATGGTGATAAAATAAATAAAACTATATTATTCTTCTTGTTTCAAATTTATGAGTTTAAAGATAGTCAAATATTTCAATATTGAGAGGAATTAATAAAAAAACTATTGAAGGATGTCTTCCTAGATTGAAATGTGTCATTTTATAATATTTTTATATAGATGAATGTTTTCCAATCAAGATTATAAATGATTATTTATATCTATGTTTCTTTGTTCTCTCCAATTTCAACATCATGGGGTCAGATTAAAACAATATGTGCCTAAAAGAAGTCTCTAGGTCACGTGTAACATTAAAGACGGGGAATTTGATATTTCCAAAGTTGGGTAAAGGATGAATTTTATAATCCAAACTAGGATATGTATTTCTCTCTATCATCACTTGCATGTGTCACCCATCAATAGATTCCCTTCAAATGGTAATGGATTTAATGTAATTCAGAATTTATAGAGAAATTTTCTCTTGGGTTGATGCATCAATGGTAGAAATAGGTTAAAATAGATAATATATGGTCACTTATATTGACTGTTAGTTTCTCGTTTGGGCTATCTTGGGGAGATTAACTAAAATGTTATTGGTTTATTCTGAATTGGATTGAATTCCTGAAGATATTAAAATACTAGGATTATATAAAATGATTGTCTATGTCATGATCTGATATGATTGATATACTCTTCTATTATTGGTTCAGAAGATCTTTATTAGGGATATGCCTTGGAGGATAGGAATTTTCATCTATATAGGAATTTTAATCAATTGGAATATTACCTCTAACTAGTTCAACATTGATTCAATTCAAATCCTCTTGATTAACTTCATGTCGAGTGAATTATTCCTTGGTGGAAGGTGGGATGACATCCTTATAAAGCTAGTCAGTCTTTCACATAGACACACCATTCACCTTCTTTTTAGTTCAAATTATTTAAGGAGTTGGTAGCTGAGTATTTGAAAAAATCCCATATTATATGTTTACGTCTAATTCTGGGTACCCATATGTTTTTCATGGACATTAGTTCATACCATATTCTATATATATATTCCCTCACAACATTGTTTTATATCATTTTAAAAGATCTAGTTTATCTATAATGTTCATACCATAGATATTTTTAACATAAATCCCAAAGAAGTAATCATTTCTTCATCTTATTTATAGTATATGGGGGATATATCAAGTTATGAATATCCCTCTAAGGGGAAAATCTTATTTATCCTCATTCTCTGCATCCTTAATGGATTATTTTTACATACAAGACTTGTAAGTCCTTTTAAACCCCTATGGATGGACAATGGCCTTGATATAGTCTCTTATGGGTCTATATTATTATTCTCCTAATGATGGCAATGGATTGTGAAGAAATAGAAACTTTGAGGATGCTTCTTATGATATCAACCCTAATCTGGGGAACATCAACTTACATAGAGGAGTATGGGGTAATAATGATTCCAGTCCTATGGTATGGGGTTGTTTCAGTTCTACCAGCATTACATTTTATATTTTATGTGACTTAGATGATATCAAGGGTGGTAGTGGTGATAAAAATTTCAATAACACTATAGGTTACAATTGATCATGTACATTGATCGGAGAGGATTCAACCATGGGACTCTTTTACTTTTCAAGGTTTCATTCAAGCATTATATGGATGCAGTTGATGTTATATGGGTGGGATACTTTCTACTAAGGATTGATTTATAGTTATTGGGCTCACCATTTTCAAGTGGTAGGCATATTGTTCATTAGTGCTAGCCAAATTTTATATTTTATTGATTTCCTACTCCCAACTAGTATGCAATTATTGAGCTCTAGGTATGACCGGATTTCATTAGAAATTCCAAATAGCATATGTTGAACCAAGTCCCAATACATGGACATATACAGTTACATTACACATTTCCTTTCTCGGTGGACTCGACAATACAATGATCGGATTGACATTTAGATCTCTATATTTTCCCCAACCTCTGATGTACGTATCATGTTGGGAGTAAGTAATTATATTACATAACAAATTCATGATATAGAGTCCATTTTGTTGGACACAATGAAGAAGATTCATATATATTGAATATCATGATACTAATAGTGTGAAAAAATGAGTATGGAGATATATCTTATATTTCATCTTCATGTGGTTAGTGAACTTTCCATAAGTAAAATATTTTTTATTCTAGGGATGAATATTCATCTATCAATTCTAACATAGAAACTACATAATATATTCCTTGAACATCTCTAAAATTTCATATTTAAGGATATTCATATTCCAAAATGTGACCATGACTATAAATTCATCCATCTTCTTCCACATGACCGTGGATTTTTCCTCATCTTCATTAAGGGATTTCTCCAATTGATCAGACTAATAATGTTTTCCCCTTGATTTTTCAAGTGTAGAAGCATTGATAGAAATATTATAATTTTTATCAGAGGATAATTGATTTAGAGGAGGCCCAAAATATAATCATCACCTTGAACTATCCATTATATGGGATGATATTTTTTATTTTATTGATGAGTCACATGGAATAGTCAGCCTAAAACTCTTGATTTCCTCTAAAAATGAGGGTAATTTCCTAGTAATTTCATCTTGGGAAGTATCTTAAGGTTCCTAAGTGAGTACCACTAAGACGACCGTCATTTTTACTTGTTTGATTCTATGGAAAGGACCATCAGGTTTACCAGCTAACGATAGATTGGAAAGGGGAGGGTATTCTTCCTTAAAAATAATTATTTTATATAGAAAACCATCATATATCATACTATGGGGAGTGATTATGGGACATATTTCATATACCATATCAACATTTTCTTATTTACCTAAGAATGTAATAGAGTGCATGACCTACGGTTAATCTCTTGAGAATGACACTTAAAAACACTAAAATAAAATTTTTACTATTTATAAAATAACTGATATACTTCTAAACGATACACTAATATATTGAGGGTTTTAAAGGATTAATTCTAAATAAATATATATCTATAGAGATATAGAAAGGATAAATAAGATAAAAATATGTCTGTGAGAGAAAAGTTGGGTTTCTTTTGAGTAGGCATCTATACTAACATTGTTTATTAAAAATTTATTCCTCAATATAATACTTGATGTTGAGATTAAGAATAATAAATCAACACCCACCCTTTTGAATTTTTACTTACCAACAACGATACCACTTTTACTAGTGTAATAATATTCTTAATGTTATCTTTGAGACATCTTTGAAGACCAATGATATCCATGTCAAAATCCATTATATTAATGACATGGATAATGAAAATAGTGAATATATATGAATGAGTACGAATAATTATAGCAGAATATAAATAAATTAAAAAAATATAAAAAATAATTTAACTACTTATAAAATTCACAAAAATAAAATAAAGATAAATGTTGATGTGTATAAAAATTAAACAAGAATAGCTCCCTTTATTTGAGAATCAGAAATAATTTGTTCTCCATATTCATGGAGATAAGATTAATATAGGAATAAAAACGAGAATATTAAATAAAATAAGTGAAAATTTAAGACAAATATATAAAACTGTATACTAATTATAAATTATAAAAACTTCCCATTCTTGTTGAATATGTCTAACTCCAATGAAAGGTCGTGGAAGTAAAATTTTTTAATGCTTGGGGGTAGATCATTTTCTATCTAAATCAATCCTTTGAAATATCAAGAATTTTTGGTCTTTTAAATGGTAGAATCATATATGCTTTACTTTTATTAATTGGTTCCCCTACATCTCATATATTAGTCCACAATTTTACAAATTCATTAAAATGATGTTTTATAATTTGTAACTGACATAATTATTTAAAATTTTATGTTTAGGAAGACTCTTAAAATTCATATTCATTGGATTTAGAATAATATATTCCCTTGAAAATGGATGAATATTTAGTATAAATACATAATTAAAATATTATTTGGAATCGTCTCTATATTAAAGTAATACATTATCTCATTTGGAGTAGAAAATTTTAAGATATCGGTTTAACTTTGAAACCCATAAAAACTATGTATATATTATAATACCCCACATGTATACACAATTTGCGACTCATATTGTTATAATAATTTGTTTTTATATAAGAATTTAAGGAATCACAATGAACATGGATTCTAATGAAAATTATTTTTCAATTTGGTTAAGTGTAAATAATTTTATGGAAAAAGTTAAAAAGTGAATAAAAAAAATTTAAGCCAAAATTAAAGGATTTTTACAACAATATCAAAAATATTTCTAAAAGAAATAGATTTTAATATTACCTTCAAAATTACAAATTTTCTAGATTAAAACATTGAAGTATGAAATATTATGTATTAAAATATAATATTCATTAATACCCCACACGTAAACATTACACACCTTACAAGTCATCTAATTCCAAGTTCAAAATAATAATCCATATGTATACTTGTAAACACAACAAAATTATCACTTAAAGGAAAATATTATTCAACTTATATGAAATTATATTCTGTAACTCTATATATTTATCATATAATTATATTTATTCACATTATAATACATATGTGAATGATGTACAAACCTCATTGGAAAAGTATTTATCACTCTGTCAAGGGTTTTAAATGGAGATTATTTCACTCTCAAAAACGTGCATGATCCCTATAGTAATTTACAGAATATCATCTATCTGTACAATGAAACATAAAAATGTTTTCAATCATGATTTATTTTCTAGGTGATTTGGTGGCTATGTGGTAGTGCGTAAAGAATTAAAAAAAATTAAAGGGTAAAAGGAGGAGTAAAGACTCAATAATTTCATTAATATTTATCAGAAAAAAATAAAAATATACCTCACTTATTTCCCTTTATATGTTTAAAACACCACACCCCATTTTTAATGGAATGGTCCCTGAGTAATTAAATTAATTAAATGAGTGATTTCATCCTAAATCTACCCATTTATTTTGTTTTTATTTCTTCTTTATTAATTTTTTCCAACAAAAAATCCATGGAGTATTAGATAACAATAAAATTTAATAAATTAATAAAACCTCATGATCTTGATTTTTGAGAGGGACACGATTCATAATGGTTGTAAAGATTAATAAGTCAATATCATAAACATTCTTCCCTTTTTTCTATTCTTTATAGAAGAGGATGAAATGAATAATGTTCAATGAATAATGATAAATTCCCATTCTGAATTACCTAAACATTTTATGCACTCTACACAATATACAATGAGATGTTTCATAGAGAAAACACATGAATGGACCTTGTTGGGTCGGAACAAACGAGGAAAAGATAGCAAGAGGAGGGTTGAATTGCCTTTTAAAAAAAGATAAACAAATTAAAATCAAAGTGAAAGTGCAGCGGAAATAAAGAGGCAAGACACACAAAATTGATAACGGAGTTCGGCCAAAAACCCGGCCTACGTCTCCGCTCCCAACTCAACCGTTGAGAGATTCCTACCGCTTGCTTTTCAATGGTTTTAGCAAGAAACCCACTAGGCTTTGAGGTAGCACTAGGACCTATTACAGCTTGCTTTTGGTGGTTAAGCAAGAACCCACTTGCTTTTAATTGGTTTAGCAAGTTCCCACTAGCCTTTTTAACGGGTGAAGGCTAGCTCACCGAAAACTCAAGCCTTTTAAAAGGAAAGGCTTGAAGAAACCTTTTCACACCTTAGTGGTGGTGTGAAACCCAAATGAAAGGTGGATGAAGAAAGAGTTTGGGGTTTGTAGGTACAAACCCAATTTTAAGCTCAAAATAAAATAAACAATAAAACTGTATAGTTGAGAAGCCTTGGGCGCCAAAGGTTGAATGGAGTTGAAGACGTGCACTCCCAAGCTTCTATGGTGGTGCTCCTTGGATGTGGAATTGGATTGGAGCAGTTGTGGTTCCCTTGGAGCAATCCGCCGGAGGTTTGCCAAATGAGGAGAATTGTGTTCGTTGGCTTCACAATGCTTAATTATGGTCCGGAAATTGTTCCGGGGCTTCAAGGTCCTTTATTTATAGAGGGGGAACCCTCATATGGCCGTTGGAGGTCTTCGGAGCCGTTGAAAAGGCTTTCGGAGCCGTTGGGAGGCAAGTGGAGCAGCCTGGTCAAAGCCCCAACGGCTAGTTTGACTGGCTCCACCGGCTGGCCGGTACAGTCCCACCGGCTGGCCGGTGTGAGAAAAATGGCATAGGATTCGGGCTCAGCCTCCACCGGCTGGCCGGTGCTGAGGCCACCGGTTGGCCGGTGTGGAGACAGTAGCTCCCACTGTTCTGCTGGGTGCCACCGGCTGGCGGGTGCTGAGGCCACCGGTTGGCCGGTGGGGAGGCAGTAGCTACCCCTTGAGTCTGGGTGCCACCGGCTGGCCGCTGGTGTGACACCGGTTGGCCGGTGGTCTGGACAGAGGAATCCCTCTTGTCCAGTCCTCCATCGGCTGGCCGGTGGTCTTCCATCGGTTGGCCGGTGGACTGAATTTCAGTCCACTTTTGGCTTCTTCTTGGCCTAAGTCCTTGGAAACCTTTTGCCTATCAGCACAAACACTTAAAACACAATTAGATAAACATGATAAGGTGATTGTGATCATGAAAATCAAACAACGAGGGGAACGAGAGGTACAACAATCTCCCCCTATTTTGATGATCACAATCACCAAAACAATTAATGTAAAATACTGAAATTGAAAGGAAATGCTAAGCATGATGAAAAGGATTCTCCCCCAATCAATCAAGAAATTTCTCCCCCTTTTTGATTATCAAAATAGCACGGGGCATAAAACTTGATTGAGGGAAAACTTTGAAAAACAAGATAGAGATTTTTAAACCAAATGAAATTTGAAATTTGAATTGAAAGTTTTGAATCAAAAATTGAAAAACAGTTTGAATTGAATGTTTTGAATCAAAATTGAATAGAGAATTTTGAATTGAAAAATTTGAAACCAAGAGTTGAAATTGAAAGTTTGAATAGAAAGTTTTGACAAAAACAAAGCTAACTCCCCCTAAATAAAAACAGTGAATCACCGGGGAGAGGTGTTTGAAACCGAAATAAACTTTGGGCCGGAGAGACTCGCTAATAGGGATTTTTCAATCCAAACTTGTCTCATAGCGGGTCTTCTCCTATAGAATTCGTCCGAAAAGAAAATAGACTTGGGTTGGCCATACCGGCATTTTTGCAATCACACTCATAAATGAGTTGCCCGGGTTTTTTACAATTTTTGCAAAATTTAAAACTAGAGCTCCCCCTTACAAAAACAGTGGGTGGATGGGAAGAGGAAGCTATATTGGTGTAGCCAAGTCCATTGGTGGTTCTAGAAACACATTGAGAACCAAGGAGATTGTTCAAATTTTGTTCACCTTGGGTGAACTTGGCTAGGGTCTCCCTTAGGTCTTTGATGGTTGATTCCATAGAATCAACATTTGGAAAATTTTGGATTTTAAGGGTGAGTTCCTCCTTCTCTTTGAGAAGTTGTTCTTTTTCGGAGGAAAGTTTTTTGAAATTCTTTTTCAAAGCAACGAATTTTGAAGAGAGTTCGTGAAAAACATTTTCAAGTTGGTCTCTAGCGTGTGAGAGTTCTTCATAAGATCAATGATTTAAAGAATTTGAATTTGAAGAACATGAGGAAGAGGAATCGGAAGATGTTACCTCATGAAATGCCATTAGGCATTTTGTACCTTGGTCGCTTGAGGAGGAGGAGGAGGAGGATGATGAGGAGGTGTCACTCCATGTCGCCTTGAGGACCTTTTTCTTTCCTTTTTCCTTTTGCGTGGCCCGTTTTTTGTTGAGTGGGCAATCGGGCTTGTAATGGCCCTTTTCGCCGCACCCGTAGCATTTCACCTTGGGCTCGGATCTTGCGGTGGGTTCTTGCTTTCGATGCCTGCGGGATTTCTTCTTCTTGTGCTTCTTCATAAACTTGTGCATTTGGCGGGCGAGATTCTCCATTTCCGAGTCACCGCTTGATGATGAGGAAGATGAGGAAGATGAGGATGATGAGGAGGAGCTTACTTCTTTTTGTACCTTGAAGGCAATATTCTTTGGAGTCCTGATTGGTGTGCCTTCCTTTTGTGCTTGCCTCCTCATCGTGATCTCATAAGTCATGAGAGATCCGATGAGCTCCTCAACCGGCATATTTTTGACGTCCTTAGCTTCTTGAATCGCCATCACCTTTGGTGCCCATGAGCTCGGAAGGACCCATAAGATCTTCTTGACCATCGTCTCGGCTGAAACATCATCACCAAGAGATTCCCTTCCATTGCAAACGTCAGTGAAGCGAGTAAACATTTCAGAAATAGACTCATTTGGATGCATGGAAAAGCTTTCAAAATCGTGTCTATACATGTCTAACCGAGTATCCTTAACTTTGTTAGTGCCCTCATGGGTCACTTCCAATAGTTTCCAAATCTCATGAGATGAGGTGCAAGTGGAAACTCGGTTGAACTCATTTCGGTCAAGGCCGCAATGTAGAGCGTTCCTGGATTTGCCATCAAGCTCAAAGTTTCTAATATCGGCGGGGGTCCATTTGGATTCGTCGGGGGTAGACAAAGTGTAACCTTGCATGACTATTTTGTAAATGGGATATCCTATACTTCTAAGAAAAGTGGTCATGCGGGTTTTCCAATAATTATAGTCGGTTCCATCAAAAAATGGAGCACGACCCAATGAAAAGCCTTCGGGGGCGAAAGAGGTTGATACCATCTAAATGGATCTTAAATTTGAAACCGGGTTAGGGAATTATTCAAATTTTCCCTTTGATACCAATTGTTGGGTCGGAACAAACGAGGAAAAGATAGCAAGAGGAGGGGTGAATTGCCTTTTAAAAAATGATAAACAAATTAAAATCAAAGTGAAAGTGCAGCGGAAATAAAGAGGCAAGACACACAAAATTGATAACGGAGTTCGGCCAAAAACCCGGCCTACCTCTCCGCTCCCAACTCAACCGTTGAGAGATTCCTACTGCTTGCTTTTCAATGGTTTTAGCAAGAAACCCACTAGGCTTTGAGGTAGCACTAGGACCTATTACAGCTTGCTTTTGGTGGTTAATCAAGAACCCACTTGCTTTTAATTGGTTTAGCAAGAACCCACTAGCCTTTTTAACGGGTGAAGGCTAGCTCACCGAAAACTCAAGCCTTTTAAAAGAAAAGGCTTGAAGAAAACTTTTCACACCTTAGTGGTGGTGTGAAACCCAAAAGAAAGGGGGATGAAGAAAGAGTTTGGGGTTTGTAGGTACAAACCCAATTTTAAGCTCAAAATAAAATAATCAATAAAACCGTATAGTTGAGAAGCCTTGGGCGCCAAAGGTTGAATGTAGTTGAAGACGTGCACTCCCAAGCTTCTATGGTGGTGCTCCTTGGATGTGGAATTGGATTGGAGCAGTTGTGGTTCCCTTAGAGCAATCCGCCGGAGGTTTGCCAAATGAGGAGAATTGTGTTCGTTGGCTTCACAATGCTTAATTATGGTCCGGAAATTGTTCCGGGGCTTCAAGGTCCTTTATTTATAGAGGGGGAACCCTCATATGGCCGTTGGAGGTCTTCGGAGCCGTTGAAAAGGCTTTCGGAGCCGTTGGGAGGCAAGTGGAGCAGCCTGGTCAAAGCCCCAACGGCTAGTTTGACTGGCTCCACCGGCTGGCCGGTACAGTCCCACCGGCTAGCCGGTGTGAGCAAAATGGCATAGGATTCGGGCTCAGCCTCCACCGGCTGGCCGGTGCTGAGGCCACCGGTTGGCCAGTGGGGAGGCAGTAGCTACCCCTTGAGTCTGGGTGCCACCGGCTGGCCGCTGGTGTGACACCGGTTGGCCGGTGGTCTGGACAGAGGAATCCCTCTTGTCCAGTCCTCCATCGGCTGGCCGGTGGTCTTCCATCGGTTGGCCGGTGGACTGAATTTCAGTCCACTTTTGGCTTCTTCTTGGCCTAAGCCCTTGGCAACCTTTTGCCTATCAGCACAAACACTTAAAACACAATTAGATAAACATGATAAGGTGATTGTGATCATGAAAATCAAACAACGAGGGGAACGAGAGGTACAACAGACCTTACCAAAAACTTAATCATAAAATATCCTTGAAAAAATAATATTGATAAAGGTAGGTAAATAGAAATAAGCAAGTTGTAATATCTAATCCCCCTAGACTAGTAACTGGTTCTTGTATTAGAAAAATTCCAAGTGACCTCAGGGGATCCCACTGAAAACTAGAGGATACCAACTAGATGTGGGGGTCTAGGATTTACACTATTGATTCTATACCCTATAACAACCCTACTCTTTATTATACACTTAAAAATAATTTATTACATAAAATATTTACTTTATGAAACATGGATAATCGAGAGGTCTAGTGTATTTGGGTCCTATGAAAGTTACATTACAACTTAGAACATAAAACACAATATCTTTACTGAATACATCATTTACATGACCACTACATTCCCTCATACATAACATTTCATGGGATAACCTGACAACATGTATAAGAAAAGGGTAATCTATAAAGCCCAGTAAAGAAGTAAACAAGTCATAACATGAAGAATACAATACATGCTAGGAAATAGGAATATCAAATGATCATAAGAGAAACCTGAACATAAATGCATGATATAGCATGATTATTATAACATGGAAATGTGGAAACAACACTTAACATGATATTAGCATGATCCAAGGATCATTGCACATGGAGAATGAGTAAACCCTCATTGAACTTGTATGATAATGGGTAAACACTCATTGAACTTGAATAATCATGAGGAAACCCTCATTTCACTCGAACTATCATGATACTAATCTTTACCCAATGCATTGGAGCGCTATTAGGGTGCACCCTTCTTAATCATTTCATTTCATGCATAAGTGTTCTACATAGATCATACAACATGGATTCATTAAACATAATAATTTATTAACCAATAAAATAATGTGTAATTAATAAATGAAACTCTATAATCAATAAGTAAATGTGCATAATGGTGAATTCCCTTGATAGAGAAATGGACATAGTATTCATGACACATTGACTTTATCTTGGAAAAATCAATGTGCAGTTTTGGCAGCTTAATGGTGTGACATAAGGATTCATAAAAATGGTTGATGAGATATAAAGGGGTATATCATCATATTTATATGAAATTTATATTAATGGGGTCATATTGATACATGTTCCAACATATTTAATTTAATTTAAATTCAATATATAAAATAATTTCTTGAATGTAAATGAGAAAAGGGAAATTCCTTATGGAATATTTTCATGGTAATGGGAGTACATCGGAGTCATTAATGATAGAGAAAGAGGTATATCATCCTTAAAACATAATTAGGGAAGTTTGGGGTGGGAGAGAAAACATATACCAACATTTGTAATTGAAAATACAAGGGTATAAAAACATAAAGAAACATGGAAAAAATGAGAGATGAAGAAATCCATTACCTGAAAGTGTGATCTCAAAGGCATGGGAGAGGCTTGAGAGAGACTTATTGGGAGAATGTGTAACATTGAGAGTATTATAGATAGATGATGTTAGGGGTTTTTCTAGCTCCATAGGCTTTGATTGAAAAGGAAGTGAGACCCTGGGTGAGTTTATATAGGAAAGGAGAGAGAATTCTTTATTATTTAGGTTTTGGACACCACACATTAAACTAATCAAAACCAAAAACAATCCCATGGTTTTTTCCCATGGGTTTTTTCAAAGGGGAGGGTAAAACATTATAATATATGTCAAATCACCAAAATTCATAAAAAAAATTAGGGTTTCTGATGTGGAGGTGAGTCACACTCTTAAGGAAATCATTTTAAAATGAAAATGTTTTATAAGTCTTGGAGGGTCCACTACGGCTTTGTAAAATTAATAAAATAAACCAAAAATCAAATTATTTTAAGTGTAAAACATATATTTTCTGAACATCTCATTTATATAATTTTATTACATCAATATTGGGTCATTATGATGTCATAAAACAAATTATATAATTATATGGTATTTAATTTTTACCAAAAACTTAGACTATCTTGGAAAATTATGAAAAATTCACCATTGTATAATTTCGAAATCCTAATAAAAAAAATTATTAATTTTATCTAAATAATTACTTAAATATTTGAAATTTTACTTTAAAAATAAAAAACTGACCTTTATTGAAAATTTATGGTTTTTGAAAAAAATGGATTTCAAACCTTAATAAAAATTACAATTGAATTCATAAAAATTATATAATCATTTATATTTATTAAAAAGTAATTTAATATTAATATTTTATTAAAATATTATTTGATTAAAAAATCCATTAATTCATCAAAATAGATTTCTAAATTGAATATTAACTAAAAGTATTATTTGATCTTTATAAACGATTAACAACATAACAATAATAAAAATGTATGTATATTATTTATTCTTTAAAAGATAATGCACGTAGTCATATTTATAAGGTCTTGTGTCATAATCCCTTAAAACACCCGTATAAGAGGTAAGGGTAAGGTGCGCGATGGTGATAGACTCATGGGGTGGATCAGATAACATCGCTCTATTGGTAATCTCTATTAACATCAATTCTCCCATAGGCGGTTTTGTTAAAGCATAACATATTGAATATTGGCTTGGTATTGGTCAAGAGATAATCCTAGTGATGCCACCTCCTTTTCGAGCTCCGGAAAATGGGCCTCGTATGGAGCAATTCTACTAGATGAGGCCATAAATTCCTTTGTCTAAGTAAATTGGATTTATTAAAGCCCTATATTTATACTAATCATGTGATCACTATTCAATGGCTATATTAGCAATGGTAATAATTCTTAACAGTATTTTGAAATCCAAAAAAAACCAAGGAAGTGCATAAGTTTTATATGATCATGTTACATAATAATTCATTAAATTAGATCAATATGAATTTTGATTAACAAAAGTTTACATCGTTAGAATCTTACCCCATAATAAATTTCACTCTCAAAATTTAATTTTTCTACACTGAAACATATGAGGGTTACTCTGCTTCATCACTTCCTCTGATTCCCATGTTGCATATTCAAACTTGTGGTTTCGCTACAACACCTTGACAAAGGGCATTGTCTTATTTCATAGAACTTTTTCTCTACGATCGGTGATCTTCACCGGATTGTCTTAATTGGAGAGGATATTCTTTAATGGTACCACCTGTAGATTGAGTACATGTTGTGGGTCAGATATGTTTTTCCTCAAGAGTGATACATAGAATACATCATGTACTTGATATAGGTTCTATGGGAGTTCTAATCGATATGAAACTGCTCCAATGTGATCAAGGATCTCAAAATGTCCGATGTACGTTGGACTAATCTTTCCCCTCTTCCCAAATCTCATAACTCTATTCTACAGTGATATGTGGAGGAATACCATGTCTCCACCATCAAACTCTAGGTCTCATAGATGATTTTCAGCATAGCTCTTTTGTCGACTCTGAGCTGCATTAATGTGTTGCTGGATGGTCTTACCTTTTTCCACCATTTTATAGACCATCTCTGGAACTATGAGCTCTTTCTACCCAACTTCATCCCATCATGTATGTGTTCTGAACCTCTTCCCATAAATGGCATCATATGAAGCCATTTGGATTCTTGAGTGGAAACTTTTGTTGTAAGAGAACTCAACCAAAGGAATATGTTGATTGAATCCTCCTTTGAAGTCCATTAAGAATTCTCCCAACATGTCTTTAAGTGTATGGATAGTCCGCTCATATTGGCCATTAGTTTAAGGATGATAAGTCATGCTGATGTTCAGTTCAGTATTCATATCATGTTGAAGACTCTTCCCTAACATGGAGGTAAATCATTGATCTCGATCGGATACAATAGATAGTGGTACTTCAGGAATCCTTACCACTTCATTGATATATATCTCTTCTAGTTGATCTAATGAGAAATCCTCCCAAATAGAAATTAAGTGTGAAGTATTTTTAAGACGATCCATAACAACCGAGATAGGATTTTTTTTCTTTGGATTACTTTGGAAGTTCAGTGGAAAAGTCCATGCTGATGTTCTCCAATTTCCAAGTTGGTATGGGTAATGGTTGAATCATCCCCTTATGCTCTTACCTCTCATCCTTCACATGCTGACATACTAGGCACTCTGATGTATACTCAGTGATCTCATTCTTCATGTTATCCCATCAATAATTATCTTGAATATCTCGATACATCTTTGTGTTTCCTATGTGAATGGAAAAAATTTGAGTTATGTGGATCATCAAAAAGTTTTTTCTTTAACTCTGGATTTGTTGGCACACATATTCCTGACCCAAATCTCACAAATCCTTCTTCACTAACATTGAACTTTAAGGATTTCCCTTTTCTCATAGTTTCTTCTTTCTTCTAAATTCAAACATCATCCTTTTGATCATCCTTTAAAATTTCCAAAATATATAGTTGGGAAATAATTTGTGAAAAGATTGATGACTTTCCTTTCTTTATTATTCACAAGTCCATCTTCATCAAAACTATGAATATTGGATCCTTTTAAATTATCATCAATGATACAATTGTTGGGTTCTTTATGATTAGAGGATCTTCTACCTTGTTCTCTTTCCAAGGGTGGTAATGGATTGAGAAATCATAGTCATTGATCATCTCTTACCACATTAGTTGGTGCATATTCAACTCTTTCAGTTTGAATATATAATTGAGGCTTTTGTTATCCGTATATATTTCACACTTCTCCCCAAAGATCTATTTTAACTATATTTTTAATGCGAAGATCAATGCAACCAACTCCAGATCATGTGTGAGATAGTTTTTCTCATGAACATTCAATTTCCTTGAATCATGGGCATTAACTTTGTCATTTTTCACCAACACATTTCCCAGACCCTTTCTTGAGGCATCACATAATACCACAAAAATTCCTCCACTTGTGGGTAGTGTGAGCTCGGGTGTAGTGATGATCCTCCTTTTCAAATCCTTGAATCTCTCTTCATATTCATCTCTCCAATAAAACATTACTCCCTTTGGAGTAATATTGGTTAGAGGGTTTCACAATTGTGAGAAATATCTCACAAATCAATGATAATATCCAGCTAAGACCAAGAATCTATGGATATTCGTTACCGATGTTGTCCTTGGTCATCCCTCAATTGCAGCTATCTTGTAGGGATACAGATATATCCCATTTCTTGTGATATATGACCCAAGAATGAGACATCCTTCAACCATAACTCACACTTGTTGTAATTTTCATTGAGTTTCTCTATCTTCAAGGTCTCTAGTACAGTGCTTAGATGATCCTCATGATCCTCCATGGTTTTTGAGTATATTAGAATATCGTCTATAAATACTAGCACAAATTTTTCAAGGTAATCTATAAAAAATATATTCATCAACTCTATGAAGATTTATGGATCATTAGTGATTCCAAAAGGCATTAATATGAATTCATAATGCTTGTATCTTGTACAAAATACAGTCTTTGGTATATCCTTCTTCTTCACCATTACTTGTTAATATCCCAACCATAAATCCACCATAGAGAAGTATCACTCTCCAAATATGTTGTCACGACCCGTCCTCGGGGCCCGTGCCGTGACTACCCCAAGCCCGCCTTCCATAGGCCAGGGGCTGGCGACTAGCACCAAGGCGTAAATCCCAACAAAAAGGGAAGGCATTGCCTTTGAAAAGTAAACAAGCACCACAGAGCAAGAAAGCGGAAAAGTAAACACTAAGTAAAACTGTACAAGCTGTGCTGGAAGTAAAAAGGGGGCCGGAAATACAAGACCAACTTTAAAGTACAACTGAAAGGAAAAACAGCAACTGAAAAGGGAAAACTGCAGCGACGAGCCGTCCTCCGGAAGTCCCACCTTAAGGGTGGGTACAGATAGCCTCCACTACTCCTCGGGTCCACCTAACCGCTTCGAGTACGTCCCGCCCAGTGGTCCACCTCCAGGTACTGTCCTGCTCCGCACGCCTCCTCCACGATCAGCGCTGTCCGTCGTCTGCAACCAACACCACGAAGTGCGGGCATAGCCCGTGCAGGGGTGAGTATAAGCTACTCAGTAGGGACCCCGAGACCCCCGAAGGTCTCCCGAAATCCACATAGGATAACCCACAAAGGAAAGATACAATCACGAAGTAACATCTGACACGGCTTAGGTATATGCCCATACATATACCTAAGTCTTCAATTCCCGTTCGGCTCCAACGTCCGAGCCCAAGCACAACCCAGTCCACACAGGAAAGCAAAACGTATACCCACGCAGGATAGAGCAACACAATCCACAAAGGAGAGTAAACAGTAAATCCACACAGGATAGCTCAACACAATCCACAAAAAAGAGTAACACAAGATTCAGCTCACACATGTATACTTCTTCGGATGACGATAAAGATGATCATTGAACCATCTAAGTCGTCGGACCCACGAAGGATCGATAGGTACTAACCTTGCAGTGACCCACACAGGATCGGGCCCACGCAGGACCTGTAGAAGTTGGCTCACACAGAACCGCTGAGAGATGACCCACACAGGATCGGGCCCACACAGGACCGGGCCCACGCAGGACCTGTAGGCGCTGGCTCACACAGAACCGCTGAGCGCTGACCCACGCAGGATCGAACCCACACAGGATCGGGCCCACACACGACCGGGCCCACACAGGACCTGTAGCACTGATCCACGTAGGATCGCTGAGTGCAGTAGTCCTCGCAGTCCGCTGAGGATCTCTGCACAGTCGTCGCCGCAGTCCACTGAGGATCTCTGCACGGTCGTCGTCGGAGTCCACGGAGGATCTCTGCACAGTCGTCGCCGCAGTCCACTGAGGATCTCTGCACGGTCGTCGATGTCGAAGTAGTAGTCGCAGTCAGCACTAGGGTTCCCGCACACAGCAAGCTCGTTCGGGAAGGTCCGCTCCACGAGCCGAGAGGCTGATACATCAACTGACACAAAGTCCGAAGTTGATGTATCCAAAAGTTCCGTATCGTCAACAGGAACTCAACATCGCAGACGGCGCGTCAATCGGACGCCCGGTCTGAGAGATATTGGCATTTTCGTCCCAGGGGCCCGGTTGGTTTTTAAGGCAAAACCATCCCGACCGCACTCCACCTGCGTCCAAACCTCGGGCGGAGTATTCCAAAAGATCCGTCTCACTTAGAGGAATTCAACAAAGCTGACGACACGTCATTCGGACGTCCGTAGCTCAAGATATGAGCGTTTGCTCTCCGAGGGCCCGGTTGGTCTCGTGTACGAACCAACCCGGCCGAACTCAAAGTATTCCGAAACCTTGAGTGCGATATACCGAAACGACCGCCTCGATCCAAGGATCGCGTTGCCGCTGACGGCGAGTCGTTTGGAGGCACTAATCTCAAGATACGGGCGTTTGAACGAAAACGTCCGAAGATGGGGGGTACGGGCCCGGGCCGACCCGGGCCGACCCCCCCCCCCCCCCCTGGGTCGGCCCGAACCGGGTCGACCCAAACCGGGTCGACCCGACCTGGGTCCGACCCTGCTGGCCCGGCCCGGCTCGGCCGGCTCGTCTTGGCCGAGCCGCGTTGGTGGAAGCCGCGGGCGTTGGCCCGCGGCTTGAGGAAGGACCGCGGCCCGCGTGCGGGCCGCGCTGGCGAGCCGCGGACGCGCTGAGCCGCGTCCGCCCGGATGAACCGGACCCGCGCGCCGCGGGTCCATTTGGCCGCCGCCGCTGCGGCTTCATCTGCGGCGGATTTCGTCCGGCGGCGCGCCGGGGCGCCGCCGCCTCCGGCCGCCGGCAACTTCCGCGGGCCGCCGGTGTCGCTCCGGTGGCCCGTTTTCTTTCCCGTCTGCGCCGTTGCTCCTCCCGGGATCCGTTCTTTACTGCGGGATAGTCAAACGTCCGCTGCGGCACGTTCCGTCATCGACCGTCAAATCCGCACAAAATGAAGAACGGTGGAGGGTCGTCGGGCCGTGTTCGTTCGGCCCGCACCCTCCGCGTTAGAGATAAACAACCGGGAGAAAAACGATCAACACATGACCCAACAATTTTTAATTAAAATAAAATTGTTCATTGAAAACCGGCTTTTTAATTTTCAAGAACATTCACGAGAAAATTAAAAAGGGTTAATTTTCCAAAATGAATCCCTACCTTGATGAGCGTCGTGCGCGGGCGTTCTTCGCGGAAGAGACCGTCGCAGAAGAGATCGATCGTCGCGTCGTCGCGGGGAGGCGTCGCGTCGTCGCGGATTCCGGCGTTGAGTTGGCGAGCTCGAATGGTCGGTGATCGGAGATCGGAGATCGGAGATCGGAAGAACGTCTCGGGCGAAGGCGTCGTCGATTTCCGGGTTCGGCGTTCTTCGCGTTCTTCGCGTTCTTCGCGAGGGAGAAGAAGTTGCGAGGGTTCTCCCAAATATTCTCAAGCGCAAATAACCAGAGGTTAAGCGTTGGTCTTATTTTATTATTACGCCAACGAATTTGAAAAACTGGTTAAGAAACGATCCATCAATTCGTTGAATTAATTCAACAAAAGAAACGACCCATTTAATTCACGAAATAAACCGCCCAATTAAATGGTCTGTTAAGAATTTAGAAAACGCGTCGGTTGACTTTCATTAAGACGGGTTTTCACGGGTGCGTTTCTTAGCGGAAATAAACGGCGGGGTTCGTCCGGGCCCCACCTCACAAATATCCTACCAAGGGGGTAGGATATTTCTGGATAGCATCCTATCCAGTTCAACTCAGTTCAAGCCTCCTTTAAGTGGCTTCAAGTGGCTTCCAAGTGGCTTAAGTTAAATAAAATAAAGTTGTCGCAAAATTATTTTATTTCTTAACTTTAAGCCCGAAAATTAAAAACCACACCCGAGCAAACGCAACTCCGGAAGAGGCGTTTCTAAGAGAATACCGGCGCTGTGATTTCATCGGTGCCCTCAGAATTTGATTTCGGGCACCGGTTCAAAAGTTAGAAAAACCCGCTCGTCCGTTCACTGAACGTACCCGAGCCAAACTTCAGAAAATGATTCCGGGCACACCGGGCCTCGGAATCAGGCGCCGTCAGAAACTGTGTTCTTGTAAAATTCCAAAGAAAATTAAGAAAAAAATTTCCTTGAAATTTACGGGTCTTTACATTACTCCCACCTCAGGACTTTACGTCCCCGTAAAGATACATCAAAAACTAGGGAAACAAATGTGGGTACTGAGCACGCATCTGAGACTCCCGCTCCCAAGTGCTCTCCTGGAGGTTCCCGTGCTGCCATCTGATGCGCACAAGAGGAATCGATCACCCACGTAGGACCCGCTTCTGTATATCCTCTATCTCCACTGGGATCTCCGCAAAAGTCGCCCCATCATCCACGTCTAGCTCCCCATAGTCAATGATGTGCGTCGGGTCGTGTACGTATCTCCTCAGCTGGGATACGTGGAAGACGTCGTGCACCCGGTGCAACTGAGGTGGCAAAGCCAGGCGATAAGCCACCTCGCCAACCCTGCTGAGGACCTGGAAGGGTCCGATGAAGCGTGGAGACAACTTGCCGCCTCGGCCAAATCTCCTCAAACCACGTCGAGGTGAGACCCGCAAGAAGACGTGGTCGCCATCCTCGAACTCTAGTGGTCTCCGCCTCCTGTCAGCATATGACTTCTGCCGGCTCTGTGTTGTCCTCATCCGCTCCTGGATGACCTGGACCTTCTCTGTCGTGGCCCGGACCATCTCTGGTCCCACAAGTGCTGACTCTCCAGGGTCTGTCCAGCACAAAGGAGATCTGCAAGGCCTGCCGTACAACGCCTTGTAGGGTGCCATCCCGATGGTGGAGTGGTAGCTGTTGTTGTACGCGAACTCTACCAAGGGTAGGTGGTCCTCCCAGCTGCGACCAAAGTCGAGGACACATGCACGGAGCATGTCCTCGAGAGTCTGAATGGTCCTCTCCGTCTGACCATCCGTCTGAGGGTGAAAGGTGGTGCTCAGACGTAATCGCGTCCCGAACGCCTCCTGCAACCCCTTCCAAAGCCGGGAAGTAAAACGAGCGTCCCGATCGGAGAAGATAGTCGATGGCACACCGTGAAGTCATACAATCTCCTGAACGTAGAGATTCCCCAAGCTCTCCACTATGCCCTGCTCTCGGATGGGTAGGAAGTGTGCCGACTTGGTGAGTCGGTCAACAATCACCCAAATGGAATCGTGACCTCTGGAAGTGCGTGGAAGTCCAGTCACAAAGTCCATAGATATCCCATCCCACTTCCACTCTGGGACCTCCAAGGGCTGTACCAAGCCTGCTGGTACCTGATGCTCTGCCTTCACCTGCTGGCAGGTGAGGCACCGTGAAACGAACTCTGCCACAGCCTTCTTCATGCCCGGCCACCAGTGCTGTCGCCTGAGATCCTGGTACATCTTCGCCACTCCAGGATGTACCGCCAAGGGAGAAGTGTGAAACTCTCTCAGCACCTCCTCTCGTAAGGCGGCTGGTACCAAGGTACGTCCTCTGAAAAGGACATCGTGCTCTGCTCCAAGGGAGAAACCATCAGGTGCCTGTCCCGAGGATATCTGTGCACGCCGCATCTCACAGTCAACATCCCCATGCTGTGCCTCTCTGACCCGCTGAAGAAGTGGAGGAGAGACTGTGAGAGACTGAAGGAAGGCTGCTCCGTCTCTATCCACGAAGGATATCTGCAAAGCGGCTAGCTGCTCTGTCGCCTCCTCAAGTAGCTGGATTCCTGTCCTCCTGCTGAGGGCATCAGCCACCACGTTCCCCTTCCCAGGAGTATAGACTATCTCAAAGTCATAGTCTTGGAGGAACTCGAGCCATCGCCGCTGTCTCAGGTTCAGGTCCTTCTGAGAGAAGATGTACCTGAGACTCTGGTGGTCAGAAAAGACTGTGAAGCGCTCGCCCATCAGATAGTGTCGCCATGTTTTTAGGGCGAAGACCACTGCTGCCAACTCCAAGTCATGGGTAGCGTAGTTCTGCTCATGCGGCCTCAACTGACATGATCCGTAGGCAATCACGGCCCGCTCCTGCATCAGGACACACCCGAGTCCGGTCCCTGATGCATCGCAGTAGACTACGTATCCAACACCCTCCTCAGGCAACCTCAAGATAGGTGTGCTGGTCAACCTCTGCCTTAGCTCCTGGAAGCTCTGCGGACATCCGTCTGACCACACGAAGGGTTTCCCCTTCTTCGTCAACGCTGAGAGTGGGGCCGCAACTCTGGAGAAGTCCGGCACAAATCTCCGATAGTATCCGGCTAGGCCCAAGAAACTCCGCACCTCTGTCACGCTCTTGGGTGGCTCCCAAGCTAGCACTGCCTCTATCTTCGCGGGATCCACTGCAACTCCCGCCTCAGAAATGATGTGCCCCAAGAAGTGGACCTCACCAACCAGAACTGACACTTCGAGAGCTTTCCATAAAGCTGGTGCTCTCGGAGTGTGTCTAGTACAACACGCAGGTGGTAGGCCTGCTCCTCCTCCGTCGTCGAGTACACCAAAATGTCGTCGATGAAGACCACGACAAATCGATCGAGGTATGGCTGGAAGATCCTGTTCATGATGCTCATGAACACTGCTGGAGCGTTGGTCATGCCGAAAGGCATAACCAAGAACTCGAAGTGGCCATACCGACACCTGAAGGCCGTCTTCTGCACATCCTCGTCTCGAACTCTAAGCTGATGATAGCCTGACCTGAGGTCTATCTTCGAGAACCACCGTGCTCCCTTGAGCTTGTCGAAGAGATCATCAATCCTGGGTAGCGGATACTTGTTCCTCACTGTCACCTGATTCAAGAGACGATAATCGACACACAGTTGCAAGCTCCCGTCTGCCTTCTTGGCGAACAAAATCGGGGAAGCCCAGGGCGAAACACTGGGTCGGATGAACCCCTTGCCCTGCAAGTCCTCCAACTGTACTCGCAGCTCTTGAAGCTCAGCGGGGGCCATCCGATATGCTGGAGTGGATATCGGGGCTGTCCCGGGGTACAGGTCAATATAAAATTCTACCTCTCTGCGAGGAGGTAGTCCTGGAACGTCGTCGGGAAAGACGTCCGCGTACTGATCCACCACTGCAGGAAAACTGGGACTCCGCACGTCAACTGCTCCCAGGATGAGGCTAGCCAACTGATGAGTGATGGGCTGACCTCTCCTCTACGTGAGTCCATCCTGTGCTGCTAAGGCTCCCTTCTCGCCGGTGAAGGTGAACCTGCTCCCGTAGGTGCGCACACATCGCACCTTGCGCCTAATGCAGTCAATCTGAGCATGGACCATAGATAACCAATCCATGCCCAAGATGACTTCGTAAGGCCTCGACGCTGCTACAAGAAGATCCCAGCCGAAGCTCTCGCCTCCTAGAGTAAGCTCACACTGCCGGCACCAGTGCGTAATCGTCGAGTCTGCTCCCGTAGGAGTCTCTAGACGTAAGGATCGAGCCAACGGCTCTGTCGGAATCTCCGAGCTCCGAACAAGGGCAGTGGCTATGAAAGAGTGACTCGCTCCTATGTCTATCAGAACTGCAGCAAGGGTGGAATAGACACAGATCGTACCTCGAATCATCTCTGGCGCGCCGTGGTCATAGGCCTCCGCTGCCTGGAGCTGAGCCTGTCTCTGCCCGCCAGCTCCCTGTAGTCGGGGCGGGCCTCCTGGTGGTGGTGGTGGCAGAGCCTCAAAGCGTCGCCCACCACCTGCTGCTCGGCCAGCTCCTCTGCCTCGTCCGCCTCCTCCCTGCGGACCGCCACGGTCGACCCTCTGCCTCTGCCTGGGTGGCCCCTCCACCGTCTGCTGCCCCTCGGTACGACGGGTCGGGCAGTCACGAGCCATGTGGCCCTGCCCGCCGCACTCATAGCACTGTCTGCCTCTCAGAAGGCTGGCTCCGGGCCGAGTTCCCTGCACTTCTGAGCCAGCGTCCCGAGGTCGCCTGCCGGAAGGTCTGGTCCGCCTGGAACCCTGAGTATTCCGCCAGCGACAAGCTGCCGAAGACTCCGCTATCTGCCGCCCTGCGGTGGGTCTCGTTGTGGACTCAGCCAGGAAGCTCTCGATCAGGAGGGCTCACTCCAGTACTCTTGCCTGGGTCGGGATGCTGAGGGAGATCAGCGATGCCCTGATCTCGTGTCTCAAACCCTGCTCGAAGGTCCGGGCCCGGAAGAAGGGGTCCCGTACCATGTCTGTCGAGTACCGAGAAAGGTCGGTGAACCTCGCCGCGTACTGAGCGACCGTCAAGCTGCCCTGCCGCAGCTGAAGAAGCTCCTGGATGCGCACCGCTCGGAGGGTGGCCGGGACGAACTCTGAGCGGAAGAGGCTCTCGAAGTCCGTCCAGATGAGGGAGGCCTCATCGTGTACCTAGAGCATCAGGATCCACCAGCGTCCGGCTGCTGCGTGCAGTAAGCTCGCCGCGAGGATCACCATGAGGTCTGCTGGCGTCCTCACTAGCCTGAAAACTCGGACGACCGCCTCCAGCCAGTCCTCGGCTGCCTGGGGGTCCGACTCCCCACGGAACCTGGGTGGTCGCTGGCGCTGGAACTCATGCAGAGCTCCGAGGTTTCGTGCATCGTCAGCTGCCAGTGCTAGAAGCATCGGGGGCTCGGCGGGTAAAGGTATTGCCGGTGCCTCTGCTGTCAACAGGCCCTGTACCGAGGCCTCGTCGCTCGGCGGGCTGTCGTCGCGCCCTACTCTGGGAACCCTAGCTGGCTGCTGTCGTCGTGCCATCCTGAAAGGAAACAAGTATGCCACGGTCAGAACAGTATACCTGGTGAGCTGACACAAGTAATCACAAAGAAAACTTGAAACACACATGCAAACAATGTTTTTGTACATTAAGTCAGGAATCAGAAGTCAGGGTCCTGGTGTATGGATACGTCAGCCTCCGCACCAACACTGGACTCCCTGGACTGATAACCACACTCAATACACTAAACACTTTTGCTTCACATAGAAGAAAGATCAGAGTCTGCGGTAGAACCGACCACCTCTGATACCAATTTGTCACGACCCGTCCTCGGGGCCCGTGCCGTGACTACCCCAAGCCCGCCTTCCATAGGCCAGGGGCTGGCGACTAGCACCAAGGCATAAATCCCAACAAAAAGGGAAGGCATTGCCTTTGAAAAGTAAACAAGCACCACAGATCAAGCAAGCGGAAAAGTAAACACTAAGTAAAACTGTACAAGCTATGCTGGAAGTAAAAAGGGGGCCGGAAATACAAGCCCAACTGTAAAGTACAACTGAAAGGAAAAACAACAACTGAAAAGGGAAAACTGCAGCGACGAGCCGTCTTCCGGAAGTCCCACCTGAAGGGTGGGTACAGATAGCCTCCACTGCTCCTCGGGTCCACCTAACCGCTCCGAGTACGTCCCGCCCAGTGGTCCACCTCCAGGTACTGTCCTGCTCCGCACGCCTCCTCCACGATCAGCGCTGTCCGTCGTCTGCAACCAACACCACGAAGTGCGGGCATAGCCCGTGCAGGGGTGAGTATAAGCTACTCAGTAGGGACCCCGAGACCCCCGAAGGTCTCCCGAAATCCACAAAGGATAATCCACAAAGGAAAGATACAATCAAGAAGTAACATCTGACACGGCTTAGGTATATGCCCATACATATACCTAAGTCTTCAATTCCCGTTCGGCTCCAACGTCCGAGCCCAAGCACAACCCAGTCCACACAGGAAAGCAAAACGTATACCCACGCAGGATAGAGCAACACAATCCACAAAGGAGAGTAAACAGTAAATCCACACAGGATAGCTCAACACAATCCACAAAGGAGAGTAACACAAGATTCAGCTCACACATGTATACTTTTTCGGATGAAGATAAAGATGATCATTGAACCATCTAATTCGTCGGACCCACGAAGGATCGATAGGTACTAACCTTGCAGTGACCCACACAGGATCGGGCCCACGCTGGACCTGTAGAAGTTGGCTCACACAGAACCGTTGAGAGTTGACCCACACAGGATCGGGCCCACACAGGACCGGGCCCACGCAGGACCTGTAGGCGCTGGCTCACACAGAACCGCTGAGTGCTGACCCACGCAGGATCGGCCCACACAGGATCGGGCCCACACAGGACCGGGCCCACACAGGACCTGTAGCACTGATCCACGTAGGATCGCTGAGTGCAGTAGTCGTCGCAGTCCGCTGAAGATCTCTGCACAGTCGTCGCCGCAGTCCACTGAGGATCTCTGCACGGTCGTCGTCGGAGTCCACGGAGGATCTCTGAACAGTCGTCGCCGCAGTCCACTGAGGATCTATGCACGGTCGTCGCTGTCGAAGTAGCAGTCGCAGCCAGCACTAGGGTTCCCGCACACAGCAAGCTCGTTCGGGAAGGTCCGCTCCACGAGCCGAGAGGCTGATACATCAACTGACACGAAGTCCGAAGTTGATGTATCCAAAAGTTCCGTATCGTCAACAGGAACTCAACGTCGCAGACGGCGCGTCAATCGGACCCCCGGTCTGAGAGATATTGGCATTTTTCGTCCCAGGGGCCCGGTTGGTTTTTAAGGCAAAACCAACCCGACCACACTCCACCTGCGTCGAAACCTCGGGAGGAGTATTCCAAAAGATCCGTCTCACTTAGAGGAATTCAACAAAGCTGACGGCACGTCAATCGGACGTCCGTAGCTCAAGATATGAGTGTTTACGCTCCGAGGGCCCGGTTGGTCTCGTGTACGAACCAACCCGGCCGAACTCAAAGTATTCTGAAACCTTGAGTGCGATATACCAAAACGACCGTCTTGATCCAAGGATCGCGTTTCCGCTGACGGCGAGTCGTTTGGAGGCACGAAGCTCAAGATACGGGCGTTTGAACGAAAACGTCCGAAGATGGGGGGTACGGGCCCGGGCCGACCCGGCCCGACCCCCCCTGGGTCGGCCCGAACCGGGTCGACCCGACCCAGGTCCGACCCGGCTGGCCCGGCCCGGCCCGACCAGGGCCGGTCCGGCTCGGCCGGCTCGGCTTGGCCGAGCCGCGGGCGCTGGCCCGCGTGCGGGCCGCGCTGGCGAGCCGCGGACGCGCGGAGCCGCGTCCGCCCGGATGAACCGGACCCGCGCGCCGCGGGTCCGTTTGGCCGCCGCCGCCGCGGCTTCAGCCGCGGCGGATTTCGTCCGGCGTCGCTCCGGTGGCCCGTTTTCTTTCCTGTCTGCGCCGTTGCTCCTCCCGGGATCCGTTCTTTACTGCGGGATCGTCAAACGTCCGCTGCGGCACGTTCCGTCGTCGACCGTCAAATCCGCACAAAATGAAGAACGGCGGAGGGTCGTCGGGCCGTGTTCGTTCGGCCCGCACCCTCCGCGTTAGAGATAAACAACCGGGAGAAAAACGATCAACACATGATCCAACAATTTTAATTAAAATAAAATTTTTCATTGAAAACCGGATTTTTTATTTTCAAGAACGTTCACGAGAAAATTAAAAAGGGGTAATTTTCCAAAATGAATCCCTACCTTGATGAGCGTCGTGCGCGGGCGTTCTTCGCGGAAGTGACCGTCCCGGAAGAGATCGATCGTCGCGTCATTGCGGGGAGGCGTCGCCTCGTCGCAGATTCCGGCGTTGAGTCGGCGAGCGCGAATGGTCGGTGATCGGAGATCGGAGATCGGAGATCGGAAGAACGTCTCGGGCGAAGGCGTCGTCGATTTCCGGGTTCGGCGTTCTTCGCGTTCTTCGCGTTCTTCGTGTTCTTCACGAGGGAGAAGAAGTTGCGAGGGTTCTCCCAAATCTTCTCAAGCGCAAATAACCAGAGGTTAAGCGTTGGTCTTATTTTATTATTACGCCAACGAATTTGAAAAACTGGTTAAGAAACGATCCATCAATTCGTTGAATTAATTCAACGAAAGAAACGACCCATTTAATTCACGAAATAAACCGCCCAATTAAATGTTCTGTTAAGAATTTAGAAAACGCGTCGGTTGACTTTCATTAAGACGGGTTTTCACGGGTGCGTTTCTTAGCGGAAAGAAATGGCGGGGCTCGTGCGGGCCCCACCTCACAAATATCCTACCAAGGGGGTAGGATATTTCTGGATAGCATCCTATCCAGTTCAACTCAGTTCAAGCCTCCTTTAAGTGGCTTCAAGTGGTTTCCAAGTGGCTTAAGTGAAATAAAATAAAGTTGTCGCAAAATTATTTTATTTCTTAACTTTAAGCCCGAAAATTAAAAACCACACCCGAGAAAACGCAACACCGGAAGAGGCGTTTCTAAGCGAATACCGGCGCTGTGATTTCATCGGTGCCCTCAGAATTCGATTCCGGGCACCGGTTCAAAAGTTAGAAAAACCCGCTCGTCCGTTCACTGAACGTACCCGAGCCAAACTTCAGAAAATGATTCCAGGCACACCGGGCCTCGGAATTAGGTGCCGTCAGAAACTGCGTTCTTGTAAAATTCCAAAGAAAATTAAGAAAAAAATTTCCTTGAAATTTACGGGTCTTTACATATGTGATTGAACAATTAATCAATTATTTGTAGATGATACTTGTTTTTTATTTTGATTTTGTTGAGCTCGTGATAATCGATGCAAAGGATCACTGACCCATCCTTCTTCTTGATGAGGAGGACTTGTTCACCCCATGGTGAAGCACTTGGGTATATAAACCCTTTATCCAGATTCTCCAGTAGTTGTTTCTTCAGCTCCTCAAGCTCCACAACATCCATTCTATATGGAGTCTGGGATATTGGAAACGTCCCAAGTATAAGATCAATAAAGAATTCTACATCTCTTCTATGAGGAAGACTAAGAAATTCCTCAAGAAACACTTTATTGAATTACCTCACAATATGAATGTATTAAAGGAGTATTGCTTCCTCAGAATCAATCATCTGAGAAATATATGCATACTCATTGGGAAGTAATATCTATGCTTTGGATGATGGTTCTAAAGAAGATTCATCCACCTCATTGAACTTGTACAGAATCGGGGTTCGATTAACCATATCAAGAGTGATTTTCTTCTCATGGAAATGTATGTTCACTCTATATAAGGAAAGTCAATCCATGCCAAGAATTGCTTCAAATTCCATGAGAGGGAGTATGGTGAGGATCACCGGGAAGTTAAATCCACAAATTATGACAGGGGAGGAGTTATATTCAAGGTATGAAATAATTTCCCCATTTTTTGTTCACATAGACATCTTTATGTCCATTATTTGTGGTGGTGTTGGGATTGTTCAATAAAACCTTTGAGATATAAAATAATGTGTATAACTATAATCAAAAAGTACATTCTCTATTTGTGAATGAATAACAAGTGTAACTGTCACAACGTCGTTGTTGGGGTTCACATCGGTGGTAGTGATGGAAAAAAAGCACCCCCTTTCTTCCTTGGAGGTTGTTGGTTTCCATCAAAAACCTTTGGCTTAGGGCAATGGTTTTCAAAGTTCTCTGTTTCTTTCCAATTGAACAATGAACAACATGTTGAGGGTCAAATAGAGAATTCCTATCCTCTATCACAACAGCGGGTTTTTCTTGTCGGCAGTTAATGGATTTGTGCCCTTCTCTTCCACACCTGAAGTATTTCCTCATCCACTTCAAGAAATTTTAGGGGTTCTTTTTTCCTCACCTTTGTCAAGTGGGGTGATGGATTTTCTAAGCACTGTTGGATTTATCCATCAGCCTAACAGAATTAAATCCACCTTACACTTCTTATCCCCATGATACCCCTAAGACTCGTTGATCTCCATTTCAACCTTAAGGGTACATTGGACAATTTCTTCATAGATCTTGAATTCATGGATCACTAGGGATTTTTGTAGCCATGGTTTTATCCCACCAAAGAAGCGGTTAACCTTTTATTTGAGGGTAATGAAAAAATTGGAGGCATATCGTGCAAGCCTTGTGAAGTTTTCCTCATACGCTCTGATGGATTCGTTATCTTTTTTCTCGAGATCAATGAAGTCACTTTCCATCTTAAGTTGGAGGGTGCGAGGAAAATATTTATCAAAAAAAAATTATGAAATAATTCCATTCCAACACCTTGATCTCTTCCTCGGGCTATATATTTCATATCAGTGTACATCATTGATCAGATTCATCCTCCATATGATAAGAATCCAAAATAACCTTCTCTTGTTCAGAACATTGATATATGGAGAAGATCTTCTCAATGGAGTTGATCCATTGTTCTAAAATGAGGGGATTGGATAATCCATTTAAAGTATGAGGCCATTGTCTCATGAACCTCCCAATTGTGACCTGTTCTTTATTAGGGGGTTGAATGTTCCTCTTGACCAGTGTTTCTATTCACAATTCGAGTTAACTGAGAGAGTATCGTGAAAAAAATTTCGATTACAGCTCCCATCAGATTGGGAATCCCATTAGAATAGTCATCACATTGATCCTCGCATCGTTTGTTAGCTAGATTCCTCCTATTATAGGCCATTGGCTGGAATGAAAGGAATGTTTGGGGTAACACATAAAGGATAATCCAAATTCAAAAATTTATGACTTATAAATTACTTTTATTTCATTAACTTATGAATTTATAGGCTTCAATCTATGTTTTCCATGATCAAATTCACAACATATATTCTTAGGTGCATTTTTTTATTCCGTTAATGATGGTTCGTACTAAGATTATGAATTTCCAAAACCATATCCTATAGGAGTGTAATAACAAAGAGTGAAACAAGGCCTATTTTCGTGCACTAGTTCTTGTTTGAGTCTATCTAAAAGTGGTATTTTCAAGTTTTACCCTTATATACATCTGTACCAGAGCCACCTCTACCTGCTCACATCCTGACAGGGATGTAGTTTCTTAATAAACCACTTACTCAATACTCACCAAAATTTAGGGATGTTTTTTTACACATAGTCTTATCCCTATGGATTTCACTAGGGTTTCAAATCCTAATTCCAAAAATAACTAAACCTATCCTTTTATACCAACTATAACAACACTTCTCTTTATTATACACATAAACATAATTTATCACATAAAATATTCACTGGATATAACATAAAAGAGTGATATGTCTAGTGTATTTGGGGCATAGAAACATTACATAAAAACTTAGAACATAAAACACAACCTCTTTATTGAAAACTCTCTTTACATGACCACTACATTTCCTCATACTTAGCATTGCATGGGATAACCTGAGAACATGTATAAGAAAAGGGTGAGCTATAAATCATGGTAAGGGAGTAAACAAGGCATAAAACGAATAATTCAATACATGTTAGGAAATAGGAATATAAAATGAGCATAAGAGAGACATGAATATAAAGGAATGATATATCATGATTATCATAACATGTAAATGTGGCGAAAACACTTAACATAATATTTTCCTGAGCCAAGGCTCATTGCACATGGGATATGAGTAAACCCTCATTGAACTTGTATTATAATTAGTAAACATTCGTTTCAATTGAATTATCATGATTACATCCTCATCAAACTTGAAGTATCATTATATTAATCTTTACCCAATTCATTAGAACGCTATTAGGGTGCACCCTTCTTAATCATTTCTATTCATGCATAAGTGTTCCACATAGATCATAAAAAATGGATTCATTAAAAATCATAATTTATTCCAAAATTAAGGAATGTGGAATTAATAAATAAAACAATATAATAAATATTTAAATGTGAATAAATTTGAATACCCATGATAGATAAATGGGCATGGTATTCACTACACATTGGCTTTGGCTCGAAAAAATCATGGTGTAATATTTGTAGCATAACAGTGTGACATAAGGATTCATAAGAATGGTTGATGAGAGATTAAGGGGTTTCTCATAATATTTACATAAAATGGACAGTAATGAGGTCATATAGATACATTTCCCAACATATTTAATGGAATTTATATGCCTAATATAAAATAATTTCTTGAATGTAAATAATAAGAGAGAAATTCCATACATAATTTTGGCAAGGTAACCGGTGTACAATGGTGGAATTAATGAGAGATAAAGTGGTATATCATCATTAAAACATAATTAGTGATGTATGGGAGAGGTGATAAATCATACCCCAACATTTTTATTTGAAAATACAAGGGTATAGAAGCATAAAGAAACTTGGGAAAAAATGAGAGTGGAAGAAATCCCTTACTTGGAAGTGTGATCCCAAAGGCTTGGGAGAGGCATAAGAGAGACATATTGTGAGATTGGGGAACCTTGAAGTGATTATAGAGGGATTAGGGCATAGGTTAGTTGAGATAAAAATACTTTTAGTGAAGAGGAAGTGGGTTCCTAGGTGGGTCTATATAGGAAATGAGAGGGAATTATTTTTTATTTAGGTTTTGGACACCACACATTAAACTAATAAAAACCACAAACCATCCAATGGTTTTTTTCAAATGGTACTAGAAAAAAAAATTTATAAGTTCAATTTCCTAACTTCTTAAAATATTATGGTTGCTTATTTGGAGTTGAGTCACACTCTCAAAGAAATCATTCTAAAATGAAAATGTCTTATAAGTCTTGGGGGTTCCACTAAGGCTTTGTAAAATAAATCAAATAAACCTAAAATTGCATTATTTTAATGTAAAAACATTTATTGGCCAAAAATCACATTTATAGTACTATATTGCATCACTATTGGGTCAGTATGATGTCCTAAAACTCATTATAAAATTAAAGGGTATTTAATTTTTACCCAAAAATTTGATTGTCTCGGAAAATTATGAAAACTTCACCATTGGATAATTTTGACATCCTGATTCCAAAAAATAATATTAATTTTATCTAAATAATTTTCTGAATATATGAAATTTTACTTTTAGAATTAAAATCAACTTTTATTGAAAATTCATGGGTTTTGATAAAAATAGCTTTCAAGCCTTAATAAATATTACAATTGTATTCATAAAGATTATACAATCATTTATATATAATAAAAATTAATTTAATAATAATATTTTAATAAAATATTATTTAATTAAAAAATCCATTAATTCATCAAAATAGTTTTTTAATTTAATATTAACTAAAAATACTATTTCTGCATTAAAAATTATTAACAACGTAATAATAAAAAACTAATACATACTCTTTATTATATAAAAAGATAATGCACATACTTATTGTGCTAGAGTCTTGTTACATAACCCCTTAAAACACCCGCATAAGACGTAAGGGTAAGGTGTGCGATGGATATAGACTCTTGGGATGGATCGAATAACATTACTCAAGTGGTAATCTCTATTAACTTCCACTTCTCTCATAGGTAGTTCTGTTCAAGCTTAACGTGTTGAAGCTTGGCTTAGGATTGGTTAACAGCGAAGCCCAGTGATTCCAGATCCTTTCCGAGATCGGAAAAATGGGCCTTGTACAGAGAAAATCTGCTGGATGAATCCATGGATTACTTTATTTGAGTAAATTTGATTTGTTAAATCCCAACATTTATACTAATCATGTGATCACTATTCAATGACTATATTATAAATAGTAACAATTTTTAACGGTATTTTGAAATCCAAAAACATAAAACCAAGGAATTGAAAATGTTTTATATGATCATTTTACATAGTAATACATTTAAATAGATCGAGAGGAATTTTCATTGAGAAATGTTTTCATTGTTACATACCCCCTGTATCAGAGGGCACAAACATAAATGAAAACAGCATCCCAACATTATACATATTATTTTACTCAAAATAATGGTAAATGAACATAAAAATAATACACAAAAATTAAATACTAAAACATGGAATACAAACATATTGATCTCCCAATGTGTTGATAACATATACAATTACAAAATAAATTAAACTAGAATACAATGAGTCTCTAATACTAATCAGATCCATACAATGTCCAAAAGATCGTATATCACCATATTTTTCACTCTCATCCAAGAAAAAAGATTAAAACCAAGCTTAAGCATAACCTATACCTACATGATGTGGACATCTACTCTCGTACCCATCTATAATGGCAGACTGAGTAGCGTTCTATTAAAACCCAGTATTACACCACCAATGTATTACCTAAATATAAGTAGTCTATAAATAGTTAATTCATAATATTAAAAGATAATAAATTTTATTACAACCATTCGAAATATTTAATATAGAAAATATAAAAATACATAAAAACAAGGGGTCGGGTTCACCCCAGAAATATTACAAACCTAGTTTGTCTAGTTCCATGATGCCTCTAAGCACATTAGAAAAAACTTGTCATCCCTCTCTTGACTAGGGTTGATATATATATCTGGGGTCCAAATTGGATACTGGGGGTAATATATTCATCCTTGGGTCCTTGAGACTATATTAGGGCCATGTTCACACCATTTTTAATAATAATACTTGGAATCCACACTTTGGGCATACCCACATGAGGTTTAATAATAAATATTAGGGTCTAAATGGGAGACGTATTTAACCCAGGTTTATCAATAAATCTCGGTGTCCATATGGGGGGTATTTTTACACTGAATTCACCATTAATTCTATGAAATTAAAAAATAATATTAAAATGAAATTTAAACATAAAAACATTTCCATGGCACAAAAAACAAATGAAACAAGGTATACGGGGTCATTTAGTTTTTCCATTCCAAAACAAACCCATTAACATTAATCAAAACCATTCTGAAACCCATTTTATATTTGAGGTCATAAACCATTCCAAACACCTTTTCAAAATTCAAAAGACATGCAATAAATTAACTTTTTATATTTTCAGTCAAACAAAAACCCATTTCCATTTCCTTTACAGTTTTTAAAAAAACACACGTTTTAATGCCAAAAAATTATTAAAATCTGTATAAACATTTAACAAAAATAATCATTTCCAAAACCCATTCACAAAACTGAATTTTTAATTCCATTTTAAAATACCGAAACAAATCAATCATTCCAAAACACATTAACTATTTAGAAAACATATTCGACCCAAATACTAAGGAACTCCACTGGGGTAACCTTTTCCAAAGGTCTGAACATGTTTAAGTTTGATTAAATTGATCAAAGTACATTATAAAGCATTAAATATTAAATCATTTAAAGTATGGAGAAGCCAAAATAGACACAAAACTAATTCATGTATGAGATACTAGAATTATAAAGGTTGTGATTAGGGAAAAACAACCATTTTGAAAGTATTCAAATAAATTATCCAATGGCTAACAGATTTTCCCAGGCTTGTTGGAACCCATCCATCATCACCTAGCATATGTGATCCTTAAAAAATACCAAAAAATATTAAATAATTATATTTAATACATTATTATAAATTTAACTACTTAATTCAAGTAATAATATATGACTAAAATAATTCTGGATCTTGAAACATTCAGGTTCTTCGATCCAAAATGTGTTGACCACCGTCGGCACACTCCTGCACCTAAAACAAGGAAAATAACCAAATAAAAACAATATATATAATTTTAAAATAAATTAAAATTGGGGTGAAAATTAAAAAATTATAAATAGTGAGATACCTAGATGAGTTTCCGAGTATCTTAGTTCAAATGGAGTCTCAGAATGTCACCATCCAAGGATAAACAGAAACCTATTGTGAATCGGGATTTCCCCCATACACCAATGGAATAAAAAATGATATAATATATAGAGAAGAGAAAAATAAGAATATATAGAGAAATATATTAATAGAGGATTATAAAAGGTGATATATACCTCAAATCAGTGATTGAAACCAAAAAATACACCTCCATGGTGAGTACTGAATAAGGGAATAGTAGGGGAAGAAAATTCCTTCCAGGTTTGGGAGAAAGAAAGAGGAGAAGGGTAAACCCTATATAAAAAACGAAGGAGGAAATGGGATATTGTTTTCCCATGAATACCCCCAACAGATATCTAGGGATCCCAAGAAAAATTAATGGACTTTGGTCGGACAATAAGGGAGATGGTAGTGGGCCATCATCTAGATGATGGCTATAGGATAAAACCAATATGATACCCAAACACCCAGACCTTGTCCCATAACTTACCAAACCTCTAGGTTTATCACATTTCCTCTATTACATATTCAAAAATACATGTTTGATCAAGCTAAACACTTTTTATTTGATTCTGATGCCCAATTCAAAATTTTTCACATCCACTAATTGGAAATTCAATTTCTCTTTGAATTTAAAATAATTCATCTACCCATGAGTATTTTCTAACTCCCCACCATGACACTTCCCTTCCATGAAAATACTAAAAGGTCATATTCCAAAACCTATGTTTGTATTTCATTATTTAAATTTTGTTCTATTGACCAATGTTCTCTCCCAAAAAACATTAATCATTTTTAAAGAATGACCCCAAATTTTAAGTGATTAAACTCTGAATCCAGAAGACAATACTCACAGCCATCACCAAAATACTAGGAAGATTCTTTACTGAGGTCATCAGGCTCAACACATGATCATGTCATCACCTGATTGATCACACAACCTATGATTCTACCTACTAAGTGGTTTTAATTATAAGATCGAATTTTACTACTTTGGGATTTATACCTTTATAAATGCCTATAAAAATACAATATGTATTAATATTGGATAAATGGAAGGTTTTCATACTTTCCATGCCCAATCAACTTTGGTAATACTGACCAAATATGGTACAACTCCCAATTTCTAACTCTAAAGAAAAATAGATGCATACTTGGAGTCCATTAAGAAGTACATATATGTTTGATTTTCCTCGAAATCCTTCAAAAAACCCATTAAAGAATCTTTATACATCCCATAAAACATTATATATTTGGTTACCCTTTGAGAAAGTATAGTTTGACATCGAAATGAAAGATGAAACACCTCTAGAAAAATTTCTAAAAGATACTTGACTACACTAATGGATCTATTCCAAATTCACCCAACCATAGTGCTATAAATGTTTGAGGTACCATTTCACCATTACAAAAACTCACTAAGTTCCATATGTAACACATAGTTTAACATTATAATCAAATTATCTATTGACTAGACCTTCCATTGGTCTCTACTGGGATCTCATAAATTCCCAGAACTGATCACATTTTGGCCATCTTATGACACCCCGAGCCTAACATCAACAATAATAATCTAACTTTAGATGATTTACAACCAATTTGATCATATAACCCATACTATATGAGACACATATTTATTATCTATACTATATTAAAAAATTATAAACATAAACACCTATATTATCTCCCAAATCAGATTATTGGCTGAGTAAGCCCATTCTATCATTTTTATGAGAACTGATACAGTAAAAAACTAACACATTTGGTTTGTAAAATATTGAACTCTTCTTTAATCCCATGATCGAACATCCCTAATCAAGGAAACTGAACTTATTTCCATTACATTCTTGGTTATTGGCATCCATTTTTCTTCAGACCTATCAACCAACCAATCTCGCAAAACCACAACCCAACTTGCATGGAGTTGTACCATCCTCAACTAACATAAGAACCCAACTATAGGATCACCATTTTTATTGCCTTAATATATAAAAGCTTAAACACCATGTCCCATTTCTTATCTATCCCTAAATTTGAGGACTAGAAAATGCGAACCCATGAATTCTTGGGGTCCAAGATGAAAAGTAACTCAACTACCCATTCCCGGCCCATGGGAACATCATCCTCATCCCCCAATGAATATCAATTTATAATCAGATACACCAAACTCAATATTCCATTTATTCAATCACCGCCACATGGTTTTACATAAATATCTACTCCTCCACAACCTTAAGGGTTCATAGATAAACCACTGTGCTACTCCTCCCAAGCCATGCTCACAACACCATATGCAGAACATTACGTTAACCAAATCATGGATCACCAGTTTTACTACCCCTAAGCCATTTAAAAATATCCCTATTCATATGGGATCTCTCTTGATTCATCCAAATCATCAGTTCACCATGCCCACTAGCATCTCATCAAAATTTCCTTCAATCCTTGGCCTACTATGTATCATCCACCAATCTAAAACTCCATGATTCCCATCCAAAAACTATGTGGGATAACTATATTTCCTTCAAAGGTAGTGGGTTTACTATATCATACCACTTTACCACACCACACCTCTGTTGGAAATCCGTGGAATTTAGTTCATACCAAACCAAATTGTTGAACATCACTGAACAAGTGTGACCATGTCTCTATCAAGTCAATGCAACACAACAAAAATCAGGACAAAATCTCATCCAAAACTAAAATAACATATTAGTTATACCATGTCTCACCAGAAAAGACTACTGAAAATTAACTTACTACATGTTTTCTCTAGACATTAAAAGTACTCTGGTAATTACTCTTTATAATGGAACTTCCCATATTCCATTATTTACCTCGCCATCACTCACTACATGAGTGTTGTTTCCGAACAACTTGAATCCAGCTATTCCCTAGGGTGTGTCAACCTCATCCAAATTATTAGCTTGCACCTAGTTCCATTCCATCCCCACTAACATATTCCCATTCTCTCACCCCATACAAAATGTACCTATAATAACAGGGTTAAGCACCTGAATAGTCATGCCCCTATGGGCCAGTTTTTATTCCATAATGCTATCACTCAAGGTTATTCCTCATTCAAAACTAATCATAGAATTACTATCCATATAATTTATTTAAGGATTCAGCTCATGTGCACTTCTCATACCCTAAATCACTAACATGTGCCTCTTGCCTAAAGTCACCACCAACCAAGATCCATACCCTTTTTTGGGATACCCCTATTGGAGAAAGATACACCAATAAACTAGTGTTTAGGAAAAAATATATGTTATACAAGTATTCCAACTAGTCCAAAGGTTAGGTTTCTCATTAGGGTTACAAGGTCCGACAACATCTCTCTACCAATTATTTGTAAGGTTAAAACTTCTACCCAACTTGAAACGGTGCCCATCTCAAAAATCACCCAGCATCAACACACTAGACTACACGCAATATGGTCTCAAACCATAGAATTCAATCCAAAATATTATATTGAATAATCTATATAAACTCATTTTTCATTATTCACTTTGAGGTATCACGTAGATAATACATTGCATGCTAAACCACCCTCCATAATGGCACCAATTATTAGTGAGCATCTTCCAAATAGACTACTCCATTGAGAATCATAACTCACTTCTCAAATAATTATATAACCAACAACATCATATAATATGGTTAATAACAAGGGGAACATAATACATAGGGTTCATTTATATATAATTCCATTCCATGCGATACAAAAAAAACACCATATAGGTTATCACTGACACTTTAAATAACTTAACCATCACCAAAATCACCCCCAAGGGGTTCATCTCTTCGACATTGAACTCCATTAATAACATCCCAAGGTCTCTAAACATCCCATTATGATGGGACCATACCACCACCATTTTCATATTATCCATAATACATACCACTAGAAAACAAATCATATACATATTGACCCATTTTAGTATAATTCTACCATTAAATTATATATGAAAACCATATATGTGTAGTTTTTGACACATTGAATAATCGATCCTTGGTTTTCAATGAAAACACACACACTAGAAGGAATATATCATGTGAATCTCATGTTACTAATATGATTAATGGGATGCCTCTTACCTCTATAGGCCAAGTTCCAATGTCTAATAACTAGCCTCTTTTTAACATGAAAAGATCCAAATTCAATTTACCAAAAATTATAAATTTAAATTAGGTTTTTCATTGTGTGAGGTGAAAATATTATAAAATTTAATCCAAAAATACAATAACATCAATCCCATAATCATAGAAACCTACAAGTACATCGGTAAATGTGTTCAAGAAAGACTAGTATGGTTGCCATTACAAGCTATAACACATTCTGGTATTTATTTTCAACCAACACTCAAAATAGTAGGGAAAAAAGAAAACAATCTCTATTGCCACTTTCTAACACATTGCTAACATGGAAAACTAAAGGGTTACCAGATAAGAAAAATTATGCATGACCTTATGTGCACCGCCCCAAATTCCACAGGTTCCGACTAGTCGTGTGGTTCTAAGAGGAACACTATAGAGTCTATACCCCATGCATTAGAGTTAAAAAAAATAAACCAAATATATAAAAATATTACATATACTAATATATAGAATACAAACATATCGATCACCAAATATTCTGATAAAATTAAAAAATAAAATATGAAATATAAAAATAAATATGTCGAGGCTCTTATGGTACTATAAGATATACAACACTGTAAACTTCTAATATCACTTGATCTTACATGTTTATCCAACCAAAATCATGACCCCAGGACTTATCCCAACCTATACCAACAAAAATTGGATGTTTTCTTGGGCACCCATCTTTAATGGTGGGCTGAGAAAGGAGTGACTATAAGTAAATATTCCACCACTAATGTAATCCTAATATATAACTAGTCTATAAACATTACATGTTCAAGTGATCAGTCTTATATTTACCATTACAAACATTTAAAATATTCAAATCTTGGAAATGTAAACATACACCAAAATCGGGGGCTTCGGGTTCACCCCAATAATGATACAAACCTTATTTAACCAGTTTCAAGGTGTCTTTAAGTATATCATGAAAACTATGCTAACCATCTCCTATATAGGTGTTATATACCCATCCCTAGTCCAAACTGACACCTAAGAGTAAAATATACATCCCTAGTATCCAAATCCCAATCAACAGTCATGTTTATCATAGTTTTAAAAATAATTCCTGACATCCACCTGAGGGTCATGTTCACATCAGGATTGAAAATAAATATTGGAGTCTACCTAGGGGCTATGTTCACTCTAGGTTTAAATTATGGAAACCCATAAAGGATTTTTTTCACCCCAAGTAAACAATCAATGCTATGAAATAATATAATAGAATTAATATATAAATTTTATATAACATCATCATAATAGAACCCAAAGTAAACTAAACAAGGAATAAGGGGTCATTTAGCTTTTCCATTTAAAAAACAATTTTTTATTAATCAAGACCATTCCAGAATCCATTTTAAACTCAATTACAAATGTTATTATCAAATTATTTCAAAACTAACAAATAATTGAAATCAATTAATATTTCTCAATTCCATTTCAAACCAAAACCCATTTTAATTATAATTACCTTTTTAAAATATATTTCAAATTCAAAGCATTTATGGAAACCATTTCCACTTTCAAGGAAAAAACATTTGAAAAACCCATTTTAAAAATTATTTTTTATTCAATTTTAAAATACAATAATTAATCATGAATGAAAGAGCATAATAATTATATCAAAAACCCATATTTACTATATTAATAATGCAATCTATTAGGGTTAACTCATCTCACGGTTCGAATAAGTGTAAGGGGTATTATACTAAGGTAAGGAAATTATAAATAATTTAATTGTACATCATGTATATATTTGAGAAGTCATAATAACCATACAATACATAGAACAAGATGATTCTAAAATAAAATGGATCAAGTATAGGTATCACCGTTAATTTTGGAAGCATTACAAATTTATCTCTATTGGGTGACAAATTTTCTATGGTGCGTAAAAACCCATCTAGCTTCATCCAAAGAACCAGAGCCCCAAACTCAACAATAATAATCTGAAATAAATAATTATAATAAATTATTAATTGAAATACTTAATAAAATTATAAATAGAAACCTAAAACTGAATAGCTTATTTAAAATATCCTACTTTCAAGCCATGAGGTGTCAGCCATCCTTAGTGCACCCCCAAACATATATTAAGCTAAATCCATTACAAACAAAAATAAATAAATTGGAAAATAAATTTAAATTTTTTTAAAACCATAAAAATTTTCAAATGAATATGTATCCAGTAAAATTAAAAAAATAATTGGGGTTTTTGAACACCCTTATACAACGTTGCATGAAATCGCCATGTTAATTCCGAGATTCCACCATGATCCTTCTGAATCTACAAAAAAAAACCTATAAAAAGAATATTATAAGTAGAATCGATAGAGAATGATATTAAAAAAGTTTATAGAATGTGATACATATCTCAAATAGGCCTTTTAAGTAACAAAAAACCCCTCACTAAGTCTTGAAGAAGAGAACAATGGGGAATGAAAACTACTACCACACATGGGAGGAACAAGGAGGTGAAGTGGATACCCTCTATGAAATCTTGAGGGGGATAACAATCATTTTAACCCTCAAATACACTTATAGTATATCCAGTAATAGGCCACCAGCTAGATAATGATCCAAATAAGAATTATTAGTGAGGGGTTGGCTCACAGGCTATCTGGTGGCTTACCAGTGGCTGGCTGGTGAATACAAGTTTCAACCACCCTGCTACCCAGCCTCCCTAACCTTCTATCTGTGCTTCCAAAACTGCTTGTATTATCTCTAGATCTTCATTATACATTAAAAAACACCTGTTTGAGTTTTTCAAAATCTCTGTATATGATTTTGAACCCCAATTCAAAATTTGTATCTTCCACTAATAGAAATTTACATTTATGATGAATTTCAAACCACCAATCAATTAAAGAGGCATTAAACATGTATTGTATATTAAAACTATAAGTCAATTTGTAGCTTACAAGGGTTAATAAATCCTAAATATAATGGTATGTATCATGTTGAAATGTTTTTAGAAGAATAAAATTCATCAATCATATCAGAAAAATTTTATGAACTCTAAATATTCAAAATATAAATATACTCATGTTATGGATCTCGACACATGACACAAGACACTCATGGAAAATATAAATGAAAAGAATATTTCAAAAAAATATAGAATCCCATTAGGTTAGGAAATGTATTCATTTTGAATAAACCGCTTTCATATGAGTTTTATTAGTAATAAAACTTCCATAAATGAAAATATTCTAAATTAAGAAATTTAATCCATTAACTAATAATTTAAATCTATATATATTAAAATTAACATATTTACCAAAAATTACATGATGGATTAAATTTCCCAGAGTATTCTATTAAGTTGATGATCCTAAAAAAATGTTTTCTCCACATGGTTTAATACCTTGATATGGTGGTGAATCAGGGTATTTCAGATTATAAATAACAACTATTTAAATATTTTTTCATCATTAAACAATGTCTTCTTCTCTCTTTTTATAATAGTAAAATAAAAACTTAAATTACAGATTAAGAATGTAAGAAATATTTTACATGGTTCACCCTTATTGGGTTATCCCAAGGGGAATTCAAAGGGAATGTGTCAATGTAACGGAATCACTAAAGCACGCTGTTATTTTAATGATTATAGTAGATTCACATTCTCTCTTGGTTTAAATTTATTTACCCTTTATAACTCATTTTCCTCTCAACTAATGTAAATGTATTTCTCCATGAAAATATTCATCTAGTGATCTGTATCAACTATAATTTGTTTCTCAATATAATAGGTCTGACATAAAAATCCAAAATCTCATAGATATGAAATCCACTTCACTAAAAACATCTTCATCATGAAAAAGTCTTTCATGAAGTGTTCTTTTTCTTGAAAGAAAATTCCATGTATTATCTTTATAGAAAACTCTTCATTATGCACTATCTACATGGGATCACCATCATGGGACACTTAATTCAAGAACCAGAATTGGAAAATATCTCTATATACTTCCTTATATTAATCACATATATATACTCTATACATAGACTGGATTCCCCACAAACACCTATCCATGAATTCCTCCTTATAAAACTTCATTTTAATTCAAAAAGGTCATCACAAGATATCCTCACCTAGAATTGTGTACTTCATTCTTGATTTTCTAAAAAACTCAACCTTATGGGAAAAATGATAAGGTCATTTCCTGGTATCCTCACTTAGATCCCTTGTGAATTAATCCTTCACATACTAATAGACACAAGACATTATCCATGGACATCCTTCATTTATTTATGTAAGTTTTATTAAGTCATAAAAATAATAATAAAATGGATTCTATAAAATCCATACATAGTATGAATACTTATTATTCATAAATCATTCCCTTTACATTTTCTATGATGTCTTTATACAACTAAAAATGAATTCAGATCAACTTTTTGAAGTAACAATGGAGGATAAATATTATTCACTTGTCCTTTTATGACTAATATTTATCCTCCATTGTTAGTAAACCTAAACATCACTCCTTAATGGTTTGTAACAGGAGGAGAAACATTATTATACCATAGATAATCTCCCAATTGGAGTTCATGGTGATATTTTATAACTCACATAAACATGCACCATTTCAATAATTCTTGTAGACTTATGTTTTTTCCTTATTCATTTTTGAGTAGTCTTCCATTTTTGGAAAACGTCACACATGTGTGTATGATCATTTGATATTTTAGAAAGATCTCATGAACAATCATTTTTCATCATATCTTGCATGGATATTTTATTTAAATCCCTATTTCTGATGGAGTTTTACATCTGGACTCATTTGAGTCAATAAAGAGATGATTTATAAAGTAAGGTTTTCACAAGTACTTTACCAATGACATATTTAAAAATATATTGGTCGAAAGGACAGGATGATGGGATTAACACACCCATTTGAGTGGTATTATTGTATACATGATGAATATCTTATATATTTAATAAATGTTCTTGAGGCACATCTAATAATGTTAGTATCACTAAAGGTTCCCCTCATGCGTGATGATCAATAAATTTTTGAAAGATATTTTTACTTAATACAATGTTATTTGGAAAAATTTGAATTTATTCTCATCCAAGAAGATAGTCAGTACATAGAGTTTAGATCGAGCCCATCAAATTGGTTTCTTACATTCCCCTATGAATAGAATAATATCCCACAGCTTTTGGGGCCATATAAGGTTAAAAATATTATCTTTTAAGATCTTGTGTAGATACATGAATCCGAATAGTTTAGTGTCAGGCATAGTGGAGCACTATGAGTGAGAGAACTCAAAATTATTGTTTTGGGACTTAAATGTGTGTGGGTATTTCAGATGTCCATGATTGGAAATATATCTCGAAGAGGATAGATGGTGTTAACTGATAAGGATATGGCCTACCAATCAAAAGTATGATCTCATTAGGTATATGTCCTAAATAAATAAATACAGTGACATTGGGAGGTGTATATATCTCCAGATAAGGGTATGATGTCATTTGGTATATATATTGATATAGAGATATGAATGTACTGGGAATATGGCCATATAGTGAACTTATAAAACAATAGAGATATATGGATATTTCATTAAGTCCTTTAAAAATAATCTTATTTATCTATTGGAGATAGGAATCAGGTCCCATATAGTTCAATTACATAGTTTTAGGTCATGTGGCCAGACCACAATATGTCATATAACATCATTTTGTAAGGATTCATGTGCCTCAAAATGAGTGATAAGAAGAGATGGTGTTGGGAATATGCCTTGAAACATCCCTATATGATAAGTTGGGGTTACATCAAAGAGAAGGACCACTAAGAGGAATTTTTTATTATTTTAGTGGAAGGATCATAAAATATATCTAACCCCATGTGATTCAAGATCAATATGACATATTAGAGATACCAAAATAACCACCACATCACATAATCATGTTTTAATGGGACATACACATGAAATGGAATCCAGATATTGAAATTCCTTTTACATATACTAATGGGATAGGGAGGGGATACATATTTCCATAGGGATATGAGATCTTATAAAATATACAATGGGATTTCACCTTAGGGGATTCCTAATGAGACTCATCTCCCCTCCCTCTAATGGGTGTGGGAGACACTAAAGAGTGTTTTCCAGCAATAATGACTTGGGAATTACTCTATAATGGATTCCCACTCCCGTATTCCTATATATTTCTAAAATCTGAGTATGGGATTATGCATCTGTATATTATAAAAAAAGGTTAAAATGAATCCTAATTCACTTCACATTTCAGAATATTTTAGGGGGTAAGAATAACTGCCTAAAATGTGAATATTCCCACCATTCCCTATAGGATTAGGGTCTTATTTACCAAGGTGATTCAAGATTGAAAAAACATGATGAACCCATAAATTGTGGAGTTTATTTCAGTGATTTCCATTACAAAGGGATTTCATTATCAAAAGCGGGAAATAGGGTGTCCTCTGTTCTTTGAATGCATGGATTCGGTGGATATGGTGGAAGTCATCATTTAACTTATTTTGTGTTTTAACGCTGAAAAATGTAGTCTATGTGGTGTCCTATAAAAAACCCAGATGGATAAGAGATTCAAAATTATGTTGGACCCCTAGCTGGGGGATGACATATCACATGAATGGAGGATCCTGAAAGATAAAGAGTTCATGAAGGAGGGACCATTTATGGATAACGATTAAATGATACCATGAAAATCTAATCATAAAAGGGTTTGGGATTATATTATCATGTTATGAATCTATATATTATTCATAGAATTGAAATTAGTTCCCATGGGATGGCTCTCACACTCTAGTTCTCATGGAAATTGATCACATGATGGGTTCACATAGAAGAATATAGGGTTAATATTTATTTCATAGTTAGGATTTTAGAAATAGAATATTCTTCTTTCAGTTCCTACTTTGTCTCTATTTTCAAATGTTCCCTCCTCATTAATATGTGGTTATTGTTTATTTAATGTAAACGCTTTTTGAAGTGGTAGTTCAGACACATGTAAGTCAATTGGAAAATCGTGTGGTCATGTAAGTTAGCCCAAAAAGATTTATTAGGGATGGGTGATGCATTTACCCAATAAAAGGATAATGATAGTTTATAATGGTGTTATTATTTTACACATTTATTTTACTATCCCACCTTGGAGAAGTAAAAATAGTGAAGTATATCTCACATAGTTGGATGAAAATTATGAAGTCTACAAAAGTATCACATGGTAATTTTCCCTTTTCTGAATTTATTTCAAGCTAAAATAATTTGTGACTTGTCATAATCAAAACCATAGATCTATATGACTGTTTGGGCTCTATAAGAAATAAAATTGAATCATGTGAAGTGAAATACACCCATTTCATATACACATGTGTTTTATGAGGCCAATACATTCCCCAAATAACCTAAAATTTTAGTTTTCAACTTCAAAAACCTTTTTATTAGAAATTAGAGAAATCTATAAACTAAACTATGTGGAAGGTTCTAAACACCAATTCGCAAGATTGGGTAACATTTTTTAGGAGTCATCATCCAATGGTGTATGAGAAGTCATATAGAACATGTAAATACAATTTTTTTTAATTGGATGTAGAGATAATTTTCTACTCAAACTTAACATGTGTTTTTCAAGTAAGGATCAAATCATTAACACTATGTCAAATTTTAGGGGATGAATTTTATTAAGGAAAAAAATCCACTCTTAAAATTGGATTCATTCTGAATGATATGTATCATATTATAATATAGAATAGGGACTACAATAAAAGATAAAATGTGGATGGATCCATAATTGTAGATCTTAATGTCACTACATATCTTGAGTGTGTAGGAATCAAGACATATATTTTTCTAATAAATATCCCTTTATATGAATCTAGGGGCCTAATTTTTAGCATTGGTTCATGGTTGGGGAACTCTATTGTGAAATCACCAATGTATATCTGACTCATACATTGTATAGGGTATATATTTAGTTTACCATGGAATCATGGATAGGGATACCTAAATGTGTCAGTATGTTTTATGGATTTTATTCTAATTCCAAATAGTGGGACCACATAGCATAGGTATCTCAATGATGTTTATTTTCATCCAGAAAAGACCCCATATTTAATAGATTAATATAATATTAAAGGAATAGGGTATCCTTATTGTTTCATAGAGAATATATACATGATAAAATTTTTTCCTAGATCAATGGACGTAGTGAGAATAGATCAATTCACACTAGAGATGAATGGTGGTCCATATGAGATTTTATATCTTTTTATTTTCACCCAAACATTTTCATTAGCTATTGAGGGAGAGGATTATTAGGAAAGAACTTATATCTTTATCATTCCACCCTTTATAGTTTTTCAACTTGAAAGGTTTTTTTCATTTTTATTTTTAAAATTCATAATTTTTCATATGTTATGGAACATGCATGCCTAGCAATGAGAGACTCATCTTTTTTTAATTCTATCTTTACAGGAATTCAAACTGGTGAGTAATATGTATATTTCTATACGTATTGTAATGGTATGTGACTCATACTGATATATCTTTTATTTTAAGACTGAATATCCTTGACCAGTATTCCTAAAGTATAAGGTTTTATATCTTTCACAAAAGTTTACATAGTTTAAGGTCATTATGTATGGACTGAAGTATTATATGGTCTTATATTTTCTAATGAATATCAAAACATATAAGAATGGCCTGATATATTCTTGTCTAAATAATGACTATAGTGCATATATAATTAAAATTGGGGATACCAAATCTATTTGATTGGTTGTAATTTGAATCAAATAAATCAGATTCAAAGGATTTTGAGAAATTGGTGGTGAAATTAAAAAATTACATGAAGGGTGACCTCAAATCATATTCAGATGATAAATTCCATTTTTATTTTTTTTCTAGAAATATAGAAGTTGGAGGTTCCTTACCTCAGGATGAGATACTTCTATATGACATTCCAAAATGAAGGGGTGCATATGCAGGGTCATATTGGGGTATATATGCATAGTCAAACAAAATGTTCCCTTGGAGTTAGTAATTTATACAAATGAAATCCATGGAATTTTAAGAAAAATAAGAAAATAGTGCATGATGTTTGTTATGTAAGGGGTGGTCATAAAAAAGGGTTTGGGTATCCTAACATATACATCATTGTTCTCTGAACATTTTTCCAAAGAAATATAAAATTCATTGCTATAATTTTTACCTAGACCAATAGATCCTTCGAGCACAGGTTATATTTTTATAGGGTTATATAGTTGACCCAAAAATCATACTGCATTTTTTTGTCACTATAACTTTTTTATAATACTTTTATATGATATAATTAGTTAGTGGAGGATTGAATTTTTCTCAGGTCACCCTTTTCAAGATTTTATCCTGAAAATTTTTGTGTCACTTCTACTAGATGTTTATGGAAATTCTATTTAGACCCTTAATAGATGTTTTTTAAGGTCAATTATCTTTGAACAAAATTTCAAAAATTCAAAGTTTTTGATTCTTGGATCATGGTGTGGAAGATAAAAAAACTCATTGTATGTATGGGTGGTTCAAAAACTAAGGATACCCCCCTATCTATAAGATTAGGGGTGATGATGATAATATAAGACACCAAACAAGGTTTCTTAATTAGAGAAGGGTAAATGGGATAGGTATTGAAGGTTGGCCATTAATAAAATTGGGATTATCAGTTATTATTTGAAGTTAATAGGGTATATAGAGGTCAGTGATCCCTCCCCTCATGATGAGATACTTTTGGTTGAGAGGGTGAAATTGGGGTTCATATGAAGTTACATATTAGAGAATAGAGTGGTGGCATATGCCACATAACATCACATGGATCTAACTCTCATATGGGTGAATGGTTACATAATATATCCCACTCTAATTATCTTAAGTTCTTTTCATAAAGGAACATTGGTCATACTGTTTAATTTCATGCGATAAGTTCTAAGAAAATGAATTTTAAGGTCATGTAATAAGGATATGTGCAATGTGGTTTACTATTATTATGAAAGGATGAAGATGTTGTACAGTTTGTATTCTTTTGAAAAAGACTAAATTGTTTATGATGAATCATGATAATTATTTCCTGAGGAAACTCACATTTTTTGTGTGTGTTATAGGCATGTTGTTTAGGTTAATCAGGGTATGGGCCCTCTTTGTGTGAACATTATGTAATATATAAGGTCCTTCCCATTTTGGATCTAATTGTTTATGATTTTTTCATAGAATCATTGGAGTCCCAAGAGATGACTGAATCTATCCTTTAGAAATGAATAGAGGTGGTCCTTCATATTGAAGTTATGTGTGTATCATTTCAAGTATACTTATAGTTTGTTTAGAGTATTAATTATCTTCTCATCAAGTCAATCCAATTCATACAACACCTTTTGGGACTCCTCATATTCAATCAATTGGTTTTAACTAGTAGTACATAGTTATGGTATAAAACCCATTAAGGGAAGAAATTACTCCATCCCATATATAAAAATATATTTGATAGATTGTGTGGTAGTATAGTTTTTGGTGTGATAGACCTTAAAAGATTGTAAAAACTTATACATCGAATATTTGTTATTTTTATCCACCATAATCTAAAGAGTGTTGGATAGAATCTAGTTGAAGGTTTTTATTCTTTAATTAACTTCTACATAGAAGCATGATGAATGCTTATAGAAGATGTTATATTGATAATATAATCCCTTAGTTATAGAAGAACTAAAATTGGTTCCACTATCCATCAATACAATGTGAGAGACACTAAACCTTGTGATAATATTTGAATACAGGAATCCAATGATAATTTTTATTCTGGAATCATTGAGTGGTATCACCTACACCTATTTATAGAAATGGTCAATTTAAATAAGGATGTATATGAACTATTGGGTTGTACCCAGGGAATATGGACCCATGACATATATTACCTATGTGGAAAATGTCCATGATTAATTAATAGTGGATAGTAGTTCTAGGGTGCTAGTGGATGGAATTGGCTTGTTCCTAACAATAATGAAATTTTCCTGTGAATTAAACACAATCTAGTGTCATATTTAGTGAAAAATATTCAAGCCTTCAATATAGTGGGAGATATTAGTTCCTTATTCAAGGGTTCCCCACACATAGGAATTAACCACTTGAATGAATGAAAGGATTTATACCACTGTGATTCATCTAAGGATCACTCTATTAAATCCTATTTTATAGAGGACATACTTTTTTATCCCATTTCTTTAACAAAATTCATATCCTTTCATTAGATATATTATGTATTAGATCAATATGGAAGGTTGGTATTACTTCTGAGGTAGTAAAATATATGGGACATCCATCCATTACTAGAAGAAATTGATGAGGACATAATATCATCGAGATCTATAAAAGTAAAAATCACATTGATTCCTCTAACTTTACATCTAATAAATTTAGCGATAACACTATAATGTTTCATTTTATTAAATATTTCATACAGGTTATGATTTTTTAAGACTATATCATCGTAGGCTAGGGCATCATCTTAATCATTTTTCAATCATGGTATGTGGGTTAGATTTGGATCCCAGGGGATTTCCATAATTTTTTCATGAACAAGATCAAACATATAGATCAAATCCACCTTTTAATAGCATATTCACCCTTAACATTCTTGACCAATGAATCTGAATCTATTATAATGTGAAAGAATTCTATTAAAAATAGAAGAGTTGTCTCCACGATAACTATAATGGATTCATACTCTACCTCATTATTAGTGAATCATTATGAAGGTATAAATAAATATTGAGAGACTATCTTAGATGAGGAGATAAACATGAAAAAAAATCAAACTGACTGTCATTCTGGTCATCTAGTCATTTCCCAATGGATATATTAAAAGTTACCTTCAAATGTATCTCCCAAATTTATGAGGGAATTTGAATGATATAGACTCATTCCCTGAGGAATTTTGTATCTATAAGTGTATATTATGGGAGTGGATACACCATAATAAAATACGCCAACATTTTTTTTAATTGGGTGCTCGGGATTTCACTTTTATACATACATTAATTAAAATTACATGTATAAATTTTTATATATAAATGTGTTTACCTTACCATAACAGTTTTGATACTTCTATTTCTGCTATATTGATGTTAATTTCTATAGATTACATGTCCTATAAAAATGATATAGTAGTTAACAGTGTATAATGAGAACCTAAAGATAACTTGAAGGAATTCTTGAACATATGTCATATGGTTTATATATATCATATCGACTAGACACATATGATGTTTGACTATTAGGTTTTGAAGGCTCATAATAATTGATACTTCTTCTCTTGAAGTTCATTCTTGGTGATATCTAGTAGATGAGATCCGAAAGACTGACCTGCCAATTGGAACACCACATGTCTTAGTTTTCATTTTTAGTTCCTATCATTGAACACCTATAATTGTCTCTTGAATTAAGATTATTGTCTGTGTGTGCTATTTGATTATGTTCTTTGATGCAACATGAAAACTATGGAATTTTTGTAATAGAAAGGTGGATTTTTTTGTGTATCATCGGTATTATTATATTGACTGAATTAACAAGATAAAATATTTCTCTTCATAAAGTAAGTGATATCTCATGATTAGTTTATCAGGATAGTAATACCATCACTAAATCCAGATTCATGGTTGAAAATTGTAAGTCCTTCATGATAGTTCAGTGAAAAATTAAGTAATAATGGATGAAAAATGATGTGAATCTAGATTTAGAGACATCATGAGACAACGAGATTATATCACACATCATGTGTTCCTAAGAAAGGTTTTCAGTACAATTAATTTTCCTTATCTCCATAGGGGCCTTAATGGGTTTCAAGACTCCACCCTTGATCTTTTAATATTATTCACTACTATCGAGAGAATGGACTTGAGGGTCACACACAAAAGCATATTCAAAATTATACTCTATTATAATGAATAAGATTATATAAAATGGTGGAACCCACTATGGTGTATGAGATGTGTGAGAATAAACAATCACCAATGGATAAATAAATTATTTACTATGTGATTTTTTAATAATAGAAATTTCATTCTTTTATTAAAATTATTCACAAGGTATTAAGTGAATACATTGAAAAATATTATATGAAAGAATATTATTTTTAATATTCAAGGATAATTTAATATTTGAAGGAATCAAAAATTATGTAAACTAATCACTTTAATCTTGTAATATATTTATTATATATTACAAGTAAGTGATAAAATTATAAATGATGTTATAACATGTTTATTTCTTTATAATTTTTTATTTATAGAAGATTTAGTGGGTGTTATATATATTGAGGATCCCGGGAACTCTTTCCTAGTGTGTAATTCTGACTATATAAGTAAGAGGGAGCTCATTTACAAGGGATTATTCATCCAACCTATTTTAAAAGACCCTATATCCTCCTTCCTTAAACCAAGATATATAAAGTCCCATTATAAGATTTTGATCTTCAATTAATGGTGTGGATCAAATGAGAAGGATAGTTTTGATCGTTGAGAAATCAAAATCATTGTCAAACCTCTACATTGGCACCCTTATTTTGATAATCGACATTCCCATGGACTCTAGAAGAATGTGTGGATGGCGTAGAGGGATCCAAGATCAGATCCTTTAAGCAATGGTTTTAATTAATTATTTTTTGATGAACTCACTATCAATATGAATGATGAAATATATAATTTTAATTTTTTTCTTAAAAAAAATCATGATAGATCTTCATCAATTATTAGGGCTCAAATCACTGGATATTTTGAATTTTACATTAATTAGCTAATGAAAATTTAAAATCCCTAACCAACCTAAATCTATCATGCACCCTAATACCAATAGTCTATCCCTTGAACACATAATGGGATATGAAATTTACATCAAACTACTATTCTATATGTCTCCAATGAGTTAATAATCCCATTAATATTAGGTAGTTGAGTATATATTTGAGTGGCTCTATGTGGGACACCACGAAGACTTCATGGTGTTTTTAATAATTTATTATGTGGTCAGATAAAATGATTAGCCTATGGAAATTATTCTCAATGTAATAATATCAAGTCATAGAATAAATCATTTTCTTACTAATACATTACATGTTTCTTTATTTTCATACATTTTTCTTCTTGTAAAGGAGTATTTCAATAAATTTCCCATGGGATACATTATAGAGGATGATTGGTTTTAATTCAATCTATACATCAAGACTGATTTATTCATAAGGTGATACTCTAGTATATTGATGAATTTCTAATAGCCCATATTCCACTCACATTGTATTCCCTTCTTCATCAATATTGGGAAGGTAAAACAATTTCTACCATATTGGTAATGAAACATATTTTAAGGAAAGACACCGCTATAATACCCTAAACTATTTGATATTTTGGGGTGTGGAACATTAATGATTACCTCTATTTTATCAAGATCAACCTTGATACCACAATGGTGAACCATGATACTAATTAATTTTCTTGATTTTACCAATAAGGTTAATATAAATGGTTTCATTCTCAAATTATATTTAAAGAGATTTCTAAAAATAATTTCACGCTCCTTGTGGTTATTCAAGAACATCTGGGACATGACAACGAGATCATCAATATAATAGTCCATGATCATTCTAAAAAGGTAATTTAATGTATGATACATTAACCATTGGTATATGGAACCAATGTTTCCTAAAACCAAAGGGCATTATGAAATAATAGTAAACCCCTTGAGGGGACCTAAAAAAAGTGTCCTCCTCATCTTCATGGATCATCTATATTTTATTATATCCTCTCTATCCACCCATGAAATAAATTTACTAGTATCATGTTGTTTCATAAAAATCTCTAACTTCTAGAGCTAGGTTGACTTGTGATTTTTTTCAAAATTGGCAGCTTGTCCTCCATCTCTAACTAATATAATATGATATTTTATAAATAGTTCTCTGATTTCATGGGATACATTAGTTTCCATTATTAAATTATGTTTATTAGTATTATTTCCCCATATTCATCTTAGTGTTGAGCCATATCAATGCTTCTGTCTTGGACTCATATCACACCAATCTCTTCTCAATGGAAGGTGAAGTATATGCCTCATGATGATCATGGAAAGATGCTACCCATATTCCCTTATCTATCACTAATTCATAGTGAGGGGATGGTAGTTGGTTTTTTAGTGTTAAATTATTATTTTTTTCTCTCTGATTTAAAGTGCAGACACCCTCCTCATTGACTAATTATGTGTGAGTTTTTTGTGCGACATTCACCATTATACCCTTTCCCCAATAAATTGGTATTTTATTCTGACAGATTGGTATTGGTGAAATTAATTGAGGCATTCCAGATGACTCATACTAAATCATCATACACATTAGAAATGTATGTGGTCACACCAAAACATAAATATTCATTGAATGATAGTCTAAATTTTATTCTATATTTCTCTTAATTTAAAGGATGATTGGTCTTAAAACCCTCATGGGATTAATGTTTCCTTTAACCTTTTCAATAGCGAGTGAATTAAATAGAGGAACATGTAAGGATATATTGACGTCTCTTTTTTATAGTGTCCCTAGTGGTGAGAATACATCACACATGTGTAGAAATGTAAGATAGACAACCTATGAGGCTTCTCCCTATATGGAGAAGAGTGAAATATTCTGTTGGGGGAAATGGTAATTGTATAAATTCAACTAGCCTTGTGTGAAATAGTTGATTTCTCCTTACAATAATATTATCTATGATTCATAGTTTTTTGTTGATATAAGTGGAAATGTATGTATAAAATATGATGAAAATCCTGCATCCCAGTTGGTTGGGATTGTTCCTCAATTTCTACTCAAGATACTACTATGGATATATCAATTATTATTCACTATTTTATAAGTGTATGATCTGGTTTAAGCACACATTGTGATATTCTTGATAACGAGTAATATTGTTTTGGCCAAGATCCCTACTTATCTCATCATTGAACCCTTATTTAAAATTTAAAGGCATGTTGCATTAATATGATGATAGTTTTCACTTATTTAGTGCATCATTTTAAGGATTTAGAAGTTGTATGACTACGATGAAATTACCAGTCAACATATGTGCTTCATATCCCCACGAAATATCATGAGTAAATAACATTATTAGAGTCCATCATTTAGGGTCATTGTTGACTCGGGAATGAAGTAAAATGTAATGAAGCATATTTTCCATAGCCGCGAATGAACACATTAGAGGAACTTCCCACAATTACCAATTATAGTCTTTAAAAACTATCCATTAATAAAAATTGTATACATTTATGTCACTTTTTTATTTTAGAGATCCCACTACTACTATGTTGGGGAACTCAATCTGGTTGCAATGCTCTCCTACCATTTTAAGAGGGTAAACATATCCCTCATGGGTTATATGTTTTTCCCTGTGTTGGTATGGGTATTATAAAAGTTAATGGAAAGATAATATAAATATTATACTCTTCTCTTTCTAGGAACCTCATATTAGGAGGTGTCTATAGGAAGAAACATGATTGGAATCTCACATTAGAAAAAAAATATCGTTATATCTATACGATTTTCTTAATTTTTAGAAGAATAATTATCTACTGGATAGGACCTCAAAGGTCATTTATCTGAAGATGAAAACACATTATCAATGCGAGGTCGAGATGATAGTAATTTTATAAAATCTTACTTTCATTGTGGTGTATAATTACTAGCTTATGATAGGGAACTGTATGAATTTTACAATGAATTTTCTAGTAACTATATATTAAAAGGTATATTGAAAATGGGAGTATATCCATGTTTGTGTGAGATATTATCATTTTTTGGATTTCTATGGTGAATTTCAGGGAATTATTATTCATTATCCTTCTGTATTTTTCCACATGGATGGCCTCCATGTTTGATATTTCCATAACATTATAATGATGTCTGAGTAGATCTTTGGGGTTTTATTGATAATAATTTTAGAGCCTTGAGGACACTTTTATCGATTAGGGTGATAATATCGGCCTCCTCCAAATCTATATGTGATTATCAATGATAGTTCTATATATAAACATCTCATTGAGGTACTGATGTTGTATATGGTCGGTGGAAACCCTCATGTATTGGGATCCTCTAAGATGATCCCTGGTCCACAATAAAAATGTTTCAATAACCATCTCTGATATTTTTTGGGTCATTACCCCACTATTGGGTGAATACTAGAATATGATAGGATATTCATGATTAATTTGAAGTGGTATGATATTTCCCAAATTGACTAATAGAGTACCCTAATCAAATAGTAATTTAAATAACAATATGAACCTTTTCCAATTATTCATTATTTTATAGATTATGATAGAGACCATCTAAAATGATATAAGGAATATACACCCCCTCCCTAATTTACTTTGAGGTGTATTGATGTGATTTTTCATTAGAGGAAGTAGTAATATGAGTCTGGATCTTATTTTCCATCATATTATATAGATGGTTCCTTCACATTCAAAAAGTCATAATATCATGGGAACATTATGGGATATGTGTAGGGTTAAAGGCATCACCATCATTCACCTTGGGACTTTGTCGTTGCCTATCAAATATATCTTTGACATGGAGATATGGTTATCCTGAGGTTACTGTTAGAATATAATGATGAGCATGAGTTGAATTTCAGGATATAAAACTAATCATGTGCCTATAGATTTACTACAATATGTTGATGACCATTCAAACTGGCATCCAGTAAAGGATATTTCTCTATAGTTGCTACCTGATCATTAGGATGAACTACTTTAGCGGTAGGAGCATAAATATGATTATGTCCCATTGTAGTTGTCAAAATATGATAATGGATTTCCTTTGTGTATTCTAGAATATATTAGTATTTCTGAGAATTTTGGTTGGAATTCGATTCTACACCTATTAATTTTCTATAATATACTAGAATATACATTCTCTTAATGTGTTAATATGTTTGCACTCTTGACCTCCTTCTTCTATTAGATTATACCAAATAGCATTATATGTTGTAGCAAGAACATCTGCTTTCCCATGAGTTTATTTTATACAAAAGGAAGCTGTTTTGATGAAAATAATAATATGAAATATCTCCTGGGATTCATCCATGAAAATGGGTGATATTTATATGTTAGAAGAAAAATATGTGACGAATCCCTATTAAATGTTAGGATATATAAACTATCCAACCCTAAGGTAATGAGAGTACAGACCCACCCATAGGGTGGTGTAACCCACTACCATGGATAGACATTTGAGATAAAATATAATGAATAACTAGGGCATAGTTTTGATGGATGAATTTTGATGAAATGTTTTTAAGAGTAGAGTTTTTTTGCTTCTGGTGACCTCAGATGGTATGGAGAAATGTTATTTTCACATCCTAAAGAGTGATGTTTCTAAGGGGTCATCCCTCTCCTTCAAATATGTGAGTTTGGATTATCATTCCTTGGGGAATGAATCCCAAAACATTTGAAGCTACACATAGGTGTTTCCTATCTAGTCATTGGTTATCTATGAAGAGGCATGTTGAAAAATTTAAGAATATAAAGACTCTCCCAATATGATTCTAGAGTTTTGGGCATAACCTTTTTCTACTATTACATGACTAGTCTATTAATTATCTTCCATTAGAGACACAGAGTGGGTGAAGATTTCCTCTCATCAGATGAGTCTATGCCCTTTCTCATAATTGAGTCATTAGAATGATCTTTTGAAGTTGATTAAATGGTTTGGAATGAACTGAGGTCTGAATGACTTCCATTTCCACATAAAAACCCAAAAAAATAGGAATAATCATTTGTGTATTTTCAATAATAAAGATAATATTATTTAGTTTTTACCCAGTTTTTAGGAGTTATGATTCACATCTGGTTGGCCTTTTATGTTTCCAATGGATTTTATCACACCTACATGTTTGAGAAAATGTGGACCTACATTCCAAAGATATGTGGTCACAGATACTTTACTAGTGATAGCATAGAAAATATGTTGGTCAACAAGATGGGAGGTCAGGGTCGCAACGACATTTTTAGGGGGATATTTTCTAAATATGTGAATATTTTATTGATTTTATGACAAGTTCTTGATAAAAACCAAATAATGTAAATAACAATACTGGTTTCCATCATGAATGATAATCGATGAATTATGGAATGATACACTCATTTAAAGTATTTTTGTCATGGTACTCTAGAATCTAGTGTTATATATGAAGATGGTTGGTACATAGTGTTGGGATTGGGCACATAAAATAAATTTTCCACATACCCTGATGAATGGAATTGAATCCTATGTAGTTCAATTCCATTTAACAGGAAATGGAATACCTTTTAGATTCATGTGATTAGGATTGACTCCAACTTGTTTAATTTCATCTAGAATTCATTACTAGATGGCAGGTACCTAGTATGTTTTGTGTGGGACATATATGTGGGTGACCATTTCAGATTTCCATGATATGAAATATAGATCAATGTGGTTGGATGGGGTTAATCAATATGGATATGGCCTACAAATTAGATGTATTATCTCCTTTGACAATATGAAATTATAATGGATATACAATGAAACCTAGATGTGATATGGATCTCTAGATTGGGGAATGATATCATCTGGGTTATAGTATGATATATAGATATGACTATGCTAGAAATATGGCCTATTAGAGGCACATAGAGAATAATAGAGATAGTAAGATATTGTTTTTGGTCCTTGAAGATGAATTCTATACATATTATTTAAGATAAGAATCAGAGCCTTTGCATTTAAATTTCATAATTTATGGTCTTGTGGTGGGAACACAACATGTATAGTATAACATAATTCAGAAAGGACTCTTATTCTAAGGAAGGTGAAACAATAAGGGATGGTGTGTGGATTATGCATTGATGATTACCTAAAAGATAGGTTGGGTATTAAACCTAGTTGAAGGACCATTAAGAGGAATTTTTAATTATTCTAGTGACAAGATCATTATATATCTCTATGCTCATGTGGGTCATGATCTGTGTGAGAAACAAGAGACAACATAATGTTCACCACATCACATAATCATGTTCAGATGAAAGATACAACTAAAATGGAATCTAGAGGAATAAATTTGTTCCCTATATGATGATGAATAAGTGAGAGGATGCGGAGGTAAGGAGTGATATGATGTCATTCAAGAAAACTAGGGGATTACATTGAGAAGTATTCCTAGTAGGAATCTTATTCCCTCCCACTGATGGATAAGGGAGGGGATATGGAGGGCTATCCAGCTATAAAAGATAGGATCTTTATCTACAAGGGGTGTCAACTCCCATCTCCCCACCTATTTTAAAGCCCTAAATTGGGGATTCTATATCTGGTTTTTAGAAAATATAAGCCATTAATGCAGCATGATTCAAAACACATTTCCGGAATCATATGTAAGGGAAGAGTCACTACTAGAAATGAGTAGATTCTCACCACTACTTCCAAGATTGGGGTCCTTTTTACCAAGGGTATTCAACATTGAAAACATCTTGAGGTCGTAATTATTTTTTCTGTTTATATGGGGTAACTACTAAACCATGTGAATCCATGATCAAAAGGGGGCACATTGGTGTACCATATTCATTTATCATACAGATCTAGTAGCCATGTGGGAGGTCTTAATTTTACTTGTTCATTGATTTTACCCTATAAAATGAATTATTTTGGGATATTATGGTGATACAATATGGATGAGAGACACATCATTCTATAATTACACTAAATTGGGGAGGATATATCATGTGAAATCTGGAGCCTTTAATAAAAATAATCCACAAAAGAGGGATCATGAAAGGATAACCAGAAAATGGTACCATAGAAGGATAACTAAAAAATGACATTTGATCACATTATCATGTGTTGATTTGGTGTATTATCGGTGTAATGGAATTCGGTTCATTTAAGATGGCTCTCATGTGTTGGTTCTTAGGGAAATAGATCATGTGATAGATTCACATGAGAGAAGCTTGGAGTATTATTTTTTTAGACTTTGGGTTTCTCACATTGGAATCCTCCTCATATGGTGTAAAACTTCTTTCATTTTTCCTATCTATCCTCCCATTAATATCATTTAAGAAGTAGGAATTTATAATCTATAGGTAAAACATTAAGATGTGGCAACACGAACATGTAGCAGTCTCTTGGACAATCATGTGACCGCATAAGAGGAATGGATTACGCTACTTCAATAGATCAACCATGGGGGTGGGTTGGGGTGGCTTTAAATTGCATAATAGTAATTATGTTTTATGAAAACATGATGGTTTCTCAAATACACATGGCTATACCACCCGGGAGCTTCAAAACAAGTGACTCTTGGCTCATACTGTAACGCCCAGACCCCAGACTCTATGAGTCATTGCATTATTTTAATACATTGGCATGATTACAAGGAATCAAGTACCGAATGACCGATCAATTTAGTATTATTTGAAACAAGATAAATACATAGGTTCAAAAATACAACTTGAAAAGAAAAACAACACTAGTTTATTCCATTAGAAACATCCAAGCTTATAAGATTACTCTTGTAACTCACTCAAAACTAACTTCTTGAGATCCTGGGAAAATGAAACATGAAAAAGGGGTGAGATCAAATGCTCGGTAATAGAAAGAAATACAGCGAATGATAACATAAACATTAGGCATAGTGTATAATTGAAAACCCAAGACATTACAAATAATAAACATGAACACATTATGGAAGGAATATGAGCTGAGCAAATAATTGCATAATAAAACATAGTCATGGGTATTATACTAGTCGAATAACCGCATGAAATATCAATAAATAATCCCATAATGATGGAATGCATAATGCAGGACATCATAACCACATATTCATGGCCTCGTGCCAAGACTACAAATAAGATTTTGTCAAGGCCTTATGCCAAGACACTAGTTTGTCTCATGAGACCTACCGATGGATCAAGGAGCTATATTGGGATCCACTAGTCACATACTAAGTCTAATGCATTCCTCATATGAATATTTTGAAACATAATCTGAACATTCGTATTAAAACTGGAAAATGAAATGTCAATACTTTAACCACAAACCATGAATGGAATAAAAATAGCACATCCACAGTCAAACATAACTCATTCAATACAATATGGACGATTGTGTTTTGATAAATCAACCTCAATTGAGAATAATTAAGGATATTGACAAAAATGAGAATAATCCTCAAAACTATTTGAGAAAAATATCCCGATTTTCTTAAAAACATTTAAAAGTCTCACTATTTATCAAGAAGTTATTTAAAATAAATTTTTGAATTAAAGTGTCCCATACAACATTGAATCTTTTAAAAGGAATTTCAATTTTAAAACATTAATGTCAATATTAGTAAATCCTTAAACCCATTTTTAAAACATGGAAATTAATGAGAAATATTTAGAATAATAAATCATTAAAACATTTAAAATGATATTTTAGTCACAGTTCCTAACCAAAATAGAGACACTTGAATAAAAATTAATGAGGTAATTAAAACTTTATAATATAATGATAATAAAGGGATTCATGATATATTATGTCAAATTTCATTATTTACACCATATAAAAGTGAATTGGCATATAAAAACAAGGAAGTATCAATGGAATGTAAATTGAGATGAAATACCTTATAAAGATCGTATCCTTAGGTTAAGGATAAATCAATGACATAATTCTATGTGAAAAATATAAATACAATCAATATGATTGGATATTTAGTGTAAATCAAACAGAGTAAATTCATACATATTCTTTTAAAAACAACACCAATGACTTGGATTTTTATCTCAATGAATAGAAATTGAGTTAAAATTACTCATATCAAGATCATATCGATGACTTGGGAATTTATCAATGGAGTGATTATGTGTATCAAATGTATATCCACATAAGGGGAGATTAAATTACTAAATAAGTAAATAAATAGTGGTTTTAAACATAATCTTAGTGTAAAATAATCAATGATGTTTTCATAAAACCCAATGAATGGAAATCGAAACAAGAAATTCCCTTACTGATTTGGTAACTTATGAAACATAACCTCATGAAAGTATAATCATAAAATGATGATTTAAATACCCATAAATTAAGTTATATTACACAATGAATACCATGATGGGCAGTAAACACACACGACATTCAATAAATAAGTGGTGAACAATGTAAATCTCATGAAATTAAGAGTGAGATAAGAAACCCCTTACCTCAAGTCCGACTTGTCTTGTATGTTCCTTGTTCTTCATTAATAATAAACTTAATTTAATTTCTACTTGATTAAGAACATTTTTAAAGTTTATTATTCCATTTATATCACTCATTACCTTTCTATAACAATTAGTTAAATATTTGAGTTCATATTCGTTATTTTATCGATGTTCGGAACTTGAGTCAAAAATGAACTTGTTATAATTACAATTTTTCCATGTGGTCAAAATTCCATTATCTCCAGAATGATATAAATTATTTATATATAATATATATATTATATATCCATTATATATATATGTATATATATTTATAACAATATATAACATTTGGAGATAAGAAATGAAATGTACCGTTCATGGATACGGTAAGCCGTACGTACGCATTAATGCTACTTTCATTTCTATTTTGTATTTTAATGGAATTAAAACAAAATGATACATAGGTATATTATAATTCCAGTATAATATAATATATAATATCATTAATTACATCCTTTATACATCCCACATCAGGCATTAACGAGTCATATCATTTTGAGGGGGCGGTAGTCCACACATCCTCAAATGAAATTATCTCGATTTACCCAAAATGGAAGCCATAAAATAATGTTATTAATATAAAATATAGAATCATAAAGAATAAAAAATCATAACATATATATCATAAATAAATAAATCTCCATTTTAATGTCCACCAAGAGATGTGTTTGGAGATAATCGAACAATCATCGTTTCATGAGGCGTTAGTTTTCCATCCACAGAAATAGTATGTTTTTTCACCCATTAGATGGAGGTGTGTGTAGCTGTAGTTTGAAACCTTATCACAAGAACATCCTAGTATATTGAGGATACTATTTTTATTATAAAATAAAGTAATAAAAAGTGTTTAGGGGGTTGGAAAAGTGAAATAAAACAAAATAAAACAAAAGATTTTAAGAGAAAGTGTTACCTTTAATTTGGGTAACTTCCTTTGGTTTGAACCAAAATAATTTCTTGAAGTGCATTTTGCCTAAGGTAAGGCTTCTAGGAGGAATAGGGGGATCTTGAGAGATTATTTTGGCAGGGTTTGGATGAGCCATGTTGCTTTAGAGGTGTGTGTAATTGATTAGAAGTGGTGTCCTTTTATAAGGGGGAGGAGTTGCTCTTTAGGAAAGTGTGACAATATTATTTTATTATATATTGATATTCTATTTCTAACGGTCGAAAACTAATTAAAGTCAAAGATAAGATGACTCATGGTCGAAATAAAGTCATCAAATAATAATTTTACAGGTTTTGGATATTATTTTAATATTGATAACCATATTTATTTAAATAATTTATTAATAAGGTAAATACTACATCATTATTGTGTCATAAATAATTTAATTTATTTGATGTCTAAAAATTATAAAAACAATTACCATAATGTAGTAACACTTTTTAGCTTTCCAATTATTATTTATTGTCTAAAGTATGACCTATATAACCCCATTTAAAAATTAATATACTAAAAGATATTTGTTAATGTCATTTTTGTCTTTACTTTAAGTTAATTAAAATAAAGTGCCATAATCACTCTTAAGTGGCTCAATGGGGTCCCAAAATTGACCCAAGGATTCCCATGGTCGGCCATGACTCATCCAATAAGGTTATGACAAGTGTTAAGGTAATATTATATTATTATAATATTCTTTTTACCTTGAATTACCCTATTTACCTTTAACCATAGTAAATAAAAGTCAAAAGTGACTATTCACCAAAAATTATTTTCATCTTATTGAAAATAACAAACACTTTTTAAAAGTTACTATTAACCACTTTTTACATACTAATAACAACCATTTATCTTGGATTTTCAAAATTCAATTCACAGAAGAGGTAAATTTTCATTTAAATGAAAAACATGGATATTTAACTACTACTTAGTGGTTTCACTATTCATCAAAAATTGAATTTTTTCAGAAAAATACAAAATATTTAGCCTAAGATATATTTGATATTTCGAATTAAAAAATGATTTCTATTTTACCAAATTAAAAACATAGAGGTTGGATTAATTAATTTAAAATTAATTCTCATTGTCAAAACAAATAGCGTGTTTTTAAGAAACAATAACTATCAAAAGATTGACACTTATTTATGTATAATTTCAAAGTGAAACTAATTCCATTGACCAAAATTGGATTAAAGGGTAAAAATATAATATAATTAAACTTCAAAACCAATTTAAAATATAATCTAACCATGTAAAAAAATTATATTAAAATGTTGTTTTGAATTAAAATACATTATTTCTCACTATTCATCAAAAATATGAATATTATTAGAAAAATACCAAAATTTCATCCAAAGTAAATTTTGATGTCCCAATTATAAAGAAGAATTTTATTTTGTCAAAATGAATATTTAAAAGGGTCAAATATTGGATTTAAAAAGTGTTCTCCATTAAAAGGTGGTAAAATTGATTTTTTTTTTAAAAAAGCATTTTTTGTTTGAAAATTTGAATTTGTTCTTATAATATGTCTAAGAAACACATAATACATAATCTAAAATTATATGGAGTATATAAAATTCAAAATCCAATTAATATTATTCATAACTGCTTTTGAATGGCTATTTTGGTAAGTCGTGGTACGCTCGAACACGATGTTGCATGTAGCACAAGCTACTGAATTTAAAGAAAATTACTTATTATAAAATCATGGGGTGTTACATTCTCCCATCCTTCAATAAATTGTGTCCTCATAATTTGAAATTTTTCTTCAAAAATAAAAGGTTAAAAATATAAAAATACCTTTTTGGAAAACCCACATCGGAAATTGGGTTAATAAACATTAGTCTTAATAAGAGGGAAAAGAAGATGAAAAAGTCACCACTAAATTATGATCTCTATTAGGAGAACATTTGTGTCAATAAGAGACACATAATTGGAGGGAAATGTAAATATATATAGGTAGTGATTAAGGTCATCAATCAAAAACTGGTTTAAAATAGAGGGCCTCAAATCCATCAATCTATGACGATTTAAAATATCATACAAAACATAAAGCATTAGGATAACACAATCTGGTTTTAAGATCCCCTTACTAAAGTTTAATAATTAAATTATTCATAGAATAAGAAAACAAAAATATACTTGACAAGTAGAGTTTAATACTTTATCTACCTCTTACCACAAACTCATCTTTCACTCCAAATAATGAGTACTAAATATGACTTTCTCACACCTGAAGTGCTCGAATCAACTTATAGAGAATCACAGAATCCACAATGGATGAACAATATATTTCCCTTTTCTTTAGAGATTAACCAAAAACAAAATGGTTAGTAAAAGATCATATGATCCGCAAAAAGGATAATACTTTAGAGAAAGAAATAATAATCTTAATTTCCAAAATTAAACCAACAGTACCCAATTTTCAATAAATACCATTCAATAAACAGTTGTCCATAAAATCTTTTAATATATTCCAAACTAATATTGAAACCCAAAACTCAGAAGAATTTGCTTACGTAGTTTTACACGTTAAATTTTATCTCCATATAATATCGACTACTCTTAATGACGCATACTTAAAAGTAATTAACCTAATCACATATTCTATATGACAGGTTAAATATTTCCATATATAACCCAAATCTCTATAAATCCACAATAAAAACTTAGGTAAAAAAACACCATTACTCATCAAATGAAATACCATAGTATTATATTTTCTTTAGGCATATAGTATTCCCAATGGAACAAACATCTTCCAAAATAACATTTATCACTTAATCACCAAATAATTTTCCTATACTAAGGATATCCATTTTATAAGACATAAGATCCCAAATAAACTTATTATTGATCAATAAAATCATTTAACAAAAAATAATTAGTCACACTAACCAGGGACATTGCGTAGTCGAGTGGTAGGCTATAAATCTCAATCGCACTATGGTTGTGGGTTTGATTCCCCTAGATTTGTCCGATGCGACAGGTTATCACACGGTCTACGTGTTTTCCTTTTTCAAAAAATATATAATTTTATAAAATTCCCAAAAATAATATAGATTCCTCAAAATAACTATAACATAATTTCATCACAAATGTTATCTCATACCTCACATTTTTATTCCAAATTTAATAACTTATATTTTCCTCCAAATCAATGATCATATAAAACCAAATGGTTATTTATAACAATATCCTCAAGAGAAAAGATAATCCTTCCTCAAATATCATTTTCACATGACAAACTATAGGGTTACAAATACAAGAGAAAAGTCTTCTAAATTAATCCCATCAACAAAGAGCACTAATAATTTTTAAATATTTCTCTATCCATTTATTTCAACATAGATTCTTCCTTGACCAATAGGATATCCTATAAAATAGGGCATTCACTCGGGTAATGGACAGGTCTCATAAATTTACGGTAAATGACTATAAATGGATTCTTCAGACCATTTTTATTTTCTTTTATAGTTCTCTTAATTTTTCCTCAGAAATTATTTGCTATATGTCCTTCTTTCCCACACATAAAGCATTTATTTGTTCCATTAAGACACCATCCTAGGTGTCTCCTTCCACATTTCCTGCATGATGGAAAATGAGCTTTCTGTTCTCCATGGTCTTCACTACTGGAGCTCTTATAATTCACCATTTTTCTCTTCCTTGTTGATTCTGGGAATTGGTAAATATATATGTTATGGATCATATTTTTTGAAAACTGATTCGGCATGAGCATTGTATCTTTTACGCCTATCAATATTCTATTTTGTTTCTCATTTCTACCACCGTTCAAACCTTTTATATCATGATCAAAGTTACAATGACTTCCATGGAATCCATCCATTCACTAAAACCAAAAAGCATTGTTTGAGTTATAATAATTATAAAATCATTTAGAGAATATCATTACAAATTATTTTAAATTTAAAACACCTTATGATTAACCAAGGTCATTTATTCTCATCTTATAACAAAATCCTTCAAATCAGTTTGTAAAGAAAATGTAAATTATCTTAAGCATACCCCCCGGGAGTGTCGTAGCCAAGAGTGCAGCAAGGCCCGTTGTCGTGTACCTGGATACCCTAGGTCAAGCCCAAAACTCCATGTTGGAGTTTTCACACTTAGGTATGTCTGTGCCAGAGCCGCCTCTACCTACTTGTATCCAGACAGAGATGTTCTTCTTGGAAAATACACAAAATCTCTACATTACCAAGATTCTAGGAAGTTTTTATATACTATTCCTCAAAGTCTATCTTAGGTTAATGTGATCTAATCAGAGATTATCTAAATCTAGTTTCCAATGTTTGTACTAAACATCCTCTGATACCAACTGTAAAGCCCCGACCCCAGAATCCAGGATCCTGTGCATTATTTTAATACATTAGAATGATTAAAAGGAATCAAGTCTTGAATGATCGATCAGTTTAGTAGTCTTGGAAACAAGATACATATATAAGTTCAACACATCAACTTGAAAAAGAAAATCAACACTAATTTTTTCCATTAGAAACATCCAAGCTTCCAAGATTATTCATACATGTCCCTCAAAACTAACTTCTTCATATCCTGGGAAAATGAATCATGAAAAAGGGGTGAGATCAAAAGCTTAGAAAGAGTAAGAAATACAATGGAAGATAACATAAACATTAGGCATGGTTAATAATTCAAAACACCTGACATTAAAAATGATAAACATGAACACTTTATGGAAAGAATATGAGCTGAGTAAATAGTTCCATAATAAAACATAGTCATGGGTATTATACTAGTCGAATAACCACATGAAATATCAATATCTAATCTCATAATGATAGAATGTATAATGTCGGACATCATAACCACATAGTTAAGGCCTCGTTCCAAGACTACAAATATGATTTTGTCAAGGCCTTGTGCCAAGACACTAGTTTGTCTCGTGATACCTACCCATGCATCGAGGAGTTATAGCGGGCTCCACCCGTCACTTACAAAGTCCAATTCATTATTAATATAAAAAGGTTGAAACATAATTTAAAAATTCATATTAAAACAAGCAAAAGAAATGTCAATAATTTAACCACAAACCATGAATGGCATAAAAATAGCACATTCATAGTCAAACATAACTCATTGAATACAATATGGATTACTGTATTATGATAAATCAACCTCAATCGAGAATAATGAAGGATATTTACATAGATTAAAAAAATCATCAAATCTATTTTAATGAAATATCCCCATTTTCTTGAAAATATTTCCCATACCACTTTGAATCTTTTAAAAGGAATTTATATTTTAAAACAATAATATACAAATAAATAAATCCTTAAAACAATTTATAAAACATGGACATTAATGAGAAAGATTTAGAAGAATAAATCTTTAAAACATTTAAAATAATATTATAGTTAGAGTTTCTAACCAAAAGAGAGACACTTCAATACAAATAACTAAGGTAATGAAAACATTATAATATCATGAGAATAAAGGGATTCATGATATAATATGCCAATGTTCATTATACACACCATATAAAAGTGAATTGGCAGATTACAACAAGGAAGTCTCTATGTAATGTAAATTGAGATGAAATCCCTTATAAAGATCATATCCTTAGGTTAAGGATAAATCAGTGACATAATTATGTGTGAAAAATATAAATACACTCAATATAAATGGATATTCAGTTTAAATAAATCAGAGTAAATTCACACATATTCTTGTAAAAACAACACCAATGACTTGGATGTTTAACTCAATGAATAGAAATTAAGTTAAAAGTACTCTTATCAAGTTCATATCGATGACTTGAGAATTTATAAATGGAGTGATTATGTGTATCAAATGTATATCCACACAAGGGGAGAGGAAATTACTATATAAGTAAATAAATAGTGATTTTACATATAATATTGGAGTAAAATAAGCAATGAAGTTTGCATAAAACCCAGTGAGTGGAAATCAAAACATGAAATTCCCTTACTGATTTGGTAACTTATGAAACATACCCTCATGAAAGAATGATAATAAAATGATGATTAAAATACCCATAAAATAAATTATATTACACAATTATTACCATCATGGGCAGTACACACACACCACATGAAATAAATAAGTGGTGAACAATGGAAATCTCACGAAATTAAGAGTGAAATAAGAAACCCCTTACCTCAAGTCCGACATGTCTTGTATGTTCCTTGTCCTTCCTGAATAATAAACTTAAGTTAATTTCTACTTGATTAAGAAAATTTTTAAAAATTTATTATTCCTTTTATATCACTTATTACCTTTCTATAACAATTAGTTAATTATTTGAGTTCATATTGGATATTTTATCAATGTTCAAAACTAGAGTCAAAAATGAACTTGTTATAATTACAATTTTTCTATGTGGTCAATATTTCATTATCTCCAGATTAATATACATGATTTAGATATCATATATATATATTATATATCCAGTATATATATATATATTTATTTATTTATTTATAATAGTACATAATATTTGGAGATAAGAAATGAAATGTACCGTTCATGGAGACGGTAAGTCGTACATACACAAGAACGCTACTTTCATTTCTATTTTGTATTTTAATGGAACTAAAACATAATTATACATGGTTATATTATAATTCTAGTATAATAACCTATATAATATAATTAATTACATCCTTTATACGTCCCACATAAGGCATTAACGAGTCATATCATTTTGAGGGGGTGGTAGTCCGCACTTCCTCAAATGAAATTACCTAGTTTTACCCATAATGTAAACCATAAAATAATGATATAAATGGAAAATATATAAGAATAAAGAAAACATAAAAATAATATATATATATATATATATCATATATAAATATAGTTCTATCTTAATGGTCATCATGAGATGTGGTCGGAGATAATCGAACAATCGTCGTTTCGTGAGGCATTAGTTTGCCTTACACAGAAACAGTATGTTCTTCTCCTATTAGATGGAGGTGTGTGTAAGTGTAGTTCGAATCCTTCTCATAAAAACATCCTAGTATATTGAGGATTCTGGTGTTGTTATAAAATAAAGTAATAAAAATTGTTTAGGGGGTTGTACAAGTAAAATAACACAAAATAAAACAAAATAATTTAAGAGAAAGCATTACCTTTAATTTGGGTAACTTCCTTTGGTTTAAACCAAAAGGACTTCTTGAAGTGCCTTCTGCCTAAGGTAATACTTCTAGGAGGAAGAGGGGGGTCTTGATAGATTATATTTTCAGGTTATGGACGAGCCAAGAGGCTTCAAATGTGTGTGGAATGGGTTAGTAGTGGTGTCCTTTTATAAGGGGGCTGAGGGGCTCTTTAGGAAAGTGTGAAAATATTATTTTATCATATTGTGATATTCAGTTTCTAAAGGTCCAAAATTAATTAAGTTATAAGATAATGTGAATCATGGTCAAAATAAATTCATTCAATTAGAATTGGACCGGTTTTGGATATTATTTTAATATTAATAATCATATTTTTCTTTAAATCATTTATTAATGAGGTAAATACTACATCATTATTGTGTGATAAATAATTTAATTTATTTGATGTCTAAAAATTATAAAACAAATTACTGTAATGTAGGAAATATTTTAATCTTTCCAGTGATTATTTATAGTCTGAAGGATGACTTATATAACCCCATGTAAAAAAATTGTTATACTAAAATATATCTGTTAATGTCATTTTTGTCTTTACATTAAGTTAATTAAAATAAAGTATCATTATCATTCGTAGGTGGCTCCATGGGGTCCCCAAATCGACCCAAATATGCCCATAGTCATCCATGACTCATCTAATATGGTTAGGACAAGTGTTAGGGCAATTTTTTATTATTATAATATTCTTTTTACCTTGAATTACCCTATTTACTTTTAACTGCGGTAATTAAAAGTCAAAAGTAACTATTCACCAAAAAATATTTTCATCCTATTGAACAACATTTTACTTACTAATAACAACCATGTATCTCATATTTTTTTAATTCAATTCATAGAAGTGGTAAATTTTCATTTAAATGAAAAAGTCGGATTTTTAACTACTACTTAGTGGATTCACTATTCATTAAAAATTAAAGTTTTTTCAGAAAAATACCAAAAATTCAGCCTAATCTATATTTGATATTCTGAATTCAGAAGTGATGTCTATTTTACCAAATCCATAACATAGAAGTTGTATTAATTAATTTTAAATTAATTCCCTTTGTCGAAACAAATAGCGTGTTTTTAAGAAACAATAACTATCAAAAGATTGACACTTGTTTATGTATAATTTCAAAGTGAAATTAATTCCAATGACAAACATTGGATTAAAGGGTAAAAATATAATCTAATTACACTTCAAAACCAATTTAAAATATAATCTAACCATATAAATAAGTTATATTAAATGTTGGTTTTGAATTAAATTACATTATTTCTAACTAATCATTAAAAAATAAATATTATTAAAAAATACCAAAATTTTATCCAAAGTAAATTTTGATGTCCCGATTCAAAAGAAGAGTTTTATTTTTTCAAAATGAATATGTAAAAGTGTCAATTATTATATTTAAAAAGGCTTCACCATTAAAAGGTGGTAAATTTGATTTTTTTTTTGAAAAATACTTTTTTTATCTGAAAAATTGAATTTGTTCTTATAATATGTCTAAGAAACACATAATACATAAGTTAAAATTATAAGGAGTATATAAAAATCAAAATCCAATTAATATTATTCATAACTGCTTTTGAACAACTAGTTTGGTAAGTCGTGGTGCGCTCGAACCCAGTGTTTCATGTAGCACAAGCAATTTAATTTAAAGAAAATAACTTACTATGAAATCTTGGCGTGTTACACATACAGTCGAGTGGAAATTAAACAATTCATTTAAGTATCACATTTTAATTTTCAATTTTCCTGATTTCATTCATTTTAAAATGAATCTTGATGTAACAAAGTTATAACTGTTGACCCATAATCTATTTTTTATTTTAGGTATGTAAAATTAAAACCTATAAAGAAAACTATTCCCCTTGTCCATACAACATAGTAGTATTTTTTAATCACATAATGTATTCGGATGACCCTTGAAAATAAGTTTTCTAATTCAACACATGTTTTTGTTAAAACATAGATAAATTGATTTCCAATGCTCAATGGGGAGTTCTACACACCACATCACCAAATTCAGTAACATTTTGTAGGAATATCTATCCCTCAATGTATGAACAGTCTTACGAGACATGTAGATCCAACCTTCTTTTTATTTTAATATATAGATACTTTTCTATTCAAACTGAAAATGTTTTTCCAAGTGAGGATCACATCATAAATTCTATTCAAAAGTTCTTGAAATGAATTTTTGATCCCTGCAATATCTAATCCTCTAATTCAATATTTTTGTCTTCATCCTTGGACTGAAATCACATGCTTTCATATCCACTGAAAAGTTTAAGATTCACATTCACATACTTACCTTACAATAACTTTTTACCATATGATCCATTGAGGATAAAATAATTCTTGGTAATTATTATTTCATACCACGAGTCACGTAATTGACTTACATATTGCATGGTATCATTGGTAACTTCAACAAAAAATATGTCTATTAATCTTATATAATTACCCCCAGACACTGAGCTAATAATCATTAGACCTACATTATTTCTAAATCTGATGGCACATTCCCTATAATACATGATTCCTATGAAAAATTACTTACATTCATCCACATTTAAGGTCCCATATATCAGTACAATCTGTTACATTTAGATAAATCTCTACAATAACTACCCTCTAATCTCTTTTCATTTCGAAACATGTCCAAGATATCACACTTGGTTTAACTAACTCTATTGATTCGTATGAATCTATAATAAAAAGAAAAAAATGGGGAAAACCAATATGAAATTTAAAAAATAAAAATACCACATATGATCTTATGTAGATCACCATAGCTTATTGGTTAAAGTCATTTTTCTCTAATTAGATCACCCAGTTACCATATGATCACCAACTAGTTCAACCTGGAGAATGGCGCTTTGTACATACAATGTTAAAGGAATCATTAACACTAGAACATGATTATTTATATTCTGAAAACAAAGTATATTCCATGGCGATAAAACCATGTGATCAAATATGCTTCATACAATGTTGATAGAATTATACCTACGTGAGCACTAATCACCAACCTCCCTTGACTATTTGGATACAATACTACATGATCTATAGCCTAATACACCAGTATATCATATTTCCTTTATCCCATGAATTATTCCACTAGGATTCTTAATGATTTCACATCGATAACAATCTAATCTGGTGGGGTACAAGTGACCTTGAATAACCTCTAAGGAGTTCTCAATTTGAGGATGCACATGGATGGATTCTATACCACATCCACTATATTTATAATATGGATATTGAATCCATTCTATAAATATCCACTTTACCTTATTGTATAGTGGATGATAATGGAGAGGAGACATAGTGGGAGAAATACATATAAGGATAAAGAAGAGTGGTTCACCATCCAAAGTAACTTTTTAATTTTCATTCACTTTTAAAGGAAAAGTGAGAACCCAAACAGATAAGAGTTCAAACACCAAAAGGGACAACCGACTTGTTCAGGAAAAGTATGAGTCAATTTGAATCAATATATTTAAAAAACTTCTAGGGGAGAGAATTTACCTGAGTGTCAGGATCATCCTTTACTACATCTTCATAGTGATTCTCAAGGTAGTCCCATGATTACACGTATTCCTCCTTCCTAATCTTCCCCTTATTGAAACCTCTAATTAAAATGCGATATTTTTTGTTAATCCAGTAAACTTGTTCCTTAGTGGTGTCTACCCACAGCAATATTCCCATCATTTGGTCAACCTCTTCTTTCGTCGCCTTAATCGTCAGAGTGTCCTCCACCATTTCTTCACCCGAATAAATGAGCAGTTCTATGTTTCCCATAACAAAAGAATCATGTTGTTGTGGCCCTGAGGGAGATCCTTCCTCATGGTGAAGTGCAGGAGGATGTGCATCCTCCTCCAGTTATACACTCTCTAATTGAATGAATCTCTCCCCATACTGATCCTCATATATATCTTCATCACCCCCTTGGGGCCTTTCCAAATCACCCTAATTATCCTCATCATCGAACAATGGGGACCCGGTATCACCTCGAGGATGTACCTCCTTACCGTCTTCAAATTTCTGAAGCTCATGTTCCTTGGATTTTCTACCCTTTTTGGATGAACGAGTCTCCATTGGCCTCTGCAGATATGATAATTCCTTTCGTCCCTTGAAAATCTTCTTCTTGGATACAAAGTAATTCACTGGGTCCCAATTTTCTTTGTTCCCCTTCTTCCTTCTTGGGTTGTGAAAGCCTTTACCATAACCTCCTGGATCTCCATCACATTCTGATTCTGAATGGAAACTAGCGTTGTCTACCCCTTCATCATTACTTAGGCTGTCAAAACGGTTGTTAAGGTTGAGAAATGATAAAGCCCTCTACTCTCTATGACTTTTACCTCCTTTCCTTGGCTCCTACCACTTCTAACCATCCTTAGAACTTCCCTCCATAGCTGTTTGAAGCACACTTTCAGGTTTTTTATAGCTTCCTCCTCGCACTTCCATCGCATATGTGAAAACAAAATCCTTATCATTGGAAACACCATCTTCAATCATAGCATTTTCATTAGACCAGGGACCTCCCAATTCCTGCCTCAACCGCTTAAAAACATCTTTCACTTTCAGGTTACCCTCATTACATTCCCCCTGAACCCTCTCTTCCTTGGAATGCTCCCTAAATGTACCCAGGGGTGGATGCTCTATCAGCCCATCACCAGAACCAGCATCTTGGTTATTTCCACTACCTCTAGGACCAACGTCCATCTGTCTCCTATGCCTACAAGCCGAAAGATCATGACCCAGTTTCTTTCATGACGAACAGAATTCAATCCAATACTCAAAGATGACAGGTTGCTTCCCATGAAATTCCTTCCAAACAGTAATCCAAACAAGATCAACCGGCCTTCTAGATAAATCTATCTCTATGAAAATTCGAGGGGATATAGGATGGCACACAGAACTGGTTCTACTGTCATAATACAGGTATCATCCTACCATATTCCCCACCATTTTTAAAATTCAGGTATTTTGAAATGGCATTAGAACTTTAGGAAGACTTACCCAAATAGCAGCTGATGGGGAGTCACACTTTATATGGAAATCAAAGGACCACCTGAAAATAGAGAACCGTAAACCATTGCAGGAGCATGGAGTAGTGGACCATGCCGGGATAAGGTCAACCTCCATTACAAAACAAACCATGATATGCTTGTTATCTAATAAACCAACTGTTATACGATTGTTAATAGATAGATATCACTATTTTCATGATTCTTCACACACTGTATGGTCCTAATAACTACCTCAAAACTCCCTTTATAATATTCATTCTATCTGAATTATTTTACCCTTGTTATCGTACTAGGATAGTTCGTAGTTACTAGGGAAATTACTCTTATACCAAGTTAATTTCAATTCAAATAGAAAAATTCTACTTGTCAAAGGTGAAATGACATCCTATTAGTTGAATGCATATTATAATTAGATAATTACTATTATACTAGGAATATTTACCTCTACAAAAGGTTAATCACGTGTGGTAATCAAATTTTACTTACTCTGTGAAAATGGAAGACCCATAATATTATAATTCCTAGAACATTTCTCAAAAGGAATGATTAACCACTCTTATGTCACAGATATTTCTCGGTCTATATTTATGTTTTAATGAACCATTGAATCCAAAATATTTGAAATCTATGTGTCCTATAAAGTTATTGGAAAAACATTTTTTCAGTATTCTCATCAACTTGCATCCCTTTAATCATGGATTCCCTTGAAAAAGGAGGCTCAATGTCATTGTACCAGATAGGGGGATTTTAACTCCGTATATTTTTGTAATAATTTTTTGAATACATTAATTTTTATTTATTTTTTGAGTTTAATGCTACACTAATTCATGTTTTCATTATATGCTACACCAATAAAATCTTTTAATACATGTAACACTGACTTGGCTTGTGTTGCAGGAACCACCGAGTTTCAATAAAACATCATTTTACTATTATAATTATTAAAATGATATAGTTATAACCTTGAATTTAAACATAATAATATGAATATAAATATCTAATTTTTTTATATTATTTATAATGGGTTTATATAAATAAAAAAATTTATCATAAAACATGCAATATTGGTACAGTCGTTATATGTTTGGAAATATTATTTTCTCAAACAAACTGCTTTTTATGTGCTTTTGTGAATGATAATAAAATTAATATTACAAACTATTATAAATTTAAAATGATAAAATATACTTTATTTTTTAATTCATAATGACCAAATTATTTTAGGTTCAATTTTTTGCAAATTTTGAGAAACATCATTTTTTAGTGATTATTAAAAAAATGCTGAATTTTAATTCCAAACTGCTTTTCACATAATTTATTTACCTAGATAAATTTTATTTTAAGTTAGTTTTAAAGTAATTTTATTTAAATTATACATTTATTAATCCAATTTTGTTCATTGGAATCATTTTTTTATTGAATTTAGATATAAATTCTTAATGAAATTTTTATCATTCTCACTTCAAAAACCCACTACCTCTCTAGGTCTGTGGAATTTCCATTGAAATTAGTTTTTCAACTTCTTTGAATTGATTTAAAAAAATGGATATACATGGCTGTAATTAGTATAATATTTATCATATAATAATTTAAAATTAATGTTTGACCAAAAATATTAGTGAAAGTGTTTAAAATTAATTAAAGTGTTTAATGTAAAAATAAGTTTAACAAGGGACTAAACCATAAACATAAGGGAAAAATCACTTATCCACTTTCCAAAACCCATTTTATTACCATATTTATAATATAAACCTTATATTATTTAGTTTGGTTGGTTTTTATGACTTATCTTAGGTACAAACATGGTGATAACTAACTTGTTTCCAAAAAATGCTAAGTGTGTCCCCTCCCTCCCTTAAATATTTCCACCATGTATCCCCCTTCTTGACACCTCTAAAACCACTTATGTTAAAATAAAATCTTCCAAATTGACTTTCCAACATCACTCCATTCCACCTTTAATCCATCCTTTGGGTATAAATACAACCAAGGTATCCCTTTGGTGCAAACCAAAAGGAGTTACCCAAAGAATAGGTAACGACCTTCTGCTAGCACCTTTCCTTTATTTTATTTCTAAACTACGTAAATTATTATTATTAAATACATATATAATTTCATAAATATCCTCAATATAATAAGTTGTTTTTTTGATAACGTTTCAACCCACACTTACACACACTTCTATCTAATGGGTAGCAAAATTATTGTTCTTATGTACGTCGAATTACCGACACTTGAAATGATGTTGTTAATTTTTCCTTTACCACCTCTCATGGTTGGGAATTATGATGTAGAATATGTTTTTATATGATATATATGATTTATTTGATGTATGTATTCTTTGTAAATTATTACATTACACATACCTTCATGCATTCCATTTTGTGTAAATATAATAATTTCATTTGGGGAAGTGTGGACTACTACCACCTAAAAGTGATGTGATTCATTCGCACACTACATGGAATATATTAAAAATGGTTTAGTGATATTATATTATATATATTAAATAATAATTCTAATTAAATTATATTATATATATACACACATATATATCGTTTACTTTCTTTCTTTCAATATGACAAAAAAAGGATACATCATTCATGCGTACGTACGGCCTACCGTCTCTATGAACGGTGTATTCCATTTCATATTTCTATATTATATATATTATTATAAAAAATATTATAAATACAAATGATATTTAAATATTGGTTTAAATTATGTAAATCATGATATATGTTTGAGGACCAAAATTATAACAAATTAAGACAAATTCCAAAAAAATGAAGTTATTACTCGAAACGTAAACTTAACATGGAAGTGTTAATAAGAGGGTGATATAAAGACATATTAGGTATTGGATATAATAATATGATTAATTTATAGATGTATAAAAAACTTACATTTATTATACATGAATTTTTAATGAGTAAAACGAGAGTCAATACATATGGTATGGGGATTTCTAGTCTCACTTTTATTTCTATGAGATTTACGCCCTATTAACCACTCATTTATTTTTTTTGTGGTGTATATAATGACTATGAATATTTTCTATGATTTATATCCTTATATTTATTATTATTTACATATCCATTTTATGAAATCTCTTTCATGGGGTTTATGTTTCAAATGTAACCAAATCAGTAAACTAGTTTTTTCTCAATTTTCCTTCTTTGGGACACATAGAATTAACTTCAAAAACCAAGTCTTTAACAAAAAACAAATGTTATTTTAAGATAATTTTGAAGGAAAAATAGATTTGAAAATGTTTTATGTTATTTATGATTTCTATATAAGCTTTCAGATTATTTTCCAAGAAATATTTTTCAAAAAAAATTAAGCTTCTTTCAAAAGTAAATGATTTTCAAAAATGTTTTCAAGATTAAATTTCAAATAAATATCTTTAAAAAAAATTCAAGATGATTTTATATGTTTTTAAGTAAAATTGATTTCAAATGGTTTTCATGCTTCCATTTTATGTTTTCAACGAAATTGTTTTTTAAAAGGATATATGTTATAAAAGAAATTTTTAATGAAAAAATGCTATTTTTCACTACAAATGTTTTTAAAAGGATATTTACCAATTATTTTCCATATATGATGACATATGTTGGTGTTACTCATGAATTTCTAGAAAATAACCCAAATATTCCATTCATATTATTTCTATGAATGTCTTATGTTTTGATGGCATGATTATTATGAAACCTATTTACCTTTAAGGGGATATATTATTATTAAAATCACTTCTTTTCATGTGTTACGCTTTTCCAAAATGATTAGGAAACCTGTATGTTTTCTAAAAGTTAAGATATGATTACAGTTTTATGAAATTGATTTCATTTCAAGGGTTCTAATATGATTTTTTAGGATTTTTTGGCACATATACATGTTATTCATTATGATATGGGTCGGACCTATATCTACCTCTAATAAATTGGGTAATGACAAGTTTTATATGAGATCAAAGTGTATAAGGGTTGTAGACTAAGATTAAAAACAAGAGGGTACATGGTTTGTATCCCAATCCCAGAAACAAGAGGATTCAAGTGTTGTAGCCCTAGCTCAAAAACAAGGGGGTAAATGGGTTGTATCCCAATCCCAAAAATAATAGGGAACACGGTTTTTTATCCCAAGCATGAAGTAGGTACATGGGTTCTATCTCAAGCCTAACATGATATAAATGTCTATGTAGGTATCCTTTATATAAGATTTTCTATGCTTCTTTTTATCCCACAAATTCTATCATATTCATTATGTATGATTTCATGCCTTATTCTCTTGATTCCCTTAAGATTCATGTATTATGAACTACCAATATTTATTCAGTGATTCATGTTTATGATCTTTGATATAATGGGTATGATCTTATAATATGTTGATCACATTCCCATTCTCTTATACTCATGTTTATGCTTACATGTCTCCCTTGTTTACCCTTACTGGAAATTTCAGCTAACCCCTTTTTACGTTTCCATTTTGCATGTAATAAAGTCTATTTTTTATGTATGATGTTTTTAATAATGGGTATAGTCATGAAGAACCTAGTGGTAGATATTATAGCTCACTTATGTACTAGTTTTTATTTTTCCATGTTTCTAAAGTCACCTGACTAATGCGGTCTTTGGGATTCTATTTGTGTAATTTTTTAAGCATTCCATAAAAAATTATGAAATTTAAATGTATGAAAAGTGAGGGCCTCTAGAGTTTATATCATAGAAAAAGTATATTTAACCATCAAGTATGAGAAAACCATAGTGATACCTATAAGGACATCTCTGGGCATAAGTATAGGATAAGTAAAAGTATATGTGAATGTACTGGAATTTTGGTAAATGATAGTGGGAGTGGTTTCCTAGAAATACATTCATGTCTAGATACTAAAAGTGGATGTGTTTATAGAATATATTTACTTAGGAGTACCAACCCTAATAAGGTTTTTCGGGCCTAACTCAAGCATAACCTGGTATATGATAGTGGGCCTTATTATTCACCTAGTTTGAAACTCCCATGGAATATTCTTTTGGAATTCACAAACACTTCACAAACCATTATGAAGGATTTGAAAAAATGTCTATGAATTACCTAGGATAAACCTACGGATTCATAGATAATGGAAGGTGTCATAATTTAGACATCTTGTAAGTGGGTTTTCATGATTATGTGGTTCTTAACTATGACAAGTGTTTATTACTCTATTCTTTTTAGTTTTATTAAATGGATTAGACTCGAAGGAACCACTTTAATAGTAACTGTGATGGAAAATGAAACAATTTTTCTCAATAGAATCTGAATACAATGGGAACTAGAATGAAAAACCTCATTTCTATACTCACACAACTTTATAAAGCTATGAATCAAGGAAATATTCCAACTGAGAAAAGGAGGGAACAATGTTCTGTTGATTCCTTTATAAGGAAACATATACCTTCTTTTATCAGGTCTTCTGATACACTTTTTTCTAAATACATGATCATTACCACTAAAAATATATTCTCCATTCTCTAGTATTAAAATCATGAAAAATTCATTACAGCTATTTATCAGTTATAAGGTGCAGCTGACCAGTGGTGGACTCTAATCCAGGCTTTGAGGGAACAAGATGAAATTTAATCCATGTATTTGGATGAGTTCATGACCATATTCTTTAATAATTAATTTCCTCATGCTCTTCACATAAAGATGGTAAAGGAGTTCCTTTAATTAATGAAAAGTTATGATGAATATATCAGTACCTATGAGGTTAATTTCAAAAGTCTTGTGAGGTACACATTTTTAATTATCATCCAACCCATAATTATAGTTGATATGTTCTTCAGTGGATTAAAGCCAAGTCTCAAAATGGATTTTTCGATAAGAGACATTACAATCTATGAAGAGATTGTGCATTGGGAAATCAAATTTCAAATAGAGTTTGGAGTTACATTTAAATCCCTTGGATTCAAATATAAAAGGAAGTTGGAGTTCAAAGGAAAAAATAAAACCCTAAAGTGAAGAAGATAAGAATTCCTTTATGCTCCATGTCTGAAAAGAAGTAAGGGGAAATTGCTTTATTGGGACTAATAAGTGAGTTATGTGTGTAAGGGAAGGCCATTATGAAATTTATTACCGCATTGATGGAAAGAAGTTGACCAATGATGAAAATAGAGAAAAATATACAAATAATGCACCTCCCACACTTCACTACTTTAAGTGTATATAGGATGGGAATTATTCTGACCAGTTCCCAAACCCAAGGGTTGGGGATGATATTTGGTGTCATGAACTTATTAAACTAAGAGACATGTGTTAATATCATACAATCACTATTTCTGACGAGTGGTGAAACAACGACATGGTTAAAGGTACACTTACAATAAACTATAGAACTAATAATGTCTTGTATGATTGTATACATATCCACTCCATCATATCTAAAGAATTTTCTAAGGGTATTAATATTCAAGAAAAAAAATTATGTGTAATTAGTTGTTAAAACCTCTAATGGTGAGATGATTTCATCTCAGGTCTACGATTCCTCTCTGATTGACATTTGTGGGAATTTACTTTCTTCAAATCTTGTCATTCCTCCCATGGTTAAATTTGATGTCATCTTAGGCATGGATTGTACTTCACTACATAAATCCCACATCAATTATCGAGGCAATGAAGTTACATTTGATATTTAAAATCAACCTATGATCATATATTAATGTTTCAATAAGTATGAACTTCCTTTGGAGAATACATCTAGTGTATGGGTATTAATTCCCATTCAAAAGGCATGTTTGTCTCAAATGGTTAAAAAGAAAACTGGCATCGATGATATGCCAATTTTTCATGATTTTTTGGATGTATTCCTATAATATTTTCCTATAATTCTACTAAAACGTGATGTTGAGTTCTCAATTGAGCTCATATATAGTTCCACACAAATTTTAAAGACTCTATATACAATATCCCCAATTGAGTTTCAAGAATTTAAGAAGAAACTACATGAAAAACATAGTAAAGAAGGAGTTTAGCCAAGTGTTTCACCTTAGGGTGACCCTATTATTTTAGAGAAAATGAGAGATGGATCAATCTTACTCTATGATGATTATAGGGAGTTGAACAAGATCATGATAAAGAAAAAGTAACCTCTTCTCTGTATTGATTTTTTATTTTATCTACTGCATGGAGCCTAATAATTTTCCAAGATTGAACTTTGATCTAGATATCATCAATTGAGTGCAAAGAAAAATGGAATTCCCAAGAAAACATTAAATATAATGTTTGGAAAAATAAATATATAGTGATTCATTTTGGTCTTACTAATTCACCTGCTATATCCTTGGATTTTATGAATAGATTATTTATAGAATACCTCAATCAGTTAGTGGTAGTATTTATAGATGATATTTTTATATATTAGAGGATCATGGAAAAGCATGAAGTCCAATTGAGAATCATACTAAAGACACTATGGAAGGAGAAATTGTATGTAAAATTTAGAAAGTGTGAATTTTGGATACAAAAGGATTCATTTTTTGGGCCACATAATCTCAATAGATGGTATAGAAGTTGATGCATCAAAAAGGGTGATATTTAATGTTGTCTTAGACAAACCATGGGGAATGTGATCGGTAGTTTTATTGGTTTTCCAAGATATTATCGACAATTTTTGTAGAATTTTTCATGACTATCTAATCCTATGACAAAGTTAACTCGAAAGTGTTCAAAGATCATCTAAATAAATGAGTGTGAGGAATATTTTATGTAACTGAAGATAAGGTTAGTCAGCACGCATGTTCTTGCATTACCCTACAGTGTAAAAGGTTTTTTAATATATAGTTATGCATCCAAGAAGGGATTGTGATGTATTCTTATGAATAATAACATGGGTATCACTTATGAATCGTGACATTTGAACATTCATGAGAAAAATTACCCAACTCATGATTTGGAGTTAGCAGTAGTAAATGTTTCATTAAATATATAGAGGCATTATAATTATGGAGAAAAGTATGATATATATACCAACCATAAAATTCATAAATATATATTCACATGGAAGGATTTTAAAATGCATTAAAGAAAATAGTTAGAGCTGATAAAGGATTATGAAAAATCAGCACATTACCACCCTGGGAACATGAACAAGGTGGGAGATTCTTTGAGTCAAAGGTATCATGCTATCTAATCCATGATAATGATCAAAAAATATATAATAATTTTGGATTTAAAATGGATGGATCTAGAAATCTCGATGGAAAGAAAAAAATCATATACTGCTCAATCAAATGTCCAACCATCTATCCAAGTGAATATTAAAGAGGCTCATAAGGAAAATTTCTTGTGGGATGGATTGAAGAGGGATATTTCATAGTTTGTATCTCAATTTTTATTATTCTATCAAGTTAAGGTAAAATTCAAAATTCTAAGGAGATTTTTCATCCATTAAACATACCAAAATGGAAATGGGAGAGCATCACTATTTATTCTATCATTAGACTCCCCAAAACCTCTAAAGGCTTTAATTATATATGTTGGTAGTTGATTACCTTACTAAGTTGGTGCAATTTATTTCTATCAGATAAGACTTATATTATGATCATAATTCTAGTATTTAAATTAAATAAGTTGTAAGGTTTCATGGAGTACCACTTTCCATTGTATTTGATTGGTATTTGTGGTTTAAATCAATGTTTTGTTGAAGTATTTGGAAAGGAAAAGATAAAGAATTGAGTTTCAACCCTAATTATCATCCTTGAATGGATGGTAATCCTAAAATATCAATTTAAACACTACAGTATATATTGAGATCTTGTTTGTTGTATCTAAAACGTTGTTGGTATCAATACCTTCCTCTTTTTGAGTTTTCTTCGAACATAAAATTTCACTCAATAATTAAAATAGATCTTTATGAATCCCTCTATGGGATTAAAGGTATATTTACAACTTGTTGGGATGATGTTGGAGAAAGAAAGCTATTGGGACCTAACATAGCTGAAGAAATGGTAGAGTAGGTTAGAACCATTCAGTAGCACATCAAAGCAGCTCAAAGTTGGAAAAAACATTATGCTGATAACCATCGGTGTGACCAATAATTTGAAGATGGGGAGAATTTTTTTCTATGAATTTCTCCATGAAATAAGGTTATGAGGTTCAGGGAGAAATTAATGCTAGTCCAAATGTATATAGGTCCATTTGAGATTAATGATCGTATTGGAATTGTAGCCTTTGAATTGCAACTTTATCCTAATATCTCTTCTTTCCATGGTTATTCCATGTATCTATTATGATTAAGTGCATACCTAACCCTTCATGTGCATTGAATTTTAAAGTCCAACCGTTGGAGTAGGATCATTCTTACGAGAAACAATCAGTTAAAATTATGGATAATACTGATAAATTTCAATTAAACAAGACCACTCATGTGGTCATTGTTTTGTTAAGAAATCACCTGTTATAGGATGAAATTTGTGAATATGATAATATGATGAGGAAGAAGAATCGTCATTTATTTTTATCATAATGATGAATTTTGATGGTGAAATTATTTTTAAGGGGTTATAATGTAACACCCTATGTTTTTTTAACCTTATTTTTTAATAAATTAATTTACATTGATGTTGGGAACTACATGTTACACTAATTCAAACATTAACTATATGCTGGAGTAAGAAAAGTTTTCACTAAATTCAACACTGACTTGGCTTGCATTACACGCAACACTGAGTTTCTATGAAGCATCATTTTATTTATATAATTATTATTATAAATGATATATGTATAACCTAGCCAGTAAAATTTTTAATATGAATTGAAATAACATCTTTTTAAATATTATTATAATGGTTTTATATAAATACAAAAAAACTTATAAAAAAACATGTAATATTGGTAATGTATTTTTCTATTTGAAAATACTATTTTCACAAATGAAATGTTTTTTTGTCTTTCTATGAATGATAATAAAATTAATTTTAGATAATATTCGAAATAAAATTTTAAAAAATAAAATTCATTTTTGAATTCAGAATCTCCAAATCATCCTATGGTGAATTTTTGGAATTTTTCTAAGGAACATATTTTTTGGGATAATAGAAAAACAATATTGAAATTTAATTCCAAACAACTTTTATACTAATTTATTTTTATAGTTAAATTATATTTTAAGTTGGTTTTAAAGCCACAATAGATCAATAATAAATTTATTAATCCAATATAGGTTATTTTAATCATTTTTATTTTGAATTTATACATAAAATATTAACGAACATTTGAACATTCTCACTTAAAAAATAGTTTTCTCACCATGTCTACAGGATTAACATTAAACATAACTTTTCCAGTTCTATGAAATGAATTTTTAAAAACCTATATAAATGGTTTTAAAATGTATAATATTTATATTCTAGTAACATCAAATAAATTTTTTACCAAAAATATTAATGAATGTTATTAATATTAATTACAATAATTAAAGTAAATTTAAGATTAATAAGTGACTAAACCTTAAAACTAAGTGCCAAAATTACATAATAACTTATTAAACACCCATTGTTTGAAAATATTTAATCCATAAACCTTATAGTCTTGAGTATTTTTGGGTTTTTATTAATTTTTTAGTTTAAAAGGTTGGTAAACCTAACTTTTTTTCAAAAAGTCCAAGTGTGTACCCTCTCTCCCTTATAAAAGGACACCACCTATCCCCCTTATTAAAACCTATAAGGTAACCTAATTTTACCCAATATCTTCCAAATTCACTTTCCAACATCCTCCCTTCATCTTTGAATCCTACCTTTAGTCATAAATACATCCAATGAATCCCTTTAGTGTTATCCAAAATGAGTTACCATTGAAGAGGTAATATCCTTCCTCAAGATCCTTTCCTTTATTTTCATTATCTACTACCTAAATTCATCTTATTACATGAATACATAATATCTTAAGTAATATCAATATACTGAAAATTAGTTATCATTAGTGGTTGACATAAACTTAAACACACTTCCATCTAATGGGTAACGAACTTACCATTCTTGTGTATGGTGTAATACTGCCTTAGGAAAAGATGTTGTTAAATTTTCCTTTACCACCTCTCATGGTTGATAATTATGAGGTACAATATATTCTAATATTATATTTATGTGGTTTATATAGTGTATTTATGATTATATAATGATTATATAACACATAACTTCATGATTTATATTTTTTGTAAATACTATAATTTCATTTGGGGAAGTGTTACAACAGCCTCCTCAAAGCATTGTGATTCATTCACACACTACATGGAATCTTGCAGGGATGGTTTTAGTGAAATTATATGATATATATGAAATAATAATTCTAATTTCATTATATATATATATATCATTTACTTTCTTTCATTCAATATGACAATGAATGGAAACAATGTTCATGCGTACGTATGGACAACTGTCTCCAGGAACAGTGTATTCTATTTGATATTAATATATTATATAGATTATAATAAATACATATATACTGAATATATATGATGTTTATATCATTTTTTACATTATATAAGTCATTATATATGTATGAGGATCAAAAATATAACAAATTAAGACACATGTGAAAAACAAAGCAGATATTACCTAAAACATAACCGTAACATGGAAGTGTTAATAAAAGGTGATATAAAGCCATATATGGTATTATATATAATAATATGGTTCTATGTTAGATTTATAATAAACTTATATTTATTATACATGATTTTTGAATGAGTTCGATGAGATTCAAGACATTAAGTAAGGGGATTTATGGCCTCCCATTTATTTCTGTGAGATTTATGCCTTATTCACTGCTCATTTATTTTTCTGTAGTGTGTATACTACCCGTGAATATATTATCTTGGGAATAATTCCACCAAACTGACATCTTAGTGTTTTTTTCAAGATACAGTTTGTTAAAAAATCCACATGATTATGAATTATTATGGCTTGTGTTTCCGAAGTAGGTTTTTAAGGTGGTACAGTTACCCAATGTTTTCCAAATTTGTGGGCCTCAAAATCAGGAGTTTGTTTGTGGAAAAGGAATGTTTTCTTTACAAGAATTTTTGAAGTACAGTTTGCAAACCATTCATCCTAGTTTAGATCCAAAAATGAGGCACATTAAATGGAAAAGGAAAATTAGAAAATGAAGATTTCCACATAGCAGTATTATGGAGACCGCAAAGTGCACTACACAGACAGCATAGTGAAATCAGGTCATGGGAGGTTTTTAGTTCACAAGAGGATAGTTTTCTGTGGTATTATACTGATTTTTAGAATGGAGGTGGTTATTTAAGGATATAAAAATGGATTTTTTTTGTAGAAGACATTGGTTTCTACAAATGATTAAGGATCTATACAGACCGCATATCACAGTTCATGATAAAGGTTGTACAACAATAATGTTTTAGGTGATTTAGATTATCGGGTTTTTTAGATATATTTTACTATATAAATACTCATTATCACATTTTTAAGTAGAGATATTTTCATTAGAAGATATCAACGCTCTAAGAAGAATTTTTTGAAGTTTGAAGTAGTTCACATGGAAGAATTCCATGAATGGGAATAGTTTTTGAGGGAGGATTCCATAAAAGAGGATTTAGATCATAGGAACAGTTTGAGAAAGGATGTTTTTGGTGATTTATTTAACACAATGTTAAAGTGAATTCATAGCCTAGGTGGTCCTTGAGGAATCATCAGTCTGTGAAGAAGGAGAGGTTTGTGGAAGAAAAAGGTGTTAGCGAATTTCTCACACCACATGGTGCAACATAGTATGCGGAGGATTAAAGACAGTTCATGAAGGATACATGATAGTTCATGTAGATAATAAAATAGTATGGAAAAGAAATTTCCAAAAACTAACAATATATGGAAAAGATGTAATTTGAAAAACAATCCACCTATAAATGAGGATGTATTAATTCATCTAAAAGAATATACCTACAAGTCCATAAACTATGGTTGAATCCCTTACAAACTAGTGATAAATGGAAGAGGAATAAGTTTATCCTTTCCACTAGTAGTGATCTAGATAAAGAGACTTAAGGAGTGACCCTTGGGAAATCAGTGAGCTGGCCCTGAACAATGTATAGAATTTTGGACAGGGTATAAAAGTGATCTAGCCCAAACCTTGTAAATTGGAAGTGAGTCTTAGTGGATTTGGTACATCAGTATATTGTCATTTTATACTCCTTGTATGTAGCCCAGTAAGGTAAAACCAAGTAAAAAAACAATGTTTTTGTTTTATTTCTTTCCTGGCTTACATTTTTTGCATCATCATTAGATAAAGTTGGAAGGGATAAGTAAATACAAACACTAAAGAGAAAATGAAGTGACCCTTATAATAAATAGGTCATGATCCAATGGGAGATGGATAATTTTTTAAATAATGTCTATACCTTGATTCCCCCACTCCCTCTCATGTTATCTATTCCCAATTTAGACCTAAAATTGTAATAGAGCCTTGGTTTTTTTATCATATTTTTTCTCTAAATTAGTTCAATTGATTGTTGAAATTATAATTTCAGTTTCTTCTTATATCAGTGTGCAATTTAAAGGGTAAGAACATTAGATAAGAACCATAAGTATGATGGTATTCCTCGTTGTTGAAGTATCTATAGAAAGTTTATGATTTAGTTAAAGGAAATAGGAAGTGAACATAAGAATGATTTGGATAAACAAAATAGTGAAAAAACATACTCATTCAATGATGCTGCATGAATGAGTGAATAATTTGATATTAAAAGTGACACCAGAACTACCACTGATGAAGAAATTTCAAGAAAGCCAAATGTGGAAGTTATCCATGAAACTAAGGAATTGGATCAGAAATTAGATGGAGAGAATAAATATAACGGTATCTGAATCCAAGTACATGAAATTTAATTAGGCGAGCAAAAATGTATTTATAAAAGGCTTATTTATGTGTCTATTGATCTAAGGGAGATGAATGATTCCCAATATGAATAATTGAAATATATATCTACAAAGATAGAAAAACTCAATACTAATGAAAAGGGAAAGAATATAAACTCATATGAAATTTAGAATCTGAAATCTAGAAATGATGATCTTCCTATATTGCTATCTGAACTAGTTCAGGAGAACCAAAGGCTACAACAGTAGAATGCATGTTATACTAATTATGTTTCTCTGAAAAAATTTAAAATAAAGTAGAAAGGTGACATGGTGGATAAGCTGAAATTTGAATTGGAAGATGATATTATTAGTGGGAATAATCTCAATAGAGAACTTAAATATCAACTTGAATTAAAGGATAAGAAGATTCAGTAACTAGGAGAAGAGATATAATCAATTAAGAATTAATTGGAGCAATCTAATTCCAAAGGAAATCCCAAAATTAAGTCTTTTTTGCATTTATTATTTTACTATAATTAGGAAGGTAACAGTGAAATGTAGGAAAAAATATTATATTATAGAGGAAAACATAAAATGATTATCTCATCCAAAATGCCATCCAGTTTTATAAAATCTGGTATTGGATATTATGAACCCCCTCCCATGCATGATAGGAGGATGGATGTAAACATATTCATAAATAATAAAAAATATGTTGGTGTTGGAAATAGACCTAAAAATGTTTTTATAGGAATTAGTGATAACACGTGTTATTTCTGTGGGATTCATGGTGATTCATTAAGTTTTTTTTTTGAGTATTTGGATTATATTTAAAGTTTGGAAGATATAAATATTTCTAAATATATTGAATAAACAGAATCTCCTAGAAAATTGTGAATGAAAATTCTGTTAGAAGAAATTATCTATGAAATGCTGCTATTGTGGAAGATAGGTACATACCAGTAGTATGTGTCAAGAAGCCCTAGGGCTAAATGTTAGTGGAAGAAATCTGGATGCATCAATATCTCAACTAATAAATGATTAATCAAGGTATTTCATTAATGGAATATGTTTTATATGTTTCAATCATGAACATTTGGAAATACATTGTATCAAGAAGAAAGAAGGGTTGGAAAATGAACCCAAAAGAAGATCTCCAACTATGGAAGTGTATAACAGAAAAGCCTATATTCGAAGGAAATATGATAAGGTGAAAAATATGTTTATAGTCTTAAGGTAATCACAGGAGATCAAAAAATGAGTTATCAACCACCTCCTCTTTTACACTCATAACAACTATCTTTGATAAAATGTTGAAAACCTAGATGAAAAAGGTTGGAGATGATCCAGTTTTTATTAAGAAGAATGTCAACTCAGTGAAGGACCCACCACCAGAAAGAAACATTATGATGAATCATATATCTAATAAAAGAAAAATGAATAAATAATTCCTTCTAATATCTGCATCTCATAACACATAGAGAGAAGTGAAGTCTAGAGAAAGGTCCCTCCAATGGAGGAATCAGAATGAGAAGGCGACGGGTAAAAATATTTCTTCTTAAAGAAAGAGTCCTGAAAAATTGCATATTGGTAGATCATCAAAGTAGTAAATTTCACCTAAAGAGTTTAAACCCAAAATTGTAAATAAAAAAGGCCAAGCCTACATATTAAAAATATCATAACAAGACTCATAATGTCGGTAAATAATGATTAGTCATATGGCCAGGACAGTTGAAGTTGGATGGAAATATAGAACAAGAACAAAAATAGTACAGTGGTTTTTAGGGAAGCATCAAGGGGTTATCCCATCAATATCAACTAAAATCCTCCACTTAGGGATCCCAAATGATACCACTCTCTCTATGTGTTCAAATTTTATTAACTGATGTTCAATTGTTATAGTTATTAAGTTTCCATACAATCTAGGGGAATTTTCATCAAAAAATGAAAAGTGGTGATATGATATGATCCAGAATAGCAACTAATTCAAATAAGTTACCAATGGAGAAGAATAAATCAAGAAGAATTCCTTTAAATGATTTAATGGTCTATAGATAATTCATATGTATGGAATTAATTGAGTGAAATTGATAGTGATCGTGTTATGAATGCTATATCTTGTTTCCTATACTGAGTTTTGACTTAGTAGACTTAGTAGCTTTGTTAATATTTCATTTATAACTGCTGATTTCACCCACTAAAAATTGTTTTGTAGGTGAATAAAAAAGAAAACATTATTGAGCTAGAGAATTTTCTCAAACCTGAAGTCACATGTGAAGAAATGATGCAGGAGAAGAAGGGTGTTTATGGGTATAAACAGTGGAACTGACAACAAGAAGTGTTTCATATCATTGGGGGATATTTATACCTCCTAATCACATGAATGTTATTAATGCTATAGAAATTATTAATGTTTATGTTTTCTAACATCAATATTACTGATTGGGGGATAAGTAGTGTCATTCGTGAATTTCATGATTATCACTTTTGTTCTAAAAATATTGTGTTAGATAACATTATTTAGGATACCAAGAAGTTATGAGAGAATATATAAGTAGTTTTGAAAAGAACATGATTAAAGTATTTTAAATCAAGAATGTCATTGTAGTATAAAATGAATAGAATCATTAACAATAGAGTGACCAAGTGTATGATAAAATTAATTTAGGGGTAAGAGACTGAGGGGTGGGGTAGATGTGGAAAATGATGAAAGTGATTAGGAGGTGAGAGTATCAGGGGGATAAAAATGGAAAATGATGATTTATACGAAGATATTGATTATTAGAATGTAAATGTCAAATCTTTATCATCATGAAAGTTAAAGATTCGAGCTGAAATAGATAGACATAACATCATTGGTGACTAAGCAGCACCAGTTAAGACAGTGAGGATGAAGATTATACAGAAAGAATAATTTATATTTTAGGTAGATATTAAATGTTTTGAGAAATCATAAGGAGATGAATACTAGATCCATAATATGAATGATTAACATGACCAAATAGAGAATAATCAGAGATGGGAGATTGTTTAAGACCAACAGATGAAAATTTCATTGGATATAAATGGGTATTTTTCAAAAAAAAGAATTAATATGGTGATATGATTCAAAATAAATAATTACTATTTTGATAATGGTAATCTTAGAAAGAGGTTATTGATGTTGATGAAAATTTTACACCAGTTACAAGGCTAGATAAAATCAGATTATTTTTTGTCAATATAAGTGCAAGGAATGTTCTATGTTTTCCAGATGGTTGTCAAGCCAGCATTTCATAATGGGGTTCTGGAAGAATAAGTATATATTGAGTATCTAGATGGTTTTCTCTTTCATGAATTTTATAACACAATGTTTCTACTGAATAATAAACTATATGGATTGAACAAATCACCATGAGCATGGAATTTAGGGCTCAATCGGTTTTTGAAGAAGATTGGTTTTCAGTGTGGTGTATTTGATTACAATCTCAATGTAATCAATGAAATTAATCAAAGGATGATGGTGTTGGTTTATTTCTATGATATGATCATTGGTGGATCATATGAAGTGCAATGAAGATAGTTTTATGAGCTCAGGAAAATTTAGTTCAAAATGTTAGTGATTCATGATTTGACATTTTTCTTTGGTTTACAGGTGACACAAGAAAATGATGGAACATTTATTTCTCTATATAAATATTACAATTTGGTTTTCAGAATATTTTGAATGGATAACTCTAATGCTGTGATGAATCTTGTAGCTACCCGGATGAAACTATCATGATATGATGAAGGAAATGCAACTAATGTCACAGAATACATACAATTCATTGTCAGCCTATTGTACTTCACAATGAAAAGACCAAATATTTTGTCTTCTAAATGACATGTATAAATATATCAAAGAAATACTAAGGAAATCCACTTTATTTCAGTGAAAATAATACTTTAATATATCAAGGTCATGGTGGATTTCAGTTTACTGTATAATGAAAAATCATAGCAAGAGTTATTAGGATATAAAGATGCAGATTGGTATCAATCAGCGGATGATATAAAATCAACATCATGGGGTGAATTATATCTGGGAAGATTTTATATTTACAGGAAAGGTAATAAACAAGATTTAATTTCATTGAGAACCATAGAAGCTGAATATATTATGTCTACTCTAGGATGCATGCAATTATTGTGGTTGAAGAAGTAGCTTGATGATATGGGAGTTGAAGTGAAGTCTCTGATCAGAATTAATTGTGATAATTTCCGTGTTATAATTCTTATAAAACCCCATTGAATAAGTCAATGAAAAATAATAATGAAAACAAGTATCATTTTACAAAGGGGAAGGTGGAGCATGGGCTTGTGAAGTTTGAGTATATTCCTACAGAACTATATAGGTTGCAGACATCCTAACAAAGGTCTTTCCCAAAGAAGTGTTAGAAAACCATCAACTAGCTTTGAGAGTTAAGTTGACTCCCCTCACTTGAAAGAGTGGGAATGTGGGAACCCCTATCTATGAGGTATGGTGTTCTTTTCTCAAATATTCTGATTTTTGTTCTTTACACTATTGAAAACCACAATGAAGTGACCTTCAGGTTAGTTGAAAAATGGGGATAATGTAACGACCCAATGTTTTTCAATGGAAATTAACTTCTTATCAATATTTCATAAAAACATAAAAACAAAAAATAATGAACTACTAAGTTCTAAGTGACCTTTAAACATAATTTTTTCACTTCTGTGTTCGGAATTTCAAAAATATGACATATACAGTTGCAAACAGTAAGTTATTTGGAGTCCAATAAGAAAAGCATATTTTTTGGTGAATAGTAACCCAACCTAATGAATATTAACATACCCATGTGAATGTGATATTCCCTAATGAATAGTAAAATTACCTATGATAATATATAAATAATATTCATGTTGAAAGTACGGTATGCATATATTTTAGAATAAGTAAATGAATGTTTTAAAACTGGTTTTTTGATAATAAATTATGATTTTAATTAAATAATAAAATAATCATAATTATAAAATTATTTTTGAAAATTGGATTTCATTTTGGGATTCTACACATCTAAAAATTATTTGGGTGAATTTTTTATATTTTTCTAAAATACTTGAATTTTTTATGAATAGTAAAATACACTAATTTAAGATAAATGCTAAATAATGGATTTATTGAGTCATTGATGATGATATGCTGATGTAAGACCAATTGGTTTGAAGTCACATTAATTTATTACTATTCTAGGTCATGAAATACTTACTATTCCTTATCTTGTGAAGAAATAATAAATTAATGATTATAATATTATGAAAACCCTCCTCTCCTCCACTATAAAACCCCCTCTCACTCCCTCTTCTCATCACTACTCTAAAGCCTTGTGTCTTGCCAATATTCTGTCCACATATCTCCCCAATATCCTCCTCAACATCCAAAATCCCCTATCCATATCAAAATACCAAAACATCTCCCCTTAAGAGGTTCTCAAATAAGTAAGTCTCAAGAGGTAAATTCCTCTTTCCAATTCCTTCATTTCTTTTAAGTTATTTTCTTTTTGTTTCTTTCCTCATCTCCCTTCACCCAAATAGTATGACAACTCTAATGAAATACATGTACTAGAATTTTTTTATTATAATGGTATATTTCATTATCTTCTCTCCATTCCCCACCATTTATTTGAAATAAATGGAAGCACTGTTTGAGATGTGCTAATTTAGCACATTCAAGGACAACGGTTTATCAATTTCTATAATCATATTTATTTATGTTCATGAAACCCTTTTTGTTATTGTTGATACCGATTATTATATATGTAATATATCCAATTTTTGTTTTTTTAATCCTTTTGTACAAATTTTATTATGTTATAAATCATAACATGTTCTTTGTAATAAAACCCACCGATTAACAAATACGGTTGTCATTATGGTTTTATATGATAATTTGACGTCACTATAAGTAAAAAAATTAAATTTAAAACCATTTAATCTCATTTATTTCCACTAATATCATATAAATTCAATTATGGAAAATCAATTTCATCTTACATGTTTATCCAAACATGAATATAAGTGAACTGGTCCTTAAAACCAAGTAAACAAACGAGTCCGAACAATAAAACTGAACCTCATAACCAATTATAACGGTTATAAATGAACATAAAACGGTTTTAGTAAAACAATTAAATATATAATAGGTTCTAGAATTATTAATTAAAAAACCTGATTAGTTTATTCATGTCTTTAATAACAAGTGGAGAACACCAATGGATTTAAGGTAAGGGATCCTCTTCATTTCACTCTTTATCATGATGTCCTCTATGCTATACCATTTTATGTGTAATCCCTAATGATGGGGTATGATTACGCACCCTCCCCATACTTACCTAATGATGTATAAATGATGAGAATACCTTTTCTCTATCATCAACGCCTCTTAGAAACACTCGACGCCATGCCAATAAACCGTAACAAATTATTCCTGAACCTTCTTTGTTCTTTCAGGTTACCTTATCTTTCTTTATATCAAAATGGATTTATCTTATTTGTTTATGAAAATTTTATATATGATGTTTAGTTTTTCAAAATTAATTTATGAATACCCTTTCATCACTCTCTTTCGGAGATATGCATGTTTTTTAAAGATTCCCTCCTTAGAACTTTCCGATAAGCAAACCAGTTTTAAGGGAACTTCCCACATTTTTACCCAATTTCAAGTGAACTATTTCCTCTATTTTAAGCCACAATTTTCCTTATAAAATAAGAATTTTTATTATTAAAACATTATTTTTTCAATTATTTTTATATAAATGATTGTCCTCTTTTCTATTTTAAAATCTCTATAGTATTATTCTTAAAATCGCACAAAAATGCTTAAATGCTAATGTTTCTCAAATACATTTATTATATGTTGCCACATCTGTTTGACACCACCTAACATGTTATATGCCTATTTTACCTTATTAACATCCATATATTCTTTAATCCTTTTCTTTCATGGACACTTTCTTGATACACTCATTTGTTATGCTTTATGTCATGATTGTGGTACCCAATACTTTCCATGGGTATCCTTATGTTTATGTATGGTTGATTATGTATGATTATTTATGTGGCATGAATATTCATGAAAATGTTGAGATGGGTGCACCCAGATAGTTCTCCAATGCGTTGGGTAAAGTTACATCTCATGAGATGCGATGTGAAATGAGATTGACAGTTATCCATGACCCGTACTAAAATGGGAAACGGGATTGGTGGTTAATCTTGACCCATACTAAAATGGGAAAGGTAATTGGAGGTTATAATTGACTCATAATAAAGACATGTTTTATGATTCTTCTACATTTATATGATTCCATGCTTATATGATACGCTTTTATATGTTCCATGCTTTAGATATCAATATGTCATGCCTCCAAACTCATGTGCTTATGACATATCCTTATGTTCATTTCCTTACTGGGATTTTCAGCTCATCCCTTTGTTCATGTGTTCCACAGGGTACCCTATACAGATGTAAGGGCTCAAAGTAAGTTATGATCTCTTTATGAAGATTAAATAAAGAAGCGTTTTTATCCCCATGTTTTTATGATTTTTTTTTACCAAGTCGTTTAAGACACTAGACTTAACAATCCTTGACTTGTACTCTGAAGTATAATTGTGATGAAAATCCTATAATGTTATGCGTAAAAGGATTGGGTCACTATAGTTGGTATCAGAGGATGGTCTAGTTATTTTTAGAGATTAGGAACAGATCCCTTAGTGAGAACCTTAAGGATGAGACTAATTATAAGAAAACATTACTAAATTTTGGTGAATATTGAGTAAGTGATTTATCAAGCAAACACATTCCTGTCTAGATACGAGTGGGTAGAGGAGACTCTGGCACAGATGTACCTAGAAGTGAAAACTCTAATAAAGAGTTCCGAGCGTGACATGGGGTATCCTATTACACGACTATGGTCCTTGCTGCACTCTTGGTTATGACACTCCCAGGGTATATGCTTTGGTAGATTCACGAGTTTAGTACAAACCATTATTAAGGGAAATAAAATTGTAACTCCTCAACCCCAAAAGCCCAGAGTCAGTGCATTATTTTAATATGTTGGCATGATTACAAGAAATCAAGTTCCTAAAGACCGATCAGTTTAGCAGTCTTAGAAAATAGATTACATACATTAATGTAACAATAAAAATTATAAAATAAAATACAACATAAATTATCCTTTGAGAACACCATTAATCCCCAAGCTTAACCCTGCTTATCAATCATAATACACTTCGTGGAATCCTCAGAAAGTAAAACTTAAGAAAGGGGTGATCTTAGATGCTCAGTAAGGATAACAATATAGTAGAAACATTCATAAATGAGCATAAACATTTAAGGAAATTTAAAAGACCAAAACACAAGCCTTTTAAACTTAAACATCATCATAGTATGGAAAATATAAATCAAATAATTCCATTTACTTATTAGCATTTATATTCTACTAGTCTAATAATTACATGTAACATCAATAGCCAATTTCATAATGATGGAATGCATAATTATAGAATTTATAACCATATAGTCAAGGTCGTGTGCCAAGACTACAAATAAGATGTTGTCAAGGCCTTATGACAATACACTAGTTATTCTCATGAGACCTTCCAATTCATCGAGGAGCTATAGCGAGCTCTAACCGTCACTTACTAAGACCAATGCATTCCTCATATGAAAAGTTGAAATATAACATAAACATTCGTATTAAAACTAGCATACAAAATGATAATATTTTAACCATAAACCATGAATGGTATAAAAATAAAACATTCATCATCAAACATATCACAAAACCATAAATACAATATATAATATTTGTATCATAATGAATCAACTTCAAACAAGTGTAAAATACATAAAAGGATGTTGACATAGATGAAATCAAAACTATTTAAGAGAAACATCTCTTTTTTTAAATCATTTAAAAGTAACATAACTTAGAAAGGAATAAGTTTAAATACATTTTGGAATCAAAGTGTCCCATAAAACTTTGAAACTTTGAAAAGAATTAACATTTTAAAACAATGATTTCTATATAAATAAATCCATAAAATCAGCTTGAAAACATGGACATTAATTAAGAATATTTAGAACAAATAAATATTTAAATCATTTAAAATAATGATATAGTAAAATAGACCCTTCCATAAAACCTGAACATATTCCTTTGGAAACATTTTTATGAAATATGGTCATTGATGATAAATATGTCCCAGTAAATACTTACTCATAAACAATCTCAGATATTAATGAGATTGAGGAATTAACCCTTACCTTGTACTTTTCCTTGGTGGAGGGTAAGTTAACCTTCTGTATAGTAGTAAAGTCATTGTTATTAAATTATAAAAAATCTATATACATAAATAGGATATCATATATGATCCTCTAATTCTTCTATGGTAATAATATTTCAGTAATATCATCGTTTCGGGTGTTAACTGATATATTTTCCTTTATATGCTTTGTTACATAAGCCATGTTTATTATGGATAAAATGTATTTGATTCACATCCAGAATGATATTAAGATCTTAAAAATTATTTTTAATCATAAAATGAAAATTATTCTTGAATGAATATGATGGTGAATGAATCTCATCGTGTTCGTGGAGATGGTAATCTGTACGTACGCACGAGTGACAATATCATTATATTGATGGTGAAATCGTATGTGATTTGATGGTATATAAAATATAAATAATCATTAATATTCTATATTTATTTTTTAAATCAGTTATACTCATTATTATATACATTCAAATAATGAAGTGTTTGAATAACAAACTACACCACGACGTGGAGACGGTAAGCCGTACGTGTGCATGTATGGTGACTTTGTCATTTTTATGTTGGATAGAATAACGAATATGGTTTTACCATATTTATAATAACATAATAGTATGTAGGAGGTACTGGAGTTATTATTTTGGTATGGAAACAACAAATAAATAAGAAGTGGAGGAAGAAAAGAACTTGAAAGAGGGTGGTGAAATTATTACCTCTTCTTTGGGTGTTTCCTTTTGAGTTGATCAAAAGGGCTCCATAGGTTGGATTTATGATCAAATTAAGGACTCTAGGTTTATTTGAGGGATGTTGGAAGGATATTTGGGCAGGGTTTGGCCAAGACAAATGGCTTTGGAGGTTTGATTTTGAGATAATGAGAAGTTCCCTTTTATAAGAGGGGTGAGAGTCACTTTAGGAAAATATTCAAATATTAATTTATTAATCATATTCGGTTTATAATGGATCAAAATGGATTTATTTCAAGAATTAGGGGGTTATGGGTCGAAATACTCTCAACCAATAAGTTTTAGAAAAGTTTAGGTTACCATTTAAACCATGTCTTTTAAATTTATCTCTTAGTTAAATAGTTTAGCTTTTACAGTGTCTTCCCATATTCTTACACTATAGGGTTAATAAACGTACTCTAAACATACAAGAGAACCTCAAGTGGTTCATTAATGAAATATATAATATTATTTAATCAATTTGGATGATCCTTAGGTTTTTAGGAATATTATATCAACCAATAATATTGTATTTGTTTTAAAAATTAATTTATGTCAATTTTGACACTATTTGGTATTTTTTTGAAAGTCATAAAAACATTATGACTTAGAAAAAAATATATAATCAACCCTAACATGTCATATTAACCTATAAAATTCGTGGATGGAATCAAAACTTTTAAATTATATTTATATTAATTTTTATAATATAAACTATTTAAATATTTCATTAAGAAGGAAATTACTACATCATCATTGTGTCATAAATAAATTTAATTATTTAATCTCTAAAAAGTATAAATAAAATACTGTTATCTATTAAATATTTATATCTTTCTAATGAATATTTATAGAAGAATTTATCATATGTATAAACCTATATTAAAAATGGTTTAGTTAACAAACTTTGGATTTAACACTTTCAACTCTTCTTTAAATAAAATAATAATAGAAGTCCGAATCTAATCCATGTGGACCTAAAGGATAATATTTTATTCCTATGTATGTTTTGGTTCTAATTAAAATTATCCAATAGAATTAGGACATGTGTTAGTGTAATTATAATATCATTTTTACATTTAATTACCCTATTTACTTTTAACCGTGGTAAATAAAAGTCAAATGTTACTATTCACCAAAAATTATTTTCATCTTATTTATCCAAATTATGATTACTAATTTCAACCATGTCTCTTGTATTTTTGAAATTCAACTCTCAGAAGTGGTAAAATTATGTTTTATAGAAATTTGCAAATGCTCCTTGAAGGTGGGTAAAAAACGTTAAAAAGTTCAATAAAATTTTATACATCTAATTTTATTATAAAATGACTCCAATTAATTACATTAAACTAATATATTTATTATATATCTATTTTGACATAAAATAAATTTAAATAAAAATTTGGTTTTAAATAATAACGCATTTTGTTTCACTATTCATCAAAAATTGAAAGTTTTTAGAAAAATACAAAAAATTCACCCTAAGCTAATTTTGATATTCTTAATTCAAAAATGAATTCTATTTTTCCATATTCAAAATGTAAAAGTTTAATTTATTAATTTACAATTAATTCATGTTGTCAAATCCAAAAAGAGGGTTTTTAAAACGTAAAAACTATCAAAAGTTTGGCATGTGTTTATGTCAATTTTAAATGTGAAATTACTTATAATGACCTAGATTGTATTAAATGATAAAAATAAAATCTAATTAAACCTACAAACCATTTAAATATATAATTGAGCTCTATAAATTATTTTTACTGAAAAGTTGTTTTCAATTATAATTTAGTATTTTTCACTATTCACCCAAATATGAAAGTTATTTAAAAAACACAAAAAATTTATTAAAACTAAATATTTATGTCATGATTCTAAAGAATAAGATTATTTTGTCAAATTTAATATATAAAAGTGTCAAATATTGGATTTAAAAAGGTTTTTCCCTTAAAAGGCAGTAAAATTGCATTTTCTGAAAAATTGTAACACCCCAAGCTTCCAGGGTTTGCTTTTCTTGGAATAACACAATAGCGTGTGTTGTACGCAACTTCGAGTTCTAACACACACCACAACCAATCAAACTAGCCGTTATGAATTTTAATACCCACTTTTTGAAATTTTATAAATTTTACCTTTCAAAATGGACTTCATTTTTTGATTCAAAATATCGAAATTATCTTAGGGTGAATTTCTTGTATTTTTCTGAAAACTTTCATGTTTTGATGAATAGTGAAAATCACAAAATTTTAATTAAAAATTTTTTAAATCGAAACAATTAATAGTGATAAATTATTAATTTGAGTGGTTTTAAATTATATTTAGAATATATTTTTACCATTTAATACAGTGTTGGTCATTAGACGTAATTTCACATTTAAACCGGAAATAAACAAGAGTCAATATTTTGATTGTTATTATTTCTTATAAACACACTTTGTTTTGACGGCAGGAGTTAATTTTAAATTAATTTCTGCCACTTATTTGTTTTGAATTTACAAAAATGGATTCCATATTTAGAATCAGGAGGTCCAAATTGTCTAAATAGGTAACTTTTATTTTTAGACATTTTTAATAATTAATTCGGAAAATATTTTATTTACCATGGTTAAAGGGTAAATCCAGTAAATAAGGGTAAAAAATAATATTACAATAATAATAAATTACTCTAAAACATGTACTAAACATATTGGTTGATACATTTCCGACCATGGGCATCTTTGGGTCGATTTTCGGATCCCATTGATCCACTTGCAAGTGATAATGACACTTTATATTAATTAAGTTAAAATAATACAAAAATGAAAGAAGCATATATCTTTTAGAAAAACAATTTTTACATAGGGCTATATATGAAATATTTTCGACTATAAATATTCATTATAAATCTAAACCTATTTCCTACATAATGGTATTTTATTTATAATTTTTAGACATTAAATAATTAAATATATCTATGACACAATAATGATGCAGTATTTTCCTTATTAATGAAAGAATCAAATAATTGGTAATATAAATGTTAAAATAAAAATAATTTTAAATTTTTGATGACATACAAGACTTTTATTGGTTAATATGACATTTCATTATTTCTTAAATGAATTTTTTTACAATTAAAAAAGTTATTAAGGCTTTATCAAAAATCAGTTATTGAATAGTTTCAAAATTGACATAAATGAGTTTTTAAAACAAATATTATATTATTAATTGATATTCTATTCCTAAAAAAATAAGGTTCGGCCAAAGAACTTATATAATGATAGGTGTATCATTAATGGACCACTTGGGGGTCTCTTGGAGTTATATATTATGTTTATTAACTATATAATATTAAAATACAAATAGACGTGGTTCAAACTATTTATCTAAGAGTTAAATAAAAATGATAGGGTTAATATAGTGACCCAAAACTGTCTAAAATCTATTAGTTGAAAGGATTTCGACCCAAACCCACATTTATATTTAAATAATCTACTTTGGAGGAATTATAAACAAAATATGAATTTATTATAAAATAATATTTCTAGCTTTTCCCAAGGTTCCCATCACCCCTCTTATGAAAGGGAACTCCACCTTCTCTCTAATTAAAACATTAAAAGCCATTTGGCTCAGACAACCCCTTCCCAAATATACTCTCAAATATACTTACTTAGACCTAGAGGCCTTAGTTTGATCATAAAGCCAACTTAATGAGCCCTTTTGATCAAATCAAAAGGAAGAACCTGGAGAAGAGGTAATTATTTCACAACCCTCTTTCAAGTTCCATTCTTCTTCCACTTCTTCATTAGTTGTTCTTTCCATTATAAAATAATAAATCCAATATATTCTATATAATTTGATGTTATTATAAATATGGTACAACTATATTCAGTATTATATCCATCCTTTGAATGACATGTCACTATACGTGTGTACGTACTGCCTACCATCTCCACATCGTGGTGTAATTGTTATTCAATATATTATTATTTGGATGGGTATAATAATGATGTTTAATTCATGTAAATAATAAATATAACATGATAATTATTCTTTATATATGATATACCATCCAATTATATATTATTTTAATATCAAAAGAATGATATTGTCGCTCGTGCATACGTATGGAATACCGTCTCCACGAACGCGATGAGATTCATTCCCCATCATATCCATTCAAAACTAAATTTCATTTGATGATTATAAAAAAATTAGAGACAAGATATCATTCTGGATATGAATAAGATACATCCCATCCATAACAAATATGGCTCACATAATAGTTAATATAAAGGAAAATGAATCTGTTGACACCCGAAACGACAATAATACTAAGATATTATTAACAAATAAATGTTAAAAGATCATATATGATATCATATTACTGTATAAAATTATTTTATAATTAAATAAAAATTATTTCACCATTATACAGAAGTCTAACATACCCTCAACCATGGAAAAAGTAAAAATTAAGGGGTTTTTTATCTCACTTTTAATTTCATGAGATTTCTATTATTCACCACTTATTTATTGCATGTGGTGTGTGTACTGCCCATGATTGTATTCATTATGTAATATACTTCAATTTATGGATATTTTCATCATCATTGTATTATCCTTCTTTCATGGGTTAATGTTTCTTATGTTTCCAAATCTATATGGGAATTTGAAATTTCAATTTCCATTCATTCGACTTTACACCTACTTCATTAATTATTTTACCCCAAGATTATGTGTGGAATCACTATTCATTTTCTTATGTCATAATTTCCACTCCCCTTTCTGTGGATATACTTTTTATACACATAATCACTCCATTGATAATTTCTCAATTCATCGATATGAATTTGATAATAGTAGTTTTTAACTCATTCTCCATTTGTTGAGTTAAATATCAAATTCATTGATAATTTCTCAATGACTTTTAAATGATTTCAAGAAAAAGGGGGATATTTCTCTCTAATAGTTTGGATGATTATTTTCATCTATGTCAATATCCTTCATCATTCTCAATTGAGGTTAATATGATACAATACAATCTTCCATATTGTATCGAATGAGTTTTGTTTGACTGTGGATGTGTTATTTTTATACCATTCATGGTTTGTGGATAATGTATTGACATTTCGTATGCTAGTTTTAATACGAATGTTTATGATATGTTTCAAACTTTTCATATGAGGAATGCATTGGGCATAGTAAGTGATGGGTGGAGCCTGTTATAGCTCCTCGTGGCATCGGTAGGTCTCCTGAGAAAAACTAGTCTCTTGGCACAAGGCCTTGAAAAAATCTTATTTGTAATCTTGGCACAAGGCCTTGAATATGTGGTTATAATAATCTGACATTATGCATTCCATCATTATGAAAGTGGTTATTGATATTTCATGGGGTTATTCGACTAGTAGAATATCCATGTGAATAAGTAGATGTCATTATTTCATTTTATCTTTGTCATATTATGATGAAGTTCAATTTTAAAAGGCTTTTGTTTTAGTTATACATTGCCTTAAATATTTATTCATATCTATGAATGTTTCTGCTATATTGTTATCCTTACTGAGAATATGAGCTCACCCCTTTCAGTGTTTTATTTTTTCAGGATGTGAAAAAGTAATTTATGAATGACTTGTCGAGATAGTATGAGGGGATATGAAGACAAGATGTTGTTATAGTTTCTTTTACTTTATGATGTAATATAAGACATATGAATATATCTATTATTCCCAAGTATACTAAACTAATCGGTCATTAGAGACTTTATATTTTGTGATCATGCCAATGTTATGTAATAATGCACTGACTCTGGGTAACTGGGGTCAGGGCTTTACAGTTGGTATCAGAGGAATTTTAGTACAAACCTTGGAAACTAGATTTAGATAAACTCTGATAAGATCACATATCCCTAAGACAGACTTTGAGGATTGGTATAGAAGAACTTCCTAGAATTTTGGTATTGTATAGATTTTGTGAGTTTTCCAAACAATACATCTCTGTCTAGATACGAGTAGGTAGAGGTGGCTCTGGCATAGATGTACGTAGGGCTAAAACCTGAAAACACCGCTTTGAGCTAGACTCGAACGGGAACTGGTGCACAACAATGGTCCTTGCTGCACTCTTGGTTACAACACTCCATGGGGAGATTCATAGGATAATTTACATTTTCTTTACAAACCAATTTGATGTATTTTAATATAATATGAGAATAAATGACCTTGGTTAATCCTAAGGTGTTTCATATTGAGAATATGGTGTCATGATATTCTCTAAATGATTTTATGACTACTGTTACTCACACAATGATTTTTTGTTTTAGTCAATGGATGGAGTCCAAGGAAGTCATAGTAACTATGAGAATGATGTTCAAGGTGGGAACAGTTGTGGAAATGAGAAAAAATTGGAATGTTGATAGGCGTAAAAGATGTCGTGTTCATGCCAAATCAATTTTCCAAAAATATGATAAACAATATATATATTAACCAACTCTCGGACTCAACAAAGAAGAGAAAGATGATGAATGATAAGAGCTCCAGTAGTGGAGACCATGGAGAAAACAATCCTAAACTTCCACATGTAGGAAGTGTGGAAGGAGACACCCAGGAAAGTGTCTCAATAGAACAAAGAAATGCTTTACGTGCGGGACATAAGGACTTAAAGTGAAGAATTGTTGAGGAAAAATGAAGAGTACTATGGAAGAAAATAAAAATGGTCCCAATAATCCATTTACAGTTATTTTCTGTAAATGTAGGGGACTGGTAATTTACCCGAGTGAATTCCCTATTCTATAGGATATTTTATTGGTCAAAGAAGAATCTATGTGGAAATAAATGGTAGGAGAAATGTTTAGAAGTATTAGGGCTCCTTATTGATGGGATTAATTTGGAATAATTTTCTCTTGTATTTTTAACAACGTAGTTTTCCATGTGAGATTGATATTTGAGGAAGTCTTATCTTTTCCCTTGTGGATATAGTTATAAATAACAATTTGGTTTTATATGATCATTGGGTTTGAGGAAATTAGAAGTTATTATGTTTTGGGATGAAAATGAAAGGTATGAGATAACATTTCAGGTTAAAATTATGTTATGGTTATTTTGATGAATTTATCTCATTTTGGTAATGTTATAAAATATAGTTTTTGAAAAAGGACAACACGCAGACCATGTGACAACCCGTCGCGTCGGACAAAGCTGTGGGGATCGAACCCACAACCAATGTGTGATTGGTATTTATTGCCTACCACTAGACTACGTGAAGTCCCTAGTTAGTGTGACTAATTATTTTATGTTAAATGATTTTATTAATCAATAATAAGTTGATTTGGGTTCTTATGTCTTATCAAATAAATACCCTTAGTATAGGAAAATGATTTAGTGATTAAGTGATAAATGTTATTTTGAAAGATGTTCGCTTTGTTGGGAAAACTATATTCCCATGTAAAATACAATACTATGGGGTTTAATTTGAGGGGTAATGGTGTATTTTTATCTACATTTTTATTGTGGATTTATAGCGATTTGGGTTATTTATGGAAATGATTAACCTATAATAGAGAATATGTGATTAGGTTAATTACTTTTAAGTATGCGACTTTAGGAGTAGTTGATTTCATTTGGAGATACAATTTAACATGGAAGACTACATAACCAAATTCTTCTATGTATTGGTTTTCAATATTAATTTGGATTATATTGAAGGATTTTAAGGACAATTGTTTATTGAATGGTATTTATTTAAATTTGGGGTATTGTTGGTTTAATTTTAGAATTTTAGATTAGTTTTTCTTTCTCTAAAGGAATATCCTTTTGGGGGATCATCATATCTTTTACTACCTATTTTGGTTTTGATTAATCTTTAAAGACAAGGTAAATATATAGTTTATCTTTCGTGGATCATGTGATTTTATAGAAGTTTATTCTAGCTCTTCCAGTGTGACTAAGTCTTCTTAAATACTCATCGTTTAAAAAAATGAGTTAGTGGTGGAAATTTATTGAAGAATGAAACTCTACTAAAAAAGTAAGTATATCTCTTTATTTTCTTAGTCAATCTCATAAATTAATTCCTCATCTTTAGGTAATTTAACTTAAAAAAATGTTTCCTGTATACTTTTCTTACTGGGAAACTAATGACGGTTTGTCCCATAAAAAGTTTGTATATTTCGTGTTGTTAACTTTCTCCTGATCATGTTTCATATCCCTCTCTATCAGAAATTGAAACTTATTTTATCTTTCATATCCATGTTTTCCTACATGGAATTCTAGTATGAGTTATCTTGGGTGACCTTTGTACTTCTCTTTCTTTATTTTAGGGTGGTAGTTTTATTGAGACTTTTTCTGATGTGGTACATTCAATTATATTCCCAAGCCCAATTTAAAAAATTTTGAGGACAAAATTATTTGAAGGAGGGGATAATGTAACACCCCAAGCTTCCATGGTATGCTTCTCTTTGAATAATATAGTATCATGTGTTGTATTCAACATTGAGTTCTAACAAACACCATAACCAATCCAAATTGCCGTTATGAATATTAATACCCACTTTTTGAAATTTTATACATTTTATCCTTCAAAATGGACTTCATTTATGGATTAGTAATATCGAAATTATCTTATGGTGATTTTTTGGTATTTTTCTGAAACTTTCAATTTCTGATGAATAGTGAAAATCACAAATTTTTTATTAAAAACATCTTTTTAAATTAAAATAATTAATAGTGATAAATTATGAATTTGACATCTTTTAAAGTATATTTATAATAGATTTTTACCATTTAATACAATTTTGGTCATTGTATGTAATTTCACATTTAAACCGGAATAAACAAGCGTCAATCTTTTGATTGTTATTATTTCTTAAAAACACACTTTTTGTTTTGACAGCGGTAATTAATTTTAAATTAATTTCTTCCACTTCTGTTTTTTGAATTTAGAAAAATATATTCCATATTTAGAATCATGAGGTATAAATTTTTTAAATAGGTAACATTTATTTTTATAAATTTTGAGTAATTACTTCGGTAAATATATTATTTACCATGGTTAAAGGGTAAATCCGGTAAATAAGGGTAAAAAATAATATTATAATAATAATAAATTACCCTAAAACGTGTCTTAACCCTATGGGTTGATACATGTCCGACCATGGGCATCTTTGGGTCGATTTTAGGACCCCATGGATCCACTTGTATGTGATAATGAAAATTTATATTAATTAAGTTAAAGTAAATACAAAAATGACATAAACATATATCTTTTAGAAAAACAATTTTTACATAGGGTTATATATGTTATATTTTCAACTATAAATATTCATTAGAAATATAAAACTATTTCCTACATAATGATATTTTGTTTATAATTTTAATATGTTGAATAATTAAATATATTTATGACACATTAATGATGCAGTATTTTATTTATTAATGAAACAATCAAATAATTGGTATTATAAATGTTAAAATAAATATAATTTGAAATTTTTTATGACATCCACGAATTTTATTGGTTAATATGACATGTTATAATTTCTTAAATGATTTTCTTTCTAATTAATAAAGTTGTTATGACTTTATCAAAAATCAATTATTGAATAGTGTCCAAATTGACATAAATGAGTTTTTAAAAAAAATATTATATTATTAATTGATATTCTATTCCTAAAAATCTAAGGATAGGAAAAAGAACTTATATAATTATAGGTGTATCATTTATGGACCACTTGGGTGTCTCTTGGAGGTATATAGTAATTTTATTAACTATATAATATAAAAATACAAAGAGACATGGTAAACGTAAAACTATTTAACTAAGAGTTAAGTATAAATGATAAGGTTAATATAGTGACCCAAACCTATCTAAAATCTATTGGTTGAAAGTCTTTAGACCCATCCCAACCTTAAAATTTAAATAATCCACTTTGGAGCCATTATAAATGGAATATGAATTTATTATAAAATAATATTTCTAGCTTTTCCAAAGGTTTCCCTCACCCCTCTTATAAAAGGGAACTCCCCCTTCTCTCTAATTCACACCTTCAAATCCTTTTGGATCGGCCAACCCCTGCCCAAATATTCTCTCAACTTCACTTAATTTGACCTAGAGTCCTTATTTTTATCATAAAGCCAACTTAAAGTGCCTTTTTGATCAAATCAAAAGGAAGAACCCGAAGAAGAGGTAATGATTTCACCACCCTCTTTAAAATTCATTTCTTCTTCCACTTCGTCATTATTTGTTATTTCCTGTCTAAAATAATAACTCTAGTATCTTCTATATACTTTGATGTTATCATAAATATGGTACAACCATATTCAGTATTCTATCCATCCTTTTAATGACATGTCACCATACGTGCGTACGTGCGTCATACCGTCTCCACGTCGTGGTGTAATTGTTATTAAATATATTATTATTTGGATTTGTATAATAATTATGGGTAATTCATGTAAATAATAAATATAGCATGATAATTATTCTGTATATATCATATAAAATCCAATGATATATTATTTTAATATCAAAAGAATGATATTGTCGCCCGTGCGTACGTACAGATTACCGTCTCCACGAACGCGATGAGATTCATTCCCCATCATATCCATTCAAGACTAAATTTCATTTGATGATTAAAAATAATGTTTAGAGACATGATATAATTCTATATAGGAATAAGATACATCCCATTCATAACAAATATGGCTCACATAACAGATAATATAAAGGAAAATGAATCCGTTAACACCTGAAACGATGATAATACTAAGATATTATTAACAAATAAATGATAAAAGATCATATATGAGGTCATATTAATTTATATGATTATTTTATAATTTAATAAGAATTACCTAACCATTATACATGAGATTAACCTACCCTCAACCAAGGAAAAATTACAATGTAAGGTGTTTCTTATCTCACTTTTAATTTCGTGAGATTTCCATTATTCACCAATTATTTATTGAATGTGGTGTGTGTACTACCCATGATTGTATTAATTGTGTAATATAATTTAATTTATGTATATTTACATCATCATTTTATTACCCTTATTTCATTGGTGTATGTTTCTTAAGTTACCAAATCAATAAGGGAATTTGAAATTTCAATTTCCATTCATTCGGTTTTATGCATACTTCATTGATTATTTTACTCCAAGATTATGTGTGGAATCACTATTCATTTGATTATGTCATAATTTCCACTCCCCTTTATATGGATATAATTTTGATACACATAATCACTCCATTCATAATTTCTCAAGTCATCGATATGAATTTGTTAAGAGTAATTTTTAACTCATTCTCCATTTGTTGAGTTAAGTATCCAACTCATTGGTTTTCTCTTTACAAGAATATGTGTGAATGTACTCTAATTTATTTAAACTGATCATCCAATCATATTGTGTGTACTTATATTTGTCACACATAATTATGTCATTGATTTATCCTTAACCTAAGGATACGGTCTTTATAAGAGACTTAATCTCAATTTACATCCCATTGAGACTTTATTGTTGTCATACACCAATTCTCTTTTATATGGTGTATATAATGTACTTTTACATAGTATATCATGAATCCCTTTATTATCATGATATTACAAATTTTTTATTACCTCAATTATTTGTATTCAACTGTCTCTCTTTTGGTTAGACACTCTAACTAAAATATCATTTTTAAATGTTTTGAAGATTTATTCTCATAATATTTCTCATTAATGTCCGTGTTTTAAAAATTGTTTTAAGGATTTATTTATATGGAAATTAATGTTTTAAAATTAAAATTACTTTTAAAAGTTTCAAAGTGGTATGGGGCACTTTTATTCAAAAATATATTTTTAAATGGCTTTCTGACAAGTTGTGTGACTTTTAAATGATTTCAAGAAAAAGGTGGATATTTCTCTCTAACGGTTTTGATGATTATTTTCATCCATGTCAATATCCTTCATCATTATCAATTGAGGTTAATATGATACAATACAATCTTCCATATTGTATCGAATGAGTTATGGTTGACTGTGGATGTGCTATTTTTATACCATTCATGGTTTATGGATAAAGTATTGACATTTCATATGTTAGTTTTAATACAAATGTTTATGTTATGTTTCAAACTTTTCATATAAGGAATGCATTGGACTTAGTAAGTGACGGTTGGAGCCCACTATATCTCCTCGATGCATCGGTAAGTCTCATGAGTCAAACTAGTGTCTTGGCACAAGGCCTTGACAAAATCTTATTTGTATTCTTGTCACAAGGCCTTGACTATGTGGTTATGATAGTGTGGAATTATGAATTCCATCATTATGAAAGTGGTTATTGATATTTCATTTGGTTATTCGATTAGTAAAATATCCATGTGAATAAATAAATGGAATTTTTTCATTTTATCTTTTCCATATTATGTTTTTAGTTCAAGTTTAAAAGACATTTGTTTTAGTTATACATTGCCTTAAATGTTTATGCTTATATATGAAAGTTTCCGCTATATTGTTATCCTTACTGAGCATCTGAGTTCACCCCTTTCAATATTTTATTTTTCCCAGTATGTGAAGAAGTAATTTATGAATGACCTATAATATGAGGGGATATGAAGACAAGTCGTTGTTGTAGTATTTTTTACTTTATGATGTAATGTAAGACTTATGAATATATCTAGTGTTTCCAATACTACTAAAATAAACGGTCTTTCGAGACTTGATATTTTGTGATCATGCCAATGTTATGTAATAATGCACCGACTCTGGGTAACTGGGGTCAGGGCGTTACAGTTTGTGTCAGAGAAAGTTTAGTATAACCCTTGGAAACTAGATTTAGATAAACTCTGATTAGAGCACATAGCCCAAAGATAGACTTTGAAAATTAGTATAGAAGAACTTCCTAGAATTTTGGTATTGTATAGATTTTGTGTGTTTTCCAAGTAATAAATCCCTGTCTGGATACGAGCAGGTAGAGGTGGCACTGGCCCAAATGTACCTAGGGGTAAAACCCAAAAACACCACTTTGAGCTAGACTCGAACAAGAACTGGTGTACGACAACGGGCTTTGCTGCACTCTTAGTTACGACACTCCCGAGGGATATGCTTAGGATAATTTTCATTTTCGTTAAAAAAAATTGAATTATTTTAATATGAGATGAGAATAAATTAACTTGGTTAATATTAAGGTGTTTCAAATTGAGAATATGGTGTCATGATATTCTCTAAATGATTTTATGACTATTGTTACTCACACAATGCTTTTTGGTTTTAGTCAGTGGCTGGAGTCCAAGGAAGTCATAGTAACTTTGAGAATGATGTACAAGGTGGGAACGGTGGTGGAAATGAGCAACAAAATGGAATGTTGATAGGCGTAAAAGATATCATGTTCATGCCAAATCAGTTTTCCAAAAATATGTTCAACAACATATATATTAACCAACTCCCAGACTAAACAATGAAGAGAAAGGTGATGAATGATAAGAGCTCCAGTAGTGGAAACCATGTAGAAAAGAAACCTAAACTTCTATAATGCAGGAAGTGTCGAAGGAGACACCCAGGAAAGTGTCTCAACGGAACAAATAAATGATTTACGTGTGGGAAAGAAGGACTTAAAGTGAATAATTTCCAAGGAAAAATGAAGAGTACTATGGAAGAAAATAAAAATGGTCCCAAGAATCAATTTATAGTCATTTGCTGTAAATTTAGGGGACCTGTCCATTACCCGAGTGAATTCCCTATTCTATATGATATTTTCTTAGTCAAAGAGGAAGCTATGTGGAAATAAATGGTTGGATAAATGTTTAAATGTATTAGCCCTCCTTGTTGATGGGATTACTTTCGAATAATTTTCTCCTGTATTTGTAACCCCATAGTTTTCCATGTGAGAATGATATTTGATGAAGTCTTATCTTTTCCCTTGTGAATATACTTATAAATAACCATTTGGTTTTATATGATTATTGGGTTTGAGGCAATTACCATTTATTATATTTTGGGATGAAAATGAAAGGTATGAGATAACATTTATGGTTAAAATTATGTTATGGTTATTTTAAAGAATTTATCTCATCTTGGTAATGTTATAAAATATAGTTCTTGAAAATGGAAAACACACAGACCATGTGACAACCCGTCGCGTCAGACAAAGATGTTGGAATTGAACCCACAACCAAAGTGCGATTGGGATTTATCTCCTACCATTGGACTATGTGAAGTCCCTAGTTAGTGTGACTAATTATTTTTAGTTAAATGGTTTTATTGATCAATAATAAGTTTATTTGGGTTCCTATGTCTTATAAAATGAATACCCTTAGTATAGGAAAATGATTTAGTGATTAAGTGATAAATTTTATTTTAGAAGATGTTCAATGTGATGGGAACACAGTATGCCCAAGGAAAATAGAATACTATGGGGTTTCATTTGAGGAGTAATGGTGGATTTTTATCTACTTTTTTATTGTGGATTTATAGTGATTTGGGTCATTTATGGAAATGATTAACCTATAATATAGAATATGTGATTAGATGAATTACTTTTAAGTATGTGACTTTAAGAGTAATTGATGTCATTTGGAGATACAATTTAACATGGAAGACTACATAACCAAATTCTTATAAGTTTTGGGTTTCAATATTAGTTTGGATTATATTGAAGGAATTTAAGGACAATTGTTTATTTAATTTTATTTATTTTACTTTGAGGTATTGTTGGTTTAATTTTAGAAATTTAGATTAGTGTTTCTTTATCTAAAGGAATATCCTTTTGGGGGATCATCATATCTTTTACTAACCGTTTTGGTTTTGATTAATCTCTAAATACAAGGTAAATATATATTTTATCCTTCGTGGATCATGTGATTCTATAGAAGTTTATTCTAGCTCTTCTGGTGTGACCAAGTCCTCTTGAATACTCATCATTTAAAAAATGAGTAAGTGGTGGAAATTTATTAAAGAATGCAACTCTACTAAAAAAGTAAGTACATCTCTTTATTTTCTTAGTAAATCTCATAAATTAATTCCTCATATTTAGGTAATGTAACTTTAAAAAAATGTTGTTCGTATACTATTCAATCTGGGAAACTATTGATGGTTTGTCCCATCACAAGTTTATGGCTTTCTTGTTTTTAACTTTCTCCTGATCATGTTTTCTATCCCTCTCCATCACAACTTTACACATAGTTTATCTTCCATATCCATGTTTTCCTACATGTAATCCAAGTGTGAGTTATCTAGGGTGACCTTTTAACTTCTCTTTCTTTGTTTTAAGGTGATAGTTTTATTGACTCTTTTTTTGATGTGGGACTTTCCATTATGTTCCAAATACCAATTTTAAAAATTTATAGGACAAAATTATTTGAATGAGGGGATAATGTAACACCCCAATCTTCCATGGTATGCTTCTCTTTGAATAATGCAGTAGTGTGTGTTGTACATAACTTCGAGTTCTAACACACACCACAACCAATCAAACTAGCTGTATGAATAGTAATACCCACTTTTTAAAATTTTATTTATTTTATCTTTCAAAATGGACTTCATTTTTGGATTCGGAGTATCAAAATTATCTTAAGGTGAATTTTTGGTATTTTTCTCCAAACTTTCTATTTTTGATGAATAGTGAAAATCACTAAATTTTAATTAAAAACAACTTTTTAATAGAAATAATTAATAGTGATAAATTATGAATTTGAGTGGTTTTAAATTATATTTAGAATATATTTTTACCATTTAATACAATGTTGTTCATTTTATGTAATTTTACATTTAAGATGGACATAAACATGTGTCAATCTTTTGATAGTTATTATTTCTTAAAAACACACTTTTTGCTTTGACAGCGGGAATAAGTATTAGATTAATTTCCTTCACTTCTGTGTTTTGAATTTAGAAAAATGGATTCCATATTTCAAATCTGGAGGTCTGAATTTTGTAAATAGGTAACTTTTATTTTCAGACATTATTAATAATTACTTCGATAAATATTTCATTTACCATGGTTAAAGGGTAAATCTGGTAAATAAGGGTAAAAAATAATATTATAATAAGAATAAATTACCCTAAAAAATGTCCTAACCCTATTGGTTGATAACTTTCCGACTATGGGAATCTTTGGGTCGATTTTGGGACCCCATGGATCCACTTGTAAGTGATAATGACACTTTAAATTAATTAAGTTAATGTAAATACAAAAATTACATAAGCATATATCTTTTAGAAAAACAATTTTTACATAGTGTTATATACGTTATATTTTAGACTATAAATATTAATTACAGATCTAAAACTATTTCAAAAAAAATGGTTTTTTATTTATAATTTTAAGACATTGAATAATTAAATATATTTATGACACAATAATTATGCATTATTTTCCTTATTAATGAATGAATCAAATAATTGGTAATATAAATGTTAAAATAAATATAATTTGAAAGTTTTGATGACATCAAAGAATTTTATTGGTTAATATGATATGTTATTATTTCTTAAATGAATTTTTTTCTAATTAATAAAGTTGTTAAGACTTTAACAAAAATCAATTATTAAATAGTGTCAAAATAGACATAAATGAGTTTTTAAGCCAAATATTATATTATTAATTGATATTCTATTCCTAAAAATATAAGGTTCGGCAAAAGGACTTATATAATGATAGTTGTATCATTAATGGCCCACTTGGAGGTATCTTGGAGGTATATAGTAAGTTTAATAACTATATAACATAAAAATACAAAGAGACATGGTAAATGTCCAACTATTTAACTAAGAGTTAAATATAAATGATAAGGTTAATATAGTGACCCAAACCTGTCTAAAATATATTGGTTGAAATTATTTCGACCCATACCCACCTTAAACTTTAAATTATCTACTTTGGAGCCATTATAAACAGAATATGAATTTGTTATAATATAATATTTCTAGCTTTTCCAAAGGTGCCCCTCACCCCCTTATAAAAGGGCACTCCCCCTTATCTATGTTTCACACCTTAAAAGCCTTTTAAATTGGACAAAACCTACCCAAATATTCTATCAACTTCACTTAATTCGACATAGAGGACTTAGTTTGATCAGAAATCCAACTTAAGGAGCCCTTTTGATCAAATCAAAAGGAAGAACCTGAAAATGAGGGAATGATTTCACCACCCTCTTTCAAGTTCCTTTCTTCTTCCACTTATTCTTTCTTCGTTATTTCCATTATAAAATAATAACTCTAGTATCTTATATATACTGTGATGTTATTATAAATATGGTACAACCATATTCAGTATTCTATCCATCCTTTGAATGACATGTCACCATATGTGCGTACGTACGGCATACCGTCTCCACGTCGTGGTGTAATTGTTATTAAATATATTATTATTTGGATGGGTATAATAATGATGTGTAATTAATGTAAATAATAAATATAACATGATAATTATTCTTTATATATGATATACCATCCAATTTTATATTATTTTAATATCAAAAGAATGATATTGTCGCTCGTGCGTACGTACGGATTACCGTCTCCACGAACGCGATGAGATTCATTCCCCATCATATCCATTCAAGAATAAATTTTATTTTATGATTAAAAATAATGTTTAGAGACATGATATCATTATTTATATGAATAATATACATCCAATCCATAAAAAATATGGCTCACATTAAATATAATATAAAGGAAAATGAATCCGTTGACACCCGAAACGAAGATATTACTAAGATATTATTAAAAAAATCAATGTTAAAAGATCATATATGATGTCATATTAATGTATATGATTCTTGTATAATTAAGTAAAAATTATTTCACCATTATAAATGAGGTTATCCTACCCTCGACCAAGGAACAAGTACAATGTGAGGGGTTTCTTATCTCACTTTTAATTTCGTGAGATTTCCATTATTCACCACTTATTTATTGCATGTGGTTTGTGTACTGCCCATGATGGTATTAATTGTGTAATATACTTTAATTTATGGATATTTAAATCATCATTGTATTATCATTTTTCATGGGTGTATGTTTCGTAATTTTCCAAATCGATAAGGGAATTTGAACTTTCAATTTCCATTCATTCGGCTTTACACATACTTCATTGATTATTTTACTCCAAGATTATGTGTCGAATCATTATTCATTTGCTTATGTCATAATTTACACTCCCCTTTCTGTGGATATACTTTTTATACACATTACCAATCCATTTATAATTTCTCAATTCATCGATATGAATTTGATAAGAGTAATTTTTAACTTATTCTCCATTTGTTGAGTTAAATATCCAATTCATTGGTGTTGTCTTTACAAGAATATGTGTGAATGTCCTATGATTGATTTGCACTAAATATTCAATCATATTGAGTGTATTTATATTTTTCACACGTAATTATGTCGTTGATTTTTTCTTAACCTAAGGATACGGTCTTTATAAGAGACTTAATATCAATTTACATCCCATTGAGACTTCATTGTTGTCATACACCAATTCTCTTTTATATGGTGTATATAATGTAATTTGTCATAGTATATCATGAATCCCTTTATTCTCATGATATTACCAAGTATTGATTACCTCAATTATTTGTATTCAAGTGTCTCTCTTTTGGTTAGAAACTCTAACTAAAATATCATTTTTAAATGTTTTTAAGATTTATTCTTCTTAAATATTTCTCATTAATGTCCATGTTTTAAAAATTGTTTTAAGGATTTATTTATATGGACATTAAAGATTTAAAATTCAAATTACTTTTAAAAGTTTCAAAGTGGTGTGGGACACTTTGATTCAAAAATATATTTTTAAATGGCTTCTTGACAAATAGTGTGACTTTTAAATGACTTCAAGAAAAAGGGGGGAATTTCTCTCTAAAAGTTTTGAAGATTATTTTTATCTATTTCAATATCCTTCATCATTATCTATTGAGGTTAATAAGATACAATAAAATCTTCCATATTGTATCAAATGAGTTATGTTTGACTGTGGATGTGCTATTTTTATACCATTCATGGTTTGTGGATAAATTATTGACATTCTGTATGCTAGTTTTAATATGAATTTTTATGTTATGTTTCAATATTTTCATATGAGGAATGTATTGGACTTAGTGAGTGACGGGTGGAGCCCGCTATAGCTCATCGATGCATTGGTAGGTCTAATGAGACAAACTAGTGTCTGGCCACAAGGCCCTGACAAAAATATTATTTGTAGTCTTGGCACAAGGCCTTGACTATGTGGTTATGATAGTCTGGAATTATGCATTCTATCATTATGAAAGTGGTTATTGATGTTTCATGTGGTTATTCGACTAGTAGAATATCCATGTGAATAAGTTAATGGAATTATTTAATTTTATCTTTTCCATATTATGCAGAAGTTCATGTTTAAAAGGCTTTTGTTTTAGTTATACATTACCTTAAATGTTTATGTTTATCTATGAAAGTATCTGTTATATTGTTGTCCTTACTGATCTTCTGATCTCACCCCTTTCAATGTTTTATTTTTTCTAGGATGTGAAGAAGTAATTTATGAATGACCTGCAGGGATTGTATGAGGGGATATGAAGACAAGATGTTGTTTTATTTTTCTTACTTTATGATGTAATGTAATACTTATGAATATATCTATTGTTTCCAAGACTACTAAACTAATTGGTCTTTCGAGAGTTTCTCTTTTTTGATGATGCCAATGTTATGTAATAAAGCACCGACTCTGGGTAACTGGGGTTGGGGTGTTACAAAAATACTTCCTTTATCTGAAAAAAAAAATAATTTGTTCTTATATTATGTCTAGGAAATATATTATATATATGTAAAAATTTATATGGATATATGAAATTAAAAATACGGATAATATTATTCAAAACCGCTTTTGAACAACTAGTTTGGCAAGTTGTGGTGCACTCGAACTCGGTGCTTTGTGTAGCGCAATTAATTGAATTATTCGGAAGAAATAACGTACTTTGAAATCTTGGTGTGTTACATTCTCCACTCCATAAATAAATTTCTTCCTCGCAATTTGAAATTGTTTTTCGAAAATAAATGGTTAAAAATAGAAAAATACCTTTGTGAAAAACCCACATCGGAAATTGGGTTTATAAAGTTTGGTCTTAATAAGAGGGAAAGGGAAATGAAAAATTCACCACCAAATTATGATCTCGATTAGGATAATATAGGTAGAAATTAGAGACACATAATTGGAGGAAAAATGTAAATATTTATAGGGAGCGGTTGAGGTCATCAATCACAAACAAGTGTAAAATTGAGGGCCTCAAATCAATCAATCTGTAAGGATTTAAAATATCACTGGTTCAATAAAACATAAGGTGTTAGGATAACATATTTTTGGTTTTAAGATATCTTCCATAAATTTTAAGAATTTATGTATTTATATAATAAGAGGAATAAAAATATACTTGACAAGTAGTGTTTTATCCTTCAATTAATTCCTATCACAAACTCATCTTCCACTCTAATTGATAAAAGAATTCAGAAATATTCTATTTATCCTAATTGTATAAGGTTTGAAAAATAATGAATTTATAATTAATTTTTCATACTATATTTAAAGAAACTACATTATAAAAATCAGTACATCATGTATTCCAGTGGTAGGTGATCCACCCTTGTCGCCCTTCGTTGGTGGGTTCAAGTCTCGCGGCCTTGCCAAACGCGATGGGTAGTCGCCAAACCTCTGGATTGTCCATTTTATTACATTAAAAAATTAATCCCATGAAATGATTTAACATTAACAATAGTATCCAATATCAAACTTAATGTATTCAAACCTTTAGACTTATCCACAATACTTCTGTCCAAACTCATAGTCCAATATTTATAAGGAAGGTCACATAATATACATGTGAATACCTTCAACGTGCATTCCCTTAAAATGTGGTAATAAAATGAATTGTCTGAAAACCCTATTTGAATAGGTATGTACTTACTTAATCCTTCTGTAAATCATAGAATACTGGATATACTCCTAAAATCCAAAAACTTTGTAAACTCTAAAAATTATATAATATACAAATCATTAATCAGTTTCAATGTAGTCAAGAATATCCCATATAATTTTTCCAAATAAATAATATAATATTCCAAATTCACTACCTTAGTATCAGAACCATATTATGGTTTATCTTTCTCTCAACCATATATTTTCCAAATAATTTAACCTGCTATTGAGTCACTTTCCTTGGTTCCACAAAATCTCAAGTCCTTAATGAAATAGTACTGCAGTACAATCCCTATATACTCTATAATTCTTATAACATCTACATCATTAATAAAATAATCAAATGACACAATAATTTAATAACAACATAAGAACGCTAATCATTCTCTTCATCTTTGGTAGTATCCTAACATGACTATTATCCAATAGCAGCATTTGGGGTATACACTTATGATTTGGGCCTTGATTTGCATAGTGTCCCAACTCCTTGCAGATGAATCATTGTACATTTGAAACCTTTTTCTTACCCTTGAAATCACATACTTGGTGTAATTTTTCTCCACACATATAACAAACTCTCATTCCCTTCAAGCATTTACCAAGTTTATTCTTTTCACAGTTATCACATATGGGAAATTCCTTCTTTCCCCTCTTCCCATTATCCATCTTTCTCTCTTCCATCATTTTCTTCTCTTGCATCCCTTCAAAGCCATATGACTTAGAGAATTCTTTACTTATCTTATTAAGACATGATACTATTTATTAATATGATAAGAATATGTGTAAGACTATTTTTCTTTTAAATGTTAGCTTAATACCATGAAAGAAATGATCCTTATTAATCTTTCGATCGTGGGTATTGCTGAAATTCGCATTCCTTATACTAGGATCCATTTTTAAACAATGGAAAACACTAGGTTAGTTTATGAATCGCAATGCATAATTCCGAACTATTACAATACCTAACATAAATTGAATATATTATGCTTATAATCTATAATCATAAAATTATTTATTTGAGAAGTATTTACTCCTAAATCTTTCATAATGGCTTGTAATGAAAATGTGAATTATCCTAATCATATCCTCGAAGAGTTTCATAACCAAGAGTGAAGCAAGAAACATTTTCATGCACTAGGAGACCTTGGGTCAAGACCAAAACTCCTTGTAAGAGTTTTCACTCCTAGGTACATCTGTCCCAGAGCTGCCTCTACCTACTTGTATCCAGACAGGGATGTATTGTTTGGAAAATACACATAATTTATATATTAATAAAAATCTAGGAAGTTCTTCTATAATAATCCCCAAAGTCTATATTAGGGTAATGTTCTATAATCTGATTTTATCTAAATCTATTTCCAAGTTTATTGCTAAACATTCTTAGAAACCAACTGTAACGCCCCGACCCCAGAAGCCCCGAGTCGGTGTATTATTTTAATACATTGAAATGATTACAAGGAATCAAGTCCCAAAAGAATGATTAGTTTACCAGTCTTTGAAAATAGATTACATACATGAACATTACATTACACATTTAAATATAAAACACAATATAAATTATATTTTGAGAATTCCATTAATCCCCTAGCTTAACCCTGCTTATCAATCATTGTACACTTCATGGAATCCTGGGAAAATAAAACATAAGAAATGGGTGAGATCAGATGCTCTGTAAGGATAACAATATAGAAGATAGTTTTATAAATGAGCTTAAACATTTAAGGTAATTTATAAGACTAAACCATAAGCCTTTTAAATTTAAACATCATCATAATATATAAAAGATAAATCAAATAATTCCATTTACTTACTTACATAGATATTCTACTAGTTGAATAATCACATGTAACATAAATAGACAATTTCATAATGATAGAACACACATAATGCCAGACTTCAAAACATCATAGTCAAGTCCTTGTGATAAGACACTACTTTGTCTCATGAGAGATACTGATACATCGGGGAGCTATAGCGGGCTCCACCCATCACTTACTAAGTCCAATTCATTCCTCGTATGAAAGGTTGAAACATAACATACACATTCATATTAAAACTATCATATGAAATGTTAATAATTTAATTATAAACCATGAATGGTATAAAAATAACACATCCACAGTCAAAAATATCACCAAACCATCAATATAAAATGGAATATTTGTATCATAATGAATCTACTTCAAAAAAGTGTAAAATCTATCAAAGGATGATAACATAGATGAAATCAATACTATTTGAGAGAAATATATCTTTTTTTAAAATCATTTAAAAGTAACATAATTTAGAGAGGAAGACATTTAAATACATTTTTAATCAAACTATCCCATACCCCTTTTTAACTTTGAAAGGAATTGACATTTTTAAACAATGATGTCCATATAAATAAATTCTTAAAATCATTTTGAAAACATGGACATTAATTAAAAAGATTTAGAAAAATAAATATTTAAACCATTTAAAATGATTATATAGTTAAATAGACCCTTTGATAAAACCTTAAAATATTTTTTTTGAAAACATTTTTATGAAATATGAACATTGATGATAAATATGTCCTAGTAAATACTTACTCATAAACAATCTTGGATAATAATGAGAATGAGGAATTAACCCTTACCATGTACTTTTCCATGGTCGAGGGTACTTTAACCTCCTATATAATAGTTAAATAATTGTTATTAAATTATACAAGAACTATATATATAAATATGATATCATATATGATCCTGTAATATTGCTTTGTTAAGAATATTTCAGTAGTATCATCATTTTGGGTGTTAACTGATCTGTTTTCATTTATATTCTTGGTTATGTAAGCCATGTTTGTTACGTATAGGATGTATTTGATTCAAATCCAAAATTATATGAAGTTCTTAAACATTATCTTTAATCATAAATGGAAAATTATTCTTTAATGATTATGATGGGGAATGAATCTCATCGCGTTCGTGGAGACGGTAATCTGTACGAACACACGAGTGACAATATCATTATATTGATGGTGAAATCATATGTAATTGTATGGTTTATAATATATATATATAATCATTAACATGTTATATTTATTATTTACATCAGTTGTACTCATTACTATACTCATCCAAATAATGAAGTGTTTGAATAAAAAACTACAGCACGTCATGGAGATGGTAAGTCGTACGCACATACGTATGGTGACTTTGTCATTTATAGGATGTATAGAATAAAGAATATGGTTATAAAATTTTATAATAACATCACATTATGTATGAAGTACTAGAGTTATTATTTTGGTATGGAAACAACAAAGAAAGAGGAAATGTGAGAAGAAAAGAACTTGAAAGAGGGTGGTGAAATTATTACCTCTTCTTTGGGTATTTCCTTTTGAGTTGATCAAAAGGGATCCTTAGGTTGGATTTCTTATCAAATTAATGACTCTAGTTTGATTTGAGGGAAGTTGGAAGGATATTTGGGTGGGTTTTGGATGATCCAAATGGATTTAGAGGTGTGATTTTGATAGAAGGGGAAGTGCCCTTTTATAAGTGGGGTGAGGGTCACTTTATGAAAAGATTAAACTATTAATTTATAATAAAATAATATTCATTTTATAATATCTAAAAATGAATTTATTTCAAGACTTTGGTGGTTATGGGTCGAAATCCTCTCAAACAATAGGTTTTAGAAAAGTTTAGGTTACCATTTTAACCTTATCTTTTAGATTTAACTCTTAGTTAAATAGTTTAACTTTTACACTATCTTCTTGTATTCTTACAATATAAGGTTAATAAAATTACTCAAAAATTCCAAGAGAAACTCAAGAGGTTCATTATTGACATATATAATATTATTTAATCCCTTTGTCTGAACCTTATATTTTTAGGAATATTATATCAACCAATAATATAGTATTTGTTTTAAAAATTAATTTATGTCAATTTTGACACTATTTGATATTTTGTTTTTTTTTTGAATGTCATAAAAAATTATCACTTCGAAAAAATTATCTAATCATCCCAAAAATGTCATATTAACCTAGAAAATTACTATATTGCATCAAAACATTTAAATTATATTTATATTAATTTTTATATTATAAACTATTTAAATATTTCATTAAGAAGGAAATTACTGCATCATCATTATGTCTTAAATAAATTTAATTATTTAATCTCTAAAAAGTATAAATAAAATACCATTGTGTATTAAATCTTTATATATTTCTAATTAATCTTTATAGTTAAATTTATCTTCTATATAAATCTATATTAAAAATATTTTAGTTAATAAACATTGAATTTAACACTTTTAACTCTTCTATAAATAAAATAATATTAAATGCCCTTATATAATCCAAGTGGAACTAAAGGATCATATTTTATTATTATGGTTTTTTGGATTATTATTAAATTTAACCAATATAATTAGGACATTTTTTAGGGTAATTATAATATCATTTTTATCTTTAATTACCCTATTTCTTTTTAACCGTGCTAAAAAAGTCAAAAGTTACTATTACCCAAAAATTATTTTCATCTTATTGATCCAAATTTTACATATTTATGTCAACCTTATATCTTTTATTTTTTAAATTCAACTCATAGAAGCGGTAAAATTATGTTTTATGCAAATTTGCAAATGCTCCTAGAAGGTGGTTAAAAATGGTAAAAATATCAATAACATTTTATACATCTAATTTTAGTATAAAATGACTCAAATGAATTAAATTGAACATATATAGGTATTATATATATATTTTTACTTAAAATAAATTTAAATAAATTAAATATTTATTCAAATAAAATGTCAATTTTAAATAATAACACAGTGTTTTCACTATTCATAAAAACTTTAAAGTTTTCATAAATACACCAAAACTTCACCCTAAAATAATTTTGATATCATGAATTAAAAAATGACGTCTATTTTACCAAATTAAAAACATATAAGTTTCATTTATTAATTTAAAATTAATTCTCATTGTCAAAACCAAAAGGCGGGTTTTTAAAAAGTAAAAACTATCAAAAGATTGACATGTCCTTATGTCAAATTTAAATTCAAAATTACTTAAAATGACTTAAATTGTATTAAATAAAAAAAATATAATCTAGTGATACTTCCATATCATTAAATGTACAATTTAACACTATAAATTATTTTGATTAAAAAGTTATTTTCAATTAAAATTTTGTATTTTCACTATTCATCCAAATATGAAAGTTATCAGAAAAATAGAAACAATTTATAAAAACTAAATTTTTATGTCCTGATTCTAAAGAAGAAATTTATTTTGTCAAATTGAATATATAAAAGTGTGAAACATTGGATTTAAAAATGGTTTTATTTTAAAAGGCAGTAAAATTTCATTTTCTGAAAAATACTTCCTTTATCTGAAAAAAATGTATTTATTCTTATATTATGTCTAAGAAACACATAATATGGATGTTAAAATTTATATGGAATATATAAAATTCAAAATGCAGATAATATTATTCATAACCGCATTTGAATATCTAGTTTGATAAGTCGTGGTGTGCTCGAACTCAGTTTTGCGTGTAGTGCAAGTTATTGAATTACTTTGAAAAAAATAACGTACTATGAAATCTTGGGGTGTTACATTATCCCCTAATTCAATAAATTGTGTCCTCGCAATTTGAAATTGTTCTTCAAAAAAAAAAGGTTACAAATATAAAAATACCTTTGTGGAAAACCCACATCATAAATTGGGTTAATAAAATTTTGTCTTAATAAGAGGGAAAGGGAAATGAAAAAGTTGCCACCAAATTATGATCTCGATTATGAGAACATTGATGGAAATTAGAGACACATAATTGGAGGAAAAACATAAATATTTATATGGAGTTATTGAGGCCATAAATCACAAACAAGTATAAAATTAAGGGCCTCAAATCCATCAATCTATGATGATTTAACATATCATTGGTTCAACAAAACCTAAGGTATTAGGATAACATACTTTTGTTTTTAAGATCTCTTCCCTAATGTTTAATAATTAATTTAGAATAAGAGTAAAAAAATATACTTGACAAGTATACTTTCATCCTTCAACTAATTCTTACCAAAAACTCATCTTTCACTCCCAAAGATAATAGAATTCAAAAATATTCTATTTGTCCTAATCATATAGGGTTCCAAAAATAATGAATTTATAATTCATTTATTAGACTATTTTAAAAATAACTATAGTATACAAACTAGGACATCACGTATTCCAGTGGTAGGTGATCCACCCTTATCTCCCTTTGGTTGCGGGTTCCAAGTGGTTTGGATTTAAAATATAATTACCTATGGGCCAACACTGTTATGTAATAATAATATAAAGATAGATAACCTATGATATATACAGATTATTTCATTAATGGGGATCTGATGATCCATACATATGTTCACATCGGTATAATACTACTAATATGAGAAAACATTCATATTGTTATATGCTAAAAACTGATAATTTGGGTCAGGGTAAACATCCTCAAACATAGATTTATGAAATATTCATGAAAATGAATTAAACCTATAAGGGATTCCAAGTGTAGGAAATAATTAACCCAATGGTGTGTGATGAGATTAACCTCCCATTCTCTTAATCAGTGTGAGTTCTTAAGCATCATTAGTAAGATACCCCAATGACCACCTACCTTTAGAAAATAGGTCTATATATTTTCATTGATGTAGTGGTCATTGGTTGTTTTTAATTCTAGTAATAAGCCATGTTGAAAACCATCTAAGATAGGTACAGTGAATTTAAGCAATGATTTTTAAACAATACACAACTTCACAAAACCAACCATCTGAGAACCTGGTATCAAATTAAAATAAAAAAAGTGAACTTGATTTTATTATTTCAATAACCAAGAATAAAATGGGTTACCCCACATACAATTAGTTAATAATGCTTCCCTAATAACTATGTAACATTAATATGTTATTTTCTTTTTATTTTATATTCCCTTATAGGACCTCCATCACTATAACTCCATTTAAATTGAATGGAATTATTTCAGAGATATACTTATGCCTTAGAAATTTCATGAGTTGAGTCCTTGTCAAATGAGAGGAATTGGTCATCCCACCTGCACCATTAGTGTTTGGTGGAAGATTCACTAATCATAGAGTGTCATATAAATGATACCATTGCAATATTGGAGGTTATGTGAGAATACATTCAGGACATTAAGCCTCAATACTCATTTGTAAACTGATGATTTATGAAGAATTGTGTGGAACTTTACTCCATCGTGAACCACAGTAGGATTATTTCCCAAAGGTATATAATAAATACTTCCCTTAACATAGGGAGGACAATAAAGATGTTAAATATAGCTTCACCCAGGATCAAGATCCACCCAGGTGGGATCTTTTCAATTGCCTCTATCAGCATCGTATGACACCAACTACTCAAATGAAATTGGATTCCATTTAAGAAACTCCTTCCCTGCCATTTAGAGCTATGAATACAAAGAGATATTTGATCCCTAAGAGCTTCCAGCCATTGGTAGTAGGACCATATCCCTTCTTCCATAGAATATGGATTCTATAATACATTTTAAAAAATTGGATGACATACACACACCCTTTCCTACACTCATCAATCCTTACATCATACTTTGGAAACATTAAGATATCTTTTTTCATCATATCTTATAAACAACTAAGGGGAAGGAACACCTTACCCCGAAAAAATATCATGTCTTCCATCATTTACTAGTAGGAACTAGAGTATGGGAGGATTCTCATATCCACGTACCCACCAAGGAATATGAGTATATCCCCATTATCACTACACAATACCACCAACAAATTTTTGTATAAATGAAATGGATGACCCATATTCATACATTTATTTTATTGAGTTTCAAACATATATCGGTATCAGCAACTAAAAATGGTTTCCAACGTTCCCTAATATCCATTAGGTAATATATGAATACTCACATCACCATTACTAGTATATCTATTAAACATATATTAATATATACTTAAAAGTAGTCACATATTATTTGTCTCACTATAGATGATCATTGGTAGATATAAATGAAGAATGGACAATAGGATCATGAACACATTCTCATTCCAAACATAGATAAAAACTCATCTATAGAAAACCTACTCTTTATTACACATTAATTCATGATTTATTATATAAGATTTAAAATAATACAACCCAAAAAATATTGATTTATATTTTCTTTTGGAATTAGGTACATAGAATAAAATCTTCAACATGTTATTTAACAACATTATTCAAAACTTCCTTGACATGATTTTAAAATTCCACATCTTTTAAAACTACACGGGACATCCTATAGATATACATAATAAAGTGGTGAGCTACAAAGCCAATAAAGGGAATAAAAATCTCATAAAATGAATAAATTATTATATGTTATACAATATGAATATAAATGGGCCTTTTAGAAGAGTGATAATGATAAATATGAACAATGAGGCCAGATATTTCATGATAACATAAAAGAAAAATGGTAAATGTGGAAACAACATAAAACACTACATCATAAAAATATTTTAGGGACATCATGATGGAAAATTATCATGATATATTAGTTTTACTTTCTAATACCTTTCATTATTTCTCATGAGACTAACACAATACCAAATACATTTGAGCATTGTATAATTTCAGGTTCACCCATCAATTTCATTTCATTCCCATGATTAAGTGTGCCACATAGATCATAGAAATTTGATTCATTAATAATAATATTTTATTAAATGATTAAGGAGTGTAGAATAAATTAATTTACATACCTAATAATGAATTATATGTCAATAAACATGAAAACAATTGAGAGGAAATAGGTTTGGGTATTCACTACACAATTGTTTCACATGGAAAATCGTAATGAATTTTCGGCAGCAAAATTGGGGAATATGAATGTTAATTAGAGGTCTTGATGAGAGTTAATTTGATCTCTAATAATTTGGAAATAAAATTTAAATTAAGGGTTATATGGAATAACATATCCCAATATTATGAAATTATGATAAAATAAATAAGATAAATAAGATACTTGAATAAAGAGAAGAAGGTGAGGATCCCTTACCATGAGGGTGTGATTCCAAATGCTTGGGAGGAGATTCTTGAGAGATTAAGGGAACATTGGGAGGACTTTGGAGAGAGGGGGTAAGATTAGGTGCAAGTTGAATGTATTTTGTGTGAAGGGAAATGGGATCTTGGGTGGGTTTCTATAAGAAAAGAGTGGGGAATTATTTATTATATCACAAACTTAGGTTTTGGACTCTATATAATAAAACAACCAAAACTACACATCATCCCATGGTTTTTTACCATGTTTTATACCTAATAGGGGTGTTTTTCAATATTTTATAAGACTAATGTCATATATTGTTTAAATAATACCCATTATTATGTCGAAGTGAGTCATGCTCTTAAAGAAATGATTTTAAAACCATAAACTATATTAAATATTTTGGAGGGTGCATAAAGGAATTATAAAATTAATCAAATAAACAAAATATATCATTATTTTAATTTTAAAACATATATTTGGTCTTTTATACCCTTTATAGTATCAATTACATCACTTTTGGGTTATTATGATCTCATAATACACATCGTATATTTATATAGTATTTAATTGTTTACCTGAAAATTCCATTGTGACATAAAATTATGAAAAATTAATTGTTGGATAATTTTGACATTTTGATTCAGAAAATATTATTCATTTTATAAAAATAATTTTCTATATATTTTTATTTACACTTTTAAAATAAGAATCTACATTTATTGAGTTTTTATACAATAATAGTTTTCAACCCCTTATAAAAATTAAAATTGACTTCATAAAAATTATATGATAATTTATATTTAATAAAAATTATATAATATTAATATTTTAATAAAATATTAATTATTTAAAAAATCCATAAATTCCTCAAAATAAATTTCTTAATTTAATTTCAATATTACCCAAAAATATAATTTGTGTTTTATTGTGTCAAAATAAAAATCTTTTATAAAGTAACGATATCAAGTAAAAATAAATATTTTTATATTGAAAATAAAATATAAATTTTCATATCATTATGTTCTTTATAGATATTAATTTAATACACCAGTAAAATCCCTGAGTGTTAGGTGATCAATAGTGTGATTTTCATGGGGTGGTTCGATGTACATTGTTGGGGTCGTGATATCGATGAACTTAAAATTTTCTCATAAATGGTTTTGTTCATTCTTATGTTTTTGGATCTCAACTTGGGATTCATCATGAGAAAATATCATTGATTGTTTCTCCCTCAGAAGCTCTAATAAATAGGCTTCATAGGGTATGATCCTACTGGTCCAGGCAATCACATCCTTTGTCTATGTCAATTGGATTTATTAAAACCAAATATTAATACTAATAATAATATCATTGTTCAATAACCTTATTATAAATGGTAATGATGTTTAATGGTCTTTTAAATATAATAGGATATAATAAAACCAAATAAATTCAGGTGTTTTCTATAACCATATTACAAAATATGACCTTTAATTAATTCATAAGGGGGGTTTTATTTCTAAAAGTTTGGTTCATTACAATCACCCCCCCTTCATAAATTTTTACCTTGAAATTTTCATTTCCAACACTAAGAAATGTTAGAGTATCTCTATTTTATCACCACCTCTAGTTCCCACATCACTTCATCAAACTTTAGGTTTCTCCATAGCACTTTGACAATGTGAATTGTCTTTTTTTAAGAACTTTTTTGTTATGATCTATGATCTTCATATCATACTCCAGCGGTACCACCTTGTGATTGACTACATGTGGGGGGTTTGGTTTGTACTTACTAAAGAGGGATACATATTATAAATCATGTTTTTTAGATTGGTTATATGGGGGTGATAGTCGATAGGCCACCACTCCAATGCGATCAATGATCTCAAAGGTACCGATGTATCCTAGATTAAGCTTTCTCCTATTCCCAGATCTTATGACCTTCTTCCATGAACATATATAGAGTAATAATATGTTTACAACATCAAAATATTAGTCACTTTGATGATTTTAATCATATATATTCTATCAAATCTAATCACACTTGATGTTTTGATGAATGTTCTAAACCTTTTCCACCATATCCTTAGCTTTTTCAAAACCTAGTAATTTTTGTTCTACAACTTCATCCGTGCATGAAACTATTATTAACCTATTACTATAAAGGGATTCATAGGGATACATTTGGATTATTGGGTGGAATCTCCTATTTTATTAGAACTCGACTAGAGAAATATGGTGGTCATGTACTCCATTGATTTCAATTGAGCATGTTCTCAACTTCTCCTTGAGTGTCCGGATAGTTTTCTCGGATTGGAAATCAGTTTGAGGGTGATAATCCATGTTGAAGTTCAACTCAGTGTTTAGAGCATGTTTGATACTCTTCTAGAACATAGGTATAATTCTTGGTTCATGATAATATTCAATCAATAGTGGTGTTCCATTATTCCTAACCACTTATCTAATGTACATCATAGAAATTATATTGAGTGAGAAGTCCTATTTTATTTCAATGAACTGATCAGTCTCTGTAAGACGGTCAACCACAACCCATAGATCATTATTTCCTCTTGATATCTTTAAAATACCAGTGGAAATTTCCATGGTGATGTTTCCCCATTTCCATGTAGGTATGGGTAATGGCATCTTCATCCCCTTGTATTTTTCCTTTACTATTTAACTTACTAACATACATGACATCTTGATGTATAATTCATGATCTACTTCTTAATATTTTTCATCCTATAATACTCTTGCAGATCTCGATACATGTTTTTTATTCTTGGATAGATGAAGAAGGTCAAGCTATGTTAATTATCCAACAACTATTTCTTTAACTCATGATATGATGGTACACATATCCGTGACCAAAATCTTACATCACTTTCTTCATTAACAATAAACTTTGAGGATTCCTGTTTTTATATATCTTCAAAATTATTCTAAATTCCTACATCATATTTTTGAGAATCCTTAATTCTCTCTAGAAGGGATGTTTGAGAAATCATTTGGGAAAGTATTGATGGTGTTCCTTCCTTTATGATTCACATGTTCATCCTTTTCAAATCTAATAAGATTTGATCCTTATCAATTCTCATCAATGATAAAATTGCTCGATCCTTTCTACTTAGAGTGTCTTCCACTTTATTGGTTTTTCTAGGATAGTAGTTGATTGAGCATTCATAGTCCTTGATCATGTCTAACCATTATCACTAGAATATATTCAACTCTTTTTGTGTGAATATATACTTGATGCTCTTGTGATTCATATATATTTCACAATTCTCCCCAAAGAGATAATGTCGTTATATTTTCTATGAAAATATCACTACATCCAAATATGGATCATATGTTGGGTGAATCTATTCATGAAATTTCAATTTCTTCAAATCATCGGATATCACTTTTTCATTCTACATAAACACAAATCCCAATTACACCTTTTAAGAATAACAAAATATGATGAAAATTTATCCAATTGTGTGTAGTGTGTGTGTATAAGTATTGTGATAATACTGTTTTTCAAATCCTTAAATTTCTCTTCACATTCATCATTATAAAAAACATAACTCCCTTCTGAGTTAGCTTGGTTAGAGGGTCTGAGAATCACGATAAATTTATCACAAATCAACGGTAGTACCCAGATAACCTATGGAAACTATGGATATCTGTCTCAAATTGTGGAAAAAAGAATCCTTCAATTTCAACTTTATTTTAAGGGTCTATAGATATCCCATTAAATGTGATAAAATTTCCCCAGAATGAGACTTCCTTCAACAAAAAAACACATTTTTTTATACATGTAATAAATATTCTCTTTTCATAATTTCCTCATCAAAGTGATCATATGCTCTTCATGATCCTAATTTATTTTGGAGTATATTATAATATCATCTATAAAGACTGTAATTAATTTTTCTATGTAATATCTGAAGAATATTTTAAGAAATTTCATGAATATTTTTGGAGAATTAGTGAGTTTGAATGGCATTATTATTTACTCATACTTCCTGTACTATATACAAAAAGTGGTCTTGGGGAAATCATCCTTATTCACCCTAACATGGTAATAACCTAACCACATATCCACCTTGGAAAGTATTTTTCACCACATATGTAATGGAAAAATTTGTTAATCTATATCCAATGATACTTTTTATTTATCATGATATTTTCAATCTCATGGTTATCAATTTGGAGGGTCATCGGCTCATCCTTCTTCTTGATGAAGAGGACTAGTGCACCCCATGGTGAAACAATTGGGCATACTAAACCTTACCTAGATTCTCTTGTAGTTTATTCTTTATCTCCTTAGGTTTTTCAATAGTATTTTAATATATATCCTTGGATAATTGTAATGACCTAGGTATAAGCTCAATTGAAAATTCAACCACTCGTCTAGGAGGAAGACTACAAAATTATTCATTAAACACTTTAGTGTATTCCCTCACATTGGTAATGTCTTCAAGGATTTTCCATTCCTTAGAATCAATCATTTGAGCAAGATATTAATTCTCATCTGGAAATAATATATATGCTTAATATTTTAGTAATAAATAATATTCAACTATCTCCTTGAATTTGTATAGAATCAGTGGATGATCCGTCATATAAATAGTGGTTTCCTTCTCGTAGAGTTTTATGTTGGCTTTATATAGGTAAATCCAATCAAAAACTATAATTTCTTCAAATCCCACCCAATGGAGTATCACAAGGTTCTATGGGAAGTTCATCCCACAAATTATGATAGGGGAGGAGTTACATACATAGGATTCAATATTTTTCCCATTTTTTGTTTTCACTGATAACTATACTTCAATTCTTTGTTATGGTGTTTGAATGGTTCTACTAAAATTTCGTGATTTGAATGAATGTGTAGAACTAGAATAAAAATATTATATTTTCTATTATTTAATGAATAAGTATCGTACCTTTTACAACATCATTTTTGGGATCCACCTTAGCCGTTGTGACAGCATAATCTCCCCCATGCTACCTTGGAGGTCAATTGACGTATTCAGAAAACCTTGGATTAGTGAATTAGATTACAAATTTCCATTTCTCCTTACAGTTAATAAAATTAAAAATTCACTAAGTATTGTCTAGGGAATTTTTTTATTCCACCACATTAGTGGGTTTCTGCAATCCACATTCCCTAGCTAGGTAACCTTCATTCATGCACCTAAAGTGTTTGCTCATTCCCCATATGAAATTTCTGGGGTGCTTATTTCCACACTTTTGACAAGTGAGATATTGAAATTTTATAAGCACTATTAGATTTATCCATCAACCCACTATAATTAAACTCCCATTTCTACTTATTTTCCCCATAATACAGTTGAGATTCACCGAACTCCTTTTCGAATTTGAATTCATGTCAGACAATTTCATCATAGCAATTAAAGGCTAAGATATCCAAGGATTTTTTAGACTAGGTTTTATCCCACCAATGAAATTGTCAACCTTGAATATGGTGGTAATGAAAAATATGGGTGTGTATTGTGAATTTCATGTGATGTTTTCCTCATATTCCATGATAGATTTTCCATCTTTTTTCTTGAGGGAAAGGAAATTTCTTTCCATTTTAATTAGGAGGGTGTGAGGAAAATATTAATTGAAAAAAATGGAATTCCTTCCACCTGATCACTTAAATCACTTACTTAGTATTTTTATTCTTGATCAATGCTCACCATTGATCATACTCTCCCTCTATACAATAAATAGTAAAACCTTCTCTTCCTCAGAACATTTAGGGATGGATAAGATCTCCTCAATGGAGTTGACCCATTGTTCTGGGATTAAGGGATCAAATGATCCATTGAAATTCAGAGGCATTTTCCACATAAAGGACTAAATTATAGCTCGTTATTTCTTTGGGGGATTTGGGACATCCTTTTAATTAAGGTTTGTATTCATAACCTGACTCAATTGATCGATTATTGTTATAATGTTCTCTATTCCTTCCCCAATCGGGTTGGGCATCTTGTTTGGATATTCATCACATTACCCTTAACATTTATTTTTACCTGATTACTCATATTTATAAACATTTTCTAGATTAAAGGGAAACATGGGGATGATTATTTTAAAACTAGTAAACACATAAATGGTAATCCAATTACATTAAATTTATAACTTATAAATGAAATTTATTTCATAACATATGAATTTCATGGATTCCATCTATTTATTCATGATCTATTTCAAAACAAAGGTTCTTATGGGAATTATTTTATTAACTTAATAATAGTTCATAATGAGATTATGAATTTACCAAATCATGTCTCTTGGGTGTTTCAAATGAGTTGTGCAGAAAGGCCCATTTTCATTTACCAGTTCTCAGTCGTGTCGAGATCAATAAAGTGTTTTTTGGTGTTACCCCTATGTATATCTATTCTAGAGCCACATCCACTTGTAGTATCCAGATAGGCATGTATTTTCTTGATAAACTACTTAATATATACTTTAACAAAATTTAGGTATATTTTTTACATAGTTTTATCCCTAAGGCTTTCACCGTATTTTTTTTAATCCTAATCCCAAAATAACTAAACTTTTTCTTTGATAACAACTATGAAAACCCTTCTCTTTATTACACATTAATTCTTGATTTATTACATATTATTTTAGATAATAAACCCTAGTTTATTTATAATTCTAGTGTATTTCAGAATTAGTTACATATAAAAACATCATGAACATGTGATACAATAACATTATTGAAAACTTCCTTAACAAGATTCTAAAATTCCATAGCTTTTAAAACTGTATGAGATAACCTGGGGACATACATAAGAAATGGGTAAGCTATAAAACCAAGTAAGGTAATAAAAATGGAATAACATGAATAAATTAGTACATGTTATAAAATAGGCATATAAATGGGGCATAATAGGAGTTATAATCCTAAACATGAACAATGAGGCATGATATAGCATGATAACATAAAGGTAGCATGGTAAATGTGGCAACAACTTAAAATAATGCATCATACACACAAGTCAAGGATAACTTCCAAGAAATCATGACCTAAAATGTCCCATTATGGATTAGGTTCACTATATAATCCATTTAATGATGTCTCAGGATACTAAAACAATACCAAATGCATTGGAGCACTATATAATTCTGGGCGCATCCGTCAATTTCATCTCATTCTCATACTTAAGTGTGACACATAGATTATACAACTTGGATTCATTCATCATCAGATTTTATCACAATATGAAGGAGTTTTTCAAAAATACATATATGTAACTAGTCAAGAACTATACGTGCATAATGGTGAATGCCCTTGATATGAAATGGGTAAGGGTATTCACTACATAATTGTTTGTCATGGAAAATTATTGTGAAATTTTGACAGTATAATGGGGGTGTTTGAATGTTCATGTAAAGAATTTATGAGAGTGAAATGGGTATATAATAATATAAACATAAAATGGAAATTAATGGGTACAAGTAAGAATATATCCCAACATTATGAAATTATTATAAAAGACATAAGATAAAGAAAATACTTGAATAAAGAGGAGAAGGTGAGGATCCCTTACCTTGAGAGTGTGATTCCGAATGCTTGAGAGGATATTAATGAGTGATTGGGTCTCCTTGATAGGTGTATAAAGAGGGGGGAAGATTAATTATGTGATACATGTACTTTTTGTGAAGATAAATGGGATTTTCGGTGGTTTTATATTGGAAAACAGTGGGGTAATTCTTTATTATTTCCAAAACATAGTGTCTAGACTCCATACAATAAAATAAAAATAACCACAAACATTATAATAGTTTTTTTCCATTTATTATACCAAATAGTGGTGGTTTTCATTATTTTATTATGATAAGGTACGAAATTATTAAAATAATAACATTTCTGATGTCGAAATGAGTCATGCTCTTAACGAAATCATTTTAAAACCATAAAATATATTATAGGTTTTGGTGGATTCATAATGTCTTTATAAAATTAATCAAATAAACTTAAAATCATATTTTTTTAAGGTGGGAGAATATATTTGGTTGTGGATTCACTTTATATTATTCATTACATCAATTTTGGGTCCTTATGATGTCATAATGCACATCGTATATTTATACGGTATTTAAATTTTTGACACGAAAATTAGACAGTCTCAGAAAATTATGAAACATTCACCATTCTATAATTTCGACATTATGATTTAAAAAGTAATATTCATATTTTCAAAATAATTTTATAAATATGTAAATAATCACATTTATAATAACAATCTACTCTTATTGAAAAAAATGATGGGTTATTTTGATAATAATAGTTTTCAAACCACTATAAAAATTACATTTGACTTCATAAAAATTATATGATAATTTATATTTATTAATAACTATTTAATAGTAAGATTTAATTAAAATATTTTTATTTTAAAAATCCATTAATTAATCAAAATAAATTATGTAAATACTCCACCCCTAGTAGCCCAGATTCAATGTCTTACTTTATTACAATGGTATGAATACATGGAATCGTGTCCCGAAGGACGGAATAGTTTAGTAGTTTATGACAACAAGATACATACATAATTGTTACTTTACAACTTTTAAAGGAAATAAAAAATATAAAATCCATTGGTAACACCCAGAAATTATTTGATTAAACCTGCAAGTAATTCATAATAAACATCTTCACATCCTAGGGAAAAATAAAACATAAGAAAGGGTGAGCTTAGATGCTCAGTAAGGGTAAACAATATAGAAAAAACTTTCAAAAATAAATATAAACAATAAGGAATGTTGACTAACTAAAAACACATTCCATTAAAAGATTAATTTTGAGAATTAAATGGTAGGAATAAAATCCGATTAAATGATTTTATAATAAAACCCAATCATGGATATTCTACTAGTAGAACAATCATATAGACTATGAATTACTAGATTCATTTTTATGGAAATGCATAAAGATGGATATATGAAACATAATGTAAAGTATTCATACTAAGAAGCTATTATTTATAAGGATTCATGCGAAGAATATATTATTTTTATGGCCCCATGCCAAGAATCTAATAAATGGGTAAGGCCTCATCCAAAACAATGTCTAGTTTTTCTCATGGGACCTACCGATGCATCAAGGGGCTCTAACAGGACCCACCCAACACTTACTAAGTCCAATTAATTCCTCATATAAAATGTGTGAAACATAATAAACATATACATTCCCATTAAAACCAACATATGAAATGTAATTAACTTTTTCCAATTAGTAAACATAAATAGTAACCACTCATAGTAATATGGTGAATGGTGTCAAGATTGCACGTCCACGGTCAAAATAATCATAGACCATTCAATAAAATATGGAAAATGATATCAAAAAATATTAATCCAAATTAAATATAATAATAAAAAAGATTTTGGAAACATATAAAAATACCCTTATTAAATCATCGAGTAATTCCTCAAAGCAATACTCTTCTACTTTGCAAATAAGATTTATTTTGGAAAAATTATTGTATAAAACCAGAAGTGAACTAAGATATTTATTTCATAATAAAATGAATTATTTTTGAAAAATAATGGTTTCTTAAAATATATTATAGAGTGAACATGAAAATAGGTACTAATTTGAAAAGTTTCCATGAATCGGGCTTGTTTATCGTGGTGAATTGAGAAGGGAACCTTGATCCTATAGCGATTCACTATTCAAACCCACCCTTACACCGCTATTTTAAATTGGTTTTGTAATGAATATGCAAAATATATTAATAAATTTCCCTTATAGTTTGAATTAATGATTTAGTTTTTATCACTATTTTATAGGGAAATTTTACTTTTTTGTGTTTACACTGTAGGAGGAGGTGATTTCAGAGCTCGTGATGGAATTCAAGTAAAATGGGCCAAACTGTGCAAGAGGCCAAGCATGCATGTGGACAATTATTTGTACTATAGATATTTTATGCCTCCAATTGGGCTAAAAATGGGTGTATGATCGAAAAATAATGTGGTATACATTTCTCTAGAAGATAATGATGCCACATTCGTCCATTTGGATGCCCAAAATAGTCCCACAATATGAAGCAATTCTGGGCGGGATAGATTGGACCACCCTTCTGTATTTGGGCCATAACTCGGGCCTCTGAGATCCAATTGGGATAATTCCACCTCCCATAGACAGCTAACTCGAAGGCCCACGTCAAAACCAAATTTGATGACAATTTAACTCGTTTTTTTAGACAACTAGTCAGATAAAGGAGGATTTAAAATTCTGTCCTGAATAGTGACCTAGTCCCTTAGGCACTTGACCTCTTTTGTGGAAAGTGTGATATTTTTTTCCATAAAATTACTCCTCCCTCTCATTATCCTTTGTGTCACGACCAGGGTTGAAGGTTAGTCAAATTAGAGAACTCTATTCACCCGTTTAATTTCTCTTCTCCCTCTTGTACTTCTAATCCTCTTAGTGATCAATTTGGGAAGTTCCCTTTGTTGTAATCCCAAGCTCCACACTTGTAATCTTCATAAGGTAATTGATTTATATATTTTTTTTCAATTTTTCTTAATTTATACCTTCTAAATTTGTTTTTATTCTGTTATGATCAAATCCAAATCAAAGGAACAATAATCTACATACTTCCATGCATAACCCATATCTTGTGATGATTTGAGTGTGGTTGCCTCTTTTCTCACCCGTCCCTCTCATGAGTGTGCAAATGGATTGTGTCGGTTGATAAAATACAGGAGCTTGATCCTCTGAATAAGCATTTTCTTGTCTTTTGTAATATTTTTATTATTAATGAAAATCTAGTTATCTCATCATGTAGTTTATGTGTTGCCTTGATTCAGTTCCATTTTTTACATTGATTCATGTATATTGATTTTGAGAGGTTGCCGATAATCAATATCGTTGATCGGTCAAATCCTAGGTGGAAACCTAGTAAGAAATCACATACCATTACTGGTTTCAGTATGTATAAAATCAAGTAATCAATGATCCTTCCCTTTTCCTTGAGAGCAATGATGGATTGAGCATCATGGGACACTTACCTGGGTTGATCACGATTTCTCCAACCGGTTTATTTCAGTAGTAATATAATTCAAATTTCTATTATTAAAGAAAAAAACCCAAGTTTTATAAAACCTAATTCTCATTTTAGTTTCTTAATCAGAACCTCAATTTTTAATTAATGATCTAAGTCTCCTTCGAGAGATGGCCTAGGGTTGCTGTTATACTGCAGAAATTCTAGTTAAAAATAAACATCTAATTTGACACACACGACAACACGATCAAACCTTGTAAGAAATTTATTATCCAATCAAGAATAATGAACTGGTATTAAAATATGATTTTATAACATATATATATAATTTGTAATAATTATATAAAAATAATGATGAATTACATTGGTGTATAGTGGAATAAATCATCACATGGACGAAAATGGAGGTTCGAGAAGAAAACCCTTACCACTTTGTAATCAATTGAACCATATTCCCCACAAAATTAATGATCATAGAATAATTAATTTAATAATATGATGTTAAATATGTTCATGATATGTAACATTAATTGGAATTATACATATAAGAAATAAGTGGTGAATAATGGAAATCTCATAAAAATAAAAGTGAGATGAGAAACCCCTTACAAAGATTGTATCATTAGAGTGAGGAAAAATCAATGAAATAATTATGTCTGAAAAAGATAAATCCAAAAATATAAGTGTATATAAAGTAAAAATAATAATTTTAAATTTACACATATTCTTGAAAAAACATAACCAATGACGGAGATGTTTAACTCAATAAATGGAAATTGAGTAAAGATATCCCTTGCCTAAGGTTCGACTTCCTTAAAATTGGTTCAAAACTCTTGTATAATGGTTTTAATAGTGTTAATAATTTATTATATAACTAAAATCATGTTTATAATTCCTTACATAGTATTATTAAAACATTTTCCACCAATTTATTAACCATATTTTGTTATTTCCATTATTTCAGGTGAGTTCTTTTCATGATTTCCAAAGATAGTTTATTATAGTCTTCTTGGTAAAAAATAATAATAAATAAGTGGTAACATATATATATATATATATTCCATCTTAATTATTTATATGAAAATTTTAACATTCCATGATTTTTGGTAAATGGGAAATGAAGAATTATCATCCACAAAGGAGTTGAATTGACGCACTCTAGATGAAAATTTCATTATTTAAGAATAAATGGAGAAGATGAGATATGTTATGATGATTTTTTCATAGAAAAAACAAAATTAAAGTATATATATTATACTATATTTTTAATGAATCACTGTATAATATTTATAGATAAGGTAGAATTGAGAAAGAATTTGAAAGGGAATAAGAAGCAATCTTACCTCTTAAAAATTTCTCTTTGAAGACCTCCTTAAAGATCTTGGAAGTGGTATTTTTGTGAGACTAAGAGAATTAGAATATGTTTAGGGATGATATAGAGAATATTTTGTAGATTTTATCTGATAAATAAGCCTTAGGGTGCTAAAATTTGTGAAGGAGGATCCTACTTTTATAATTGAGGTGAGGGGTAACATAGAAATTACTCAACATATTAAAATATAATAAATTTATTATAGGGTTTAAGACTTCAAAAAGGCCTCAAAATCCTAGTATATCCCATTTTTAAAGGAATTTTATCATTTTTGGAATTTTTCGGGATTTTTTGTTTATTTTTAAATAATTTAATAAAATATACTTTTCATGGAATAATAATTTTGTCAAATTAAAAACTATTCAAAATTATGACTTTAATCACATCAAAACAAAAGTTTCCAATTCGAATTAGATTTTTTATTATATCATAAAAATATTATAAGTACTTATAGAAATATTTAATTTACTTAAAAATATATAATTATATTTACATTACTATTTTTAAAATCATTAATTTCATTTTTTTTCATTAATTAAATATTTACTGCATCATAATTATTCATGCCATTAATTTAATTATTTATTACATAAAAATTAAAAAAAAATCTTTCATCAATATAATTTAAATAAATTTCCAATAATATTATTTTTTTACAAACACTTCTTGAAATTTATAGAGTGTATGGGTCAATTATGTTTTCTTATAAATTTAATTAAAAAACTTATTTATTTATTTTCTTACTTGAATAAGTATTGGATCATCATTTCATAATAATTATTGTTAATTGTTTAATATATAAAAATTAAAAATAAATTACTATCATAAAAATAAATTAATTAGGTTAAAAATAAAATTCTATATTCATTCATTATATATGTTCACTCGTATACATGTTAGGAAAACGTCGTAAATTTGTTATTTTGTCTTTTCTTGACCTGTGCAAGCATTTCATAGGTATCTGGATTAGATTAATATTATATAACTATAAATTTATAAATTATCATCCAAAAACATCCATTATACATAATAAGTTATAACTAGGTCTTGAATATAATATTTTTCTCTTAATTATTGTTTTTAAGGATCCAAGTTTTCTTTGTCTGTGCAGCATAGGCACTATATCGACAATGACAATGGTTCTTTTATACTTATCAAGAAAATTATAATTTATATGTTATGAATTATTTCTATAAAAAAATTCTATTATAAAATAATTGTTTATTTATTCAATTATTTGAATAAATTTTATATCATAAATATCGCTGGCCATAGTAAAAAAATACTATATTTTCTAAAAAATTGTATTTTTTACTATCCACTATAAATTCAACTATTTTAGAAAAATTCTAAAAAATCATCCTCACAATTTTTCCACGTGTATAATTCTAAAATTAATCCAATTTTATGTGAAAATTTTTTTTGAATCTCTATATTAATTAGAAAATTTTAAATAAATATTTATATTTTATTAAAAATACTAATACTTAATTAATAGTTTCTAAAAAATTTATTTACTATGATATAATTATATCATACTTTCACTTATAAGCTGCCTAGATTTTATTTATACATTCATGGGTGAGGTTAGAATTCATTTGGATAATTTACTATTCATAAGGGTAATGTTACTATTCATAAGGGTAACATTACTTTTCAAAAGGGTGAAGTTATTATTCACTAAAAATTAAGTTGATCCTATCAGACTTTAAATATCTTACTGATCACAATCATGTATGTCTATTTTCTAAAATTCAATTTGAGAAGCAGAAAAATTATTTTTAATGGCTAGGTTATAACTATCTTGGTTAAATAATTATAATAAAAAAGTGTTGTTTCGTAGAGACTTAGTTTTGTGTTCATTACATTCTATATTAAATTTATTTTTAAATTCTTGGGGTGTTACAAATTATTTAATTGAAATTGAATATTACAAAAAAGTAGAACTTTTGCTTTATTCTATCAAATTCAAAATCATTTAAAGTAACAATAAGAAGAAAATAAAAAATTACTCTATCGAAAATACAGCATATATTTTCATATATTTATGGTGTTGATACATATCCCTTTAATACACTAGAAAAATCCCTAAGGGTAAGGTGCATGATGGTTATATTTTCATGGGGTGGTTCGCCGTATAGGGTTTGGTCCATGATCACAATAGACTTGAACTTCTCCTATAAACAGTTTATCTCGTTCTTAATTTATTGGATATGAGCTTGGGCAACATCATTGGAAAATTAATGTGATTCTATCCCCCTCGGACACTTCGATAAATGGGCTAAATAGGGTATGATCCTACTATTTTAGGCAACCACTTTCTTTTTCTGTGTTAATTTGATTTATTAAAACCCTATATTTATGTTAATCATAATATCACTATTCAATAACAATATTATAAATGTTAACGATTCTTAGTGGTCTTTTAAATCTTATATGAAAAATTAAAACCAAATAAGTGCATGTGTTTTCAATAACCATATTAATTAATATGAAATTTTATTAATTCACAAGGGGAATTTTATTTATAAAAGATTGGGCTGTTACATAATCTCCATCACCACATCATGGGAGGCACATATTCCTACCAAATATTTAATTACTTTTCAAAATATTACGATAATCACCCTTGGGTGTTCACATAATTCTTCTCCCCTTGATTTTTTAGAGTGTAATCAATATATTCTGAAGGAAAACAAGAGTTGAGAACTTATTCCATCTCATTATGAGGAATCATATCAGCCTAGTCTTATGGAAATAAGGGTTTTACCCAAGTAGGATCCCACATATGAAATTAATAGTGAAAAAACACAATGTCATCTTTCTAATGAAGTGTATCAAAAAAATGTTACCATTGGTAGCGTAAATCTATAAAGTTATCCCATATCACTACTATTATTTATTTTAACATTCCTTAAGCACTTTAGAAATTTTTAATGGTCACCCAATATCCTATTGACTTATTTTCAAATTGTGGAAGAAGTATTGGATGTAAGTTTAATCCCTATAATTTCATTATCAACTGAACTAGAGGTATTCCCTATAAAACATTCCATGAAAGAAATAACTATGGAAGTATCAATATATATCATAGGAACATTTTTAATATTGATCACCATCAAAATCCTCCTCACAGTCAAAATATTAAATGACAAGAATTACATTCCCTTGAAACTGAAGGTCCTCCCTAATTTATATGTCGATGGAATCCTCAATGTGTCTTATCATTGTTATATAATATTTTTACTCAAAATAATTAGGTTCACTATGAAGGTCATTCCCAACGTAACATATAAGTTCAACAAGAAGTTCCTCCCCCAATTGAAGGAATTTTCAAATATCCCTAATATAATGAGGTACTCAAGAGATGGAGGCTAGCTACATGAAGTAGCCTATCTCTAAGGAGCGATATTATTTCTCAACTGGAAGAAAACATGAGGAAAAAATCACTTCTCAAACAACTCTTGAATCAATTGTATATCACCATAATAGAGAAGAGTCTAATCAACCTCTCTCTCTAAAATAAGATAGTAAGGAAATGACCAAACTTCTTTGAATAAGAAGATGAATTCATCAATGAAGATGACGTGAACCCCTTTGTTATAAGTATACAATTATACAATTAAAATATTATATTTATGTTTTTTTCCTAGCCACATCATAGTATAACACTCCAAAACTTGAATTAAGGAATGTATACACCATCTTCAGCTAAACCTATGGATGAATATTTTTCATTTGAAGTTGAAATTTCTAATTTAAAAGGAACATGTGAACCATATTAATGAAATAGATAAAAAAACATTGATAGAATTATTTGGCCACAAATTCAGTTCCATGGTGTTGAAGGATAGAAAAATAGTGTGAGATTATCCACCATGAATGCCTTTATTATTTGTGAAATCTATTTTAGTTGATTACTAACACTCCATACAACATGCATATCAGAGGATGGGGTGAATATAGAGCATTAAATTTCAGCCTACCTCCAACCAATAGTGTCTACAAAGAGTACATCATCTAATGACATTGTTTTAGGTCTAGGCCATGCTCATGATAGATGGTATACTCAAAGGGTTTTTTGTTTCATGATCCTTGAAATTTATAACACTATTAGAGTGAGTTATTAAAAGAATCATGCATAAATATTTTAAGAAGGATGAAAAAGAAACGAATTTGAGAATACCTAAACATTTGGAAATAGTCACTCCTCAAATAATGAGCATCTCAATCTTAGATTATTCACTACACACATCTCAAGCTTGAAATAAATCTTGAAATATCAATAGGGTAGTAGCAGTGGCCACGTCAATAGTCATTCCGGAGCAATCCCAATTCATAGGGCGTCAGGATTTATTTCCACTACTATCACATCAAGGTAATTAAATCTTTAGGAGGTCCAAAATATTATATTTATAGAGAAAAATAAACATTAGAACATGGGGTTAGTGGAATTTATACAACAACCATATCCTCCCAGAATGAAGTGTGTGTTTTTAAGACTGGTAATCAGTTTCAATGTAGTCAAGAATATCCCATATAATTTATCCAAATAAATATTATAATATTCCAAATTTACTACCTCAGTATCCGAACCATATTATGGCTTATCTTTCTCTCAACCATATATTTTCCAAAGAATTTAACCTGCTATTGAGTCACTTTCCTTAGTTCCACAAAATTTTAAGTCCTTAATGAAATAGTACTGCAGTACAATCCTTATATACTCTATAATTCATATAACATCTAAATAATTAATAAAATAATCAAATGACACAATAATTTAATAACAACATAAGAACTCTAATCATTCTCTTCATATTTGGTAGTATCCTAACATGATTATTATCCAATAGCAGCATTTGGGGTATACTCTTATGATTTGGGCCTTGATTCGCATAGTGTCCCAACTCCTTGCAGATGAAGCATTGTACATTTGAAACCTTTTTCTTACCCTTGCAATCACATACTTGGTGTCCTTTTTCTCCACACTTATAACAAACTCTCATTCCCTTCAAGAATTTACCAAGGTTATTCTTTTCACAGTTATCACATATGGGAAAGTCCTTATTTCCCCTCTTCCCATTATCCATCTTTCTCCCTTCCATAATTTTCTTCTCTTGCTTCCCTTCAAAGCCATAGGACTGAGAGAATTATTTACTTATCTTATTAAGACATGATACTATTTATTCATATGATAAGAATACGTGTAAGACTATTTTCCTTTTAAATGTTGGCTTAATACCATGAAAGAAATGATCCTTATTAATCTTTAGATCATGGGTATTGCTGGAATTCGCATTCCTTCTACTAGGCTCCATTTCTAAACAATGGAAAACACTAGGTTAGTTTATGAATCGCAATGCATAACTCCGAACTATTAAAATACCTAACATAAATTGAAAATATTATGCTTATAATATATAATCATTAAATGTTTTCTTTGAGAAGTATTTACTCCTAAATCTTTCATAATGGCTTGTAATGAAAATGTGAATTATCCTAAGCATATCCCCGAAGAGTGTCATAACCAAGAGTGCAGCAAGAAACATTTTCATGCACTAGGAGACCTCGGGTCAAGACCAAAACTCCTTGTAAGTGTTTTCACTATTAGGTACATATGTCCCAGAGCCGCCTCTACCTACTCGTATCTAGACAGGGATGTATTCCTTGGAAAATACACATAATTTCTATATTAATAAAAATCTTGGAAGTTCTTCTATAATAATCCTAAATGTCTATCTTAGGGTAATGTTCTATAATCCGATTTTATCTAAATCTATTTCCAAGTTTATTGCTAAACATCCTTGGATACCAACTGTAACGCCCTGACCCCAGAACCCCCAAGTTGGTGTATTATTTTAATACATTGACAAGATTACAAGGAATCAAGTCCCAAAAGACTGATCAGTTTACCAATCATTGAAAATATATTACATACATGAACATTACATAACACATTAGAATATAAAACACAATATAAATTATTCTTTGATAATTCCATTAATCCCCTAGCTTAACCTTGCTTATCAATCATTGTACACTTCATGGAATCCTGGGAAAATAAAACATAAGAAATGGGTGAGCTCAGATGCTCTATAAGGATAACAATATAGAAGATACTTTCATAAATGAGCTTAAACATTTAAGGTAATTTATAATACTAAAACATAAGCCTTTTAAACTTAAACATCATCATAATATGGAAAAGATAAATCAAATAATTCCATTTACTTATTCACTTGGATATTCCACTAGTCGAATAATCACATGTAACATCAATAGATAATATCATAATGATAGAACATGCATAATTCCAGACTTCAAAACATCATAGTCAATTCCTTGTGATAAGACACTAGTTTGTCTCATGAGAGCTACTGATACATCGGGGAGCTATAGCAGGCTCCACCCATCACTTACTAAGTCCAATGCATTCCTCATATGAAAGGTTGAAACATAACATACACATTCATATTAAAACTAGCATATGAAATGTTAATAATTTAATTATAAACCATGAATGGTATAAAAATAACACATCCACAGTCAAAAATATCACAAAACCTTCAATATAAAATTGAAGATTTGTATCATAATGAATCTACTTCAAACAAGTGTAAAATCTATCAAAGGATGTTAACATAGATGAAATCAATAATATTTGAGAGAAATATATCTTTTTTTTAAATCATTTAAAAGTCACATAATTTAGATAGGAAGACATTTAAATACATTTTTAATCAAAGTGTCTCATACCACTTTGAATCTTTGAAAGGAATTGACATTTTAAAACAATGATGTCCATATAAATAAATTCTTAAAATCATTTTGAAAACATGGACATTAATTAAAAATATTTAGAAAAATAAATATTTAAAACATTTAAAACGATGATATAGTTAAATAGACCCTTTGATAAAACCTTAAAAGATTTTTTTTGAAAACATTTTTATGAAATATGAACATTGATGATAAATATTTCCTAGAAAATACTTACTCATAAACAATCTTGGATAATAATGAGAATAAGGAATTAACCCTTACCATGTAATTTTCCATGGTCGAGGGTACATTAAACTCCTGTATAATAGATAAATAATTGTTATTAAATTATTCAAGAACTATATACATAAATATGATATCATATATGATCCTGTAATATTGCTTTGTTAAGAATATTTCTGTAGTATCATCATTTTGGGTGCTAACTGATCTGTTTTCATTTATATTCTTGGTTATGTAATCCATGTTTGTTATGTATAGGATGTATTTGATTCAATACAAAATTATATTAAGTTCTTAAACATTATCTTTAATCATAAAAGGAAAATTATTCTTGAATGATTATTATGGGGAATGAATCTCATTGCGTTCGTGGAGACGGTAATACGTACGTACACATGAGTGACAATATCATTATATTGATGGTGAAATAATATGTAATTGGATAGTTTATAATATATATATATATATATATAATCATTAACATGTTATATTTATTATTTAAATCATTTTTACTCATTAGTATACTCATCCAAATAATGAAGTGTCTGAATAACAAACTACAGCACGATGTGGAGATGGTAAGTCATACGTACGCACGTATGGTGACTTTGTCATTTATAGGATGGATGGAATAAAGAATATGGTTATAAAATTTTATAATAACATCACAGTATGTATGATATACTAGAGTTATTATTTTGGTATGGAAACAACAAAGAAAGGGAAAGTGTGAGAAGAAACGAACTTGAAAGAGGGTGGTGAAATATTACCTCTTCTTTGGGTATTTCCTTTTGAGTTGATCAAAAGGGATCCTTACGTTGGCTTTCTGATCAAATTAATGACTCTAGAGTGATTTGAGGGAAGTTGGAATGATATTTGGGCAGGTTTGGATGATCCAAATGGATTTGGAGGTGTGATTTTTAGAGAAGGGGAAGTTACCTTTTATATGTGGGGTGAGGGTCACTTTATGAAAAGATTAAAATATTAATTTATTATACAATCATATTCAGTTTATAATATCTACAAATGAATTTATTTTCAGACTTAGGTGGTTATGGGTTGAAATCCTCTCAACCAATAGGTTTTAGACAATTTTAGGTTACCATTTTAACCTTATCTTTTAGATTTAACTCTTAGTTAAATAGTTTAACTTTTACCGTGTCTTCTTGAATTCTTACAATATATGGTTAATAAACTTACTCTAAAATTCCAAGAGAACCTCAAGTGGTTCATTAATGACATATATAATATTATTTAATCCCTTTGTCTGAACCTTATATTTTTAGGAATATTATATCAACCAATAATATAGTATTTGTTTTAAAAATTAATTTATGTCAATTTTGACACTATTTGATATTTTGTTTTTTTTTTAAGTCATAAAAACATTATCACTTCGAAAAAATTATCTAATCAACCATAACATGTCATATTAACCTATAAAATTAGTAGATTGCATCAAAACTTTAAAATAATATTTATATTAATTTTTATAATATGAACTATTTAAATATTTCATTAAGAAAAAAATTACTGCATCATCATTGTGTCATAAATAAATTTAATTATCTAATCTCTAAAAAGTATAAATAAAATACCATTGTGTATTAAATCTTTTTATATTTCTAATGAATCTTTATAGTTAAATTTATCTTATGTATAAATCTATATTAAAAATATTTTAGTTAATAAACATTGAATTTAACACTTTTAACTCTTCTTTAAATAAAATAATAATAAATGTCCTTATATAATCCAAGTGGAACTAAAGGATCATATTTTAATCTTAAGGTTTTTTGGCTTCTAATTAAACTTAACAAATATAATTAGGACATTTTTTAGGGTAATTATAATATCATTTTTATCTTTAATTACCCTATTTACTTTTAACCGTGCTAAATAAGTCAAAAGTTACAATTACCCAAAAATTATTTTCTTCTTATTGATCCAAATTTTACTTATTTATGTCAACCGTATATATTTTATTTTCTAAATTCATCTCAGAGAAGCGGTAAAATTAAGTTTTATGCAAATTTGCAAATGCTCCTAGAAGGTGGATAAAAATGGAAAAAATATCAATAAAATTTTATACATCTAATTTTAGTATAAAATGACTCAAATGAATTAAATTGAACATATATAGGTATTATATATCTATTTTTAATTGAAAAAATTAAATAATTATTCAAATAAAAAGTCGATTTTAAATAATAACGTAGTGTTTTTCACTATTCATCGAAACTTTAAAGATTTCATAAAAACACCAAAACTTCACCCTAAAATAATTTTGATTTTATAAATTCAAAAATGAAGTCTATTTTACCAAATTAAAAACATAAAAGTTTCATTTATTAATTTAAAATTAATTCCCATTGTCAAAACCAAAAGGTGTGTTTTTAAAAAGTAAAAACTATCAAAAGATTGACATGTGCTTATGTCAAATTTAAATGTGAAATTACTTACAATGACTTAAATTGTATTAAATGATAAAAATATAATCTAGTTATACTTCTAAACCATAAAATGTATAATTTTACACTATAAATTATTTTAATTAAAAAATTATTTTCAATTAAAATTTTGTATTTTCACTATTCATCCAAATATGAAAGTTATCAGAAAAATAGAAACAATTTATAAAAACTAAATTTTTATGTCTTGATTCTAAAGACGAAATTTATTTTGTCAAATTGAATATAAAAAAGTGCCAAATATTGGATTTAAAAATGGTTCTGTTTTAAAAGGCGGTAAAATTTCATTTTCTGAAAAAGACTTCCTTTATCTGAAAAAAATGAATTTGTTCTTATATTATGTCTAAGAAACACATAATATGGATGTTAAAATTTATATGGAATATATAAAATTCAAAATGAAAATAATACTAATCATAACCTCTTTTGAATAGCTAGTTTGATAAGTCATGGTGTGCTCGAACTTAGTTTGGCGTGTAGCGCAAGTTATTAAATTACTTTGAAGAAATAACGTACTATGAAATCTTGGGGTGTTACATTATCCCCTACTTCAATAAATTTCGTCCTCGCAATTTAAAATTGTTCTTCAGAAAAAGGTTAAAAATATAAAAATACCTTTGTGGAAAACCCACATCAGAAATTGGGTTAGTAAAATTTTATCTTAATAAGAGAGAAAGGGAAATAAAAAAGTTGTCACCAAATTATGATCTCGATTAGGAGAACATTGATGGAAATTAGAGACACATAATTGGAGGAAAAACATAAATACTTATATGGAGTTATTGAGGCCATCAATCACAAACAAGTATAAAATTAAGGGCCTCAAATCCATCAATCTATGAGTATTTAACATATCATTGGTTCAACAAAACCTAAGGTATTAGGATAACATTTTTTTTAAGATCTCTTCCCTAATGTTTAATAATTAATTTATAATAAGAGTAAAAAAATATAATTTGACAAGTATACTTTAATCCTTAACTAATTCTTACCACAAACTCATCTTTCACTCCCAAAGATAATAGAATTCAAAAATATTCTATTTGTCCTAATCGTATAGGGTTCTAAAAATAATGAATTTATAATTCATTTGTTAGACTATTTTAAAAATAACTACAGTATAAAAACTAGGACATCATGTATTCCAGTGGTAGGTGATCCACCCTTATCTCCCTTTGGTTTTGGGTTCGAAGTGGTTTGGATTTAAAATATAATTACCTATGGGACAACACTGCTATGTAATAACAATATAAAGATAGAGAACCTCTGATATGTACAGATTATTTCATCAATGGGGATCCAATGATTCATACATATGTTCACATCGGTATAATACTATTGATATGTTAAAACATTCATATTGTTATATGCTAAAAACTGATAATTTGGGTCAGGGTAAACATCCTCAAACATAGATTTATGAAATTTTCATGAAAATGAATTAAACCTATAAGGGATTCCAAGAGTAGGAAATAATTAACCCAATGGGGTGTGATGAGATTGACCTCCCATTCTCTTAATCAGTGTGAGTTCCTAAGCATCATTGGTAAGAAACCCCAATGACCACCTACCTTTAGAAAACAGGTCTATATATTTTCATTGATGTAGTGGTCATTGGTTTTTTTTTTGGTTCCAATAATAAGCCATGTTGAAAACCATCTACGATACGTATGGTGAATTTAAGCAATGATTTTTAAAAAATACACAACTTCACAAAACCAACCGTCTGAGAAACTGGTATCAAATTAAAATAAAAAAAGTGAACTTGATTTTATTATTTCAATAACCAAGAATAAAATGGGTTACCCCACATACAATTACTTAATAATGTTTCCCTACAGACTATGTAACATTAATATGTTATTTTATTTTTATTTTATAGTCCCTTATAGGACCTCCATCACTATAACTCCATTTAATTTGAATGGAATTATTTCAGAGATATACTTATGCCTTAGAAATTTCATGAGTTGAGGCCTTATAAAATGAGAGGACTTTGTCATCCCACCTGCACAATTAGTGTTTGGTGGAAGATTTACTGATCATAGAGCATCATATAAATGATACCATTGCAATATTGGAGGTTATGTGAGAATCCATTCATGACATGAAGCCTCAATACTCATTTGTAAACTGATGATTTGTGAAGAATTGTGTGGAACTTTACTCCATCGTGAACCACAGTAGGATTATTTCCCAAAGGTATATAATAAATACTTCCCTTAACATAGGGAGGAAAATAAAGATGTTAAATATATCTTCACCCACGCTCAAGAGCCACCAAGGTGTGCTCTTTTCAATTGCCTCTATCAGCATCGTATGACACCAACTACTCAGATAACATTGGATTCCATTCAAGAAACTCTTTCCCTTCCATTTAGAGCTATGAATCCAAAGAGATATTTGATCCCTAAGAGCTTCCAGCCATTGGTAGTAGGACCATATCCCTTCTTCCATAAAATATGGATTATGTAATACATTTTAAAAAAACTGTATGACATGCACACACCCTTTCCTACACTCATCAATCCTTACATCATACTTTGGAAACATTAAGCGATTTTTTTTCATCATATCCTAGAATCAACTAAGGGGAAGGAACACCTTACCCCGAAAAAATATCATGACTTCCATAATTTACTAATAGGAACTAGAGGATGGGAGTAGTCTCATATCCACGTACCCACCAAGGAATATGAGTATATCCCCATTATCACTACACAATGCCAGCAGCAAATTTTTGTAGAAATGATATGGATGACCCATATTCATGCATTTATTTTATTGAGTTTCAAACATATATCGGTATCAGCAACTACAAATGGTTTCCAACATTCCCTAATATCCATTAGGTAATATGTGAATACTCACATCCCCATTACTAGTATATCTATTAAACATATATTAAGATATACTTAGGATTAATCACATATTATTTGTCTCACTGAAGATGATCATTGGTAGATATAAATGAATAATGGACAATAGGATCATGAACACATTCTCATTCCAAACATACATAAAAACTCATCTAAGAAAACCCTACTCTTTATTACACATTAATTCATGATTTATTATATAAGATTTAAAATAATACAACCCAAAAAATATTGAATTATATTTTCTTTTGGAATTAGGAACATAACATAAAATCTTCAACATGGTATTTAACAACATTATTCAAAACTTCATTGACATGCTTTTAAAATTCCACATCTTTTAAAACTACACGGGACATCCTATGGATAAACATAAGAAAGTGGTGAGCTACAAAGCCCACAAAGGGAAAAAATCCCATAAAATGAATAAATTAGTATATGTTATAGAATATGAATATAAATGGGTCTTTTAGAAGAGTGATAATGATAAAGATGAACAATGAGGCCTGATATTTCATGATAATATAAAAGAAAAATGGGAAATGTGGAAACAACATAAAACACTACATCATAAACATATTTTAGGGACATCATGATGGAAAATTATCATGATATATTAGTTTTACCTTCTAATACCTTTCATTATGTCTCATGAGACTAACACAGTACCTAATACATTTGATCATTGTATAATTTCAGGGTCACCCATCACTTTCATTTCATTCCCATGATTAAGTGTGCCACATAGATCATAGAAATTTGATTCATTAATAATAATATTTTATTAAAACATCAAGAAGTGTAGAATAAATTAATTTACATACCTAATAATGAATTATAAGTGAATGAACATGAACAAACTTGAGAGGAAATAGGTTTGGGTATTCACTACACAATTGTTTCACATGGAAAATCGTAAAGAAATTTTGGCAGAAAAATTGGGGAATATGAATTTTAATGGGAGGTCTTGATGAGAGTTAATTTTATCTCTAATAATTTTGAAATAAAATTTAAATTAAGGTTTATATGGAATAACATATCCCAATATTATGAAACAATGATAAAAGAAATAAGATAAATACAATACTTGAATAAAGAGAAGAAGGTGAGGATCCCTTACCATGAGGGTGTGATTCCAAATGCTTGGGAGGAGATTCTTGAGATATTAGGGGCACCTTGGGAGGACTTTGGAGAGAGTGGGTAAGAGTAGGTACATGTTGAATGTATTTTGAGTGAAGATAAATGGGATCTTCGGTGGGTTTGTATAAGAAAAGAGTGGGGAATTATTTATTATATCACAAACTTGGGTTTTGGACTATATAATAAAACAACCAAAACTACAAATCATCCCATGGTTTTTTAACATGGTTTATACCTAATAGGGGTGTTTTTCAATATTTTATAAGGCTAATTTCCTATATTGTTTAAATAATACCCATTATTATGTCGAAGTGAGTCATGCTCTTAAAGAAATAATTTTAAAACCATAAACTATATTAAATATTTTTGAGGGTTGATAAAGGAATTATAAAATTAATCAAATAAACAAAAAATATCATTATTTTAAATTTAAAACATATATTTGGTCTTTTATTCCCTTTATAGTATCAATTACATCACTTTTCGGTTATTGTGATGTCATAATACACATCGTATATTTATATAGTATTTAATTGTTTACCTGAAAATTCTATTGTGTCATAAAATTATGAAAAATTAATTGTTAGATAATTTTGACATTGTGATTCAGAAAATATTATTCATTTTATCAAAATAATTTTCTATATTTTTTTTTACACTTTTAAAATAAGAATCTACATTTATTGAGTTTTTATACAACAACAGTTTTCAACACCTTATAAAAATTAAAATTGACTTCATAAAAATTATATGATAATTTATATTTAATAAAAATTATATAATATTCTTATTTTAATAAAATATTAATTATTTAAAAAATCCATAAATTCCACAAAATAAATTTCTTAATATAATTTGAATATTACCCAAAAATATAATTTGTGTTTTATTGTGTCAAAATAAAAATCATTTATAAAGTAACGATATCAAGTAAAAATAAGTATTTTTATATTGAAAATAAAATATAAATTTTTATATTATTATGTTCTTGATAGATATTAATTTAGTACGCCAGTAAACTCCCTAAGTGTAAGGTGAGCGATAGTGTGATTTTCATGGGGTGGTTTGACGTACATTGTTGGGGTCATGATATCGATGAACTTAAAATTCTATCATAAATGGTTTTGTTCATTCTTATGTTTTTTGATCTCAACTTGGGATTCATCATGAGAAAATATAATTGATTATTTCTCCCTCAAAATCTCCAATAAATGGGCTTCATAGGGTACGATCCTACTGGTCTAGGCAATCACATCCTTTGTCTATGTCAATTGGAGTTGTTAATACCAAATATTAATACTAATAGTAATATCATTGTTCAATAACCTTATTATCAATGGTAATGATGTTTAATGGTCTTTTAAATATAATAGGATATAATAAAACCAAATAATTTCAGGTGTTTTCTATAACCATATTACAAAATATGACCTTTAATTAATTCACAAGGGGGGTTTTATTTCTAAAAGTTTTGGTCATTACAATCCTCCCCCCTTCATAAATTTTTACCTTGAAATTTTCATTTCCAACACTTAAAAATGTTAGAGTATCTCTATTTTATCACCACCTCTAGTTCCCACATCACTTCATCAAACATTTGGTTTCTCCACAGCACTTTGACAATGTGAATTGTCTTTTTTTAAGAACCTTTTTGTTAGGATCTATGATCTTCATATCATACTCCAGCGGTACTACCTTGTGATTGACTACATGTGGGGGGTTTGGTTTTTACTTACTAAATAGGGATACATGGAATAAATCATGTTTTTTAGATTGGTTATATGGGGGTGTTAGTCGATAGGCCACCACTCCAATGCGATCAAGGATCTCAAAGGGACCGATGTATCCTAGATTAAGCTTTCTCCTATTCCAAGATCTTATGACCTTCTTCCATGAACATATAAAGAGTAATAATATGTTTCCAAAATCAAAATATTAGTCACTTTGATGATTTTAATCATATATATTCTATCAAATATAATCACACTTGATGTTTTGATGGATGTTCTAAACCTTTTCCACCATATCCTTATCTTTTTCAAAACCTAGTAGTTTTTGTTCTACAACTTCATTCGTGCATGAAACTATTATTAACCTCTTACTATAAAGGGATTCATAGGGATACATTTGGATTATTGGGTGGAACCTATTATTGTATTACAACTTGACTAGAGAAATATGTTGGTCACTTACTCCATTGATTTCAATTGAGAATGTTCTCAACTTGTCCTCGAGTGTTAGGATAGTTTTCTCGGGTTGGCAATCAGTTTGAGGGTGATAATCCATGTTGAAGTTCAACTCAGTGTTTAGAGCATGTTTGAGACACTTCTAAAACATAGGGATAATTCTTGGTTCATGATAAGATTCAATCAACAGTGGTGTTACATGAAGCCTAACCACTTATCTAATGTACATCATAGAAATTTGATTGAGTGAGAAGTCCTATTTTATTTCAATGAGCTGATCAGTCTCTATAAGACGGTCAACAACAACCCATAGATCATTATTTCTTCTTAATGTATTTAAAATACCAGTGGAAATTTCCATGGTGATGTTTCCCCATTTCCATGTAGGTATGGGTAATGGTATCTTCATCCCCTTGTATTTTTTCCTTCACTCTTTAACTTACTAACATACAAGACATCTTGATGTATAATTCATGATCTACTTCTAAATATTTTTCATCCTATAATACTCTTGTAGATCTTGATACATGTTTTTGATTCTTGGATAGATGAAGAAGGTAAATATATGTGAATTATCCAACAACTATTTCTTTAACTCATGATATGATGGTACACATAGTCATGACCAAAATCTTACAACACTTTCTTCATTAAAAATAAACTCTGAGGATTCCTATTTTTATATAGCTTCAAATTTATTCTGAATTCCCACATCATCTCTTTGAGAATCCTTCATTATCTCTAGAAGGGATGTTTGAGAAATCATTTGTGAAAGGATTGATGGTGTTCCTTCCATTATTATTCCCATGTTCATCCTTTTCAAATCTAATAAGATTTGATCCTTCTCAATTCTCATCAATGATAAAATTGGTCGATCCTTTCTACTTAGAGTGTCTTTCACTCTATTGGTTTTTCTAGGATGGTAGTTGATTGAGAATTTATATTCCTTGATCATGTCTAACCATCATCACTAGAATATATTCAACTCTTTTTGTTTGAATATATACTTTATGCTCTTGTGATTCATATATATTTCACACTTCTCCCCAAAGATATAATTTCATTAGATTTTCTATGAAAAGATCACTGCATCCAAATCTAGATCATATGTTGGGTAATTCTGTTCATGAAATTTAAATTTCCTCAAATCATTGGATATCACTTTTTCATTCTACATAAACACAAATCCCAATTCCACCTTTTAAGAATAACAAAATACGATGAAAATTTATCCAATTGTGTGTAGTGTGTGTGTATAAGTATAGTGATAATACTGTTTTTCAACTCCTTAAAGTTCTCTTCACATTCATCATTATAAAAAAACATAACTCCCTTCTGAGTTTGCTTGGTTAGAGGGTCTAAAAATCATGATAAATTTATCACAAATCAATGGTAGTACCCAACTAACCTAAGGAAACTATGGATATATGTCTCAAATGGTGGAAAAAAATCCTTCAATTTCAACTTTCTTTTAAGGGTCTATAGATATCCCATTAAATGTGATAAAAGTTTCCCAGAATTAGACTTCCTTAAACAAAAACACACATTTTTTTATACATGGAATAAATATTCTCCTTTCATAAGTTCTTCATCAAAGTTCTCATATGATCTTCATGATCCTAATTTCTTTTGGAATATATAATAATATCATCTATAAATACTGTAATGAATTTTTCTAGGTAATATCTAAAGAATATTTTAAGAAATTTCATGAATATTTTTGGAGAATTAGTGAGTTTGAATGGAATCATTATTTACTCATACTTCTTGTACTATATACAAATAGCAGTCTTGGGGAAATCATCCTTATTCACCCTAACATGGAAATACCCTAACCACATATCCACCTTGTAAAGTCTTTCTCACAACATATGTAATGGAAAAATTAGTTAATCTATAGCCAATGATACTTCTTCTTTGTCATGATATTTTCAATCTCATGATAATCATTTTGGAGGGTCATCGGCTCATCCTTCTTCTTGATAAAGAGGATTAGTGCACCCCATGGTGAAACAATTGGGCATCTTGAACATTACCTAGATTATTTTGTAGTTTATTCTTTATCTCCTTAGGTTTCTCAATAGTTTTTCAATATATAGTCTTGGATAATTGTAATGACCCAGGTATAAGCTCAATGGAAAATTCAACCACTCATCTAGGAGGAAGACTACAAAATTATTCATTAATAACTTCTGTTTATTCACTCACATTGGTAATGTCTTCAAGTATTTTCCTTTCCTTAGAATCAATCATTTGAGATAGATATTATTTCTCTTTGTGAAATAATATCTATGCCTAATATTTTAGTAATAAATAAGATTCAACTATCTCCTTGAATTTATATAGATTATGTGGATGATCCATCATATAAATAGTGGTTACCTTCTCATAGATGTTTATGTTGTCTTTATATAGGTAAATCCAATCAAAAACCATAATCTCATCAAATTCCACCCAATGGAGTATCACAAGGTTCTATAGGAATTGTCATCCCACAAATTCAGATATGGGAGGATTTACATACATAAGATTCAATATTTACCCCATTTTTTGTTTTCACTGATAACTATACTTCAATGCTTTATTATGGTGTTTGAATATTTCTACTAAAATTTCGTGACTTTAATGAATGTGTAGAACTAGAATAAAAATAGTATATTTTCTATTATTGAATGAATAACTATCGTACCTTTCACAACATCATTGTTGGGATCCACCTTAGCCGTTGTGACAGCATAATCTCCCCCATGCTACCTTGGAGGTTAATTGTTGTATTCAGAAAAACATGGATTAGTGAATTAGAGTACTAAGATCCCTCTCTCCTTACAGTTAATAAAATTAACAATTCAATAAGTGTTGTCTAGGGAATTTTTTTATTCCATCACATTAGTGGGTTTCTCTAATCCACAGTCCCTAGCTTGGTAACCTTCATTCCTTCACCTATAGTGTTTGCTCATTCCCCTTATGAAATTTTTGGAGTGCTTATTTCCACACTTTTCACAAGTGGGATATTTAAATTTTATAAGAACTATTAGATTTATTCATCAACCCAGAAGAATTAAACTCCTGTTTCTAATTATTATCCCCATAATACAATTGAGAATCACCGAACTCCATTTCGAATTTGAAGTCATGTCAGACAATTTCATCATAGCTATTAAAGGATAAGATCTCCAAGGATTTTTTAGACTAGGTTTTATCCCACCAAAGAAATGGTCAACCATGAATATGGTGGTAATGAAAAATATGGGTGTGTATTGTGAATTTCATGTGAATTTTTCCTCATATTCCATGATAGATTTTTCATCTTTTTTCTTGAGGGAAAGGAAATTTCTTTCCATTTTAATTAGGAGGGTGTGAGGAAAATATTAATTGAAAAAAATGGAATATCTTCCACCTGATCACTTAAATCACTTACATAGTATTTTTATTCTTGGGCAATGCTCACCATTGATCATACTCTCCCTATATACGATAAATAGTAAAACCTTCTATTCCTCATAACATTGAGGGATGGATAAGATCTCCTCAATGGAGTTGACCCATTGTTCTGTGATTAAGGGATCAGATGATCCATTGAAAGGCAGAGTAATTTTCCACATAAAGGACTAAATTATAGCTCGTTATTTCTTTTGGTGATTTGGGAGATCCTTTTAATTAAGTTTTGTATTCACAACCTGACTCAATTGATAGATTATTGTTATAATGTTCTCTATTCCTTCCCCCATCGGGTTGGGCATCTCGTTGGGATTTCATCACATTACCCTTAACATTGATTTTTACCTGATTCCTCATATTTATAGACATTTTCTAGATTAAAGGGAAACATAGGAATGATTATTTTAAAACTATTAAACACATAAATGGTAATCCAATTACATTAAAGTTATAACTTATAAATGAAATTAATTTCATAACATATGAATTTCATGGATTTCATCTGTTTATTCATGATCTATTTCCAAACAAAGGTTCTTATGGACATTATTTTATTAACTTAATAATGGTTCATAATGAGATTATGAATTTACCAAATCATATCTCTTGGGTGTTTCAAATGAGGTGTGCAGAAAGGCCCATTTTCATTTACCAGTTCTCAGTCGAGCTGAGATCAATGTAGTGTTTTTGGGTTTTACCCCTATGTATATCTATTCTAGAGCCACATCCACTTGTAGTATCCAGATAGGCATGTATTTTCTTGATGAACTACTTAATATATACTTTAACAAAATTTAGGTATATTGTTTTACATTGTTTTATCCCTAAGGCTTTCACCGTATTTTTTTAATCCTAATCCCAAAATAACTAAACTTTTTCTTTGATAACAACTATAGAAACCCTTATCTTTATTACACATTAGTTCTTGATTTATTACATAATATTTTAGATAATAAACCCTTGATGATTTATAATTCTAGTGTATTTAGGAATTAGTTACATATAAAAACATCATGAACATGTGATACAACAACATTATTGAAAACTTCTTTAACATGATTCTAAAATTCCATAGCTTTTAAAACTGTATGAGATAACCTGGGGACATACATAAGAAATGGGTAAGCTTTAAAACCCAGTAAGGTAATAAAAATAGAATAACATGAATAAAGTAATACATGTTAGAAAATAGGCATATAAATGGGGCATAATAGGAGTTATAATCCTAAACATGAACAATGAGGCATGATATAGTATGATAACATAAAGGTAGCATGGTAAATGTGGAAACAACATAAAATAATGCATCATAAACACAAGTCAAGGATAACTTCCAAGAAATCAGGACATAAAATGTCCCATTATGGATTATGTTCACTATATAATCCATTTAATGATGTATCATGATACTAAAACAATACCAAATGCATTGGAGCACTATATAATTCTGGGCGCATCCGTCACTTTCATCTCATTCTCATACTTAAGTGTGACACATAAATTATACAACATAGATTCATTCATCATCAGATTTTATCACAATATGAAGGAGTTTTTAAAAAATACATATATGTAACTAATCAAGAAATATACGTGCATAAAGGTGAACGCCCTTGATATGAAATGGGTAAGGGTATTCACTACATAATTGTTTGTCATGGAAAATTATTTTGAAATTTTGACAGTATAATGGGGGTGTTTGAATGTTAATTTAAATAATTTATGAGAGTGAAATGGGTATATAATAATATAAACATAAAATGGAAATTAATGGGTACAAGTAAGAATATATCCCAACATTATGAAATTATTATAAAAGACATAAGATAAAGAAAACAGTTGAATAAAGAGGAGAAGGTGAGGATCCCTTACCTTGAGAGTGTGATTCTGAATGCTTGAGAGGATATTAATGAGTGATTGGGTCTCCTTGATAGGTGTATAACGAGGGGGGAAGATTAATTATGTGATACATGTACTTTTTGTGAAGATAAATGGGATTTTCGGTGGTTTTATATATGAAAAACAGTGGGGTAATTCTTTATTATTTCCAAAACATAGTGTTTAGACTCCATACAATAAAATAAAAATAACCACAAACATTATAATAGTTTTTTTCCATTTATTATACCAAATAGTGGTGGCTTTCATTATTTTATTATGATAAGGTACGAAATTATTAAAATAATAACATTTCTGATGTCGAAATGAGTCATGCTCTTAACGAAATCATTTTAAAACCATAATATATGTTATAGGTTTTGGTGGATTCATAATGTCTTTATAAAATTAATCAAATAAACTGAAAATCATATTATTTTAAGTTGGGAGCATATATTTGGTTGTGGATTCTCATTATATTATTCATTACATCAATTTTGGGTCATTATGATGTCATACTGCACATCGTATATTTATATAGTATTTAAATGTTTTACCCGAAAATTCGAGAGTCTCAGAAAATTATAAAACATTCACCATTGTATAATTTCGACATTATGATTTAAAAAATAATATTCATATTTTCAAAATAATTTTATAAATATGTAAATAATCACATTTATAATAATAATATACTCTTATTGAAAAAAATGATGGGTTATTTTGATAATAATAGTTTTCAAACCCCTATAAAAATTACATTTGACTTCAAAAAAATTATATGATAATTTATATTTATTAATAAATATTTAATAGTAATATTTAAATACAATATTTTCATTTTAAAAATCCATTGATTAATAAAAATAAATTCTTTAAATACTCCACCCCTAGTAGCCCAGATTCAATGCCTTACTTTATTACAATTGTATGATTACATGGAATCGTGTCCCGAAGGACGGAATAGTTTAGTAGTTTTTGACAACAAGATACATACATAATTGTTACATTACAAATTTTAAAGGAAATAAAAAATATATACACCATTGGTAACACCCAGAAATTATTTGATTAACCCTGTAAGTAATTCATAATAAACATCTTCACGTCCTAAGGAAAAAATAAAACATACGAAAGGGTGAGCTTAGATACTCAGTAAGGGTAAACAATATAGAAAAAACTTTCATAAATAAACATAAACAATAAGGAATGTTGACTAACTAAAAAAAATTCCATTGAAACATAATTTTGAGAATGAAATGGTAGGAATAAAATATGATTAAATAATTTTATAACAAAACCTAACCATGGATATTCTACTAATAGAACAATCATATAGACTATGAATTACTAGATTCATTTTGATGGAAATGCATAAAGATGGATATTTAGAACATAACTCAAAGTATTCATACCATGATTCTATTATTTACAAGGATTCATGCCAATAATATATTATTTTCATGGCCCCATTCCAAGAATCTAATAAATGGGTAAGGCCTCATCCAAAACCATGTCTAGTTTTTCTCATGGGACCTACCGATGCATCAAGGGGCTCTAACAGGACTCACCCAACACTTACTAATTCCAATTAATTCCTCATATGAAATGTGTGAAACATAATAAACATATACATTCATATTAAAACCAACATATGAAATGTAATTAACTTTTTCCAATCAGTAAACATAAATAGTAACCACTCAGAGTAATATGGTGCATGGTGTCAAGATTGCACGTCCACGGTCAAAATAATCATAGACCATTCAATAAAATATGGAAAATGATATCATAAAATTTTAATCCAAATTAAATATAATAAAATAACAATATTTTGGAAACATATAAAAATACCCTTATTAAATCATCGAGTAATTCCTAAAATAAAAACTCTTCTACTTTGCAAATAAGATTTATTTTGGAAAAATTATTGTATAAAACCAGAAGTGAACTAAGATAGTTATTTCATAATAAAATGATTTATTTTTGAAAAATAATGGTTTATTAAAATATATTATATAGTGAACATGAAAATAGGTACGAATTTGAAAAGATTCTATGAATCGGCCTTGTTTATCGTGGCAAATTCAGAAGGGAACCTTGATCGTATAGCGATTCACTATTAAACCCACCCTTTCACCGCTGTTTTAAACTGGTTTTGTAATGAATATTCAAAATATAATAATAAATTGCCCTTATAGTTTGAATTAATGATTTAGTTTTTTTCACTTTTTTATAGGGAAATTTTAATTTTTTTGGTGTTTACATTGTAGGAGGAGGTGATTTTAGAGCTCATGATAGAATTCAAGTAAAATGGGCCAAACTGCATGAGAGGCCAAGCATGCATGTGGACAATTATTTGTACTATGGATATTTTATGCCTCCAATTGGGTTAAAAATGGGTGTATGATCGAAACATAATGTGGGATACATTTCTCTAGAAGATAATGATGCCCCATTCGTCCATTTGGAGGCCTAAAATAGTCCCACAATATGAAGAAATTCTAGGCGGGCTAGATTGGACCACTCTTCTGTATTTGGGCCATAAGTTGGGCCTATGATATCCAATTGGGATAATTCCACCTCCCATAGACAGCTAACTCAAATTCCCACGTCAAAACCAAATTTTATGACAATTGAACTCGTTTTGTTTAGACAACTAGCCAGATAAAAGAAGGATTTAAAATTCTGTCCTGAATAGTGACCTAGTCTCTTAGGCACTTGACCTCTTTTGTGGAAAGTGTGATATTCTTTTCCATAAAATCACTCCTCCCTCTCATTATATCATGTGGCAATACCAGGGTTGAAGGTTAGTCTAATTATAGAACTCTTTTTACCCATTTTGTTTCTCTTCTCCCTCTTGTACTTCTAAACCTCTTAGTGATCAATTTGGGAAGTGTCCTTTGTTGTAATCCCAAGCTCCACACTTGTAATCTTCATAAGGTAATTGATTTCTAGATTTTTTGTCAATTGTTCTTAATTTCTACCTTCTAAATTTGTGCTTATTCTCTTATGATCAAATCCAAATCAAAGGAACAATAATCTATATACTTATATGCATAACCCGGATCTTGTGATGATTTGAGTGTAGTTGCCTCTTTTCTCACCCCTCCCTCTCATGAGTGTGCAAATGGATTGTGTCGGTTGATAGAATCCAGGAGCTTGATCCTCTAAATATGAATTTTCTTTTCTTTTGTAATATTTTTATTATTGATGCAAATCTAGTCATCTCATAAGGTTTTTTATGTTATGCCTTGATTGAGTTCCATTCTTTTCATTGATTCATGTATATTGATTCTGAGCGGTTGCTGATAATCAATATCGTTGGTCGGTCAAATCCTAGGTGGTAACCTAGTAAGAAATCACATACCATTACTGGTTTCAGTATGTATAAAATCAAGTAATCAATGATACTTCCCTTTCCCTTAAGAGAAATGATGGATTGAGCATCAAGGGACACTTACCTGGGTTGATCACGATTTCTCCAACCGGTTTATTTCAGTAGTAATATAATTCAAATTTCTATTCTTAAAGAAAAAACCCCATGTTTTATAAAACCTCATTCTCAATTTAGTTTCTCAATCAGAACCTCAATTTTTAATTAATGATCTAAGGCTCCTTCGATAGACGACCTAGGGTTGCTGTTATACTGCAGAAATTCTAGTTAAAAATAAACATCTAATTTGACACGCTCGACAACGCGATCAAACCTTTTAAAAAAATTTATTATCCAGTCAAGAATAATTAACTGGTCTGAAAATATGATTTTTTAACATATATATATATATATATATAATTTGTAATAATTATATAAAAATAATTATGAATTACATTGGGGTATAGTGGAATAAATCATCACTTGGATGAAAATTGAGGTTCGAGAAGAAAACCCTTACCACTTTGTAATCAATTGAACCATATTCCCCACAAAATTAATTATCATAAAATAATTAATTTAATAATTTTATGTTAAATATGTTCATGATATGGAACATTAATGGGAATTATACATATAAGAAATAAGTGGTGAATAATGGAAATCTCATAGAAATAAAAGTGAGATGAGAAACCCCTTACAAAGATCGTATCATTACAGTGAGCAAAAATCAATGAAATAATTATGTGTGAAAAAGATAAATCCAAAAATATAGGTGTATATAAAGTATAAAAAATAATTGTAAATTTACACATATTCTTGAAAAAACATAACCAATGACGGAGATGTTTAACTCAATGAATGGAAATTGAGTAAAGATATCCCTTGCCTAAGGTTCGACTTCCTTAAAATTTGTTCAAAACTCTTGTATAATGGTTTTAATAGTGTTAATAATTTATTATAGAACTAAAATCATGTTTATAATTCCTTACATAGTCTTATTAAAACATTTTCCACCAATTTATTAACCATATTTTGTTATTTCCATTATTTCAGGTGGGTTCTTTTCATGATTTCCAAAGACAGTTTATTATAGTCTTCATCGTAAAAAATAATAATAAATAAGTGATAAAATATATATATATATTCCATCTTAAATATTTATATGAAAATTTTAACATTCCATGATTTTTGGTAAATGGGAAATGAAGAATTATCATCCACAAAGGAGTTGAATTGACGCACTGTAGACGACAATTTCATTATTTAAGAATAAATGGAGAAGATGAGATATTTTAGGATGATTTTTTCAAAAAAAAACAAAATTGAATTATATATATTATACTATATTTTTAATGAATCACTGTATAATATTTAGAGAGAAGGTATAATTGAGAAAGAATTTGAAAGGGAATAAGAAGGAATCTTACCTCTTGAAAATTTCTCTTTGAAGACCTCCTTAAGGATCTTGGAAGTGTTATTTTTGTGAGACTAAGAGAATTAGAATATGTTTAGGGATGATAAAGAGAATATTTTGTAGATTTTATCTGATAAATAAGCCTTAGGGTGCTAAAATTTTTGAAGGAGGAGCCTACTTTTATAATTGAGGTGAGGGGTACCATAGTAATTACTCAACATATTAAAATATAATAAATTTATTATAGGGTTTAAGACTTCAAAAAGGCCTCAAAATCCTAGTATATCCCATTTTTAAAATAATTTTATCATTTTTGTCATTTTTCATGATTGTTTTTTTATTTTTAAATAATCTAATAAAATATATTTTTCATGGAATAATAATTTTTTCAAATTAAAAACTATTCAAAATTATGACTTCAAGCACATCAAAACAAAAGTTTACAATTCGAATTAAATTTTTTATTATATCATAAAAATATTATAAGTACTTATAGAAATATTTAATTGACTTAAAAATATATAATTATATTTACGTTACAATTTTTGAAATCCTTAATTTTATTTTTTTTTATTAATTAAATATTTGCTGCATCATAATTATTCACGCCATTAATTTAATTATTAATTACATAAAAATTAAAAAACAATCTTTCATAAATATAATTTAATAAAATTTCCAATAATATTATTTTTTGAAAAAGAGTTCTTTAAATTTATACAGTTTATGGGTCAATTGTGTTTTCTTATATATTTAATTAAAAAACTTATTTATTTATTTTCCTACTTGCATAAGTATTGGATCAGCATTGCATAATAATTATTGTTAATTATTTAATATATAAAAATTAAAAATAAATTACTATCATAAAAATAAATTAATTAGGTTCAAAATAAAATTCTATATTTATTCATTATATATGTTCACTCGTATACGTGTTAGGAAAACGTCTTAAATTTGTTATGTTTTCTTTTCTTGACCTCGCAAGAATTTCATAGGTATCTGGATTAGAGTAATATTATATAACTATAAAATTATAAATTATCATCCAAAAACATCCATTATACATAATAGGTAATAATAATGTCGTGAATATAGGATTTCTCTCTTAATTATTATTTTTAAGGATCCAATTTGGCTTTGTCTATGCAGCATAGACACTACATCGACATTGACAATGGTTCTTTTATACTTATCAATAAAATTATAACTTATATGTTATGAATTATTTCTATAAAAAAATTCTATTATAAAATATTTGTTTATTAATTCCATTATTTTAATAAATTCTATATCATAAATATCTCTGGCCACTGTTAAAAAAATACTATATTTTTTAAAAAATTGTATTTTTTACTATCCACTAAAAATTCAACTATTTTAGAAAAATTCTAAAAAATCATCCTCACAAGTTTTCCACATGTATAATTCAAAAATTAATCCAATTTTATGGGAAAAAACTTTTGAATCTCTATATTAATTAGAAATTTTTAAATAAATATTTATATTTCATTAAAAATACTAACACTTAATTAATGGTTTCTAAAAAATTTATTTAATATGATATAATTATATCATACTTTCATTTATAAGCTGCCTAAATTTTATTTATACATTCATGTGTGAGGTTAGAATTTATTTTGCTAATTTACTATTCATAAGGGTCATGTTACTATTCATAAGGGTAACATTACTTTTCAAAAGGGTCAAGTTACTATTCACTAAAAATTAAGTTGATCCTATCAGACTTTAAATATCTTACTGATCGCAATCATGTATGTCTATTTTTTAAAATTCAATTCGAGAAGCGGAAAAAATTATGTTTAATGGTTAAGTTATAACTATCTTGTTTAAATAATTATAATAAAAAAGTGTTGTTTTGTAGAGACTTAGTTTTTTCTTCATTACATTCTATATTAAATTTATTTTTAAATTCTTGGGGTGTTACAAATTCCTTAATTGAAATTGAATATTACAAAAAAGTGGAACTTTTGTTTTATTCTATCAAATTCAAAATCATTTAAAGTAACAATAAGAATAAAATATAAACATTACTCTATTGAAAATACACCATATATTTTCATATATTTATGGTGTTGATACATATCCCATTAATACACTAGAAAAATCCCTAAGGGTAAGGTGCATGATGGTTATATTTTCATGGGGTGGTTCGCCGTATAGGGTTTGGTCCATGATCAAAATAGACTTGAACTTCTCTTATAAACAGTTTATCTCATTCTTAATTTATTGGATATCACTTTGGGCTACATCATTGGAAAATTCATGTGATTCTATCCCCCTCGGACACTTTGATAAATGGGATTAATAGGGTATGATCCTACTAGTTGAGGCAACCACTTTCGTTTTCTGTGTTAATTTGATTTATTAGAACCCTATATTTATGCTGATCATAAGATCACTATTAAACGACTATATTATAAATGTTAACGATTCTTAGTGGTCTTTTAAATCTTATATGACAAATTAAAACCAAATAAGTGCGTGTGTTTTCAATAACCATATTAATTAATATGAAATTTTATTAATTCACAAGGGGAATTTTATTTATAAATGATTGTGTCATTACATAATCTCCATCGCCACTTCATGGGAGGCACATATTCCTACCAAATATTTAATTACTTTTCAGAATATTACGATAATCACCCTTGGGCGTTCACACATTCCTTCTCCCCTTGATTGTTTAGAGTGTAATCAACATATTCTGAAGGAAAACAAGAATTAAGAACTTATTCCATCTCATTATGAAGAATCATATCAGCCCAGTCCTATGGAAATAAGTGTTTTACCCAAGTAGGATCCCACATATGAAATTAATAGTGAAAAAACACAATGTCATCTTTCTAATGAAGAGTATCAAAAAATGTGACCAGCGGTACCCTAAATCTATGAAGTTATCCCATATCACTACTATTATTTATTTTAACATTCCTTATGCACTTTAGAAATTTTTAATGGTCACCCAATATCCTATTGACTTATTTTCAAATTGTGGAAGAAGTATTGTATGTAAGTTTAATCCTTAGAATTTCATTGTCAACTGAACTAGTGGTATTCCCTATAAAATATTCCATGAAAGAAATAACTATGGAAGTATCAATATATATCATAGGAACATTTTTAATGTTGATCACCATCAAAATCCTCCACACAGTCAAAATATTAAATGACAAGAATTACATTCCCCTGAAACTGAAGGTCCTCTTCAATTTATATGTCGATGGAATCCTCAATGTGTCTTTTCATTGTTATATAATATTATTACTCCAAATAATTGGGTTCACTATGAAGGTCATCCCCAACATAACATATTAGTTCAACAAGAAGTTCCTCCCCCAATTGAAGGAATTTTCAAATATCCCTCATATAATGAGGTACTCAAGAGATTGAGGCTAGCTACATGAAGTAGCCTATCTCCAATGAGCGATATTATTTCTCAATTAGAAGAAAACATGAGGAAACAGTCACTTCTCAAATAACTCTTGAATCAATTGTATTTCACCATAATAGAGAAGAGTCTAATCAACCTCTCTCTCTAAAAGAAGACAGTAAGGAAATGAACAAACTTCTTTGAAAAAGAAGATGAATTTATCAATGAAGATGGCGTGAACTCCTTTGTTATAAGTATACAATTATACAATTAAAATATTATATTTATGTTTTTTCCCTAGCCACATCATAGTATAACACTCCAAAACTTGAATTAAGGAATGTATACACCATCTTCAGCTAAACCTATGGATGAATATTTTTCATTTGAAGGTGAAATTTATACTTTAAAAGGAACATGTGAACCATATTAAGGAAATAGATAAAAAAACATTGATAGAATTATTTGGCCACCCATTCAGTTCCATGGTGTTGAAGGATAGAAAAATAGTGTGAGAATATCCAACATGAATGCCTTTATTCTTTGTGAAATATATTTTAGTTGATTGTTAACACTCCATCCAACATGCATATTAGAGGATGGGGTGAATATAGAGCATTAAATTTCACCCTACCCCCAACCAATAGTGTTTACCCAGAGTACATCATCTAATGAAATTGTTTTAGGTCTAGGCCATGCTCATGATAGATGGTATACTCAAAGGGTTTTTTGATTCATGATCCTTGAAATTTATAACTCTGTTAGAGTGAGTTATTAAAAGAATCATGCATCAATATTTTAAGAATGATGCAAAATAAAGAAATTTGAGAATACCTAAACATTTGGAAATAGTCACTCCTCAAATAATGAGCAGCTCATTCTTAGAGTATCCACTACACACATCTCAATCTTGAAATAAATATTTAAATATCAATAGGGTAGTAGCAGTGGCCACGTCAATAGTCATTCCGAAGCAATCCCAATTCATAGGGCTTCAGGATTTATTTCCACTACTATCACATCAAGGTAATTAAATCTTTAGGAGGTCCAAAATATTGTAGTTACATAGAAAAATAAACTTTATAATATAGGGTTAGTGGAATTTATACAACAACCATATCCTCCCAGAATAAAGTATGTGTTTTTTAGACTGGTAAAAACATCATAAAATACATTAAAATTTCCCTCCTTTCATGACATAAATTTCTCCTTAAGGTCACTTACAAAAACAAATATGGGGAATATATCTATATTTATGTCATAAAAGAAGTCTCGTGGTAGTCATTGATTAAAAATATAAGGACATGTTGGGGATAACAAAGAAATATTCCTCTCTGTGGGGACACAACTCAATGGAATTATAAAATTCTACTCAAAAGATACTCCAAGGGTGTTGACTCTCTTTATCCTTATGATGTTGATATTATACTATTGGTTCTTTTCAAATTGGTAAATTTCATCAGAACTATCCATACTGATTTTTTGGAGAATGAAGCTAGTGAGAGAGTGAAAGAGGATGATATTTCTATTCATAATGGAGTCCATACCAAAATAGTTAAGAAGGTGTGTTTATAAGAAACCAAAGGAAAAAATTATAAGTACTCATTAATTCTCACCTACCACTTCTTTTCAGGTATTCAAATAATGAAAATGAAAATATTGTGGCTATGTTCCACACTTTAACTGATGAAGTTGAACCCCTTCGATTTTGGGGAGATGTATCCTGTATGAGGCTAATTTAAAGAAGTTAATAATACTCAATTATGTGTTACTCATCGTCAATTTCCATACTATGTACAATTTATAAGCATAGACTCATGTAATTCTTTCAAAAAACCTCTCTAGATAAGAAGTGTCTTTCATGCCTATAATATAACAACAATGTAATCATCCTAATATGGGATCTAAATAATATATTTATCTATATAAAATGATATTATATTATCAATAATTAGTGAATAATATAGTACCACGTCAATGAAGTCACTAGATATTAGACAAAAAACATAGGTACTTCTATTATTCCAAGATCTTCCTATCATTTTCCATGCTCAAATATCTACTGAACCATCTATTCCATCAAATAGTAATGAAAATATTGAGTTATTCAAATCTCAAATCTATAACTGGGGGTATATCTAGTAGTTTCAAGGAGTAGTTATTAGTACTAATCCTTATAAAAATATTGTGTTATGTGTTTTATTTACTTTCTACATTGAATACAGTGTCCAATCGTCCTAATAATTGAAAAATGTTTTGAATTAAAATGTTATTAGAGAAAATGAAAATAATTTAGTAAAACTAGTCCCAACAGATTCACCCCCACCCCCCAGTGTGGCTACACACACCATTGGGACCTTCAATTTGTATCAAATAAAAGGTTCCATCTATGATGGTATATACTTCACGTTCTATTTTTTTTATATCAGAATAATATGAAGTATATATTTGAGTTTTAAGAACAATCAGAAGATATTTATATAGAAAATCCTATATCTACTCTAGATGTTAGAAATGATGATGCTTTAATCCAAAATGAAAAAAATGTGAATAAAAGAGTATAATAGTAGATGAAGAAGAACTCAAAGATGAATAAAGATAAACTACTCAATGAAGAAACTGTAAGAGGTAACTATTCAGTGAAATCAGTTGATTAGAATTATGATAAACCAAGTCCATGTTGTGATGAAGATGTGATCAATTATAAAATCAAAAATAATTTGATGAAAATTACCAAATAAGTGGTTACATCTATTGTTAGTGTTTTCTAGGATCTTTTTGGTGAAAAATAACAACTAGGAGAAAAAGATAATGAAATAGGTGAATTGTTATCTAAGAAATTTTAGAACATCAATAATCTCATAAAACAATATAAAGTAAAATACAATAATATGTTGTTATATAATGAATTTGCATCAATGGTTGAATAAGAAAAAAATAATTTATATTACTTTGAAATAGTAATGTTTCATTGATTGAAAAAATATTTCAATGTAGTTTGTGTGAGAAGGATATAAAATAAATACTTTTTGAATATTTTATCCATGCATTCGAAAAGATAAATAATATATCAATAGATTTTAAATATTCTCAGATAGATGTTAAAGAAAAAATAATTATAGTTCAAGGAAATTTCTTGCTAAAGTCCAATCAAGTGAAAGAAGATAGGATTCAGAAGATAAAGATTCAGAGGGAATAAATAATGAAATTAGTTGAAGATGAGGATATTTCACTCAATATAAAATTTCATGATTTAAAATAGAAACTAATAAACAAGAATGATATGGAACGTTATACTTCACATGCTAATTAAAAATGTGTTGTTTTCAAGAACACTTCGAATAAAATTATTATTTCTAAAAATACTCAACCAATTACAAAGAAGAGACTAAGATTATCTAATGATTAATATACTACATGCTTATTGAAGAAAGTAACCCTTTCACTAAAAACTTTTAGTGTAATAATATTGTTTCTATGACTTTTGAAGATTCGATTATATCATATGGAAAAACATGGGTGACAAAAAATACTCAAGAATATATTGTATCTCTAAATTTAGATGTAAATATGTACATGAATTCTAGTTCCTTGAAGAAATAAAAAAATAAGAAATGTGTTATGTAATAGTTGTATAGATTCAATGACAGTAAAAATGTGTCTCATAATAAGAAATAATGTATTTTTGGATACTATTTTTTATGTTGGATTTTTGGGAATTATGAAATAAATTATTGTCATAATATGAAATTGTTTGAAAATTTTATAACTCTTATACTTAATGGGAGAAAAGGTGAAGTAATGATAAAACCTAGATAAAATAAATAGAATTCATAGAATATTAAATAGCCCACTAAGAATATATATGAATAATATAAAAACATATGTGACTACACCAAAAAAGTGTCCACTTATATAATTTGGTTTTTTATGTACCAATCATGTACAAGTTTTATGTTTTTGTAAATAGAATACTACAACTAAATAGGAAGTAGGAAGGGAATGATTAGAGCATTTCAGCCTTAGGATGTGAACAAAAAATATATATGGTTAAATAAATATTTCCCAAGAAGTTTTTAAATAATGATTTTAAGTGTAACACAAAAAAATTCATATGATTTTATTATTTCCAAAATGAAATATTATTAACCATTTTAAATTTTCCATGAACATCATCACTAAATAAACTATATTGAAATCAAAGAAAGAGTCAATCCAAAAAAGAAATAAAAATATATATTTGGTGGAAGACATTTTTGATGAATAATTTGAAATGTTTCTTAAAAAGGGTAACTTTATTTTTGATAAAGTTATTTTTAAAAGGTTAAATATGTCTTGAAATACACTTAAAAACTTCATGAAATTGATACTTAGAGAATAATAATTATTTATAAAGAAAGAGAAATAAGTTATTACTTATTGTACTAAAATTAATTTTTGGAAGAAGGTGTATATAAAAAAAGGAAGAATGACCATGGTTAAAAAAAATATAGATCATATGTCTAAAATAGTTAGAATAGGCTTGAATGATAGGGAAAGCATAGTGAACTAAAACTGCATTTCTAGAATGTGTGGAGAATCTTACTTCATCCTAGAATATAGTTATCTTGATAAGAAACTCTCAAACCTATTTATATAAATAAGAATATTTGAGGAACCACCTTATTCACATATATACATTTTCTATATTTTTTAATTCATGAAATTCAATGAAATTCATTTATTCAGGGAGATACATGAATTTGATAAAATATATTAACATCCTATAGCTAATAAGTTATCCACCATAACGATTTATTGGAATCATGTTTCCTCTTTGAAACAACAAAATTAATATCATATATTTGTTGTTTTATTTGTAAATAAGGTAAATCATGATGAAAATTTATATAGTGTATCTCTATAGGGGGGTCACATAATAACAACCATAAAATATCCCTTTCTTAGTGTATATCTCATGAATATCTAATGTTCTGGTGAGGGATGTCTCCGATGAATCCTAATGATTAAATCTTTTCATTACTAGGGTGCGTTAATTGAACTTTCCTATCTCTATGTTAGAAAATCAACCCTAAAGGGAGAGATATATCACATGATAAAAAAATTAAATTAAATTGAAAAGGTGGATGTATATTATTTCACATGACTGTTTATAATTTGTTTATGAGATAAATAAAGGATATTAGTTAAAAATATTTTGATCAACCCATGAAAGAATGATTCATTATTGACATCAAATAATGAAAAATTATTTTTATAATTGATGGAAACTTTTATCACTCATTATTTCTATAATGATCATATATCACGTTGACTTTTATTTAGTTAATTTTACCTCTTTTATATATTAATGGTGATTCCATCCTGATTTGGAGGAAATTAGACTATAAGTGTTTGTAAATGAAAATATTTTAATGAATTTAGAATGATGGATATGTGAATACCTTCTCATACTTATATATTTTGATTTATTACCAATAATGGCGAAAATATAACAAAAAATTTAAAATTTAAATAGGTATTGAAAATAAATTAAAGGGGTGGAATGAAGAACCTAGGTGGTTTATTAAAATTGTGCTGATGTTTATTTTTTGTCAATAAGTTGTGAAGATGAAAAATTAATTTATTTTAAATGTTTGGATTGTTAAGTTATTATTAAACTCAAACAAATTTACTAATTTCATATGGAAAAGTGAACATTAATTACTAAATTGAAATAATTTTATATGGTTTTGTGTGGAATAGTTTGAATTTATAATTTAATTCAAAAATAAAGAAGGAGGAGAATTTTGGAATAGTATTAGGTTTTTTGTATTTTGGATATGTTCTTATGATAATTTTGTATCATTTCTTGTCATATTTTATGATAAAATATTCCAATCCCACTAAGACAGTCAATGGTACCAATAGAACCACTCCAAAGGTGGGAAATTAGGTCAACCGCAATCTAGAAAATGAGGTGGATGAGTATTGTCATGGAGAATACTACAATTTAGAGGCATGTTAAAAACATTACACCCACCTAATTTAACAAGTGTGCATAGATGATCTAGAGCCACCATGTAATGACATGGTGTGATGGCATATAGGTAGTGTGTGTTTTGTGGTTCTGAGAGAAGAACTCAAGATACTCGCATATGTAAGGTAATTTAAATAGGGTGTATTGTTAATGAACACTCAATAAAATGGAATTCTAATATGGGATATAGTGGAATGTGATCACTATAACTCAATTAAAATAAATAAATAAATAAGTAGTGACATCCTATTTGATTTATGAAAGTTGTTTGATCATGATAACATTGTTATATTCAACCTCAACTCTCACTCAATGGTTTCACATGCAACAGATTTCTTGCTCAAATCATCAATGACCAAATTGAGCTATTGTGAAAATTCCATTTTCATGATATTGATCATATATGATCTTAAAAATATTTATAATATTAAACCATTTCTATTGAATATTTATATCATGAAATGGAAGGGGTAAGTATGTTATGTGAAATTAAGGCAATGTTTTTCATAAACAAAAAACATGATATGGGCTATTGCATGTTGATATGAGCTTGTGTGAATATCTGGTTGAGAAATTCGATGTTCATGAGCCCATACGGTATGGATTATATATAAATATCCTGATGTGCTCATTTTTTGGATATGATCCAAACTCATATCTGAGAGAGAGATCTTGAGAGTGAAATAAATCATATGATGTAACCTGTATTTGTGAAAAGAATTCAATTCATTCTTGTTGTTCTTTAATAGGACTCCATGTTTTAATGATGATAGTGTTAGTAATGAGATCCAATGTATATTTCCAAACATTTTTTCATGAAGGAGTAGATGAAGTTATCATGTAAATGGGTATGTGAAGAAGAAATAAGGGAAGAAAGAATCACATATTCTATTAACAGCATATTTTTAAGATACATGTATGAAATAATATTATTTTATAAGGTTGAGTGATCCATAATGAATCATTAGCATTATGTGACATATTTTCATGAATGAAGATGATAATAAGCTACATTTTATTTTCATGAAAATTAGATAATGCAAGCATAAAAATTGTGAATCTTGTTCTTTTATATTGTTGAATAAATTACAAAGAATATGATTTGAGAAATCTATGGATTCAATTTAGCATGCATGAATATCCTAATATTAACATTAAATATACATTTCAGTATTACTATACAGTGATTTTATACTAACATAAGTAGAGTTTTAGAATGCATATCCCCAAGTAGTCGATGAATTGAAAATGTATAGTGGATTTTAAGATCAATGGGAAGGGAGAAATATCTTTCATTGGTTTATCAGTTTCTAAATAACTTGAGGTTCTACACAAACAGATCAAGTGATCCTTTTTGTGGAGAAGGATTTATATTGAGTTGTTTCAAAAGTATTTAGTAGTTAATAGAGATATTTCAATCCATAAATCATATCTTAAAGTGAAGAGGGAATATCTAGTGGATTTTTGGTGTTGTATAACTCCATTGGGATTATGTTAACACTATGGTATTTTGTATAAAGATCCTCTTATGGGACTCAAGATTCATTTGAGTGTGTGGTAGCATTTGATATCTAATGGGACTCCATATAGAAACATTATAGGACTCGGTAATGATGATAATGGGGCATTCCCAAGAAATAACCACCAGTATGTAGTGAAAAATATATATCTAGGGTGTAAGTTTTATATCTTCAAGGAATAGGTATTAGTACGTAACCTTGTAAAAATATTTTTTTTTTATTCATTTACTTTCTATATTTCATACATGATTCCCTCATCATAATAGGTTACATGGTTTTAGTTAAATTATTGTGAAATAAAAGGAAAATAATTTAGTAAAACTAGTCCCACCTGATTCACACCCCCACCCCACCATGTGATTTCATGGTCTATTGGGAATTTCATCTTAGACTTCGCATGATAGATGATATTTTGGGAATAATAAGATGGGTGTTTAATTCCCAGGGAATTACAGGATAAGTGCTTAGATTCCATGTGATACTCAATGATTTTGTGAAAATATCGGATGAGTACCTTGATTTTGTGTTTTTTTATGGAGGTACAATCATCATTATTTGATCAGAGACACCTCCGCACTAGCTAATGTAGGTAGGATCATTAATGAGCATCACCACAGAGACTGGGAAATTGGAAATATTTTTTATTTTTAAATTTGTATCACTAGATATATTTTATGTTTTTATAAAAAAAATTATAATATTATAAAAACATACTTTAAGAACTCCCACATTCATTTTTATATCATACTGGTTAATTTATACTCACCATTAGTGGTGGATTAAAAAATTTTACTCAGACCCTTCCCAGGACGCAATGGAACTTGGTTACCTAAGTAGTTATCACTATTTCATTTTAGGTTACAGGACTATGGAATGTCCAAAAATTTTGGATTGTTTGATCGAAATTATAGTATGTGTATGATTGTTGAGATCGGGATAGACTTATGACTAGTATTTGATGAGCCATAGCTAGTTTTTATTTTAGTATTTTTTTCTTATATATTATCCACCCATAGGTGATCCATTCATATATAGAATATTAATTATTATTTAATTTTTATACTATAGTTATTTATTATTACATTATCTTCTTTATGTTGGATATTTATCTATCATGATTCATTTATATGTTTTTTCATTACATTATCTAAAATAGATAAAGTGGTAATGTGCGCATAGTTTATCCAGTATATCATGATACATCATCTTTTCTAGTTTGCATCCATTGGTGTATGGGGAGGTTTTCATGACGGCTTCCTACATGTTGACCTGGGGAACCTATTCAAGGGCCTTCGGGCTAGGGTATTACAAAGTGGTATCAGATATGATTTTCTTTTTTCTTATTATTTGGGTGTGGCAGAAATTATACTAGAAATGTATTAGGGATTGGTAATCAATTTGTGACTAGGTTTGGTCATCCCACACACAAGGTAAATGCCCATGTTACTGAGGATTAAGCTTGTTGTTCTTGGGACATCATTTGTTAGTGTTATAATTTATTTTCACCTTAAGAGATTCATGTGGTTTTTTATGTTAATAGTTGATTGGATTTTCACTCTTATCTCAATAATTGATTTGGTGTGGTTATGGTCTTGGATAAATTCAAGCTCGTACAAATTCAACATACATGCATGATACTGGTGGAATGGGATTAGATGTCGATTACAAACTGTTTACCATTTATAATAGCTAATGATTATATATTCCTAATTAAATTTTCCCAATTTATATCTACCTATAGTCAATAATTTACTTGTAATAAGAGGATTTGTATTTAAAAATTTTATACCATTGTATATTATTTTTATTTTTCTGATAATTTTGTTACCATAATTGACCAATTTCCATGATGACATTTGATATATTGGCATATGTAAATTGGTTGATTATGGTCCATCATAAATAAGGTTCAAGTAATCATCCAATAATATTTTTACCCCAACATAATGTGAATGAATCATTTTTTAATCAGGCCTCATGAGGGTGGAAATTTTGATAATTCCATAAAATAGGACGTGTAAACTTTTGAATGAAAATTTAATGTTATTATTGGTAGGAAATTAAAAGAAGTGTGAATCCTGATAAAGTGTGAACCCTATGTCTTAGAGAATTATGGAAATTATTTTCATCTTAGGTGACTGTGAGGTCATATGTGTATGGATTGACACTTATAAGGGTAGTGTGGCTAGACACAATGTCCATCTTATGAGACTAATGTGAACCAATAAACACATGACATATTACATTAATATCATGATTTAAATAATGGATCTAACAACATAAATACAACCCAAAGACAGAAACTTTTACTGTATTTGATATTAAATAAATAAATATCTAATTTTTCAACACTTGAAAAATCTCATCCATAATCATGCTCCACTACAACATATCTAGACATATCACATGTTAAAATCATCTTCATAATTTGGGGATTACAAAAAAAAGAAGTGATTGACATAAAATTATCAGAAAATAAAAAATACATGTCATAAATGATTAGATAAAAAACATGAAGGGGAATATGATAATAATATAAATAAAATATTAAAATATCAAAATACCATGGAAAATAATCACGAAACATGATGGAGAAACTAGAGGTTATAAGAAGATCATTAAGGAACCATTAAGAAAATACCATGGCTAATAAAAATATCAACAATCATAAAACATGTGAGCACAATATATAAGTGTGTAATAATTTAAAAATATGGTATAATCATGAAAACATGAGAAATATTATAACCAACATGAAAAGGTGGCATAGTTATTAAAATTCAAATTTGTATCACTGTGAACCTTGCTACTCACCATCTTATTTACTCGTAAAACTGTTATTAGAACATTACAACTTCATAATCACCATTTTTGAACCAAGAAACTTGCTTACCTATTCACAAGGATACTTTTGAGAAGAGATTAACGCCATTATACCAACCATTTGTGAACCTAGTGTCTTGGTAACCTGTTCACACGTAAAACTATTAGTATATATTAACTCCCTCACACTATCCCTTTGTAAATCTAGAAAATTTCAAACCTATTCACAAGTAGAATTGGTAATATAGAATAATATCATCACCTTCATCCTTTGTGAAACTAGATACCTGTTAATATTTTCACATAATATTTCAATCTCATGGGATATAATAATTTACCCAATATATTAGAGGAATATATATAGATCTCACTCATCTCATAATCTGTATATTTTTTAACAACATATAAATAAAAAATTCATCATCTCATTAAGAACCTTTGGAAAAATAATGGGATTATTAAAACATCCAAAAATATTACAGAACTTGAACTTAAGAAATCATAGAATATCATAACTATCATTTTTCAAATGATTCATATCCTAATAACATATAAATGGTGATCAATATATCACTTCATCAAAATTAATCCTTCGAGGGTAAACATAAGTGAAAATAAAATAGTTCTCACAAAACCTTTTTAAAACATTGAATTACAAATTCCTTAAAAAAATATTATGGAGGAAAAGAAAATAATATAAAAAATATAATTATAAATAGTACCTAATAAAAATTACTTGAAAGGATATAATAGTTTAAAAAAGTATATGTGGAAATAATTTTAAAATATTTTCTTTTAATATAATATTTAATAATTTAAACTTGAAATATAAATGAATTTTTCTTTAAAATAAGTTAAAATACATTTACAACTCTTAAATTTAAAAAATAATGAAAAATGGAAGCTTAAAGAAGACATTAGGTTATCAATAAATGATGTTTAAAAATATTTTTATACATTTAATTTTTTAAAAAAATTATTTAATAATGGAAACATGAAATTAGAATATATATTTCAATAAAATAAATTGATATATATTCAAAAAATTTAATTTTCAAAAGAATCATTAATAATGGAAACTTGAAAAGGACATAAAGATTTAAATAAAATAAAAGATTTTTAAAAAAAAATATTTCCTTTTGAAAAGAATATTATATAATTGAAACTTAAAAAGTACATAAAATTAATCATATGAAAATTAGGATTGGATGATAAAACTTCTATAGGATGGAAACTGTTTGAACAATTTAAAATAACCTTTTTGGATGCCCATATTTCAGAGAAGATCTTAAAACATCCTATTTAATATAAGGAAATAAAAAAATGAATAATAAAAAGATATATAGAGGATAATAAATTTGTATAGCCTATAAAATGAATGAGTATAAAAATTACGCAGATGGATTATCACATTTTAGAGGTATTGAATTTTGGATGGAAGTTGAAAGTAAATTCATACGGATTGTATAACATTTTAATTGAAAATATTTTAGGATAATGGAAATAATATTTAACATAAAATAAAATAAATGAATAATTAATTAATAATATAATATATCATATAGGATTTATATTCTCCACATAAATGAAAATAGGAGTATAATATAAATTATGTTTCAATGATGGGGAAATTAAGTTGAAAATACAATACCTCGATTCATTTCCTAATTTAAAACACTATAACTTCATGAAAAACCTAAATAGGTAAAACAATATCATATTTCATAACATTATTCATAAATATTACCCTTTTATATTCTATATTATAATTATCTATCATGACAATATCAATTTGTTATAGCATATTATGATAATTGGGTGTTAATAACATTATTATGTTTCACATGTTTACTAATTTTTATATAATTACACATTATTTTTTAAATTATCAATCTTATTATACAAAAATATTACATCTTAAAATAAAAATATTCATTACATAATATAACAATCCATGCTAGAATATTTTAGTTCTAGTTTATTTTGAAAATTGGACACATAACCAACTGGTCTATAAGTGAGCTACGTTATCAACCACTATGTTCTTCATAACTAACTCCCTTATTACACATATCTTAAAAAAATCATTTCATCATAACATGGGTAAATAAACCATAATAAAGGGTGATATATTTTCACAATAAGAGTAAACAAGGGAGACATCAACTTATCATTAACATAAGGGTACGAGGACATGATAGTAGCATTTGAATACCATACATTGTATATCACATATTATAAACAATAGTCATGGAAAAAATAGTGGTATTTCCTAAGAAATGAATCATAATTGAATCAAATAACATGAACCATGAGAAAATAATATTGAAATAATGCATAGATTTATGGAATATACATAATCATTTAAAATCATTTCATTATGAGTTCAAGGATTATTTCCAAGACTAACATAATAGAATGGGTTCACTCCCCAAGAATTCGTTATAGTCAAGGTTCACTCTTATGAAAATCACAGTGGATTGATAACCTTACTAAATTGGGTTCACTCCCCATTCCAATATTTTTTATCTCATGAGATATCAATATTTACCCAATGGATTATAAAAATATATTGGTTCCATGCATATTGGCTATAACATAACCACCATTATTGGTTATAACATAATCTTTATCCTTGGTTATACCATTACCACCAACACATAATGAAAATCATACATATGTGTTCCACAAGATCATGAAACATTAATCATATATAATCCCATGAAATTAAATATTCTTTATAAAACATTCATCATATTAGAACCCAAGAAAATAAATGGATTCATAAAATTTTCATCATAGAATAACCTATAGAAAAGAAACATGTTTAATAATCATTTCACCATTTCATCGAAGTAAAACATGTTGAAAGAGAAGAGAGTTTCATAAGAATCATGTCATCATACACATAAACCATTAAAATAAAGAATAAAAACAGTATCCTTGGATCATATACCTAGAAAAGAATAAGTAACATCAAAGGATGTCATATTTTATGGAAAAAGATTTAGAAACATCAACTTAGAAAATATCTTAATAAAAATAACCTACCCACTTTACAGAACAATTTTCAAAACATAAAAAAATTTCCAAACCTATTCTTTAAAAATAATCTTGTAAATTTATAAATTACTTTTTGAAAATCATTTAAAACATTTATTGATAAAAATATCCTTTATTTTCATAAAATAAATTTTAAAAAAAATATAACACATTTTTTAAATCATTTTTTTAATATAAAATTTTAATCATATAAAATAAGTATTAAAATAATGAGTTTTCATGATGGAAAAAAATAATATTCATGTCATAAATAGTAAAACAAAGATTCATTTCACACTTTTTTGTAAAAACTATACAACCGTAGTATTTTTTTTAAAAACCTGATGATTCCTTCTAAAATACATTTTAATTATAAAAAATATGTAAAAATGTATTTTAAATATTCTTTGTATAAATTTAAAACCTTTTCTGTAAAATTTTTTATAAAATAAGGATATGGTAGAAAATGGGTTTTCAATCGTAGAGAGAAATAAAGTCAGCTTACATTAAAATTATTATTTTTGAATATTGAGTACATAAAAAGAGGAATGGGATGGGAAAAATGTATTATCATAACATAACTAAAGGATAATAAAATTTTAGAGTTCTTTGAAATATGGGTTATTGTATTTCATCATCATAAGCATAATCATGAACAACCCTGATAAATGATTAGATTGTTTCATAAAACACTTTATACTTTGGTAAATTTTAGTAGTATTCCCCATGAAATAATAAAATTAATTGAAACATATAATATAATGATAATGAAATAAATTCATGATATTACATGTCAAATAGTCTGTATATAAACCTCATAAAAGAATATAGGTTCAAAACATGACATATGTCTCAAAGAAGGGAATTTGAGACAAAAATACCTTACCATATTAGTAACTTTTAGAGCATAAATTCCATGAAAGAGAGGTAATAAAATGGATAAGTGAATCACCAAAATTCGCATGATAGTAATCACAAAATAAATTCATGATTAGTATATACATCACTTAATAGAAACATATGGTGAATGTGGCATGTGTGTCACAGAAAATAATAGTGAGATGCAAATCTATTACCTCAAGTCTTGAATTACATAATTCAAATTAAAAACTCTTGTATAATAAATATAAGATTATTATAAATCTATTGTGGAACCATAATTACATATATCTCATAATATATGATTTACTAAGGACCTTTTATTACCTTTTTATTAACAATTTAATGTTAAAGTCATGTTTTGGGAAATAATTGCTTTGTTTTTCATATATGTTTAGATTTTTTATATTTTTTCCTCTTGCTTTGATCATGGTTACATAATATAAAGAGTTATAAAAAATATAACAATATAACAAATATTATGTAAATATTTAATTATGGTAATACATAAATGTTAGATATAAAAAATAAAATGCATTGTTCATGGAGAGAGTAGGTCATACATTCACATGAATATTAATTCCATTTTCTCAAAATATTGAAAGAAAATAAGTTAAATAATATATAAACATTATATAAAAATATTTATTTCATATATACATAATATATACATTAAAACAATCCTTATTACATTTTATGCAATGGGTAAATGAATCGCATCGCTTCATGATGGGGTGGTCCATTGTACAGATGAGCGTCATTATCATATTCCCACGAAATGTAAATTAAATAGGCTTATGTGATATAATAATTAAATAAGGATAATAATATTATAAATTAAATATATAAAAAATAAATAAATCATTATATCTATCCATTATAGGTGTTGATGGAGAGAAAATAGCATATATTCATGAGGCGGTAGTTCACTGTACCCATGATTGATAATTTTATATCCCATTAGATGGAAGGGGAGATATATAGAGGTTATTACATAAACATGATAAAATATATTTATATGGTAGATAACAGTGTTATTATATTATCATAATTGATTAATATTTTAATGAGTTATAATAAGAAGTAAAATAAAAAACACATAGTTAAAAACTTTACTTGTTCTTCAAACAACCTCATTAGGTTTACCTGAAATCCTTTATAGATTGGATTTATTATATCACAATGGATGCTAGGATGTTGGTAAAGATTTAATGAATATATTTAGTCAGTTATGTTCCAAACCAAAAAAAATTTAATGTTTGAATATGTGTGGATAAAAGGTGGCCTTTTATTAGTGAGGTAATTGGAACACAACAAATTTTTTAAAATAAAAAAGGTGCAGTAATGTTTTCACATTCCAAAAGGATACCAAATGGTCAATTAACGATCCTAGATGAGTTACTATTGATATAGATCCACCCAATGGTTTTTTTTTTAAATTTAATAGGTTGAATTATTGCTAATATTATTATTTTAACCCCTCGTAAACCCATTTTCACCTTAACCATGAGAATTAATTTTTACTGCTTGTACTATTCATAATAGTCCAAATAGAAGGTAGACTTATTTTAAAATATAAGTTATTATTATTCAAAATATTTAATATATTTTTTTGAATTCCATTCACCTAGTTGGAAAGTTGTATTTTAATATTAATCCTAGAGATGCGATAAAAAAGTGGATTTCAAAAGATAAACTCTTCAAAAGATTAAACATTTTTTTATCAAAATTATAGATGAAATTGAATCCAAAGACCTAAATTCTATTAATATATATATAATTAAAGAAAATTAATTCTTAACTCATATGAAAGCAATTTTTATGTTTTTAAATTCTTTAAAATAAATTCCAATTCATAATAAAAACCTGTACTTTTCCCTATTCATCAAAAATATTATTTTCATAGAAAAAAATAAAAATTTATACCTAATATATCATTGAAATTGTGATCTAAAAAATATATTTAATTTTTTCAAATATAGTTTCATTAAATTTAAAAAATTAATTTTAAAAAATATATTTCCAAAATGCGAAAAAATAGCTTTTTAGAAAAATATATTGTTTTTAAGAGTGAATTTTTTTTAGTATCTATTGTATAAAAAACAAAATATATGAATATTAAAGATTTTACTAAATATATAATATATAAATTTCATTAAAATAATTCATTAAATGTAATTTATTTAATTTGTTTAGATAAAACGCATTTTTACTTATAAAAATAGATTTTTAGAAAAATATTTCTTTGAATATAAAGCCAAAGCATATATAAAATCAAAATAAAGATTACAGGAGTCTAAATTTCGGGATAATATTAAAATATTTTTCATGTAGGGAAATAAGATCAATCGGGAGGTCTTCAAACCAGGTGATGTCTTGATTTACTCCCATGTTGTCCAGGCCATCAGCAACCGTATTTGCTTAAAATAGTTTTTATTTTCATTTCTAATTAAATTGTCTCCGAAGAATTTCCTTTATATTCATTTGTAAACAATATATTTTTAAAATTTAGTTAATATTATCCATACTCTCCATTCCAATGGCTATGTGAAAACTATCATATTAAATAATAATATTATTATAGTATTTCATTTTTCTTTTAAACATGATGTTTCAAGTAATGAAAGAAAAAAATATTTATTGTTTGTAAAAAAAACTAAGCAAAATGTTGATTGTAATTTAAAATATTGAAAAGATGAAATTTTTATGTAAAAAAATTTTACAAAACCTCTAGGTTTCACATAATACACCCCATAGAATTAATTTTTCCATCAAAATATATCACTTTTGTACCAAAAACTCTGGATAATTTTACCTCATTACATCCTCAGGTTCCCAAATAGCTTCTTTAAGCTAGCTTTTTTACCATAAAAAATTTACTAGGTGAGTGGTGTAGTTATTTATAACTTTCTTTATATGATGGTAAATATTTACGAATTTTTTATCATAAGAATGATCATGCTCTAATGATACAACCTTGGAGTTTAGTATATGTGATTCCTCATGTATGGACTTCCTTAGGGGAGATACATGGAACACATAATGAACTTGATAGAGGTTTAGTGGAAGAAATAAGTAATAATATATGGTCCTGATATGATCAATAATATCTAAGGGATAGATATACCTATGTATTATTTTTCTCTTCTTACTTTCATAGAAAAATTCAATGAAACACAATCCCACCAGCTTCATATTCTTGATTACGTTGATGATTATCAATATAAAATTGTTTTGAACATTTTTATTACCTTATATGTTGTTTATTATATCTAAAATTCACTTCCATTTCATCAACTAACTTAGTTCTTAATTTATTTCTTTTTTTAAACTTTATTCTGGCATGTTGTAGTTCTACACTTCATTTATTAATGGGCTTCATAAGGATCCATCTAAATTCTCAAATGAAAGATATTGTTTTAATAAAACTAAATTAGATTAATGAGGTTATCCCCATCAACATTCAAATATATAGAAAAACATCCAATCATTTCCTCATAGTTTTCAATTTTTCTCCCGCACTAGAAATTTTTTTGAGGATGATACGTAGTGCTAAAATTGCACTCCATATCAGGGCTTACTAAAGAATTCTCTAAAAATTCAAGGTAATCTTCGAATCCTGAATATGTATAATAGAATTTTGTACTCCATTAAACCCTACCAATTCTGTAATATATATTCTGGAAATCGAGTCCAGATAAAAATCTTCCCTGATAGAGACTAAGTGTAATGACTTCATAAAGTGATCAAATATAACTCATAATTACCTCAACATCAAATATAAGATAAAACATAAAGGTTAAAAGTAATTTTAATCATATGTACACAAAGTGTAGAGGTATTTATCTTCCAATAATTGTGTCACTAAAACTTATACAAAACTAAAGAGTTGTATTTCTCTAAATATATCTTAAGATAACAATAATCTTGATAAACTCTGGTCACATAAAACCTTAAAAGGTGTGTCCATGATTTTTAACTTTTGATGAACATTAAAGTCATAAATACATGATGGAATTTTTAAATATTAATTTATTATTACATAGAGACTAATACACTTCTAAATGTTAATTCACCTTTTATTACTTATATAAGCTCTTATTATATGAAAACAAATGGATTTATGGGTTTATCCTTATACAAATAGAATATCGAATGTGATTTCATTATTCAACAATCCATATTGAGGGAGGCAATAACATGAAATTTCACTCAAGGTTGAATAACAATATTTTTATAGGGATCATTCATACAAAATAAAACATGAAATTCAGAACTAAAAATTGGGGTATAAGTGTTCCCTAATTTTCATGATTCAATTCATCTATTGTGATTACATAATATTTCATGTAATCCTTTATCTTTATAGGTTGTTATGTCATATTAGCCACATTATCTCGTGCATTGGGGCATTTATTCGCATAATTCCCAAACACCTAGAACTTAAAATAGTGGATAAAGGGTGGTGAATTCTATTGATTTCTCTCTCTACATTCATTTCATCAACTAGAATCTTTACATAACCTTAAAATTATTTTTCTAAATGATCAATATTCCCACACATGTAACACCTTGTTGTTCTATCCATTCATTCACATGTGTTATTCTTCCTACATTCCTAACATATATGTGACTAAATTTTCCTTCCATTAGTAAATTTATTTGAGTTCTTATGAGACACGATCGCTCTTTTCTTCTCAAAACCATGGTCATGGTTAGAATCTCTAATTTCTCTTTATACCTTATCTGCACATCAAGTGACTTACTCATAGATACTAAAGTCTCTCATACCTAATGGATTTTGTAGACGTGGTTTTATTCCATCAAAGAATCAATCAATTTTTTTCATAAATCATTATTAAACTAGAAGCATACCATGAAAGTCTTGTAAAATTTTCTTTATAGGTACAAATAGATTCCCCATCCTTCTATTTGAGCTTAAGAAATTTCTTATCTATCATTGTTCATATAATATAAGGGAATTAATTACAAATAAAATCCTAAAAAACTCATTCCATTACTTGGATTAAATTACATCATCTTGACTCTTATTCTTTATAATGTTCCACCACTGATTATCTACTCCTTCCAAATTAAAGATAACTGAAATGAATTTTTCATGACATAAAAACTAGATAATGGAAAACATATTTCTTATGGTATTGATTCATTGCTCAGTAACTAGTGGATCAGTGGACCTAATAAAAGAGGGTAGATGTTTCCTCCTGAAGAACTCAATAAAACATTATCCCCACCTTTTCTAATTATCATGTTTAGCATAATTCTTAGCTTCAGAAATGGATGCAATTTCTTGGAAACCATTTGCTCTATATGTTACTCTAGAATATTTTAAAATAGAAACATCATGTTTGATAGTGTGTTTGGCATGAAACAATAATCTTAAAAGAGAATATAACACCCTAATATATTAATATATCTTTTATTTTAAATAAATTCAATCTCTTAGATATATTGTGATGCACGTAACACTAGTTTCAAATGGAATGTGATACTCTAGTAAAATATTATTATTTAAAACAACCATTATAACTAAATCGTTATGTTGGAGGGTATAAATAATAATAATAAAATTATGAAAATTATATATTTTACACGGGTATAAAATTAGTCCAATGGTTATTTATTGATTAAAAATAAAATTAGAACCATTTGAAAGAAGAAAGAATAGTAAAAATACTTATTTTTCTAAAAGGTGCTTTATTTGAGCTTTTCATGCATAATTTAAAATTAATTTTTACCAATTTTATAAAATTAATTTGAAAAAATATACTTCGTTATTGAAATATAAATGTAAAAAATATCATTGGGTGATTTTTTTTGGATTTTTTATGATAATATTAATATATTGATAAATAGTGAAAAATATTTTTTTGATTGAAAACTCAATTTTCGTTTAAAATATAGATAAATATAAACTATATTATAATTTTGCTACAGTAAAATTAGTTTCTTGATATTAAAATTTAACTATTTTGTTACATTTGAATCATTTTCATATTGAAAATTCATATTAAAAAATTCTATACTTATGAAAATTTTCTCTTGGGAAAACCTCCCTTTCAGCACGTCTAGTGTTTAATATTAAATTGAATTATTCCAATTTTGTGAATTGAATTTGAAAAACTTTATTCCATATTTTTAATCATAAAAATTTATATTTTCTTATAAGTTCAACTTAATAGTTTACCAAAATGAATAGTGAAAATGTTCAAAAATAATTACCATTGTCAAGATAAAAATGGGTTTACCGAGAGGGTTACACTAATATTTTAAGGTATAAAATACCTAAAAATTCTCCAAAACCCATTTTATGGAAATATTTATAACCTATAATATTCTATTTTTTACGCCAGACCATTTTTGGTGTATTTTGGCTTGAGAAAAATGTGGCAATAACTTTATCTTTTCAAAACTTCCAAGTGTGTCATGTACCTCACTAATAAAATGCCACACATATCTCCCCTCTACAAAATTAAAAAACCATTTATTACCATTACCTACCAAAATCAATTTCTTAATTACATACCCATATCCTATAGGACTTATTGTTATTCAGAAGCCATTATATTAAGGCTTTAGGTATAAACCTAAAGAGGCTCCCTAAAGAAGAGGGAAAATTCTAAGAAGTGTGTATCTGTTTTATTTCATTATAAACCTCCTATTAACCTTATTAAACTAGGATAATATAATAATAACAGTATCTAATAAATAATAATATTTTATTATCTTAATGTAATTACCTAGATCAATCTCTACTTCCATCAAATAGTAAATGAAATTGTCGATCATGTGTACGGCGGGATACCGCCTCGCGACCGATGTAATTCATTTTCCATAATCACATTTCAGGGAAATATATAATGATAGATAAATCATATGAATATTATATTTATGTAATTATTAAACTTATGTAATTATCATATCATATAAACCTTTTTTCATTCCATTCTATGGGGGATATGATAATGTCGCTCTTTTGTACGGAGGACTATTTCCCCACGAAGTGATAAGATTCTTTTTTTCTCTTATTCCTTACATTAAAGGTATTAAAGTTTTTGTTAACTAATATATGTAATATTTATGATATAAAATTACTTTTGGAAGTATAATATCACATGTAATTTCATACCTCCCAATCTGTTGGAAAATAAAAGTGTTGATGGTGCGTACGTGTGGACAGCCGCCTCTAGGTGGCGATATGAAATGTTTTTCAATTTATATTTTCATGGATTTTAATTGGTATGTATTTTATTAATATAAATTATATATATATATATATCATAATTTTTTTTGAAAAATTAAAAAATATTTATTTTTATTTCCTTACATCCTTCAAGAAACTAGAAACAACGTTTATGTGTTTGTATAACCTACCATCTCTGGGAATGATGAAATCCATTTTATATATATAACTTTAATATATTAACATATATACATATATAATAAATATATACAGTATTTAAATAATTTTTAACATATAGGATATGATTTATACATGATAAAATTAAAAGGAAAAAGTTTCTCAACTAAAACATACATGAGAAATGTTGAAAATATCACCCCAAACAGTGTTTTTCACAAATAATAGCTACTAAAAGTGTGATAAAATACTATAAGTAAATTACATATATTATTTTGGTTCTGTAATAAATTTATAATAAACATATATTTATGAAAAAATAGGCCCAGAGACAAATGAAGGAAGTCAAACTTAAGATCCGGGTTTCTCATCTCACTTTTTATTCTGTGAGACTTATATATTATTCACCTGTTATTCCTTTTAATGGTATATATAGTGAAATTTTGACATTTTATATCTTTAATACCTTTATAATCATGATATTTGATGTTTCATTTTAGTATTATTCCTTTTTTGGGTTTTACAATTCAGAAGTTATAAAAGTGACAAGGGTTTATTTCACAATATTATCATTACATGGGATTATTATTTTTTAAGTATTTCTTGGGAGAATTATTTGATACTTAAATAATAAATTAAATCTAATTTATTTTCATATGGTTATTCATGATTTTTTAAATTAGTAGTATAATTTTCCCACTCTTTGATACATTGAATTATTTGAAAAATGATTTTAAAAAATATAACTTCATTTCTCTCTTCAGTCAAAAATCATTTTTCATCAAAATCCATGTTCTAAAAAACTTATTTAAAAAACGTATTTTACCTTTTTAAAAATTATTTATTAAATAAATTTTTATTCATTTTTATTTTTTATAAACAAATAAAGAAATATACATTTACTTTTGAAAACAATGCTTGTTCAACATTTACTGAAAATTAGAATGAAATCTCTATTTTAACAAATAATACTTGAATGAAGTTTTACATTGTCATGAAAACTCAATGTTTTAGATATTATTTTTGAATATTTCAAAAAAAAATAAAGAAATTTATTATCAAAAAGTTTCCTAAAATGTTTGTATTAAAATGTGATTTTCATTGTGAAAAGTGTATTTTCCACAATAATGTTTATAAATACATTTTTATGGTATTTCAATTCATCAATGAAATAAACCTTTTACTGTACATTGGACCCACTGAAGATATGATGTATTGATATCATCCTTATTATTCCTATAGATGGTTTATGATCAGTTTGACTGTGTATTTAAAATTTAATTTCCATTCACTGTATTACTTTGGAAGGATTATAATTATTTTTATTGATTAGAGTATGTATCAAAATTTTGTATGTGAGTTTATCAATATGATCCTATATGTTGATTATGATCCACCCCATTCATATGTGGAATGGATCAGAATGATTATGTGATAGGTGGGGCCCGAAATTACATAGCCCCTCGATTCATTGATGGGTCTCATGAAAAAAATCAGTCTGCCAAATTATATTGGTTTTTACCCACATATATAAACTATCATGTGAATGGTATAGATAGTTTTTGATGCTCTGCATTATACATTACCTCGTTATGAAATCAGTTATTTCAATACAATTACTCTATTAGTTAGAATATCCATAGATTACTTTCAATATTATATGATAATTTATATAGATTCATTTGATCATAACTTATTTGTTTCATATTATTCTTAGTTTATTGATTAAATGACATGTATTTATGTTAATTACCATTCCATATTGATAATGATAATTTAGTCATGATATCATCCACTATATTCTTTGTAATGTCCTAGAAATTTTGTATGATATTTTTATTATATGAAATTATTTTGAGACCATGAAATCTGACGGAATGTGATTCTGAGGCCTGAAGTGCCCGAAATGATCCGTCGATGTTTTGTTATGTTTTAATTAGCATGCTTAAGCAGTTTTCCTGAAAATGTGGAATAACTCTTAAAAGGTTACTTGGATTAGAAATTCTAGGGCACTGTTGTGCTCAAAATGGTGAGTTTACCCTAGGCACGAATTAAGTTTAGTCATTGCAGGCCTCCTGTGAGAAAACCCAAAAATGGAATAACCATAAATAAAATAATTAAAGAAAATAAATTTATTTTTAAAATGATAATAACATATGAACGTTAACTTAGATTAAAAATATGAGACTACTGCTGAACTCATGAGGGTATTCTCTCTTTAGGAAAATACTAACATTGGATGGCACGGGCCACTAGTGAAAGTTAGTTTTTGGCCATAAATAAAATAATTAAGTGAAAGTTATTCTATTGTAAAATCCATAACTTTTAAACGGTAACTCAGATTGGAAATCCGTGAGTACCATTGGGTTCTTTGGGGAGTTTTTTACTTAGGCAGAGTCTAACCTTGACCAGTGTGGCTTAAAGTTTACTGTTAATAATTTTCTGAACTTTTTTTTGGGTATGTTTAGTAAACACGTGAGCGGCATTTTCTAACTTTTGAACCGTTGCTCGGATTAAAAATCCTCGGGCTCCATTGAATCTGCAGCACCGTGATTCACTTAAGGGAGGCATAACTTCGACCGTAGTATGTCGGGTGAAAAAGTTATTTTTTTGGACTTTTTAAAGATTAATAAAATAACATGTTTTGTTATTTTATTTTCTTTCTTTCCTCCAACGGAAGAAAAACACTGGCGGGGCTGGTGATGTTTCAAGCCAATAAATGGATTGACTCTTCTTTTCCTATAACCACACTGTTGGGAATCTGGGAGGTTCATTAATGAAATAAACCTCATTAATTCCCTGAGCATTGCACACTCCTTCTCCTCTCCTAATTATATGTATTGCGGGGTGGGGTATTAGAATGGCTTCACTTAGTGATGAATCCCTAGAAAAGTACCGCAATGCCAACCACCTAGAGGATGAGACTGGTTCCAATGAGCGGTGACAAGCGCTACCAAGTCATGAACTGACAACAACGATGAAGGAGGTTCCATCGACCGTCGTTAGTGGATGTCTCTTCCAGGTAGGGTGTTGTCTTTCGTTTGTGTGTTTTTGATTCCCTATTCCCCATTCTTGATATTATACAAAGAACGCATGTCAACCGACTAATGGGTTGACCTATGATTCATTCGTCTTTGTAAAAGGTTATTGCAGGGAATCTTGTGGGGTTAATCTTGTGTTCAATACAACTGTTAATGAACTCCCTTAATATCATCCATATTGTGAGCTAATGTGGAAGGTGCGGGCCTAACAAACCCACCCCAAACCCTCTGTTATCTTTCTTTACTTGTGCCACCTTGGAAGCACGTGAGCACCTCGACACACGCCGCAATAGGAGGGTCACGGATTGTCAGCCATTGAAAACAGAGGAGGCGGCCAGCATGACAGCTGTCCATGGGAAGGAAGGTGGTGTGATCACCACGCCGCCGACAAATGGAATCCATGGTCGAAGTCGTGGTGGAGGTCGAACCCACCTCCGGCAGGTTCCGCGGTGACTGAGCGGCGCCCACACGAGGCCACCACCTCACAAACTGAATGGCCTCTGGGCCGTTCGGGAATCCAGGTGACCGGGGGGTTTCACCCCCGACATCGGACCGAACCAGGCCTCCGCCCTCGATCCAGGCCACCGCCCGCGCACCGGGTCGCTGCCCTCATGTCGGGTCGTCACCCTCGAGCAGGGCCTCCGCCCTCATGTCGGGCCTCCACCCTCGACTGGGCAGCCGCCCTCGAGTCGGGCTGCCGCCCACGTACTGGGTCGCTGCCCTCGGCCAGGATGTCGCCCTCAGAGTGACCCACTTCCCTCGGAGCGTGTCACTGCCCAGAGGGCTTCCGCCCTCGATCCATGCCACCGCCCTCGCACCGGGTTGTCGCCCTCACACCGGGCCGCAGCCCTCACGTTGGGTCGCCTCCCTAACGTCGGGCCGCAACCCTCGAGCCTGGCCGCCGCCCTCGAGCCGGGCCACCTCCCTCGCCTGGGCCTCTGCCCTTGGGTCGGGCCACCGCCTTCGGAGTGCCCCACCTCCCTAGGAGCAACCCGCCTCCCATCAGGACGATTCCCCTGACTGTGTTGTCACCCTAGCGGGCTTCCGCGACACACAGGTCAGGCCACCCCCTTGCGGGCCACCCTATTCTGGTCGGGCCACCCCCTTGCGAGCCACCCTATTCTGGCTGGGCCACCCTTGCGTGTCGCCCCCCTTGTGAGCCTCCCTTGAAGGTCGCCCCTCTTATGGGTCGGACTAGACATCGGCCCAGCGGGATCAGTCCACCCTGGCCCAGCAGGCTGAGTCCACCTTGGCCCAGCCCAGACCGAGTTGGGCCCGTCGGACCGGACTGAGGCCCAACTAGACCCAAGAACACTTAAAGGGCATATCTTGAGAATCAGATGTCTGTTTAACGAACCATATATAGTGTTGGGATCCTTGGATCAAGACTATCCTTTTGGTATACTCCACTTGATATTTGGAAAAGTTGGAGTATGGTCGGGTTGGATCGAACTCGAATCCAATCGGGCCCTCGGAGCTAAAACACTTATAACTCATAGACCGGGCGTCCGATTGATGCGTTGTATGTCGCGTTGGAACACTTACGACATGGTAGTCTATTGGGTTACTCCTTTATGGAGCTTAGTGGTGGTCAAGGTATGAACGATATCTCGACAGGAAGATTCTACGGAACTCGAGCGCACCAGGTGCGAGGAAACCTGTGGTAGGCTTCAACGTAAAGAAAGAACATCGATCCTATGTGGGTCAGATCCTGTGTGGGTCAGTGCTAAGAGATCATGTGTGGGTCTACGCATACTGATCCTGTGTGGGTTAGATCATGTGTGGGTCAGCGGGGGTTAGTTACTTATCGATCCTATGTGGGTCAGTAGTAGTGCTTCTTAACAGAATAAGATGATCTAGTTTATGACTAATCATCTGTACTTATGTACTTAAGTAATAACTTATTGTGAGATGAGTCTTTTAACTGTTTATTACTTCAATCTTTGTGCTGTTACCTGTGTGGTAATTCTATCTTTACGGTGTTACATGTGTAGCAATTCTATCTTCCTGGTGTTACCTGTGTGGTTCTTCTGGATTCATGGAGTTACCTTTATGGTACTTCTGGCTTTTGGGCATCATCTTCGTGGTGTTACATGTATGATACTTCTATATTATTGGATTTACATGTGTGGTACTTTTATCTTCGTAGTGTTACTTATGTGGTACTTCTATCTTCGTGGTTTTACCAGTGTGGTACTTCTATCTTCGTAGTGTTACCTTTGTGGTACTTCTATCTTTGTGGTGTTACCTGTGTGATACTTCAGGCTTGATGGTGTTACCTGTGTGGTACTTATAACTTTGTGGTATCATCTTCTTGGTGTTACCTGTGTGGTACTTCAACCTTTGTGGTGTTACCTGTGTGGTACTTCTTCCTTTGTTGTAATGGCTTCATAGTGTTACCTTTTTGGTACTTTTATCTGTGTAGTGTAACCTATGTGGTACTTTTACCTTTATGGAGTTACCTATGTGGTGGCCTTCCCTCATGTATGAGATGAGTATATATTGATAACTTAGTTATATGTACGGGAATATACCAAAGTAGAGTTGATGACTTAATTTGTGGTTTTTCTATTGTTGAACTCTAGGAGACCTATGGGGGTCTTGGGGTCCCTACTGAGTGTTGTTATACTCACCTATGCATGGTCTTTTCCCGCACCTTGTTGTGTCTGGTGCAGATGATGTACAGTGTTGATCAAGGCTGAGGGAGCTAGGACCAGATGGTGCTCATAGGTGGACCATTAGGTGTAACGTGGCGCGAAGGAGACTTACAGAGGTTGAGTGCTGAGGAGGCGATTTGTACCTACCTTACAAGTAGAAACCTCAGAAGATGAACCTGTAGCTGTTTTCATTTTTCTTTCAGTTGTATTGTACTTTCAGTTTTACTTGTACTTTTATAGTTGGGCATGTATTCTGGTCCCTTTTTACATTCAGCACTCTTTTACTACAACAGTTTACTTTGTGGTTGCATCTTATTGCATTCTAGTATGTGTAGTTTCTTCTTGTTGTGTTCTTGGATTGTGTGTTTATTCATGTTAAAAAGGAAATGCCTTCCCATTTAAGGGATATTCTTTTTCATTGCTAGTTGTCAGCCCCTGGCCTATGGAAGGTGGGTTTGGGGTAGTCACAGCACGGGCCCTGAGGGACGGGTCGTGAAAAAGTGGTATCAAAAGATTTTGGTTCTACCAAAGAACTATGGCTCTGATATTTTCTGTGTGGAAATAGGGTTTAAGTGTTATGAGTGTGGTTTTCATATCGGGGAGTCCAGTGTTGGTGCGGCGGCTGATGTATCCATACACCAGGACCCTGAATTCTGATTTCTGAATCAGCACTTGAAAACACGGATTGCGTGTGTTTTTGAAAAGTTTTTCTTCTAATTTATTTGGATTCCGATCATCAGGTATAACTTAATGACCATGGCATACATGTTATTTATCAGGATGCTTCCATAAAGATAGTATCCCAGGTTTCCCATTAGAGTACATGATGACGCCCCACCGAGGGATGAGGCTCTAGTGTGGGGCCCTCTTACTGCTTTGGAACCTTCGGGTGGTGTACCAGTAGCACCACCACCCGTTGGGAAGCAGTTACAACCAGCGGTACTGGTAGAGGACACATTTAGGCTTAGTGCCTTATGCGATTTTTAGTATCAGATAACCCTTAGGTTCCGTGGTGATCCTAACTCACAGGGGAATGAGTAATGTCTTGAGGAGGTGGTTGAGATTTCTCTAGAGCTTCTACAGCTTTGGTAGGATGACAAGTTGGTAGTTGAGTATTTGTCAAGGTGTACTCACCATTCCTGATACTCGATGAATACGATACAATCAGTGCTACGAGGCTTAGACTTCCGAGCATTGTGTTTTTACAGACATTCGATCTAGCACTATTCCTCTATGCATTCCTACCAATGTTAGGGTTCTAGAGAGAACCTTTGCGGTTGAATGTTCTTTGGCTAAGCAGATATAGCCAGTAAATGTTAGTAGTGGGAATGTAGGAAACTGGCGCCAGTATCAGAGACTTGGGCGTGTAAAAATGTTTTAGTAAGAAGAATTTTTTGGGACAAATGAATTTGTAGGGTTGTATACATGGAAGAAGAGATAGGAGAGAATCATGATGTGGTGTACATTTCGACATTTTGCAGCCACCCCCCTTTGTGGTCCCCACCAGGCTTAGGAATCTAGAGGAAAGGGGAAGGGAGTAGCTGCATATGGACAAGGAGGGAGACCCAAGTGCTCTATGAATAATTCGATGAATGGTATGTGTCAACTACTAGATACTGTATTAATAGACATAGGTACCTACCATTCCTTCCTTCCACGAATCTTGTCAAAAATCTAGAGTTTCTGGTTAAGAAGTTTACTTTACCCTCAAGTCTGGAGGCACCTTTCGGTGGAGACTCGATAATCACACTTACATAGATGGTGTGATCTAACCCTTGAGGCAAGAGTTTCAGTTGAAACCTCTTAGTGGAAGCGTCGAGGCCTTACGATGTTAGTTTGGGTATCGATTGGACATCCACAGTTCATACTCAGATTGACTGTATTAGGCAAAAAGGTTGCGGGTTTTCTACAATGTTGGAATGGGGTTTTCCTTGGTCGGCAAAAAAAGGAAACCTAGACAGTATATGATAAACTCATGCATAGGAGGGTGCAGCCGATCACTCTTGATTCTTCCAGCCTTACCCTCATGGCAGTAGGGGTTTTGATTTTTTTGTTCCCAACTGTAGTGGTAGAGTGTGGGGACATATTTTCAAAAGATGTTTCCAGGTTACCTCCTAGAAGGGAGAGAGACTTCTACTTTGGCTGGGTACTACCATAGTTTTGAACCAGACTTCTCCAGGGTAGAGGCAACCTTGTCAGCTTTGATGAAGAACGGGGAGGCTTTCCTATGGACATAGAAGTGCCAGTAGAGCTTTCAGAAGTGGAGATAATGACGATGGCTAGAGTTCCTCTAGGACTACGACTTTGAGATAGTCTATACACTTGGGAAGGGGAACATGGTAGCAGACTCACTCAGCAGAAGCCCTAGTATACAGTTACTAAGTGAGGCATAAAATAAGATAGTCACTCTTTGGATATCCTTCGTCTATAAAGGTGGATCAGCTTACCTCCAGTCTATGACTGTCACTCCCCCAATTCCTCGGTGAATTTGGGAGGCACAGCTTGGGACGTTGATTGCAAGGCCCGAAGTGCTTAGATATCCTTAGGATGGTCTCCTAAAGGATTTTCTGAAATTAGGGAGCATGTCATCCTCTTCATAGGTTGCACCGTGGTTCTAGTGATACTTTGGGAGGAAATTTTGAGGGAGACCATGTCTTCCTACGGGTCTCACCCTGACAAGGATTGTGGAGGTTTGGCCGAGTGGCAAGCAATCTCCGAGGTTCATCAGATCATTCAATATTCTTAGTAGAGTGGGTGAGGTAGCTTACCATCTATCTCATTCCCCATAGATTCACTGGGTGTATAAATTTTTCCATGTGTTTCAACTGAGAAGATGTGTGCATGATCCATCGCACATTATCGACTATGGTGAGTTGAACTTTGACAATGGGGTGACTTTTACGGAGTTCCCAGTGGTGAGATTGGATTGACAGAAGTGAGTCCTCCATGGGTGATCGATACCTCTAGTGTGTATTTTCTAATAGCATGGGAACCTCCAAGAGAGCACATGGGAGTGGGAGGCTCAGATTCGTGCTCAGTACCCCCATTTGTTTCCTTAGTACGTTTTTTGGCTTTTAGGGATGTAAATCCCTAAGGTGGGGAGAATGTAACTTTTTAGAAATTCCGTATAATTTTTTTAATTATATGGATATTTCAAGACCATGAAATCTGATGGCGTGTGATTCTGAGGCCCAGTGTGCATGAAATGATCCGTTGAAGTTTTGTTAAGCTTTAATTAGCGTGTATAAGCAGTTTTCCTGAAAAGTGAAAAAACTCTTAAACAGTTACTCAAATCAAAAATATGAGGGCATGGTTTCAGTTAGAATGGCGGGTTTATCCTAGGAGAGACTTAATTTTAGTTGGTGCAGGCTTCCTGTGAGAAAACCCAAAAATGGCATAATTATAAATAAAATAATTAAATAAAATTATTTTATTTTTCAAATGATTATAACTCACAAACGGTAACTCAGATTAAAAATTTGAGAACACTGTTGAGCTTGTGAGGGTATTCTCTCTTTAGGAAGATACTAAAATTGGTCAGCGCGGGCCACTAGTGAAAGTTAGTTTTTGGCCGTAAAAAAAAATTAAGTGACAATTATTTTATTTTAACATCCATAACATTTTAACGGTAACTCGGATTGGAAATATGAGAGTATCGTTGGGTTTTTTTGGGTTTTTTTCACTTAGGCAGAGCCTAACCTTGGCTGGAACGGGTAGACGGTGACGGTTAATAATTTTCCAAAAATTTTCAGGTACGTTCAGTAAACGTGTGAGTGGTGTTTTCTAACTTTTGAACCGTTCCTTAGATCCAAGATAGGTGGACTTTCAACTTGCGTTATCCTTTGGATGAGGGATGTGAATGACTAACGATGAGGGTCTGATGAATGGGGTAGGAAAATAAAGATGCCCGGGGGATGCCATGTAGTATACCATCACAACTTGTGTTATACTTTGGAGAAAGGATGTGCATGACTCACGAAGAGGGTCCAATACATGAAGAGGGAACATGATGACGCCTTGCGACGCACTCAATGAAAAGGGGTTGATGATTAGCTCTTGGTCATCAGTATGTCAACTCGATGATTAAGGGAAGATGATTATCTATCATTTGACATGAACACACATAGTATATATCTTCTTTCAGAGAATTGATATTGAGTCACACGATTACACTAAGAAACATAATTCATTAGATTAGTTGTTAATCGTTGATTCATATAACACCTTTGTTATACATTTAGTATTGATCTGAAGCAGGTATGGTCGGTGGTTGTGGCATATTAGTTAGCATACAACCACTTAATTTTGGATTGTGTATTTACTTCTCATTATTTATTATAGAATACACTTTTATTTTGAGCACGTCAAGTTTAGGATGCATTTGTTGTGTCCTACGGAGTCTTGTACTCACAACCTACATGGTAATTTCGGTGCACTTTTAGATTTCATGACCATATATCTGATGAAGGGAAAGGACCCTATGGTGGATAGTGGAGAAGTGGAGAATAAAGTGGGAGTAGACTATGATAGGAACCATATCACTCCATTGGTGATTTTTTATTTACTTTCTAGTTTTCTATATACTACTTACTTGGTTTTCTTGACACTTTGGGATCTTTTACATTACATGTATTCCATATTTACTTTCCATATTTTTATTCTGATATATTATATTATTATATGATCCTATGAGATGGTACAGAGGGTATAATCTCCCCAACGGTCCACTTGATACCCTCACTACTAGTCGCAAACTTCTTTTGTATGGGGAGGCACGCATGAGTCCTTATAGCATTCCGGGTTGAACCTAGTGATTTAGGTTGGTATATTACAAAATCGTATCAAAGGATCAGGAATTAAAAACTTGTTTTTTATCTTGGCTTGGGTGGGGATAGGTTAGCCAGGATATAGGAAATTGGGAATCGTGTAGTGGAACTATGTCAGTGCCTGGCCAGCACTGAATAATGGACCTTTGAGTTTCCATAAAGTGGGTAATTTATGTTATGTTGTTATTATTGATTCACCTTGGGTGATACACATGATGTTATATGTGATTTATGAGATTTCGTGTATGTTCATGAATCATGACTAAGCACATAGGTTCACATGCCACATATATACATGTTGTGGTGTTTTATAGTAGTTAATTAATTAGATGCCTTGATTTGTGCTATCTATTCAGGATAGTTTGTTCTGTGTGATATATTTTTGTTAACATATAGTTCTCTATATCTTTTTTCGCATTAATTAGTTGAATAGAGCATATTATTGTGTTAGTATATATATGATGAATGTGACTAACATGAAAGGAAGGAAACATGGGTTACTTCTAAGAGGGGTATACATTGGGTTAATGGTAGACTCTTATGAAAACCATGTTTAATCCCATCAATTGGTTAGGTGAAACCTTGTGTGATCCCATAGACTTATTAGGATTTATCCAAACAACTCTGTTTCCTTTCTAAAGTGTGTTCATTTTCATTACCTAAGATGTCACCTCTACAAAGTCTTATAAGACTACTTATGAAGCTGATAGAGTAAATATTTTCAATTAATTTATATTTAATATCATTTTTTTAACCCACAAAAGTGTTCCACTAAGATTAAGTGTTTCATTTTTATGATAATGGTGTTATTTTGAGCTGAATAGTAAAAATTGGCAATTTTGGATTTTTAACAGTTTTAAATTATTTCTGTAGTTTGGACATAATATTATTTACACTGATCTAAATTGCAAAATTCTTTCTTTTCCAGATGCTATACATCCAGAGCGTCATTTACTATTTTTTGACTAAAAGCTGAATCGGCCATATGGAATCTCAAAAGAAGCTCACAAATGGGAGCAAGAAAACTGTTTTCAGTTCTACCTAGTTTTGGTGTGGGATCCATAACTCATCCATTATGGGCCCAAATCTTGTGAAATTCGGTGGTTGAATGAGAAAGGATTTTTGGAGCATCTTTTAAGAAGGAAGAACCGAGTGAATTGGCCTTTTATGGGGTCATTAAATCATCCTAATCCGGAGGATTTCGTTTTGTAGAGTCTGACTGGATAGAATAAATGTTCATAGTAAAACGGCCATAACTCTCGGAATACATGTCCCAATCCCCTGCAATTTTGAGGGCACACGTCCAAGGGAATTATGAACAACATTCAAGAAGGCCTCAATGCGTGAAGATATTTTTTAATGGGGCTAAAACGCGTCAACAATATGCGGAAACATTCTGGCTATAAAAGGAGGAGAGCTCCACCCTCTCAAATCATCCCATTCTCCATCCCATTTCTTCCGGGACACCAAGAAGAAGATCTTTTCTACTTTATTTTTTTATTTATTTTCTTTTTCATAGTTTTTTAATTCCTTATTCTTCCCCATTCATCTCTATTACCCTTACCATGGTGGGGTAATATTTTTGAGTGATTAGGGAAGGGTTGGTTTTCTACATTGTAATGCTTGAGTTCTTGGACGCAATTGAATAAATTTATTTCTTCTTCAAAGTTGTTTTCAATTTCTTATAGCGGATTTTATTATCAAGTTTGATCATTCTTGAATATTAATTCCATTATTGATTTTTCCTTGGTAAAATAATCAATATCTCCCTCCACTAATTTCTGGTTTATATACGATGGAATAAACCAGGAATTAGTGGTGAAGTACTAGACAATCGTCAGTACGTGTAAAAGGTGCAGTGAATGTTCTTGATTGTTTGGGATAAACAAAACCCGATCAGGTATTGCCCATTTAAATTAAGTATATTCAATACAAATATTTTACACATGGAAGGAGAGTTGATCAAACCATGATCTTGGTAAGGTTTTCTCTCACAATAATAATTTCACCAACGAAGTGAGAGGAAACGATTGTGGAAACTCACTTTAATCAACTAAGAAGAAGAGGTTTGAATTAAATTGAACAAGGATAGAATTATAATTAGGAAACTGACCCTGACCTAATCACCCTTTTAATTTCATAGTTTTTCAATCATTTGAATTTCAAATTTCCTTTGACAACATTTTTACCCTCATTTTAAAGTGACAACTCGTTTTGTGTGCACTCCTCTTCAGGAGACATCCTAGGTCAACCACTTTACTGAATTTTAACTTAGGAAATAATTGTTTTTCCACTCCCTTCGACAGGCTTGCGTCAAACTTGGCGTTGTTTCTGGGGAGGTAGTGCCACAATTTATTTGTAAATATTTCACTTTTTCGAATTTTTTTTTTTAAAAAAAAATCTTTTACCATGTTGTTTTCAAATGATTAATTTTTTAATTCATGGAACAATTACCCACCAGTGCGAGAACCAATTATTGAATCACCTTGGTCTATAGAGTATAAAGTTTCTTTCTTGGCTAAACAAATTCGTGGACCTCGAATCCAAATCATAACAGAGGATGAATTCAAGGATCTCATTGAAAACCTTAAAGAGAACCCCAAATACCCAGTGTTAGAGGGTTTGGAAAGAGAATTAATTGAACATCAAGAGTATTTTCCAGATTTTTATCAAGAAATGATCAAATTACAACACCAAGAAGATGAATTTCATAAGTATATTGAAACCCAATTTGAAAGAATTAGTCAAACAGTTCAAAACCTAGAGACCTCAATACAGTGGATAGAGGAACAAGTACATGCATCCTAGGATCAACAACTGGAGCCAGAACAAGAACCAGAACCAGAAAAATTGATGGAAGAAGTAGCCCCACAAATCCTTTAGGTTGAATAAACCATGGAGGCCTTGATGAAATTAAAAGAAGATCCATTGAGCCCATCTCAATCAATGTTGGTGGAGATTGATGTAGAAGATTTAGCAATTGAAATACATATGAGAGATCAAACAGATCTGGATAACTTCTAGAATGAGTGTGAGGAAGTTCTTGAGCCAACTATTCCTCATAATGTAGATGATTCAACAACATTGAAGGAAGAAATCAACCAAGTAGTGGAATTTTAAGAGAAGAGAGAGGAGTCTGACTACCTACCTCTATCTAGGGAAATTCAACTCCAAGAAGCACCTCCCATTGAAGAATAAATTGAAGCCAAACAATATCCGGGAGTCAATCTTTTTATAAACCCATTGTCTTTTGATTTTTTTGAAACTGAATTGAGTATTACCTCCCCTTCTTTTAGTTTTTCAGATTCAGCCAACACATGTATTACCTTGGAGGAAGATGATGAAAAAGAAGATTGATCCATGGAGGAACATCTAGAGCTCCTCAAACCTGTTGAACATTTAATGGAGGGAGTACAGGAGAAGATCAAAGTGGATTTTCTGGAAGAAAATGAGACACAATATACTTACATTGAAAGGGAAGAATCTGATATTGATTCTTCATGCTTTAATTATTTTCAAATAGAAATAAACTTTGACATTGCTTTTGATTTTTCCATAGATGTATCATACCTTCAGCAACCACTGGAGAATAAAGAAGATGTTGTTCATGCGGAACCCAAGAAAGAGGAGGGCCCATTCATTGTCCTAACCCCAGAATTCATGTTTAATATCATTACAATGGGGGTGGACTTGGTGAATTTTATCGATGGATCCCTCAAGAAGAAGGAAGAAGTTCATCATTGAAAGAAGAATTTGTGTTGGTTCGTGAGCAAGAAACCTCACCCTCCATCAGATTGGGGATAACCGAGTAGAACTGCCCCTCTAGAGGCAATCAAAAGCCAGGGCCCACTTGGGGGATTAAACCAAGTTTTATCCTTCTATTCTCATACTATTTCTGTTTTCATTTCTTTCAATAAATATCTTATGTTTACTATTGTTCTTTTATTTGTAGGTTTTCAGAGTGTAACACTTAGGAGGTTAACTAAATGTTGCACTACGAATAAATCAGGTTGTACCTCTCCTTCACACTTTCTTGATGTTGTGATTCATTTTAAAATTGTATTACATTTTAAATCAACATGAATGCATTGAGGAAACTACATCATTTAAGTGTGGGGAGGGAACCTTTGTAGTATAGGATTTTCATTTGATGTTTGTTTTCACAAAAATATAAAAACAATTATGTTTTAAAATTATTGTGTGTTTATTTTTTAATTTTTGGTGTGTTTTTGAAACTTTTGAGATGAAATGATTATCAATACCATTTTTGAAACCCATTTTAATGAGTGAACCAATCTATTTCATGAAACAGAGCTTAAATGAATGCTGAAATTACTTTTGCTTCAAGTTCAAATCTTTTGGAATTTCAGGAAAAGTACACTGATTTTTGAAACTCATACCATATTTCACTATCTTTATCATTGAAATCACTTTCCTGTGAGGATTCTGAACCATTTTTTTCATATTCTATTCATTCACCTCATTTCTTGAGAGAACTAGACCATGCTTGCTTTAACCAGAATTTGATTTATTTCTTTCCAAACTTGAGGGTTTGGGGTACGTGTGGTTTAAATTATTGAGGAATTTATTTGGTTTGAATCCCCCTTTTTCAAAATAATCCTTTTCATTATGGACAATCTTTACATTTATCCTTCATTGTAGCCCTTAGTAGCCACGAATTTCCTGTTAGTTTAGCCACATTACAAGCCAATTTTCTCTATCCTACCTGCTCTTGAAGTGAAATTGCATGATCTAGTTGAACGTAAGTGTGGGGGAAGATGTCTTGTCGTGTAATACCACATTTGTTTATACTTTGGGTGGAAAATAAATTGTGGAAGAGATGTGTGTGATGCTGAAAAATTATTATATTGAAAGTTGTGCCTTTTCTGGAGCTTTTATAACAAGAGAATTTGTGTCTTTCTGGAGCTTCCAATGTAAAAAAATGAAAGATGTGCCTATCTGGATCTTTCAAGAAAAATCATGTTTGAAAGGATTGAAATTTTTTTTGCTGAGCTGAGTGAATGTTGATAGAGCCTATTTTATACAAAGGAGAAGTGAAGGAGACCATACTTGAGTAAAAATTAGAATCTTGCAATTTTGCTTCAAAAAGAGCCAAGCCCTCCTTTTTCGGCCTCAGAATGTTTAACATCTAAATCCTACCAACCAGAATCCACAGAAAAACCCTGAAAAGTCCTCATGAGAAACACATGTCCTTGACTCATATCGGGTGGAGAAGTAGGAATTTATCAAGCCTATGGTGACTCTTGTGTGAGTTTGGATGAGAAAAGCCTTGTTCAGCATTTACATTTGTGAGATGAGAGAAAATTCATGCGAGGTAGGTGTTTTGTGTGCATGGGATAAGAAATGAAGTTTAAATATATTAAAATCTAAAATGGAGAACTTGAAATAATTGTTTTTGTTGAGGCATTATATCTTTTTGTTTCTTGGAAGTGATTTGATAGATCTCATTGATATGTGTTTTGGATTTGATTTGATTTGATTTTTACTTTTCCAGGAGTCCAAGTGCTATGTTTGGGGGAATTGATAGAGAAAATATTTTCAATTAATTTATATTTAATATCATTGTTTTAAACCCAAAAAAGTGTTCCTATAATATTAATTGTTTCATTTTTATGATAATGGTGTTATTTTCAGCTGAATAGTAAAAATTGCCCATTTTGAATTTTTAACAGTTTTAAATTATTTCTGTAGTTTGGCCATATCATTATCTACACTGATCCAAATTGAAAAATTATTTCTTTTCCATATGCTACACATCCAGGGATTAATTTACTATTTTTTGGACTAAAAGTTGAATCGGCCATATGGAAGCTCAAAAGATGCTCACAAATGGGAGAAAGAAAACTATTTTCAGTTCTACCTAGTTTTGGTGTCGGATCCATAACTCATCCATGGTCGGCCCAACGATTGTGAAATTAGGTGGTGAATGAGAAAGGAGTTTTGGAGAATCTTTTAAGAAGGAAGAACAAAGTGAATTGGCCTTTTATGGGGTCATTAAATCACCCTAATCCGGAGGATTTCGTTTTGGAGAGTCTGACTGGATAGAATAAATTCTCATAGTAAAACAGCCATAACTCTCTGAATACATGTCCAAATATGATGAGATTTTGAGGGGAAACGAACAAAGGAATTATGAACAACATTAAAGAAGGGATAAACGCGTGAAAAGGTCATTTAATTGGGATAAAAGACGTCAACATTCTGGGGAAACATTCTGGCTATAAATGGAGGAGAGCTCCACCCTCTCAAATCATCCCATTCTCCATCCCATTTCTCCCGGGACACCAAGAAGAAGATATTTTCGGCTTCATTTTTTTTATTTATTTTCTTTTTCATAGTTTTATAATTCCTTCTTCTTCTCCATTCATCTCTATTACCCTTACCATGGTGGGGTAATCTTTTGGAGTGACTGGGGAAGGGTTGGTTTTTTACATTGTAATTCTTGACTTCTTGGATGCAATTGAATAAATTTCTTTCTTCTTCAAAGTTGTTTTCAATTTCTTATAGCGGATTTTTTTATCAAGTTCGATCATTCTTGAATATTAATTATGTTATTGATTTTTTCCTTGGTAAAATAATAAATATCTCCCTCCATGAATTTCTGGTTTATATACGATGGAATAAACCAGGAATTAGTAGTGAAGTACTCGACGATCGTCAGTACGTGTAAAAGGTGTAGTGAATGTTATTGATTGTTTGGGATAAAAAAACCGATCGGGTATTGCCCATTTAAATTAAGGATATTCAATACAAATATTTTACACATGGAAGGAGAGTTGACCAAACCAAGATCTTGGTAAGGTTTTCTCTCACAATAATAATTTCACCAAGGAAGTGAGAGGAAACGATTGTGGAAACTCACTTTAATCATCTAAGAAGAAGAGGTTTGAATTAAATTGAACAAGGATAGAATTATAATTATGAAACTGACCCCAACTTAATCACCCTTTTAATTTCATAGTTTTTCAATCATTTGAATTTCAAATTTTCTTTCAAAACATTTTTACCCTCGTTTTAAAGTGACAACTTGTTTTGTGTGCACTCATCTTCGGGAGACATCCTAGGTCAACCACTTTACTAAATTTTAACTTAGGAAATAATTTTTTTTCCACGCCCTATGACAGGCATGCATCAGAAGCCTGTAATAATGCTTCCTATTGGGATTATTTATTTACATTACCATAATATCTACATGAGAAAGAAGTTGATCATGATCGTTTACTTTCTCTATGGTTTAGGCAGTAGAGTTTATTCAATCGAAAGTTTTTCATTAGTTATTTCATAGTCATATGAGTTCAGAATTATGGTTCAGTTTTCTATGATTTTCAACTCCACCATTCTTTATCCTTATAGAGCACCAAAGGCTATCAAGATGGTGAATAATGGGTTGAAATATTTTTATAAATCTCCAACCTAATAGAGAATATGAAGTATTGACATGTTAATATGAGATTGAGATCTTGTTGGGAGTGAAACCATTTCGACACCCCATATTGTATAGTGCCAATAGATAATAATGAGCTCAAGGTTCATCTAGACAACATGAAGAGAAAGAAATTCATAAGGCCAGATACTTAACAATGAGATTCACCTATGGTTCTCCTAGAAGGAGGATAATAGTATTTGGCTATATATTGATTACGAGAAGCTAAACTAGGTGATAGTAAAGAACCAATATTTATTTCCTAGATCGATGATCTTTTTTATCAACTACTAGGAGCCTGGTGGTTCTCCAAAATTGTTCTTCAATCAAGATACCAATAATTGCAAGTTAGGTAGGATGAAATTCTAAAGGCAGAATTTTGAAGATTATATGGGTTATATGAGTACCCGGTGATGCCATTCAGGCTGACTGACACACCAGTGGTGTTCATATCCCTCATAAATGACACCTTTAATCCCTAGTTGAAATCTTTAATTGTAGTATTTATCGATGATATCCTCATATTATCGCCAAAATCAGAACAACATTTTAGGCTCCTTGAGATAGTCCTGAGTATGCTTCAAGAACACAGTATTTACATCAAGATTTCGAAGTGTGACTCCTGGATTCAAGAGTTGAAATTTCTAGGACATGTGGTGTTTGAAACCGGTGTATCAGTAAACCTAGAGAAGATTGAGGTATTTGTGTCTTAGAAATTTCCAAAAAACTTGTTTGAGATTAAGATATTTCTAGTGTTGGTAGGATATTACAATAGGTTTATCCAGGACATCTCTCAACTTTCAGCACCCATAAAATAAATAACCAATAAGGGAATGAAGTTATAGTGGTCTGACTAGTGTAAAAAGGATTTCCATCAGCTGAATAGAAGGTTGAAAATAGCTCTAGTACTGGAACTCCATGAGCCTCGGATTAGTTATGTAGTGTACTATGATACATCAGGTGTTGTTCTGGGAGTGGTGCTGATGCAAATAGAGTAGGTAGTATCTTATGGGTTTCGTTAGCTATGACCCCATGAGAAGAACTACCTTACACATGTCTTGGAGATGGCAGTGGTGGTTCATGCTCTGAAGTATTAGAGACACTATCTATTTAGTGATATGCTTATTTATTACATGGATCACAAGATTCTTCTATATATATTCATACATAATGACCTGAATTTTATGTAGAGGCACTAGGTTGAGTATTTGAAGACATTAATTTTTTTTTATTCCATTATAACTCTATATTTAAGAATTATTGGGTGAGATTAGTACTAGGATGAGTGTCCTTCTGAGAATTAATCATGTTGAACCCTTGGGTGCAATCATAGAAGAATTATTGAACCATACCCCATTAGAACTCTGATGGTTTTTTCTCCTGATGCATTACTTATCAGAGGGTGAAGGCCAAGCACTGGCATCCTAGAGGGTTGTTTCATCCACTCCTGATGCCTATGTGGATGTGTAAAGAAGTCATGATAGATTTTGTGGTGTTATTACCTAGGACCCCAAAGTGTCTTGATGTATTCTGGGGGATTTTCAATCAGTTGAAAAAGGATTCTAATTTCTTACCGATCAGAGAGACTCATTCAGTGGAGGAGTTGGGAAAACTATATGTTTGAAATATCGTGTGCCCTAATGGAGTCCCTTCGATAATGTTTTCATAAATAGATGCATGTTGTGTGTCACACTTTTTCTAAGACTTGAAAAATGCCATAGGTACTCAGCTGAGATTGAGCAGAATGTACCATCCTTATACTGAAGGAATGTGTGTGTAGACTATACACATTTTGGAGGATGTGTTTTGATCTTATATGTTAGACCTTGGAGTAGAATGTTATGGTCACTTATCCTTGATTGATTTTCATACAATAATAGTTAACAAGATTTGATTCATATAGAACCTTATAAGGCTCTTTACGGGAGACCATTTCACTCACTGCTCAGTTGGCATGAGCCAGATGAGGCAATGGTTATTAGACTTAGTTTGGTTCAGGATTCCTCCAAAAAAAGTGTATATGATCTTGAATTTGTTGATAACTACTTAGAGTAAATAAATTTCTTATGTTGATCATAGGAGGAGGTCCTTGTAATTGTTGTGGGTGATCAGGCTTTCTTGAGAGTGACTCCATGGTTGGAGAATAGATGTATGGGGAAGTAGAGTAAGCTAACACCACATTTTGTTGGACCCTTTGATATCATCAAGAAGATAGGGGCAGTGGTATATCATTTAGACTTTCCTTATCGCTATAGACCATCCTTATCACTATTGAGGTATAAATTACATGTTCCATGTGTCACAACTTCAAAGGTACATACCTGACCCAATGCATGTTATTGATTGCAAGGATGTTGAGCTATAGATAGAGGCATATTATGAGGAGTGTCACATGTAGATCATTGATCAAATTGAGAAGAAACTATGAGGGAAGGCGATACCACTCGTCTAGATATGGTGCCAGCATGGATAGATCTAAGAGAATACATGGGAGAATGATCCTGATTTTTGAGCTTAGTGGCCAGAGTTGTTTAAGCTGGACCACTAGAGATACTTCCCAAGGGAGAAAAGTTGATATATGGGGAGAATTATAATATCCTGATTTTTACAATGAGAATAAAATCTATTTTTTTTTTATAAATTATAAATTTCATATGTGAAAAAAATGATTTATCAATGAGAAATAACTTAAAAAATTTTAAAATATTTTCAAAAGGATAAAATTGTGGTTAACATTTTAGAATATTTAGTCAAATATTTTTGGAGTAGGACGCTAAGTTGTTGCGATATTCCGAGGCATGTAAAACCTTGGTATGGGCGAAATAAAAATATTAAATATTTTATATTACGCATGAAATATTTTTTAAAATAACTGAATAACTCCAAGACAGTGAGTCTTATTAGAAATCTAATACTATTGTTAGGATTGAAATGTTGTTTTTACCCGAGGTGGTGTATAAAATTTTTAATCATCAGATGTTTGGATTTCTCACTCACAAAAATAACCTTTTTTATTTTAATTAATTACTTAATCCATTTTTTGAATATTAAATAATTAATATCTCTCAAATGGTGTGCCGAAAGGGAAATCTGAAACCACTATCGGTTCCAGAAAGGGGAAATTATCCTAGGTGGGGTATAACATTTATAGGCATAGGATGTTTTTGTGTCTCACTCAAAAAATAACCTTTTAATATTTAATTAATTATTCATTCCATTTTTTTAAATGCTAAATAATTAATATATTTTAAAAAGTGTATCATATGAGAAATATGAGATCACCATTAGATCTGGGACCCAGTTTTTACCCTATATGGTGTATAAGATTTGTATTCTTTGAAAGTTTAGTTAGATCGTACATAAGGATAAGTTCTTTTATATATATAAATATTTTATATGAAAACTACAAAAAATTATAATAGTTAAATTATTATTATTATTATTATTATTTGTGTTACGAATAGAAAATGAAAACATACTCCTATGATCAATAATGATATCATGGTTTAAATAATAAGTGGGAAATTTAATTAATGTGATATTATTAATTTTGAAAATTAAATACAAGTAATAAATGTGATGTTTTTATTTGTGCAGGATAAATGATAGTGTGTGTGATTAATAAAATTCATTTACTGTTATCTTTTTTTAATGAAAATTATTGTTGGAATGCTTATGAAGAGAGTAATTTCAAATATTTAATAGATAATAAAAAATTTTTTTATTAATATTATTATTATTAATGTGAAAAATAATTGGTGTGTGTATATATATAATGTGTGTGTATATATTGGGGATATATATGTGTTGGTGTAAATACATACGTACATATAAATATATATGGTTTATATATATATACATGGGTCTGTATATGTATATATGTGTGTGTGTGTGTGTGTATGTTATAAATATATAAAATAATGAATTTTAATATATATATATATATATATATAAGGGATTCAAGTGGAACAATGAGTTACATGTCTAAGACGCCACGTGGGAAATAAACACTCTATGGGTAACACATGAAGGGTTTTAAAAAGGAGTAATAATGTTTTGAAATAAGTGTATTAAAGGAATTGTGAAATTAATGGATGAAAGAGAAAAAATAATTTTAAAAGGGGGAGGAAATGTAGAGGCACTGGGGAATTCACATAGAAGATCTCAACCCTCATTCTCATGCCTATCCTACTCCCTATCTCCTCAATTTATTTTATATTTTTTTATTAATTTATTCAAACTACTTTCCTCAATATATTCTTCATTTTTTATCAGATTGACACATTTTCCATTTCATTAAGTTCATATCAATAAGAAAAATTTTAATCAAAAGTTTGTTATTGAAGGAAAAAATATATGTTTCATCTGATTTTTCACACTTTTTATGGATAATTTATGAAAAAAATTATCAAAATATAAATTAAAAAAATATCAAATAATAATTTCAAAATTTTAAATAATGATAATTATGGAAAATTATCAAATGATAATTGTGAAATATTAATAATCATAATTGTGGAAAATTATAAAATGATAATTGTGCAATTTTAAAAAAAGATAATTTTCAAGAATTATCAAATGATAATTTATAAAGTATATTATCAAAGATAATTACTAAATTTTGAAGGATAATTTTTAAAGAAAAATTATTGGAATATAATTATAAAAATTATTCAATGGTAATTATAATGAACAAATTCATTCATCAAAGATATTAAATTATCTATGGATAATTATGCAATTTTTATGGAATATTTTGTGGTTTTATTAAAGAATAATTATTTGGGAATACCACATGTGTTCTTGAAATAATTTAGAGATATAAATTACCTAACGTGGTTTTATAATTATTCTTGAAGATAAAATTGTGAGTGCATGCATTGGTCTAAGATTGTAATTTAGGAATTATCCAAGATAGAGAAAGTATTATCACATGATATATTTTATTTATTTTTTTAAATAAATTAGATGGTTTTGGTTTTAGGAATCTTTGATGTGTGATCATTTTTTCTGGTTGGTATGAAAATGTGATTCAGGTATCGACTCCTTTGATGGATTTTTCCATTGATGTTGAAAAATTTTGAGGTAGGAAGTTCCTTAACCTTTTGGGCTTCTTTACAACTGATTTACATTAACATTATTGTGAATATACATGTTAAATGACCATACTAGGTAGTGAATTCATGTGGGTATATGTGTAGCCATGAAAACTCTATATTACACATGATGCCATGATTACTTTTAACTATTTATTCACACTACTTTGTGATTATTTGTACATTGTGAGCTACTTTATCATGATGATGTTTTATTCTTGCATATATATATATATATCTTTCCATGTTATTTATACCATGTGGTTTTGTTCTTGGAGCCAAGATAGGTAGAACATCAACTTGCATTATACATTGGAGGAGGGATACACATAACTGACAATGACAGTTCGATGCATAGGTTAGGCACATGATGATGCCTAGGGGATGCCATGTAGTGGACCACCATGACTTGTGTTATCCTTTGGAGGATGGATGTGCATGACTGATGATGAGGGTCCAACACATGAGGAAGGCACATGATGATTACTTGGGATGCACTCAATGTAGAGGGAATGTTGTTTAGCTCCTGGTCATAGTATGTTACTCAATAGTGTTCTTTTATGACTAAAGGATGTTGATTAGCTCTTCTTCCTCAATATGTAAACTCAACTATTAAGGAAAGATGATTAGATCTTGATTCCCTTTCACACAAAGAGAACATATCTTGTTGTAGATCATTGATAGTATGTAACATGAAGGTGATTAGAAACATATTTCATTAGCGTAGTGCCTAATAATTGATTAATCTGGTACCTTGGTTACCCATCAGGCATAAAGCTGAAGCAGGTATGATCGGGGGTTGTGGCAGCTTGGTTAGCACACAACCACTCAGTTTTGGATTTTTTCTTACTTATCATTATATATTATAAAATATACTTGTATTTTGAGAACCTCAGGTTTAGGATGCATTTGTGGTGTCCTATTGAGTCATGTACTCACACCCTACTTGGTCATTTTGGTGCGCTTGAAGATTTCCTAACCAGATATTTGATGAAGGAAAGTGCCCTATGGTGGATAGTTGAGTAGTGGATAATGGAGTGGGAGCGGACCGAGACAGGTGTTGGAGGACTCCACGGATGATTGTTTATTTAATCAATAGTTTTCCTTCTACTAATTACATGGTTTTTTCCCACATTTGGATCCATTACATTACATTTATGCCGTCTTTAATTTCCACATTTTTATTTTAATTTATTATATTATTTTTATTTGATTATTTGATCTTATGACATGGTACATATGGTATAGTCTTCCTAAGTTTCCACTTGAGACCCTTGTTGTTAGTCATAAGCCACTTGCATGCGGGGAGGCACGCATGAGGTCATGTAGCGTTTCAACTCAAACCTAGGGATTCAGGATGGGATTTTACATTAATGATTAATATATAATATTGGATAACTTTTTCAACTAATATATTCTTCAGTAACAATGGAGGAATAAATGTTCACTCTTTATAAATCTTATGATCCGGTAAAAGTTAATTATATTTCTTCATGCTTAAAAAATCATATTGGATATTAATTTCTTTGAGTTATAAATGAAGTAAAACAAAAGGATTCAATTATTCATAAAAAGATATTATGTAAGTATATTTTCTGGTGTTATCTATCATTATATAAAAAATAATTCCTCAACGTTAAAAAAAGGTACATGAAAGAAAGAACATATCCTATTGACCAAAAATATGATGAATCAAATTGCATTTTAACTCAACAATATTTTATGGTTTTATGGTCCTTAACATTCAATTGATCACTCAATTTCTTATGATCAATGATTTATATCACTCTCTATAATTATTTATTCTTTTCTTTTATGTGAATATCTTTAGTTACCACTAATTTTCTCATACTTGGACACCTAGTAATGTGTTATTTTGGATGAACATTTTACATTACACTATCTGTTATAAAGAGAATATTTTATTAACCCTCTTTAGGATGTGTGTTTCTGGATAAGGTATTTTCAAATACTAAACCCTTCATTTTTTATATGAAGATTAAATTTTAATGACACAATTTATTTAAGTGGTATAATGTAACACCCTAATATTTTAGAAGATTAAATTTATCTTATATTTCATGTGTGACATGAAACACCAATATTAGAAGAGAATGTAACACTTTAATACTTTAAGATATATTTATTTTTAAATTAATTCAATCCCTTTGATTGATTTGATACACAAAACACTGGCTATTTATATCACTCTCTATAATTATTTATTCTTTTTTTTCATGTGAATATCTTTAGTTCCCACCAATGTTCTCATACTTGGACACCTAGTAATGTGTTATTTTGGATGACCATTTTACATTACACTATCTGTTATAAAGAGAATATTTTATTAACCCTCTTTATGATGTGTGTTTCTGGAAAAGGTATTTTCAAATTTGAAACCCTTAATTTTTGATATGAAGATTAAATTTTAATGGAATAATTTATTTAAGGGGTATAATGTAACACCCTAATATTTTAGAAGAGTAAAATCATGTTAGATTGCTTGTGTGACAAAAAAAACCAATATTAGAAGATATTTTAAAACTTTAAGACCTTAAGATATATTTATTTTTAAATAAATTCAATCACTTTGATTTATTTGATACACGGATGATTGTTTATTTAATTTATAGTTTTCCTTCTACTACCTACATGGTTGTTTTCCACTTTGGGATCCATTACATTGCATTTATGCCATCTTTAATTTCCACATTTTTATTCTAATTTATTATATTATTTCCATTTGATTATCTGATCTTATGACATGGTACATATGGTATATTCTCCATAAGGTTCCACTTGAGACCCATTCCATTAGTTATAAACCACTTCCATATGGGGAGGCACGCATGAGGTCATGTAGCGTTTCAGCTCAAACCTAGGGATTCAGGTTGGGATGTTACATTATAGATTAATATATAATATTGGATAACTTTTTCAACTCACATATTCTTTAGTAACAATAGAGGAATAAATTTTCACTCTTTATAAATATTATGATCCGTTAAAAGTTAATTATATTTCTTCATTCTTAAAAGATAATATTGGATGTTAATTTCTTTGAGTTATAAATGAAGTAAAAAAAGAATTAAATTATTCATAAAAAGATATTGTGTAAGTATATTTTCTAGTGTTATCTATCATTATAGAAAATTAATTCATCAACGTTAGGAAAAGGTACATGAAACAATAAACGTATCCTATTAACCGAAACTCTGATGAATCAAACTGCATTTTAACTCATCGATAATTTATGGTTTTATGGTCCTTAACATTCAATTGATCACTCAATTTCTTATGATCAAATATTTATATCACTCTCTATAATTATTTATTCTTTTCTTTCATGTGAATATCTTTAGTTCCCACCAATGTTCTCATACTTGGACACCTAGTAATGTGTTATTTTGGATGAACATTTTACATTACACTATCTGTTATAAAGAGAATATTTTATTAACCCTCTTTATGATGTGTGTTTCTGGAAAAAGGTATTTTCAAATGAGAAACCCTTAATTTTTTATATGAAGATTAAATTTTAATGAAACAATTTATTTAAGGGGTATAATGTGACACCCTAATATTTTAAAAGAGTAAAATCATGTTATATTGCATGTGTGACATGAAACACCAATATTAGAAGAGAATGTAACACTTTAATACTTTAAGATATATTTATTTATAAATAAATTCAATCCCTTTGATTGATTTGATACACACAACACTGGGTATAAATGAATCCTTGGTCCATATACATGAACCCCCAGAATCAATGATATTTCTCACTATTTGGAATGCCTATGTATTAGGTGGGTGACTATAATTGGATTTTTTGTTTCTGAGATTCGACATGCAAAGGAATCCATGGATGTGATTCTTGAACATAAACAACACTGGTAAAAAATATCAAACTGTGCCATGAGGATTGGCTTGTGGGGTTTTCTGCATGGTGATTAGATCAATCAGCATACTGGATCCTCTAAAGGATTAATGTTTCAGTGGATCTGTTAGAGGTATCAAGTCATCATTTCTCTATAAAGATCAGTGAGGGGCATCAGGGGTGCCTCTTCACCTTCATGTATGCCAAGAGTGATTCTATGAATAGGGAATCCCTATGGAAGAGTCTGGACAATTTGGATCAAGGGAACTCAACATGGATTTTCGAGGGGGATTTTAATGTCATTATATATCTTTTGAAGTAGAAATGAGGAAGAATGGTTCCCAATAGTGACCATCAATCCATTAAATAATATTCCATCTATAATGGTTTATTAGATTTGGGTTTTGTGGGAAGAAAATTTACATGGTTTAACAACTAAAGAGGTCATCGATGCACCTAGTGTATATTGGACTACCACTTTTCTAATATTCATGCAATTTCCTCTTTTGTAAATGAAAGGGTGGAACATTTGGTGTGGGATTTATCATACCATTCCCTCCCCCCTCATTTAGATGGAATAAGTAGAGGTGAATAATAAGTGTTTTTCTATTATAAAAAATTAAAAAATGATAGGAGTTTCCCTTCAAAGGTTATTTCATCTTGGTTGAATTTCATGAAAGAAAGCTGTTTGGTGGATCTACACAAAAAAACTGAGGAGACTCAGAGAAGACTTACATATCTGGTATAATGACAAACCCAATATCGTGGTTAATATAAAATCGATGAAAGATGAAATTGATCATTTATGGAGAAGGTAGTAATATAACTTACATGAGGAAAGTTTTGGTGCATAGATAAAAATGAATAATAAACTTGTTTTTTTATTCCTAGAATAAGATAGAATTGTTCGAGAAAGATCTAGGGAAACATAACTCATAAAGGGAGATAGAAATATGGCCTTTATTGAGGCATTCATCAAATAAAATATATAAAAAAATGTTCCTAATATCCTAATGGAATATGGATATTTTTTAAATGAGATTGAGTTAGTGGGAGTTATGGCTTACAATTACTTTAAAACATTATTGGTTAATCCCAATCCATCCATACAATAATGCTACACATCCAAAAAAAATTGACATGTTTGAATTTTTTCCAACGTAAGTCTCCAATGAGGTAATTAATTATTTGGAAAATATTATTAATAAAGCTACAATTTTTTTCACGACCCGTCCTCGGGGCCCGTGTCGTGACTACCCCAAGCCTGCCTTCCACAAGCCAGGGGCTGGCGACTAGCACCAAGGCGTAAATCCTGGTAAAAAGGGAAGGCATTGCCTTTGTAAAGTAAACAAGCACCACAGAGTAAGAAAGCGGAAAAGTAAACACTAAGTAAAAAAAGAGTATAACTGTAAGTACGGGAAAGTAAATGGGCCAGTATACAAACCCAAACTGAAAGTAAAGTACAATTCGAAAGGGAAAACAACAACTAAAAAGTAAAAGCTGCTACGCCGAGCTGACCACTGGAAATCCCACCTGAAGGGTAGGTACAGATAGCTCCACTACTCCTCGGGTCCCGCCGTCCGCTCCGAGCACGTTCCGCCGAGTGGTCCACCTCCAGGTATCGTCCTGCTCTGTAAGCCTCAACCACGATCAACGTTGTTCGTCGTCTGCAACCAACACAACGTAGTGTGAGCATAGCCCGTGCAGGGGTGAGTATAAGCTACTCAGTAGGGACCCCGAGACCCCCGAAGGTCTCCTAAAATCCACAAAGGATAAACCACGAAGGAAAGATACAATCACAAAGTAACAACCGACACTGCTTAGGTATATGCCCATACATATACCTAAGTCATCAATTTGAATACGCTCCAACCTCCGAGCCCAAGTACAACCCAGTCCACACAGGAAAGTATACGTATTCCACACAGAAAAGAAAAACGTAATCCACATAGGATAGCACAACACAATCCACACAGGAAAGCAAACAGGATTCAGCTCACACAGGTATACTTCTTCGGAAGATGATAGAGATGATCCCCGATCCATCTAAGTCGCCGGACCCACAAAGGATCGATAGGTACTAACCCCCGCAAAGACCCACACAGGATCAGACCCACACAGGATCTGTAGGCGCTGGCTCACATAGAACCGCTGAGCGCTGACCCACACAGGATCGGACCCACACATGATCGGTAGCACTGATCCACATAGGATCGCTGAGTGTTGTAGTCGTCGTCGTCGAATCCACTGAGGATCTCTACATAGTCGTCGTCGCAGTCACAGTAGCAGTCGCAGCCAGCTCTAGGGTTCCCGCACACAGCAAGCTCGTTCAGGAGGGTCCGCTCCACGAGCCGAGAGGCTGATACATCAACTTTCACATAGACCATAGTTGATGTATCCCAAAGTTCTGTATCGTCAACAGGAACTCAACATCGCAGACGGCGCGTCGATCGGACGCCCGATCTGAGAGTTATTGGCTTTTTCGTCCCAGGGGCCCGGTTGGTTTTTAAGGCAAAACCAACATGACCGTACTCCACCTATGTCCAAACCTCGGGCGGAGTATGCCAAAAGATCTGTATCACTAAGAGGAACTCAAAAAAGTTTACGGCACGTCAATCGGACGTCCGTAGCTCAAGATATGAGCGTTTCCGCTCCGAGGGCCCGGTTGGTTTCGTGGACGAACCAACCCGGCAGAACTCAATGTATTCCAAAACCTTGAGTGCGATATACCAAAATGACCGTCCTGATCCAAGGATCGCATCTCCGCCGACGGCGCATCGTTTGGAGGTCCGTAGCCTGAGTTATGGGCATTTGAACCCAAATAGTCCAATATCGGGTGTTTCGGGCCCAGACCGACCCGGCCCGAGACACCCCGGTTGGCCCGAACCGGGCCGGTCCAGCTGGACGCAGCGCACCCAGTGCGCTGCCAGCTCGGCCTTCCCCCCTGTGTAACCGCGTCCCCCCCTCATTTATGGGGGGTCATTCAAGCTGGCCGGGGGAATTTAATTCCCCCGGCTCTCACCATTCTGGTCGGCCCAACATGGTCGGACGGCTCCTTCTCAACGGGACCGGCAGTGGCCGGTCCCCTTCCGGCTCCGACATCGGTGGCCCGGCTGGCCGCCGGTCACCATGCTCCACCGCGGCCCGGAACCGGCCGCGGACCTTGTCGTCTGGCGCGGTGCGACGGCACCGCGCCCCTCCGCCGTGGCTCCGCTCCGACCGCGGCGCCTTCGACTTCCTTCGACACGGCGCGTCGGCATCACGTTCTTGTTCGACTCCTCGGTGTGGCGTGACGGCGTCGCGTAATACTTGCTGAGCGATTCTCTCGTGGTTCGACGGCACCACGCCATCCCGTTCCATTCACAAAGAAACAATCATGAACAAAGGAGGGGGTAAGGCCGTGTTTGTGTGGTCCGACCCCCTCTCGTTAAATGATAACATTTAGTCGATTAACTATGAAGTTCAGCATGCTAGAATCAAGAACGGAAATAATTTAATAAAATAACAATAATCCCCTACCTCGGATCAGGAACGGTGTTCGTCAATGACCCGCGGAAGACGAGCGTCGCGGAGGTCGGGCGTCGCGGGGAAAGAACGTCGACGTTGCAAAGCAAGGATTCGAAGTCGTTGATGGCGATTTCATTGCGGAAAACCATCACGGAAGAGACGACGCGGAAGAAGAACGTCGCATCGCGGATACGGCGTCGCGGAAGAACCATGTTCTTTGGCGGAGAAGTTCTTCGTTGAAGAATGGTGTTCTTCGCGTTCTTCGTCGAGGAAGAAGAAGATGAAGAACGCTTCCCAATCCTCGCAAGGTTGCAGAAGAAACTAACCAAAAATAAAATAAGTCGAAGCCTTATTTTATTTACACATCCTAACTTCTTTGAATTTCAAAAGTTTGAAATTACGTAACTCATCTTAATTAATAACACAAGTTGTCAAATTAATTAGAGTGGAGTTAATGGGGAGTTTAAGGAGAATTGAAGAGTTAGGGCTTGTGTGGGCCCCACCACACTTTATCCTCTCAAGGGAGGTTATGTGGATGTGGGTCCCACCTCTAACTCCCTTTGGGAGGAAATAACAAACAAAGTTAAAAATAAATTGTGTTCCACAATTTATTTAACTTCTTCTAATTCCCCCCAAAACTAACTCTAATCCCGCATAAAACGCAACCTCGGAAAAGGTCTCCTTAAGCGAATATCGGTGCTGTGAGTTCATCGGTGCCCTCAGAATTCGATTTTGGGCATCAGTTCAAAAGTTAGAAAAATCCGCTCATTCTTTCATTGAACGTACCCGGGCCAAACTTTGGAAATTGATTCTGGGCACACCGGGCCTCGGAATCAGGTGCCGTCAGAAACCGCGCTCTTGTAAAATTCCAAAGAAAATTAATAAAAAAATTCCCTTGAATTTTACGGGTCTTTACAATTTTGGAGTCAGTCTTGGCCTATAATGTTGAGAGTTCTCTATGAACTGATGGATTTTCCAGGGCCTTCTACATCAGCTTCTGGGAGCTAGTGAAAGGGGATTTAGTTAAGTCTATTCATGATTTTTTAAAGGGGGAAAAATAACTTGGGTTTCTTGTGTATCAAAATTGATTCTCATCCCAAATTTGAAGGATCCATATTTTCTCAATCAATATAAACCTATTAGTATGTTTAATTTTCTATTCGAGGTCCTTGCAAACATTCTTAATAGAAGACTTGTGCTCCATCTTCTCCAACGGATCTTAGAGAATTTGTAGGGTTTTATCAATCGGGTATCTTATCAATAGGACATTTCTATGGAATATGAATTAGTGGGGGATATTAAAATTAAATCACATATTTATAATGTGGTGATGAAAGTTAACATGAGCAAAGCCTATGATAAAATGGAATGGAACTTTATCATTAAAGTGTTAGCTAACATGAGCTTCTCCAGAGGATCAGTTGAACTACTATTTAGAATCTTCAACTCGCTGTGGATAGATATATATTTCATGAGGAAGAAATTATAGTTTTCTAAACTGAAACATGGATAGTGATAGGGAGATCCTCTTTCTCCCAACGTTTTTAGTTTTGTTCAAGACACCTATATCATATATCTGGCGGATGAATTATTAGTGGAAGTCTTCACCCATATCATAGTAGAGACAATACCATTGAAATATCACATATCTTTTTTACTTATTACATGATATTATTATTTAATGGTAACATAAAAAACATTTTGTAATTTAACAAGATCATGGAAACTTTCTACAAGTGGAGTGGTCAATCCATCAACCGGGAGAAAACTAGCATTTTTCTCTCAAAATGGTGTTTGTAAAGAATGGTTAAAAATATTAATGAGGCACATGGAATGAAAATTAAATCCTTTATTATAGAGTATTTATGATATCCTATCATGATATAAAGGGTACATATTCATCACTTTGATGGGTTCGTTGGAAAAATCACTATCTGCATTACAAATTGGAAGAATTGGTTTCTCTCCTTTAGGGGGCGCATTACATTGTTTAATTGTGTGACGTCTTAGATTCCCATGCAAGTTCTATTAGTCCTAAATGTCCCAAAATTAGTTTTTAAAAACTTTGAAAAAGTTTTGATGAGATTCATATGGGACTCACACAAGCATGGAATATTTCATTGGACTTCATGGTATAGGCATGCCTAGGATATTGGTGATGGCGTTATTAATATCTGATGTGTGAAAGGGGAATTATAGATTATGAAAGATAATAATTCATGGGTCTTTTTGGAAAATAAATCACTATTGGAAAGTTTCACCACCAATAAATATGGAAAATAGTTGGACAGTGGAAGAGGTATTATCTCTCATATCTAGCTCATGATTTATAAACATCAAAAAGTTCTTCACAACCACACCAAATATCTCGTGGGATATGGACAAATATATTTCTATAATGATAAAGGGGTTGGTTCAGTTCTTAACTTCCTTTATTTTCCAGCCCCTAATATTTCCTTCTCCCATGATATTGAAGCCTTTTGTTCAGGTTTCTCTAACTCACACTCATCTACATGTTTTTTACAGTATCATTCTAAATGAGGAACCAGATAGGATTGTTTTTTTGGGGTTGTAATAGGGTGAATTATCAGCTAAGGGATACCACTTGGTGACTCAGGTTCATGGGATACCAGATGGGTGGAATGAAATTGTATAGTGTAGTGATCTCCCTATGAAATACAATTTTCTAGTATGGTGTCTCGAGAATCAGGCCATCCCAATAGACAAAGAGGTGAGGAAAAAATGGGTTATAATGACATATACATGCTTATGTTACAGTAGTCACATTGTGGAATTAGCTGAACATCTCTTCTTTGAGAGTGACTAGGTGGTTTTAGTATGGAGTTATCTTGGTGAGGAATTTGGGTGGGGATTTGAGGCAGACACACAATCCTTATTCATTCAATCTTGGTTTTCAAGAACCAAAAAAAATTCTCCTAAACAAAAGGCAAGGTTAGTACTTTTTTCTATGGGATGTTGGAGTATCTGGAGTATGATAAATAAAATTCGGAGTGGTGGAATACCCTACTCACTCTTATGAATTTTGGTTAGAAATATGAGTATTGGGGTTGAAATAGTCCATCTCGTCAAAATTTGGGAGGCCATAGCATCACGGATATAATTAATGGTTGGTATCCTCTCAACAAGAACCTTCCATAATATTAACAGGAAGGGGAGATGGGTGAGGTGGAATTCTCCAAATATCATATTTAATCTCAATTTGTATGGATCATACATTTCTGGGATTATGCAGGGGGAGTGTTTTGCTACCCTCAAGGATCAGTGGTCCTAGCTTTCAATGGTGGTTTTGGGGTGGGATATTCCCACATGACTGAGCCTTACGTGATATTTAAGGGTATCGAGATATGCCAATCACACAAAATTATGTTGGATTTGTTAGAAATATACTTTAATATTCTCCACAGTTTGATGCTGGGGAAGCTTCAAATTATTTGGACTATTTCCTACATCATACGCAAATTCAAACATCTTCCTGGCTCGTAGGTTGTACTTATTTATTCTTTGTGTGAGGAAAATAGGGTTGCAGACTTCTTGGATTCATGAGTTTCTAATGGTAATCACACTTTTTTGTTTTCTAGTATGGGGTATCTCCTAAAGTCATTTGGTCATTTTTCTTGGTAAGATTCACTTGGTCTCCATTACATTAGAACTCCTTAATTTTTTTTGTTTTGGGAACTAGACAACCTGATTTAATTAAAATTTAATGTTGTATGGATGGTTAATAAATGGGTGTTAAAATTATATAAGTAAATCATATATGGTATTCTATATATGAGTTTGGTTATGTAATTAATTTATAATAAGCCTCTATTTATTATATTGGATGATCGGACACATATGAAGGAATTCAAACCTGTGGTAATGGTCTCTCATCTCAGTTTTACATTCATGATGTATATTACATATTCACAACATATTTAATTAAATGGTGTATAAAATGACCATTTGATATTTTTTTATCATGAATCTATTTATCTTTATAGTATTTAAAGTTTTGTTTGATGATTATTCCTTTTATGGGTTATACAATTCAAAAGTTTCTAAAGAGTTAAGGGTTTATTTCCCAATGTCATCATTAATCATGATTATATTTGTTTAAGTATTCCATAAGGGATTTATATTATATTTATAACATAAAAAAATATTTTTATATCCTGTGATTATTTATGAAATTATTAAATTAATAGTCCCATTTTTTTTCTCTTTGGTACTTAAAATAATTAATAAAATATTTTTAAGAAAATACGACTTTATTTCTCTCCTAGGTCAAAAATATTTTTTCATCAAAATCCATATTTTCTAACAATATCCACAAAAAATATTTTATCATTTTATAAATATTTTATTAATTGATTTTTTTACCATTTTAACTTTTTACAAAACATAAAGAAATATCAAATCCATTTTTAAAATAGGCATGTTTGGATTTTACCAAAAAAATAATAGAATATTTGTTTTAACATGCACAACATGAACATAATTTTTAACCATCATGACCACACAATGGTTTATGGTTTATTTTACAAGTTTTACAGGGTTATTTTAAAATAAATGTATTTTACAAATGTTTAGTGACCTTTTTTTTAAGGTGATTTTAAATGTGTAAAGGATATTTTCCTCGAAAATAATTTTAATGTCATTTTTTTGTATTTCTATTCATCAATAAAATCATCAATTTATTTAAAATATGATCCTATTGGGATATATTATATTTATTCCACACTCATTTTTTCTCTGGATGTTTTATGATTAGTTTGATTGGGGATGTACTATTTTATTTCCATACACCATATTACTCTAGATGGTTTATGATTATGTTTATTGATTGGGGTAATTATTAATATTTAGTATCTTAGTTTTTAATATTAATGTGTATACTGATTATATTTTACCCATTTCATATGTGTAATTAATTTGACTTATTAAATGATGTGTGGGGCCCATTATTACATACACCGTTGATGTATCGACATGTCTCATGAGACAAATCAGTTTTCCAAATTAGATGGGTTTCTACACAAATATTTAAACAATATCATGAAATGTATTTACAGTTTCATATGTCCAAAATTATGCATTACCTCATTATAAGAAAAATTATTTCCATGTGATTATTTGATTATTTATAATATCTATGGATAAATTTAAAGAATATGTGATTATTTATATATTTTTTATTTGTTCATCATTTATTTATTCCATATTATCCTCAGTTTATCGATTAAATGTCATGTCTTTCTTTTATTTACCATTGCATATTGATTATTATTATTTATTCCTAATATCTCCTGATGTATGATTACCATAACTAAGTATATTTTCTTATTCCTTTCATATGTTTTATTTTACTCAAGATAGCATGAAATTATTATGATTTTTATATAGGTATATGATAATAGGAATAATGGAATTAAAAATAATTGTAAATTTTAGGTTTAAAATGTAATGTGAATTTTATGTATGTATATATATTACCATAACTACTAAGTAATTAGGAATTTCAGGATTTGATACCTAATTTCTAGTTCCAATGTAATAATGTAGACACTAACTCCAGGTTACATGATTCGGGGTCATTACACTAGACTTTAACAAAATTCTAGGGCATTATATGATACTTTGATTCATCTTTAGACTTTTTCTTATAGGTATTCCTGGAAATATACTTAGAAATATCCATAGGGATATCACTAGTTTTTTTCTTATACAAGTTTCAATAGGTTAGCTAAATCCATCTCAGATTCCAACTATAAAGATCCAAACTTCTCATACATTAATATGACATATGAAAAGAAGAATTTTCATTACATAACATAACGATCCGTGACAGAATCATTTAGTACTACTGCCTTTGGAAACATGGATAGATAAACAACTAATTCATAAGTGAGCTATGTCATCTTTAACTATGTTATTCATAACTATCATTGTTCTTAGAAATATCATACATAATACATTTCATCATAACTTGGGGAAAGGAAACCTTAGAAATGGTGATCTAATATCCTAAGTAAGGGTAAAAAATGAGATATCAACATATCATGATCATAATGGAATGATAACAAGAGAGTGACATTTTGAAACCACACCATGCATATCATATATCATAAACATGAGTCCTTTCATAAATATTTAACTTTTGTTATACATGAATCATAATAAACTCAATGAACCTAAACCATGAGAACGTAATATTGGAATAAGGCATACATTTGTAGAATATAAGCATAGAAAATAATTTCTTTAGTTCAAGGATCACTACTAAGACTATCATAGTGGAATGGATTTAATACCAAAACCATCATAGATGTCAAGGTTCACTCCCAATACTATCATAGTGGATAGAGTACCATATTGAACTAGGTTCACTCCAAAATATAGTCCAATTTGTCTCATGATATAACAATCTTTACCCAATAACTTGGAGAGAGATATAAGGCCCACCCATATTTGTTATATCATAACCATTATCCTTGTCTATTACAGAACCACCATCCTTGGTTATAACATAACCATCATCACATAATGAAAAACATATATATATTCCACACCATATTATAAAATATTCATCATATCAAAACCCATGGAAATAAATGGGATCGATAATCCATTTATCATATTAGAACCCATGAAAATAAATAGTTTTAAACCATTTCATCTTATCATGACATATGGAAATGAAATAGGCTTCATAATTATTTCATTATTTCATCATATTATAACTGCTATAAGGATAAGTAGGTTTCTTAAGCATCTTTTCATCATAAACATAAATCATTCAGTGAAAGAATAAGAATTATATCATTTGATCATATCCCCAGTAAAGCATATATAACATCAATGGATGTCATATTAGATGGAAAATGATTTTGAAAGATCACTTGGAATATTTATTTTGGAAAATGACCTTTCCAAAATTAAATACAATTATTAAAACATAAAAAAAATCAAAATACTTTTATTTAAAAATAAAAATAGAAACTTATAAAGGAATCTTAAAAAAATCATTTAAAATATTTATTAACAAAAATACCCTTTCCATTTTGAAAATAAAATTTGAAAACTAAAAAATCATAAAACATTTTAGAAATAATTTTATTTGAAAATAAACATTGAAACTTAAATATTAGTCTTTAAAACTATTATTTTCCCCTGATGAAGGAAAATACCATTCATTTTGTATATATTAAGACAAATATTCCTTTCACATTTTCAGAAAAAGAAAAATGGGAATTGTTTTTTTAAACAACATGAAGTTTACATTTCAAGCACTTTTTTAAATTCAACATGGTTATAAATATATTTAAAAAATTCTTTGGAGACAGTGAAAAAAAAAAAATTTAGAAAACATTGATATGGAATAAAATTGTTTTTTATCGACGTGATAAATAAATTCGATTTAATATATAAACATTATTTTCAAATATTGAGTACATAAAGAGAGGAAAATAAAGGTAAAACATTTATTTTCATTACATAACAATATTATAAGTAAATTCTTGACTTTTTGAGGTATGGATCATAATATTTCATCATCAGAATCATAATCATGATCAATCCATAAAAACGATGAGAGTGTACTATAAAACCCTTACCACATTAGTAACTTTGAATCATATGTCCAAATGAAAGAATAAGGTTTAATGAAACATAAAATATCATGATAATGAAATAAATACATAATATTACATTTCAAATAGTAAATATATACACCTTATAAAATAATATAGGTTTATAACATGATATATTCCTCAAAGAAGGTGATTAGAGACAAAACTTCCTTACCACTTTGTTCACTTTTGAACTGTAAACCCAATGAAAGAGAGATACTAAAATAGATATGTAAATCCCTATAATTTTTATTAAAATATTCACAAATTACATTCCTGGTAAATATATACACCACATAAAATAAATACAAGGTGAATATAGCATGTGTCTCAGAGAAAATAAAAGTGAGATGGAAATACATTACCTTAAGTCTCAACATCATTCTTACATGTTAAATAATATTTTATAATAAATATAATTTTATTAAAAATATATTATATAACCATAATTATACATATCAAACCATATATGATTTAATTATGACCTTTTATTACCTATTTATTAACAATTACATGTTAAAGTCAAATTTTGAGAAATAACTACATTGTTTTTTATATATGTTTTGATTTACTATTTTTGTTCCTATTACATTAATCATGGATAAATAATATTCATAATTTTAAAAATTATATAAATAGAATATATATTATTTATTTAAATATTTATAGTAATCCTTAAATATAAGAGATAGAAAATGAAATACACCGTTCATGGAGATAGTGGGTCATACGTACGAATGAACGATGATCCCTTTTAATTGAATGATTAAAATAAAGATAGTTAAATAACATATTAACATTGTAGATTCCTTTTTAGGTCATATATGTCACATATTTTCATTAAACTCATCTTTATTACCATCCTTAAAAGCGTGAAAAAAATCACATAGCTTCGTGAAGTGGTAGTCCACCGTACACACATGTGATGTAATCATATTACCAAAGAATGTAATGTAAGGTGGTAAATGTAATATAATAAGTCCATAAGTATAATAATATCATAAATATGAAATATAAACTCTAAATAATTCATTATATTTAGTTGTGAGATGTGGTGATGGAAAACGAATATCATCGGTTCGTGAGGCGGTAGTCCTTTGTACACACAAATCATGATTTTATATCTAATTTTGATGGAAGAGGAGATGGATATAGTTTATTAAATTAGAATAATAACATATTAGTATATTTTAAATAATTTTGTTATTATATCGACATAATTACTGAATATTTTAATTATTTTTAAGAATAAGTAAAATAAAAACACATAGTTAAAAACTTTACCTCTTATTCGAACAACCTCTTTAGGTTAAACTATATCCTTCATTGATTGTATTTATGACATAAAAAATGACTATAGTATTTGAAAATTTATATTAATAATATATTTGTTTTTTTATTTTCCCAACCAAATTTTTTTTGATGTGTGAGGAGGAGAGGATAGGGGGTCATTTTATAAGTCAGGTGAGTGGCATACTTGTAATTTTTGAAAATAAAAAATGTGTACCCATAATTTTCAAATTCTATAAGACATAAAATTGCACCACTATTTATAGTAGAAGATATAAGGTATAATTATAGATATAAAATAGGTTTTTAAATATTTCTAGGTCATCTTACCACATACCGTTTTAGTTTAACTCCCACCAAACTCATTTTCACCTTAATAATAGTAATTAATTTTTTCGACTTTTACTATTAATAATTGTAAATTTTAAGTTGAAAATATTTGAAAATATAAATTATCATGATTAAAAGTATATAATCCATTTATAAAAAATGATATTCATATAATGGGAAAATTTTAATTTAAAATTAAACCCATAGACAAAAAGAAAACATGGTTTTCAAAAGGGAAAATATTGAAAAGTAAAAAAAGGTTTTACATGAACTCTCATTATGAAATTGATTCAAAAGGCCTAAATTTTATTAATTGATATATAATTTAACTATTTTTACTTTTAAAATCATCTGAAAACATTTTTTAGGTTTTTAAGAACATTAAAAGAAAGGAAAATGCTTAACAAAAACCTGAATTTTTTATTATCGAGTGACAAAATTATCTACTCATAAAATTATGAAAAATTCACCCTAAGATAATTAATACATTATAATCTCAAAAATTAATTTAATTTTTTCATTTATATCTTCTAAAAGTGTAAAAAATTAATTTCAAAATATTATTGCGTAAAATGCAACAAAAATAATTTTTAGAAAAGTATAGTTCTTAATCGTAAAATATGTTGTATTATTTATAATTTTCCTATAAACCACATAAAATTAATGATAAAATATTCATTTAATAATATATATATATTATATATTTCATTAAAATAATTCATAAAAAGTGATTTTATTTTATTTTATTCAGTGAAAATGAGTTTATACATATAAATTTTATTTTTCAGAAAATGTTTTCTTTTAATTTTAAATTTTTTTAGTTTCATTTATGATTAATTGGTCACTAAGGAATTAAATTTATTTATATTTATATACCATATATTTTCATAATTTAGTTAATACTATTCATAACCACCATTCCAATGTCCAGGAGATAATTTTCATATTAAATAATAATATTTTAATAGTATGTAACATTGTTTTTAAACTTGGTATTATGTGTAATTCAATATAAACTCAGTGTTACATGTAACAAAAACTAATCTCGACATTTCATGTAATGAAAATATCTAAAATATTAAATTTATCTGAAAAATATATTTCTCAAAATATCCGGGTGGTACACATTTGATATCAATTTAATTATTTTTATATCATATAAGGTTCAGTAATATGTGTCATATAGTTATTTAAAATGTTTTTATACAAATATATATCTATTTTAGTTACGTTATGTTAAAAATAAATTGATAATGACTTATTTTTTTAATTTTAGCATATGAAAATGTTTCTTTAATAAAAATTCAAAAAATTAATATAATATTTTCATAATCATATACTATAAATGATTTATTTAATATATTATAATAATTTCTTTTCATGTTCCCATAGCCATCCATAATCTTAATTTAAATCATTTTCACATTTTTGGTTAAACCAACCCAAACAAAAACACACTTTAACTCGATTGTTAATGAGGTGATTTTTTTAATAATAAAATTATATGTAAATCATAATGAAATTATTTTTTACCTTATAATGATTTTGAACTATATTTACAGATTTTTTGATAATTTATTTAAATATAATTGAAAATTTTATAATTTTCCATCATGATAGCGGTAAAACGCACATACACACAATTTGTATTCTTGTTTCTCAATATATGAGAAGTGATGGAGGGTTATATTAAATTTAAATTTTTTTAATCATAATTATATTATATATAACATGTTTATTAATAATTAAAACCATTAATAACATCCAAGAAAGATTCTAATGATAAAAAATGACGTCGTATCATGGATATGGTAGCCCACATTATACACTAACGATATTATTTATTTCTAAAGTGATTGTAAATGAATAAATAAGGGTTATAAAATTAATGTAAAAACTGTAAGTATAATAATTGCACTATATTATTTAGTTAATTATGGTTATTAGATATTTTTAAGGATATGATTTAGAAAAAATATTAAGAAGGAGATAACACATTTGTTCGAGAATTGATTTTCCTTGGATATTTCCTTGAAATTAAAGGTCTAAAACTAACAATGAATAAACAAGGGATTATGTTTATTGGATATAGTTATATTGATAGTAAAAAGGATTATGTTTAATTCATAATTAGAAATTAAGGTGTGTGTTTGAAAGGGTGTAAGGAATCCCTTTTTATAAGAGAGGGTAATGGCACTTTTGGAAACACCCCATATATTTTAATAATGACATGACACTATTCCTTGTTCAATGGCTCAAAATTTAATATATTGCTGTGTATGGGGTTTATTTTGGTTAATAAAGTAAAAATAATTTGTTTCCACACATTTTTTGGAACTGTTATATTGTTTTTTCCAACATGTCTTTAATTTTAACTCTTTTCTTTTAAACTAGGAAACTAGTTTTTAATTAATGGATTTTACATTTTATTAAAAATATAACATAACACATATATGAATATTTTTGTGATATATAAATAAATTATAAATATAGTTAATCTAAATGAATTATTAAATATTGTAAAATAAAAAATTAAATTAAAACATATAATGTGTATAAAAATATTTTATTAGAAAAATTATGTTCTGACCAATATTGACTCATAATCTAATATAGTATTGATAATAAATTAAATTAGTGTTAAAATATTTACTTATGTGTCTATAAATAATATTATATTCATTTTTTAAATGATTTCAATTTATTTTTTCGATAGAAATTCATTAATATTAATAAAATAATATTTTTAAAATAGTTTATTCACCGTTTTAGGATAATTAAGAAAAATCCATGAAATGATTTTTTTTACTCAAGATGAAATTAGAAATATTAAATAATATAAAAATTATTGTCTTAAATATTATAATCATTTAATATAATTTAATCTATATGTGTATGGAAATTAATCTTAACATTAGTAAAAGTAACGCATAAAAACACTTTTTTTGAAAAAAAAATATTTTAATGAAAAATATTTCTGATTATGATATATTTATAAATTTAGTTAATTTAAAAGAATTTAAAATAATTAATTTCATTCAAATATTATTTATTTATAAATTAATTAAATCAAAAACTTATTTTCATTATGTTATAATTAATTAAACAAAATAGTCAAAATATAGTATTTATCAAATTACCAGATAAATTTTCTAAAGGTTCACTATGTGTTTATAAATTTAACAATTTATTTTAAAATTTTTATTTTATTTTATAATTTATTTTTTATATAAAAATACATTCAAAAATTTCCACGTGATATAAATGTGACAGTATTACAAAAATAGGTAATATTTAATAGAAAAGTGTTGTTTTTGAAAAATATAAAAAATACATCCTTCGCTGATTTTATTATGAAAAACTCAAATATTAATTATCAATTATCAATTTTAAATTTTAGTATTTTTATATATAGATTTAAATTAAAATATATAATATAAATAATTTGACTTTTATTGAAAATAAACTTTTCAATTTTACCTCATATTAATTATTTATATTTTAAAGAAAATAACTCTTAAAAGATTATCATTTTATTATTTTTTATAGATTCATTAATAATTCATTCTTAATTTTTTGTGGTTACTTTAAGGTGTATATTGTGAAACAAGTTATAGAACATAGTATTTATTTTGAAGGATCCAAAATCTCAAGTCATTATAAGAACCCTATGTTGGATTTTTGGAATGCTCGATGTTATTTGACCATGAGATAAGGATGAGTGTCATCCTATGAGTATTGGATTTATTGAGACCTCAGATGAAATTTCAGGTGATAGGTCCTAGTGACCTTTTGGTTGTGACTCCAGTTGGGTGAGTTGGTTCCTTGTGAGCTCTGAAAGTAACGTATGATAGGGGTTATCCTTGTTCTACGAGATGCCTTAGTGTTGTGAGTAAGGGTTAAATACCTTTTATTATGAGTTTAGTGCATGTTTTGATGGTTCAAACTGATCAGGTAGATGCGATTTAGAACCTGTGTGGTCGGGGACATTTTTCTAGATAGGTTGTGAAGAGAAGGATCATTCAGATGCTTGACCCTAATAGTTGTGGGCATGTTTGTGTATTCACTATCACATAAGTAGGTTGTATTTGGTTATAAAAGAGATGATTGGTTTTGTGGGTTGTCGTGTTCAGGGGCTTGATATATTAAGGGTTTCATACTTGTTTTAACAGCACATTTTGGACTCCCATGGATTGTGTAAACAGCATACTATGAGCATGGTTTGTTTCTTGGATAAGCACATAAGACAAGGATCGGTGATGCATGAGTCATGGGATGATGAGTCTGGTCCGATGAACTAGACATAGGGGAGAATATTACCCTTGGGTCTCAATGGGATCATATGGTTCAAGGGAAAGAACACTATATCTAGGTGGGATCAAAATAGTTCTTGATATCAAGGTTGGGTGGTAGGGTTGGAGTAGTGAGGTTTCTGACCTTGTTATGTTTGATGAATGGTTCAAGAATCATAGTCTGAGTGGGGTGCATACTTATAGCATTAAAATGATTTTGGGTTGTAGGTGGTCATGTGTTGAACCTTGGAACAAGAAAAGTTTCATTATATGGGGGGTTTCATGGGTACTTATAATCAAATCATTATTACTCTCATGTGATGAAGATTCAGTTTTTTTTGGTGTACAAACATAGTTTGGATGCGATGTGGCTCATGAGAGTTTGAGTTGGGCTCCATGATTAGGTGTAGTGGGAGTGTGTACAGTTTTGTTTTGGAAGCATGAAAGTTTTCACTAGTATCCATGATTTTTACCATGTTTTTAGTCATAGAGTAGTCTTGTGTGAGTCTGGATCCAATAATATAGTGGTTATACTATGGGAAGATGTTAATATGGTTTGGATAGAAGTGGAAAACCCCTTGGTTGAGAATGGTGGTCTTAATTTGTATCAAGGTGCAATGAAATTGTTGATCCAATGATTTCTCCTGGTCACATAGTGTCTAGATGGTGAGTGTGTCTATGGATAAGTAACACCCATGTGTGGAAAAAAATAGGAACTGTTGGACTTGGTGCTTAGGGAGTAATGTATAAGAATCAATTTGGTAGGGATCCTACCACAAGCCTCTAAGATTGTGTACCTAACTTTTAAAGAGTTCAAAAAAGTGTTGAGAATGTAATTCTATAAGTCATAGGTTGTTAGTGTAAAACATTGTGAGTAGTGCTCAGGAATGATCATGTTGGGACACATTTGAACATTGCAATTAGTGAAAGACAAAAGTGGGATGTTAATATTGAAGTATACATCTAGTGTAACACAAAAAAAAGACAATTCAGGGGTGGGAATATTCAATTTAATCATTGGAATGAGACCCTCATACGAGAAGGTTTTTTTGTGTGTTGGCTTGGTCATTAGATATTTGTGACAACATTGGATGTCATTTCATGTGTACTTATGATGTAATATGGTTTCCTTGAGGAATTCCAAAGGTAATTTAATGACTCAAATTTTTCAAAATTAATGTCCATTTTGATTTAGTAAATGCTTTATAGTTGTAGAAAAACATGAATTACATTTGTTATTTTAGACTGATATATCCTCTTGGATTTAAAAGTCCATTAATCATGATAATCTTTCAATATATTTCCATTGTATGGTGACCATTAAAATTTTATATGTTATGATTTATGGTAATGTCTAGTTAACACATACATATGAAGTCATGGCCTTGACCTGTAGGATCATTCCCTATAAATCATATCTATTAAAGCTTCCATGGGAGATTTAATCACTGGGATTTGACCTTGTTTAATCCCAAGCTAATATTTAGCAACTAAATTTCGAGTGAAACCATTTATGAGAGGAGTTCACAATTATCGAGATCACGACCCAAACTATGTTAATGAAATAACCCTAAGAAAGCACCACCATCACACACCTTACACTTATATTGTAAGTTTTTCTAATAAGGGTTTATTTATCTAGTCCCAAGTAGTATAAAGTTTTTTATTTCCTTTATGATTAAAAAATTATTATATTCATCCCCTTTTATTATTACTTTATCAACAGTTAAATAATGTGTTTGATAAAAATTATTTTTTGACATGAATAAATCAATATTGTATTTTTGGGAAATATACAGTTTCAATTAAGAAATACCATTTATATCTTCAAGAATATTTTCGATAAATAATGTATTAATAAAATATTTTTATTATAAAATAATTATTTAATGAAGTCCAATGAAATTCTTATAAGGGACAGAAAGCGGTTAATATTGTAAAAATTATTATTTTCATATAAATATGGATTTTGATTTAAAAGTGATGATTATTATATTTAGAAAACTATTTTATAAAATAAATAATGTTTTTAAAATTTTAAAATAGAAATTATATAATGGTATATTTTTCATAATTTTCTAAGAAAGTTGAATTTTTAGGTAATAATTAAATATGGTATAAATATATAGTCTTTATTATGATACAATAATAGACCAAAATAGATGTAATAAATTCCATAAAATGCATCCATGACCAAATATATATTTCCCCTTAAAAATTAGTTATTTTTAAAGTTATTTGATTCATTTTATAAACAATTAATGAATCCTCAAAAACCAATATTATATTTTAATGTTTCAAAATCAAATGTTTTATCATGACTCACTTCACCATAAAAATGGTACTATTTTAGTAATTTTTTTTCTTATCCTACTTAAATATTTAAAAACACTCCTATTTGGTAGAAACCATGGTCAAAAACATTGGGAAGGGTTTATTTTGACTATTTGATAATACATAATCCAAAATATAAGTTTATAAATTTTTAAGGAATTCCTCAGGAGTTTTAAATAAATACTCATCCATCCTATCACTCCTCTATACTAAAACTCCCATTTAAAATGATTTTATACTCCCGATACCTTTCTAAATCCCACCAATGGTGTTTCCAAACTCGTTATAAGCTCCTCACAATATTTTAGAAACACCCTCCAAAGGTAATAGATCCTCTCCTCTTGCTTTGTTTTTCAATTACTTTCATAATACTAAACCTTTTGACTTAAAATTATTCATATTGTAATGTTTTTTTACATATCCCTTTAATATCTTTATGGTTCCAAAGTAATGATAGTTCACCATTCACTCACACTCAATCCACCCTTGAATAGTTATGTGCACCTATTATGCTACCAAAATTACTATGTGATTTTTCAATGTGAAACATTTGGGTAGTGAATAGCCAAACCCACTTTAACTAAAGGGTATTCACCAATAGTTAACTATACTTAATTTATTAGGCACTTGAATTTATATATTCCCCACTCCCTAATAATGGGATTAAAAATTATTAAATTTTTCTATAAGATGTATAATCCCTGTAGAACATGAATTCATATACATGATATGAATGTGATGGGTGGGCCCATAATTATATATCCCTCCAATGAATTGGGTAATATATTTACCTCATGATATACTATATATTTTGCATGGGAGGTTATCTTAAACACACTATGTTATTATTTATTTTCCTTTATCCTTTACTCATTCTTATGATGTCATGTTTTATGTTTTTTTCAAATTCATATGCTTCCTTGATGTTATCATCGTATATCATGATTCTATATTAATTCTTATTAATGACACCTCTTTTATGTCACCTTAATATTCCTCTTCACTAACATGTATTACTTTAATCATGTTATGCATTGATTATTCCATTACTAGGTTTTATAGCTCACCATTTTATTATGTACATCCTTAGGTTATCTTGTGTAGTATTATAAGATTAGTGGAATATAAAGGTGTGTTTTGAAATTTTTAAATAATGTCATTATACTTTTGTTTCATGTTATTATGTTATGTATATAATTAAACGACTACACTAGGCCTCATTATGATTTACAATTGTATCATGTGTGACTTTATGTAATAAATTATGAAATAAAATATATAAAATATATGGATTTTCATAGTTGGTATTAGAGAAAACTCAAGTTATTTTGGGGGATTCAGATTATAAAAACATAGTCAACCCTTATGAATAAAACTAAATATGTGAAAATATCCCTAAATTATGTTAATTTATATATTAAATGGTTTTTGTGAAGAAAAATATCTATCTAGATACAACCAGTGGATACGGCTCTAGAATAGTTTTACCTAAGGTAATAACACCGAAGAGGGTGCATTGGGATTTGAATCGATCATCACTGGGTACCTAGAAAAAAGTTCTTTCTTCATAAATGTTTTGACACTCTCGGAGGATATTCTTTGGTTACATAAAAATATCTATATGAACCATTATGATGGTAAAAAAATTATATAAAATTTTATGTTAGGATATTGGCCATGGATAACATAGATGGAAATATAGAAATTAAATGGTATGAAATGTATTTATTTTAAGAGTTATCCCTTAAATTTTCATAGTTTTACATTTTATGTGTTTAATAGTTAAATTATTATCATCCATAATTCTTCCTTTATTCTAGTTAAATTATGGAAATAGGTTGAACCGAGTAAACAACTTATGTGATAATAAATTCCCAAATGAGATTCACAACCCAATGATAGTAAAAGTTGAGAACATCATGAAAATACTTAATAAATTAACACAAGTTATAAATGTAATATTTAATTAAGTAGAAAACCCATATCCCCATAAAAATATTATGTTGAAAATGAGGCCTTTATGTGACAAATTATTTCAACTTTTAGTGGATATTAAAATCCTATAATCATGGAATAATGCATCATCTCTGTTGAAAAGATATTCCATGTATTTTGAAATTTTGTATAAGAGAGGATAATATTGGTTTATTATCATATGGATGGGTGAAATAATCATTGGGGGATATTTGTGAAAAATACTAAGCCTGAGGGAATTATTGAATCCATAGAGTGAAAATAATACTCATGTTTTTTTCGATAAATATTTTCCTTTCACTCACCAATATATTGTGCAGTGTTAATTCATTAGCCTTGTGAAAAGGGATAATAAGTCAATTAAGGAATATAAGAAAAAAAATTGAATACATTCATAACACACCTATAGCTTTTTCATTGACCCTAAAAGTAAATTTGACTTATTATTTGGTGGGAAAAAGATGATTCTATGTAATGATATGGTGATTTGAGTATTTGAATGCTGTGAGGAATTTTTTTGATGTTACTTAAAATTCAAAATAGAGATTGGTGAATCTCATGGGCATCATGGTTCATGATATAAGAATCATATAATGGATTTTAATTTTTTTAGCTATAAGGATAAATATAATAAGGAAATAAATTTAGATATCTCACATGTCAATAGTGTTGGAATAAGAACCCCAGATATTGAATGAAGGGGAAAAGGAGATGTTTTAGGTGTGGTAAATAAGGGAACTGTAACACCCCAAGATTTTATGAGATATATTATTTTTAATTTCATTGATCTTCTATTATGCACTACACCAAGATTAGATTGTACTATACGCAACACCAGATTAGCTTGCAGTATACGCAACACTATTCTTGGCTTGCATTACACGCAATCGCGACCTACCTCGACAGCGTGTGTAGTACGCAATATCAGGTTTCACTAAACAATGATATATTGTTATAATATTATTATGGACTAGCCTTTATGAATAGTATTAACTACATTTTTAATTTTATAACATTATTATTAAACTTACACATTTTCTAGAATATGGTATGAGAATAAAATAAATTTTTCGTGTAAAAAATGTACTTTTCAAAAATTATAGTTTTCCCACATTTTGATGGAGAACCCACCTTAAATCTTGTTTTTTACATGTCTATAAGTTAAATTTGACAAAATAAAATTTTTCTTTGGAATCATGATATAAATATTTACTTTGGATAAAGTTTTCATATTATTATGATAACTTTCATATTTTAATGAATAGTAAAAGCACGCTATATATTAATTAAGAAAAAACTTTTTTCATCGCAATAATTTATATGGTTAGATTATATTTTTAATTGGTTTTAAAGTGTAATTATAATATATTTTTACCATTTAATCCAATGTTGTTCATTGGAATTAATTTCACTTTGAAATTGGATATAAACAAGTATCAATCTTTTGATAGTTTTTGTTTCTTAAAAACACGCTATTTGTTTTGATAAAAGGAATTAATTATTGCCACTACTATGTTTTGAATTTTGAAAAATAGGCATAATTCTTGAATTCATAATATCAAATAATACATAGGCTGAATTTTTGGTATTTTTCTGAAAAACTTCAATTTTTGATGTATAGTCAAACCACTTAGTGGTAGTTAAAAAACTTACTTTTTCATTTAAATGATACTTTACCACTTCCGTGAATTTAATTTCAAAAATCCGAGAGACACGGTTAATATCAAGGACAAAATTTGGTTCAATGAGATGATAATAATTTTTGGTGAATAGTAGCTTTTACTTTTATTTACCACGGTTAAAAGTAGATAGGGTAATTAAGGGTAAAAATGATATTAATATTACCCAAAAACATGTCCTAATTCTATTGGATAAGTTTAATTCGACCAAAACAAAACCTTAGGAATAAAAGTTGACCATTTAGGACCACTTTTATTAGATTAGGACATTTAATATTATTTTATTTAAAGAATAGTTAAAATAGTTAAAATCAAAGTTTAATAACTAAAACATTTTTTAATATAGGGTTATACATAAGATAAATTCAACTATAAATATTCATTAAAAATAAGAAAAGTTTTGCTACATAATGGTATTTTATTTATAATTTTTAGACCTTAAATATTTTAATTTATTTATGACACAATGATGATGTAGTAATTACCTTATTAATGAAATATTAACATAATTGATGTTATAAATACCCAAATAAATGTAATTTTATACTTTATATGAATTAAAATAATTATATAGGTTATTATGACATGTTAGAATTGATTTAATTAACTTTGTTCGAACTAATAAATCTGTTATGATTTTCACAAAAAACAATTACCAAATAGTGTCAAAATTGACATAAAATAGTTTTTAAAACAAATATTATATTATTAATTGTTATGTTATCCCTAAAAATCTAAGGTTCATCCAAATGACTTATATAAGGTTATATATATTAATAATAAACAACTAGGGTTTATTTTGGCTTGTTATAGTATGTTTATTAACCTTATTTTGTAAGAAAACAAGAAGAAACGGTAAAAGTTAAATTATTTAACTTAAAGTTAAATCTAAATGATAAGGTTAAAATAGAAACCTAAACTTGTTTAAATTCTATTGGATGAGATTATTTTGACCCATACCAACATTATCTTAGAAATAAATCAATTTGGAGCTATTGAAAGCCGAATATGACTTTATAATAAAATAATATTTTAATTTTTCCTAAGGTGCCCCTCTCCGCCCTTATAAAAGGGCTCATCCTCCCTCTCTTCCTAACACGACTTTATGCCTTCAATCTCATACAACCCCTGACAATTTATCTTCTCCACTTCTCTAGAAACATCCTAGAGGTCCTGGTCTTCTTAAAATACCATCTTTAGTTCCCTAAGAGGGGGTTAAGAAGAGGCGCTTCAAAGAAGAGGTAATGTCCGTTACCGATTCTTTCAACTTTATTTATTATTCTAATTATTCTTCATTAGTTGTTTAATTATGAATTAATAACATCAGTATCACTCATATACTGATATTTTATTATAAGTATGAAACAACCCTATTTCACTATCTATCCATCCTACGGAAAACGAAATCACCGCGCGTGCGTACGTACGGAATATCGTCTCCACGCCGTGGTGTAATCTGTTTTCGACCACCTCCTTACTTGGATGGGTATAATGATGTAAATAAATAACTATATATGATTATTGTAAAGTGATATTTATTTTGAAATATTATACATACACTTCAATAAAATTCCACGATCATGGGAATGATATCATCGCCTGTGCGTACGTACGGACTACCTTCTCCACGACGCGATGAGATTCATTCTCCATGTTAACCTTTCATGAATGATTATAAAGTATATATAATAAGTAATCATGAAATATATGACATAATTATGATACTGGATTTATGTATATATATATGTATGTCATCTACTTAATTCCATTCAATTCAATAAGTAAACGAAAACAGCGTTCATGTGTACGTACGGCCTATCGTCTCCATGAACGGGGTATTTCATTCCATTTATCGAACTATCATATATATGTGTATATTCTGAATATATACTACATATAAATCATGTTTTACATTAGGTAATTAATTAAATCAGGATATAAGTAACAATATCAATAAAAACAAGTCCAAACATGTTCGATAAATAAAACAATTTTACCCAAAATGCTGCTTTAACTTGGAACTTACAAAAGAAAGGTTAATATAAAGTCATAATTAAACCATATATGATATCATAACAATGAATATGATTCTTTAATAATTCAATAAAATTATTTAAATCATTATACAGGAGGTTCGGATATGTATGAATCATATCGGACCTAAGGTAAGGGATAATTTTGCAAATCTCATTTTTATCCACGATTTCTTATTCGTAAGTATTTACTGGGGTTATTGTTATCATCCATGTACATGATTTATAAAAGTGTTTTCATTTATGTTTAATGTTTTTTTACACATTTTTACTTTTACCCTATGGTATGGAAGGAATCTTTCTTTTGTTTACCCTACGATGTACTTTTTGACTTTTCCAACAAAAGTACGCGAAGAATGTTTTTTGTAACTTATACAGCATGAACGGATTTTTACGGTTTTATAAAGACTTATTTTCATGAAGCTTCCTCAAAAATATTTCATGAATACTTTCAAAAAAATCACTTTCTTTTAAAATTACATGAAATTTTGTGAAAATAAAATGATTTTGAAGAATAAAGGTTATTTTCCTCAAGAATTCATTTCAAGTGTTTTATCAAAACTATTTTCCATCTAAAATGACATTATTTAATATGTTTATGTATAAAGTATAATGACTCCATTATTTACATGGTTTGATTCTTATTATGATGAAATGATATCCATTTTTATATATATATTATGTTATGATGGAATGATGTTTAAGAATCCCATTCTATTACATGAGTCATGTTGTGATGTATGATTTATGATTTTGTGGCACACAAAAGAATGATTTCATTATGAGATGGGTGGGACCTATATCTCCCTCCAATGCAATGGGTAAAGATTTATATCCCATGAGATAGACATGGCTGGAACGGTAAGTTAATCCGGTTCAGTGTTAAGGGACTGAAACGAGGAGTGAACTCGATTCAGAAAGGGACTTTGTCCACTAAGATGGTCTTGGTAGCAATGCATTGGCTACTATGGAAATAATATAATGTGCTTAATGTTTTTCCACAATTACAAGTTTTATTTCCAAGCTATTTATCATGATTTATGATCCATTATGATCTATGCCTTACGTACTTCCATGTTTTATGTCATTGCTCAATATTTCGATGTTTAAACATTATGTTCATGTTTTTATGTTCAAATGTATATGGTTTGTTTTATTTTATACATGATTACCCTTACTGAGCATTTGAGCTCACCCTTTTTATGTTTTCTTTTCCCCGGGAAATAAAGAAATGTTATAGGTAAGAAAAAAAAGGGGAAGATCTTTATGGGAGATGTTGAAGATCATTCACCACGATTAGAATCTTATGTTCCAAGTTTCCAAAGACACTAAACTATTACGGTCCTTGTGTGTCCGTTTTTTTTATGTACTAAGTATTCCACAAATGTAAGGTAATTTCCATGTACTTCAAGCTTTGGGTCTCTACAATTGGTATCAGAGGAAAGGTTTAGTTAACCTTTGGAAACTAGGATGCGAAAACTTTAGTGAAATCCTTAGAGATATTTCTAAGGTATGTCTAGGGATATCACTAAGGTTAAGGATACATATAGGTTATAGTCCTATAATTATGCTAACGATCTTAGAATTAAACCTAAGATGTTAGATATTGAAGGTACTCCCCTTTTATTATGTTGTTTTCCCTAGCATGGTATTTTCCTCGCACACTATTTTTTTTGGGTTTTAGATGATGGCTGGAACCCGAAGGAACCGTGTTGATCAATGTAATGGAAAATGAAATGATTGTCCTCCTGACCAAACCAATTTCATAGGAGATCGAGGGCACAATCTTATTTCTATACTTACAAAATCTATGAATCATTTTGGACTTCAAAATGAGAAGAGAAAGGAGCAACATTCTTTTGAATCCTTCATGAGGCAGCGTCCACCTTCATTCAACGGGTCTTCTGATCCCTTAGTGGCTGAACAATGGATCAGTACCACTGAAAAGATATTTTTAGTTCTACAATGTTCTGAGCATGATAAAGTCATCTTAGCAGTATATCATTTGGTAGGTGATGTTGATCAATGGTGGAATCTTATCAAGAATACGAGGCAAAGAGATGAAATTGAGTCTATGGAATGGTACGAGTTCAAGAACATTTTTTAGTAAGTACTTCTCTCATATTCTTCGAACAAAGATGGAAAAGTAGTTTCTTGAGCTTAAGTAGAAGGATGATGATTCTGTTGGTATATACGAAGTGAATTTTACAAGACGTGCAAGGTATGCATCTAGCTTTATCATCCAACCTGAAAGTAATGTTGATCGATTTTTCAGCGGCTTAAAAACAAGTCTTTGAAGGGAATTAGCTATAAGAGACTTAATTAGCTATGAAGAAATTGTGCTTTGTGCTATCAAGGTAGAACTTCAAGTTGGTGTAACATATCAATGTCATGGTTTTGACAAGAAACAAAAGATGGAGTTCAAGGAGAAATCTCAGAACAATGGTGAAAAGAAGATGAATGTTTTTTTATGCTCAAAGTGTGGAAAGAATCATGGTGGATATTTCCTAAAAGGTACTAGAAAATGTTTTAAGTGTGGAAAATATGTTCATCGAGCAGTTGATTGTCGATGTAATGGGAAAAAGGTTGCTAATGACGTGAATAGAGAAAAGACTACAGATAACTCTCCACCAACACTTCAATGCTTCAAGTGCAAGGAAATAGGGAATTATGCTAATAAATGCCCTAATCCACGGGTTAATAATGATCAACATGAGCAACCTCTTAAGGCAAAGGATAAAGGGAAGTCTCATGCGATCACTATTTGTGATGTTGAGTATGAAAATTATGTTGTGTAATGATTAAGTGTTTATGTAATGGTATTTTAAAATAGTATCATGGAATCGCATTTATGGTATTGCGGAATTTTGGAATATCTATGTACTGGTTTTCAATAATTATATTGTACTGGTAACCATGAAAAAGTGATTGAAATATTTTTGGAAAGAAGATGAAATGCACATAGTGAAGGGATAAGGAGAAAATAATATGATAGTAATAATGAGCTCATGACTAAAATAAGGACAAAGTGATATCATGGTTTGAGTATATAGAAATTTTGGGATTTTGGTATGTGGAAAGAGTTAACTTCTGACAGCATTCATGTATTCACTAAGGTTGAATGGGTATTAATTTTTTTCAAGAGAATACAAGATTAAGGTATTCGCATGTTTGGAATGTGATCAACAGGATATATCTTTTTATATATGAGGGATAAATGATGGTATTCACATTCTTATTATATGACCTTTTTTTGTAATCATTCTCTTTATAATATGAGTTTGGAAAGAAGTATTTTAGATAAACCTAAATATTGGAATAGATTAAGTTATATGTCAGATAGTATTTTTTAAGGATAGAACTTTTTGTTATGTTATAATAGTATAATTTTAGAAAAAGGACAACCCGTAGGACGGGCGACAACCCGTCATGTCGGACAAGGCTATGGGAATCAAACCCACAACCGAAGTGAGACTGGCCTCATCGCATTCCACTAGCCTACATGAAGTCCTTGGTTAGTAGAGACTAGTTTTATTTTATTAAGCGGTATGATATATGATGTATAAGTTCATTTTTGGAATCGTTTACGACTAACCTCACCATAGATGGACTTATGTATATTTGATAACTTTTTCTAACCTATTGTTTGAAATAGATGGAATGACCCATAATTCTATCACATGATCTGTTAACACTTCAAAAATAACAAATTCAACTTAATTTCTTTAATAGATGAAGTTGAAATTGTTCAAAGCACGAACAATAGTGAGATTGTACCAAAATCAAGCAAGTATTTCTTCTAATTCAAATTTTTACACTTTAGGGAAATGATATTAAAATCCAAAAATGTTGTCCTAGTGCTCTTATATCTGAGGAATCAGATGGTACCTTACATCATCACAAATTTATGGATTTGTGATTGATGGATTTTTCATAGCCATGTTCTCTACCACTCTCCATCAGAACTTGATGGTAGATTTTTCTTCCATATCCATATTTTCACCTATGTTCTCTTATATGGAAACCCAATGATGAGTTACTTTGGGTAATCATTATATTTCATACTTTATTTTTTAAAATTAATTTTTATTATTCCTTTTTATTATGTGGGTTTCTATGAATAGTAAACGATTGATAACCCCGAAAAATTTTGAGGACGAAATTCATTTTAAGGTGGGTAGAATGCAACACCCCAAGATTTTATGAGATATATTATTTTTAATTTCTTTTATCTTCTATTATACACTACACCAAGATTAGATTATACTATATGAAATGTCACATTAGCTTGCAGAATACGCAACACTATTCTTGGCTTGCATTACACGCAATCGCGACCTACCTCGATAGCGTGTGAAGTACGCAATACCGGGTTTAACTAAACAACGATATATTGTTATAATATTATTATGGACCAGCCGTTATAAATAGTATTAACTAAATTTTGAATTTTATAACATTATTATTCATCTTACACATTTTCTAGAATATGGTACGAGAACAAAATAAATTTTTCGTGTAAAATATGTATTTTTCAAAAATTGCAGTTTTCCCGCCTTTTGATGGCGCACCAACCTTAAATCTTGTTTTTGACATGTATATAAGTTCAATTTGACAAAATAAAATTCTTCTTTGGAATCAGGATATAAAAATTTACTTTGGATAAATTTTTCATATTATTCTGATAACTTTGATATTTTAATGAATAGTAAAAACACGCTATATTTTAATTAAAAATAACTTTTTTCATCACAATAATTTATATGGTTAGATTATCTTTTTAATTTGTTTTAAAGTGTAATTATAATATATTTTTACCATTTAATCCAATGTTGTTCATTGAAATTAATTTCACTTTGAAATTGGATATAAACAAGTTTCAATCTTTTGATAGTTTTTGTTTCTTAAAAACACGCTATTTGTTTTGATAACGGGAATTAATTAATGCCACTTCTATGTTTTGAATTTGGAAAAATATAAATCAATTTTGAATTCGGAATATCAAATAATACTTAGGCTAAAGTTTTGGTATTTTTCTGAAAAACTTCAATTTTTGATGAATAGTGAAACCACTTAGTGGTAGTTAAAAACTAACTTTTTCATTTAAATGAAATTTTACCTCTTCTGTGAATTGAATTTCGAAAATCTGAGAGACACAGTTAATATCAAGGACTAAAATGTGGTTCAATGAGAAGGAAATAATTTTTGTTGAATAGTAACGTTTACTTTTATTTACCACGGTTAAAAGTAAATTGGGCAATTAAGGGTAAAAATGATATTAATATTACCCCAACACATGTTATAATTCTATTGGATAAGTTTACTTCGACCAGAAACAACCTTAGGAATAAAATTTGACCATTTAGGCCCACTTGGATTAGATTAGGACATTTAATATTATCTTATTTAAATAATAGTTAAAATAGTTAAAATCAAAGGTTAATAACTAAAACATTTTTAATATAGGGTTATACATAAGATAAATTAAACTATAAATATTAATTAGAAAGATAAAAATATTTCATACATAATTGTATTTTATTTATAATTGTTATACCTTAAATAATTTAATTTATTTATGACACAATGATGATGCAATAATTACCTAATTAATAAAATATTAACATAATGGAGGTTATAAATACCCAAATAAATGTAATTTGAGACATTTTATGAATTCCACTAATTTTATAGGTTAATATGACATGTTTTTATTGACTTATTTAACTTTTTTAGAAATAATCATTCTGTTATGATTTTCATAAAAATCAATTACCAAATAGTGTCAAAATTGACATAAAATAGTTTTTAAAACAAATATTATATTATTAATTATTATTTTATTCCTAAAAATCTAATTTTTAGCCAAACTACTTATATAAGGTTATATATATTAATAATAAACAACTTGGGGTTCGTTTGTCTTGTTATAATAAGTTTATTAACCTTATAGTGTAAGAAAACAAGAAGACACGGTAAAAGTAAAATTATTTAACCTAAAGTTAAATCTAAATGATAAGGTTAAAATAGAAACCTAAACTCGTCTAAATTCTATTGGATTAGAGGATTTCGACCCATCCCTACCTTATCTTCGAAATAAATCAATTTTGAGCTATTAAAAATTGAATATGACTTTATAATAAAATAATATTTTAAGTTTTCCTAAGGTAACCCTCTCCTCCCTTATAAAATGGCACCTCATCGTTCTCTTCCTCACACCACTTTGAGCCTTCATGCTCAGCCACCCCTGCCAATGTATCCTCTCCACTTCCCTAGAAACATCCTAGAGGTCTTTTGCTTCTTCAAATACCATCTTTAGTGCACTAAGAGGTGGTTAAGAAGAAGCGCTTCAAAGAAGAGGTAATGTCTGTTACCGATTCTTTCAACATTATTTCTACTTCTACTTCTTCTTATTTAGTTGTTTCATAATTAATTAATAACATCAGTATCAATAATATACTGATATGTTATTATAATTATTAAACAACCCTATTTCACCATATATCCATCTTACGGAAAATGAAATCACTGCGCGTGCGTACGTACGGAATACCGTCTCCACGCCATGGTGTAATCTGTTTTCGACCACCACCTTACTTGGATGGGTATAATGGTGTAAATAAATAACTATATATGATTATTGTAAAGTGATATTGATTCTGAAATATTATACATACACTTCAATACAATTCCATGATCATGGAAATGATATCATCACTCGTGCGTACATACAGACTACCATCTCCACGACGCGATGAGATTCATTCTCCATGTTAACCATTCATGAATGATTATAAAGTATATATAATAAGTAATACTGAAATATATGACATAATAATGATACTGGATTTATGTATATATATATGTATGCAATCTTCTTTAATTGAATTCAATTCAATAAGGAAATGAAAATAGTGTTCATGCGTACGTATGGTCTACCGTCTCCATGAATGGTGTATTTCATTCCATTTATCGATCTATCATATATATATGTATATGCTGAATATATACTACATATAAATCATGTTTTACATTCTTCAATTAAGTAAATCAGGATATAAGTAATAATATCAAGAACAACAAATCCAAACATGTACGATAAATAAAACAATTTTACCCAAAACGCTGCTTTAACATGGAACTTACAAAAGAACGGGTAATATAAAGTCATAAGTAAACCATATATGATATCATAACAATGAATATGATTCTATAATAAGTCAATGACATTATTTAAATCATTATACAGGAGGTTTGGATACGTACGAAGCATATCGGACCTAAGGTAAGGGATAATTTCGAAAATCTCATTTTTATCCGAGATTTCTTATTCGTAAGTATTTACTGGGGTTATTGTTATCATCCATGTCCATGTTTTATAAAAGTGTTTTCATGTATGTTTAATGTTTTTTTACCCATTTTTAATATTACCCCATGGTATGGAAGGAATATTTCTTTTGTTTACCCTATGAGGTACTTTTTGACTTTTTCAACAAAAGTACGAGAAGAATGTTTTTTTTAACATATACGGCATGAATGGATTTTTACGGTTTTATAAATCCTTATTTTAATGAATCTTCCTCCAAAATATTTTATGGATACTTTCAACAAAATCCTTTTCTTTTAAAATTGCATTACATTTTGTGAAAATAAAATGATTTTGAAGAAGAAATAATATTTTCCTCAAGAATTCATTTCAAGTGTTTTATCAAAACTATTTTTCATGTAAAATGACATTATTTAATATGTTTATGCTTAAAGTATAATGACTCCATTATTTACATGGTTTGATTCTTCTTATGATGAAATGATATCCATTTTTTTATATAGATTATGTTATGATGGCATGATGTTTACGAATCTCATTCTATTACATGAGTTATGCTATGATGTATGATTTATGATTTTGTGGCACAGAAAAGAATGATTTCATTATGAGATGGGTGGAACCTATATCTCCCTCTAATGCATTGGGTAAAGATTTATATCTCATGATATAGACATGTCTGGAATGGTAAGTTAATCCAGTTCAGTGTTATAGGACTGAAATGAGGAGTGAACTCGATTCAGAAAGGGACTTTGTCCACAAAGATGGTCTTGGAAGCAATGCCTTGGATACTATGGAAATAATATAATGTGCTTAATGTTTTTCCACAGTTACAAGTTTTATTTCCAAGATATTTTATCATGATTGATGTTCCATTATGATTTATTCCTTACATACTACCATGTTTTATGGCATTGCTCAAGATTTCGATGTTTAAACATTATGTGCATGTTTTTATGTTCAAATGTATATGGTTTGTTTTATTTTATCCATGCTTACCCTTACTGAGCATTTTAGCTCACCCTTTTTATTTTTTCTTTTCCCCGGGAAATAAATAAAGGTTTTAGGTAAGAAAAAAGGGGGAAGATCTTTATGGAAGATGTTGAAGATCTTTCACCATGATTAGAAGATTATGTTCCAAGTTTCCAAAGACACTAAACTATTACGGTCCTTGTGTGTCTGTTTTTGTTATGTACTAAGTATTCTGCAAAATTAATGTAATTTCCATGTACGTCAAGCTTTGGGTCTCTAAAGGAACCTAGGTAGATAATTCTAATGGGAAAAACCAAACCATGTGAGGGAATAATTGGACGCTCAATTCAACCCAAAAAGTAATGTATAATGCTTAAACTGCAAGGAATAAAGACACTATGTTATACAATGTCCTTATACAAGGGTTATCAATAATAACAGATTCTAACAAACTCTAAGGCCTAGAAGGGAAAGATGAAATTATTCCATCAACACTATTGAGGTGGATCCTGAAAATGATGTATTGAATAGTAATATGGTTATTAATTCAATAATAGAGAACATAATACTTGATTCTAGTTCTATGTGTTCTTATATATCATGTAAGTTTAGTAGAAATATTCAAACACCACCTCAAAACAAATAAGTTGAGCTATATTTGGAAAGTTAAATGGGTAAATTAGTGCATCTCAAGAATATATTTTTTCCCTTATCAATATTTCAGGGATAAACATCCCAAAAAACTTTGTGATACAACTTTTTGTGTAATTTAATAAAATTATGGGTCTGAATCAGGTTTAATTATATAGAGCTAACATAAATTGTTGAAATAACAAAATCAACCTATGTATCCTGAAACACCCTCCAATTCTATACATGTGTGGGGATGAGGAGGAATCTCCTTTTGATAATCATCTCAATCATGTATATTATTAACTTATGAGAAATAACATCTAGCTCAAATGATTGATTCTAAAGAAAACATAATCCTAATTGACATTACCATTGAAAATGAATATTCTGATGTGTAACCTAAATAATTACTTGGTTTTCAACCAATATATGAGGTTAATTTTTCAATTGAAGTTATACCTGGATTTTTTCTTAATATTCATGTCTCCATAGACAATGTCTTCCTTTTAACATGAAAATTTTATGTAATAACTGTAGGATAATCTAGATAGAGGTATTATACATCCAAGGGATTATCCATGGGGTGTTCAAGTCCTATTATTCAAGAAGAAGTATGGATCAATGTTCCTCTTAATTTATTATCATGATATTAACAAGATCATGATAAAGAAAATGAATCATATTACACCAATTTATGAATTTTTCTATTAGATACATAGAGACCAATACTACTCTGAGGTGGATCTACGGTCGAGATGTTATCAACTAAATGTGAATAAGGAAAAAATCCCCAATACTGATTTTCATACATTGTACATGCACTAATAGTTCATAGTGATTCCATTTAGACTCACTAATTCTCTAGTTATCTTGATGTACATAATGAATAGAGTCATTAGATATTTCCTCTACAAATTTGTGGTAGTACTTATATAAAATAAGATTATCTACTCCAAAATCAAAACAGAACATTGTGATCATTTGAATGATTTACTAAAGACCTTGAAAAGGGAAGAATTTTATGTGATGAAAAGGTAAATATGAGTTTTAGAAAGAGAAAGTAACATTCCTAAGGAATGTTATCAATAAAAAATAGATATTCATGGATCCTTTGAAAATATAGGTCATTAAAGGATGTCCTAGACCAACATTTTTTATGGATATCTATAGTTTCCTTGGATTATTTGGTTACTATCATTTATTTTTTCGAAAATTAACATGATTTTCAAACCCACTATATAAGATAAGTTGAGAGAGGTTGAATTGTTTCCGGAATTTGAATGTAAAGATTGTTTTGAAGTGTTAAATAAGAGTATAATCACTGCATCTATGCTCAAATTAACTACCCCTGGGAAAATATTTTTTATCTAAAGTGATTCATCCAAAAAGGTATTTGGTTTTGTACTTATTCATGGAATATACTCCCTCAAATTAATGATACATTAGAAGAACAACCCAACCCATGATCTAAAATTAGTATTAGTGCTATTACCATTAATTATTTAGTGGAATTAACACTATAAAGAGAATTGTGACATATATATGAATCATAAAAGCCTCAAGTATGTATTCACACAAAAGAAACTCAATATAAACTGGCGATGGAAGTTAGAATAGATCAGGGATTATGATTTTTTAATCTATTACTACCCTAGGAAGGTGAATAATGTGATTTATTCTATGAGTATAATGGATCTCGCTACCCTATCGATGATGAGGATTGAAATGGATCAAATAATATTATTTATCTAATTGATGGAAATGAGAATCATATAAGGGACTTCATCCTACCTTTCTCAAATAATTTCGCAACCATCCATTCAATAGAGGATCAAGGATGCCTAAAATGATTATTTGGAGCTATACAAAATGTATTGAATATTACAGGGTTAAAAAATTTTATAAATTGAGTTATAAGGTTTGGAATCTGGATATGTGTCCCATAAAAAATATTTGAAGAAGGAAATTCTTGATTATGTGCATAGTGTGTCCTTATGTATTCATCTAGGAAGTTGTAAGATGAATAGAGATATGATGAAAAACTTCTAGTCAGATAACATAAATAGGTAAATAGTAGAATTTTTATCTTAATGCTTGGTATAAAAATTCTTTAATGTTAAATGATATAATTCTTAGGGAACAATGAAACCATTTCCAATACTAGTATGGAATAACCAGGGATTTCATCCTAAGACTCCACTGGACATATAAATGTAATAACACCATATAGATTATAGTCTATCACCTTAAGATTTCATCACATTTCATTTTTTTCAAGGAATATTTCTTTATTGACCAACTCAACCAGATATTCAAAATGAATGTGGTAAGGATTCATGGAGTTAAACACTCTAATTTATTTGATCTTGGAATAAGGTTTACCCTATGGTTCTAGAGAATAATTGGGAGAGAACTAGATATAGATATCATATTTAGTACTATTTGTCACCCCCAGATGGATGTCCATTCAAAGAGATAAATTCCAAATCTAGAGGATATGCTAGGATCTTTTTAAATGGATTTTAGAGTATTCTATAAAAAAAAATTTCCTTAGTGGATTTCACCTACAATAACAATTTATATTCTATTCTTCAAATGGAACCCTATGAGGCTGCATATAGGAAGAGATTTTAGACTCTAATATTTTATGATAAAGTTATATATCATAATATTATGGGGCTAAATCTAATCTAATAGATAGAAAAAAAGGTTCAGACCATTCAACATCATATTAAATCCTTTAAATGTCAATATAAAATATATGTCGACGATCATTGGTGAGACTTAGAGTTTAAGTTCAAATACAAGGTGTTCATTTTTATATATATTTAGAAAAAAGTAATTATTTTTTTGAAGAATAAAAATATCCTTCCAAGATGCATTGTTCCCCTTAATATTCATGATTATTGGAGTTCTTTCCGGACCACTATCACACCTACCTATATTTTTCCAAGTACATGATGTGTTCTATATATACCTCTTGAGAAATTGAATACCAGACCCATAAAATGTAATAAATCCAAAGGTGGTACCCTTGGAGAATGATATTTCATATGAGTAGAAATCATTTAAGATATTAAATTATGGAGGAAAATTTTTGTGAAATAAGACAACGCACATTATCAGCGTGTCCTAATGGAACCAAAATTTGGGGATGAAACATGGGAACCATAAGAGGTGACAAAACATAAGTACCAATGTCCCTTCTAGTGTAAAAATTGAATCTTATAAGGTAAAATTTTTGAAGGTTTGATGAATGTATCAAACCAGCCATCTATAAATTAAATTCCCTTTTGATTGACTAAATACATTATAATTATAGAAAAAACATGCAGTACTTTGGTTATTTTGGGCTGATAAAGTGTATTTGATTTAAAAGATAATTATTCATCATAATCATTCATAATATATCCATTATAAAATGACTATTAAGATTAATATATATTAAGGGTTAAGATAAAGTACAATTGACACAGATGGAAGAAGTTATGGCCTTAACTAGTAGAATCATAGCCTATAAAGCCCATCTATTTGAGATTTCAAGGTCTATGGAATCACTGGGATTTTCCATTAATTGATCCCAAGATGGTATTCAATAAATAAATCTCAAGAAAAATCATTTATGAAATAATTCAAAGATTATCCATATCACATCCCAAACCATGTTCATCAAACCATCCAATAATGAACCAAAATTGCAAACTTTACCATTAGGGTGTACACTTGTGTAATAAAGGGGTTATTTAGCAAGATCCTAGAAGTAAAATGTTTTTTCATAATTAAAAATTTAATATATTAATAACCAATTATTATTACTATGTTAATGATTATATAATGTGGTTGAAAAAAATAAATTTTGACATTAATAAATAAAATATATATTTTATGGAAATATATAGTTTCAACGAAGACACAAATTAGATAAATTAAATAATTTTAAAAAAAATATCTTAATAAATATTATTATTAGATAATTATAATTCAATTAAGGCTAATGTAATTTCTCTAAGTTTCGGAAAGTAGATAATTTTTTAAAAACAAGTATTTTCTAGAAAATAGTAGTTTTTATTTAAAAGTGAAAATTATCAAATTTAGAAAGAAAAATAATAATAAAATAAATACTATTTTTAAAATAATCATCTATAAATTATCAAATGGTTAATTTTTCATAATTTTTAGAGACCATGGAATTTTTGGTTAAAAATAAATACAATATAAATATATGGTCGACATTACAGCATCATAATGACCCAAACGTTATGTAATAAATTCCATAAAAATAATCCAAAAAATATATATATTTATCCTTTTAAATAATTTTATTTTTTATATTGTTTGTTAATATTATAAACTCTTAATTAATCCTCCAAAACAAATATTATATTTTATGGGTTTAAAATCAATTCTTAAACAACATGACTCATATCCAAATCACTAGTGGAATTATATTAATGAGTTTGGTTCATAGTCTAATAAAATATTTAAAACCGCTATTATTAGTAAAAATCCATAGGGAATACCATTTTATGTTTTTTGTTTTGATTATTTTATTATATAGAGTCTAAAACCTATGTTTAGAAGTTAATAAAGAATACCCATCTTTTTTCTATAAATACCCACCCATCCTCCAAATCCTCTCATTAAAAAGCAATTGTGTTTGAATTTAATCAAGTTATCCCTATCTAATGCACTTCCAAGGTTTTTGTATGATCTTGAGAAACTCATCCCAAGATTTTAGAATCAATCTCTAAAGTTAAAGATCTTCTCCTCCTCATTTTTATTTCAAGTTCCTTCTTTGTACTATGCCTTTTGATTTCATATTTTTTATGTTTTAATGTGTTTTAATAAATTCATTTACTATCATTATGATTAAAAATTAGTTTGATGAAACATTTTATTATAATTAAACCCTTTTTTAATCATTATTTTCACTCGTTATGTTGTTGAAATTACCTTGTGGTTGTTTCATGAAAAAAATGTGTGTATTGAATACCCATCCCCATTTCCACTCGACGATATTCACCTAGATTTTTCTCTCATTAATTAGTTTTATAAATCCATTTATATGACCCACACTCTTTAATACTAAGATTTGAATTTATGAAAGGAATCATCATGGCCTTATTGTTTATGATATATGTGGCCCAAAAAATCATGTACATGATATGGATATGGTGGGAGGGGGAAGAATTATATAGATATCAAATGCATTGGGGGATTTTTTTTACCTAATGAGATGATATTTATTGTGAATGGTATTTTATCCTAAGTACACTATGTTAGTATGTCTTGGAAAAAACTCTTCACTTTTCCTTTTGATGTCATGTGTTTTGTTGTTTTCACATTCATATATTACCGTGATATTGCATCAAATATCTTGCATTGATATTTATGATTATTATTTTCACCCCTTTTATGTATCCTTGATATGCCTCTTGACTAACATGTGTTACATTCATCATGTTATGATTTTATTATTCTCTTATTGGGATTTATAGCTCCCCCTTTTTCTTATTTGAATACCCATATTATCTCATGAAGTATTAGAATATCAGTGGAATATAAGGTAATTTTTTGAAATTTTTAAATATTTTCTTTGTACCTGTGTTTCATGCTATTATGTTATGTATCTAATTACCTAAATAATCCAGGCCTAAATATTTTTATTTTATTGTATCCGGTGTGACTATATGTTATAAATCATGAAATTAAGTGGATAAATATATGGTTTGTCCAAGGTAAGTTCTTAAGTATTGATTATGGGATTCTGAGTAGTAGTTTTGAGCATGAAACATAATTACTTGATTCAATCATGTTTGGTATGGTTTCACATTGGATATCAGGTTGGATTGTGGTAGATGGTGTGTGTGGTCTCTATTTTTACTATGGATTCTCACCAAAAAATCATGTTTATACCTTGATGTGGTCTTGGGATGACTACAGTATATTTATGAACATAAGGGAATCGTAGTTAGGAGTCTTAATGGTGTGATAGTAGTATAAGATAAGAATATTTATAGATTATTTGTCTAAACTATTTCAATAAACTATTTTGTGTGTGTTTAAATTAAGTGGGATTAGGACATCATCAAGTATATCTATGGAAATACAATGAAATTTATATGGGAGTTGTTTGTGTCTCTTCCAGGAAGATTTGGAAAGTTTCAGTTGTACATCAGTGGTAGAGGAATTTTATTTTCACCTTTAGAGATGGAAGTGAGGGTTGGTTCATGAGTTGACCAGAACTATTTCACATGTTGGGGTATGGTGTGTTTGAAACCATTCTGGTTGATTTGGTGGACTACTGGTGATAGGATTTAGTTGGAAAACTCTAGCGGCAAGAGGCTTCAGAGTTTTGGAATCAACCTCCTGAGCTAAGTCCTATTGTGGGGGAACATATTCTATGAAATTCAATAGGATTATCAAGAGGGAGTTTCTTTTAATAGATAGAAACTATGTAAACATATTAGTGATTGATGATAATAAATGCATTGGATCATGGTCAGTAAACTATTTGACATTTTTTTGGAGTTGTGTTTTGAATGACCTTTGGTAATTATAGAGTGGAACTCAACTATTTGGAATCATATTGATGTCTGAAATAGGTCAGGTGACATGGCTGTATGGCCACATGGAATTAATGGGGATGAAAAGTGTTATGAGGGGGAGTTTTCAAGGATTGGGTGTGTAGGTGAGCCTTGAGGTTTGAGGAAATATTGTTTTTTTAATTAGTTGATGGGATATATTTTAAATTGGGCCTCATAGAGGAATTACAAGATTTAAATGTCTTAAATATATTTTATTGGACATGTTATAATTCTTTCAAGATAGCTTGGGTTTTGGGGTGATTCTTGGGAGCATTGGGGTTTGAATCAATAGTTTGGGGGGAACATGGGGCGTATGGTTAACACACAATTAGTGTTAACTGTGCACCCCAACCATTATTGTTGTTTTTATAGGAACACTATTTTCTCAAGATATAACAAGGGATTCATAAAATCATTAAATCTCTTTAATAAACTAATGTGTCATTACACATGTTTTGGGTGAATTTTTCAAATCAAGTTCACTATTAATGTGAAATAGGGTTCTCAAAATAGTGATATCAACACAGTTAGAGCATGGTTTGGAAAAACATTTTCTCAAACCATACAGCACTTGAAAATATAAAATAATATATCTTTACCCCCTAGCCATTTTATGTGAATAACATGATTTTTTCCTCCTATTTTCAATCCGCATCTCTATGGAGCTTACACCTCCTTATATTTATCCCATAGATCAATCCCCTTTGAGTCATAACAATTTTCATGACCATCTGAGGTGCTATATATCATATGGTAAGGATACAACTCCTATCACTAATTTTCTTTATATATTTCATTATCAAGTAGTGTTATTCCCTATTTTTCTAACATTACCTATTTTCTGGTTATTATTTTGGTTTCACATTTTCTTCTAATTCTAGATGAACTAGAGGTCGATATTGGATTAGTAGGATTTGTTAATCATGAGTTATGTGGTATCTTAGATTTATCCTAAAGTATTTATTTATTTTCAAGTCTATTCATAGGTAATTCAAGATGGATATCTTGCAACATGACCATATATAAATTAATTGTTTTAAAATTATATTTTATTCTATTAAATTCCCCACTTGATATGGATTAAACCTTATAAAGATAAATCCTTAGAGAGAAACATTAGAATTTATTTTACCATGGTTTTTCATAGGTAAATGGAATTTTTTCTTATGGATAAGTAAAATGGAATATTTTAAAGAGACACTAACATCCAAAATAGTTAAATAAAAATTTTCAATTTATTTGGTGGTTGTTAAATGGAATTTCACAACCAACGAATATGTAATTGAAATGGAACGTGGAATAGAAAAATGAAATGATAATTTAAATTAACCCTTTTATGAAATGTTTCTTGGGTTTTAAATTTTTTTTATTTGATATTGAGTTTTTTGATTTTATTGGCTAATAAAATTTTAAAAGGTGATTCTGGATTAGGATGGCTTGCATAAAATCTAAAAATGAATGAATAGATATTCATGAGTTAAAGTGATAGCTTATAAATTGGATTTATGATTTATGTTATGTGATACAAATTATACACTTCAATTATGAAATTCATTGATTGGTAATTTTGGGATGAGTGCATGTATTCTATTTGATGGATGATATTTGAGAATATTGGTATGAGCACATGGATTCCATGTGAATTCTTGGATGTTCACCTTGGATTATGTATGGTATATGATTACGAATGTCTGAATATGGTCCAGGTATTTTACATGATACTAGGTTCTTGGAACTATTATAATGGACAGATGGAATTTACATGATACTTGAAATTTGAGGAATGGCAGAATTGGTGTCAGATTATAGGTGAATTCCATGATGAGCATTTGTATTACATGTGATTCTTTAGAATACTAGGGAATACTAGGAAGGGAATTTTTATTATATGCGGTTACTTATGGATGTGAAATCGTCATGACATGATTAAATATAACCATATACTTTCCATATTATATAAGGCCGGACTTGGGAATCACTATGGAGTCTGGTTCATCGAATTTTTTTTTTATTTACTTATTTTATATTACCTGGTCAATTTAATGATTTTATAAAATTTGTTTTAGAATTGTTAAAAAAATTAATTTGAACACTCTATCAAAAAATATCATATCTGATAGGTTATTTTATATAAATAATTGGTGTTGTCCTACTAATTTCCTCTCATACCTTGATTTTTTAAAAGGTAAAACTATGTTCTCTAGCATATGTGACATGCAACACTAAACCCAAACGAACATTGATTTTTTTTAAATATTACCATTATATCCAAGCTATTAAATTGGATGGAATGAATAAGAATAACTAATTTATGAAATAAATATAAATATTATACTCAATATAAATGTATTGATAAATTCTTGGTAAATAATTACTCATTTTTTAATAATGCTATTTTATTCTTTAAGAAATAGATTTTCTTCCAAAATTATTTTAATTTCTTTTTTTGGGAAAATATTATAATTAATATATATATATATATGAGAATTTATTATATAAAATAAAATCTTTTTTTTAATTATATCAAAATTAACATAGGGTAGAATTTTTGTATTTCTTGAGAAATATTGATTTTCAGTGAATAATGGAAAATATCGATTTTTTAAACTATAATTTATTTTTAATAAATTGTGTAATTTTAAAAATCCTCATTACTATTTTAATATGATTTAAAATTAAAATAAGTATTAATTAATTATTTTTAACCTAATTAATTACATTTAAGACATCTTTATACTATATTTAAGAATAAGTTTATTCATTGTCTTAAAAACAAATTTTTTTTCTGAAAACTGTTTTAATGTGAATAATGATTATCCATTCTAATTAAGTAAATAAAACCCTAATTAGGAATGACTTAAATGATATTTACATATTATAGATCTATTTTTTAAATTGATATTTATTTAATGATCATTTTAACTCAAATAATTGATACAAGATCATATTTTCCTTGAAAAAATAATTTTTCAGAAAACCACTTATCATCATGCTTGTGGGTTTTATTTTAAACTAAATTATGACAGTTATGTGAATTTAATTTGATACTATATATTAAATATGAAATATTATCATAATTTATATTTTATAATATGTTCAACTTAATTTTAAGTCATAATGAATTGTAAAAAAATAAAAAATAAAATTTTAGTGGTAAAAAAAATAAAATGGTAAAAGTGAGTGACCTTAGAGGTAAAGAGGATAAAATTTTTAAAAATATATATTTTTTAGTGTTAGATGTCTGGATAGGCCTTATAACTCCAAAAATTTATTATTTTTAAATTTTTGAGGAACTTGGATTTTAGGTGACTTCCCATTATTGAATATTTTTTGGTATTTACAAGAATGACAGTCCTCCCTTATAAAATGTACACCCTCCTATCACCTCTCGACATTTAAAAATCCTTTGTTTCAACCCATAACTACCCAAATCCATTAATTAATTCTCATACCACATTATCGAGTTGTTTTTTTATCATAAATAAAATATAGGAAGGAATTAGGTTTAATCCTAAAGTGGTGGTTTGTAAGCCCTGAAAATATAAATTTGGAACATTGTATTTGAAAGTATGTATGGAACACAACACCAAGGGTATAAGGGATTATATTATCTGGAGACTTTATAATATACTTATTATTTTAAATAAATTAAAACTACTATTTTCTTTATCATACATGTGATACTGATTTAGCATATGACACACATAACAATTTCTTTCTTTGATAACATTCATTACGTGGAAGACTGAGTTTTACTGAAAAATAATATATTACTAAAATATTTTCATTTAATATAATAAGATATAAAATTTATTTTAAATGATTGGTTGTGAATATTATTAACTAAATTATGAAAATATATTTTTTGAACAAATATAATTTGAATTCATAGGTTACCAATTAGTTATAAATGAATATAAGAACAAATTTAACATAAAGGGAATATTTTTATAGAAAACTACTCTTATGCTCAAAAATCTATTTTATCCTAATAAATTAAATTAATTTCAATAATTTAGTTATGTTAATTTAAAATATAATATATATTAAATAAAATATCTTTTTTATTCATCCAATAGATTTGATAGACATAAGATAAGAACAAACCAAATTTTATACATAAAAACCTATATTTTTATTAAGGCAATTTCACCACCTTTTAAGGGAGAACCTATTTTAAATCTAGTTTTTGGGAATTTTTTATATTTTATATGTACAAATACACATCATATTTGAAATATAAATATAAAAATTAGGTTAGGGTATTTTTTTTGGTATTTTTCTATGAATTTTTATTTTTTTAATGAATAGTTAAAATACTGAATTTTAATTCCAAATTTCATCTAATTTTATTATAAGGTTAAATTGTATTTTAAAATGGTTTTAAAGTTAAAATAGATAAATTTGTTATTAATTAATAAAATTTAGTTAATTTGAATTAATTTTACTTTGAAATTGGATATGAAAACATAGAAACCTTTTGAACAGTTTTACTTGAAAACTATGCATTATCATCATGTCTATGGGATTTAATTTAAATTAATTTCTTCCACTTTTATGATTTTAATTTGGAAAAATTGATTCCATATTTAAAATAAGAATAATTTATAATTTATAATATGTTCAACCTTTTTTGAACAAAAATATTAATGAATGTGATTAGAACTAAATACAACGATTAAGGTGAAATTAAGATTAACAAGGGACTAAACATTAAACTTAAGAGTGAAAATGATCTATAAACTTGCCCAAAATATATTTTATAATAATATTTAGACCCTATAATCCCTTTTATAAAATTTTTTCTGTTATTGGATCAACTTTAAAGGGGATAAACGTGGGTGAAATTGCCTTTTAAAAAATTTACAAGAGTGATACTCCTCCACCAATATAAAACAGTACTCACCCCTCCCACTTCTTCACAACTCTCAAGACACTTTTTCATGAAAAAGATATGCCAAAATAGTTCCTTAAAATCCATCCCCTAAAACTAGAAGCATCACGTTTTTCAGAAATTCTTCCATGGAATCCCTTTGGTGCAGACCAAAAGGAGTTACCCGGTTAAGATGTAACATCCTTCCTCATGCTCCTTAGATTTATTTATTTCTCCACGATTTAAATAATTATTATTAAATTATTAGATAAAAACCCTATTATAATAAACATACTCTTTTTTATGTTAATGTTTCATCCTACACTCACACACACTTCCATCTAATGGGTATCGAACTTACCATTTATGTGTACGGCGAACTATCGCCTCACGAAACGAAGTTGTTCGTTTTTTCCTTTAACACCTATCATGGTTGGGAATTATGATAGAAACTATGTTTATATATATTATATAATGTATTTATACTAATTTAATTATTATATAACACATACATTTATGCACTCCATTTTTTGGGAATATGATAACATCATTTGTGGAAGTATGGACTAACACCCCCTCAAGCGATATGATTCATTCACACTATACATGAAATGTATAAAGGTGGTTTTAATAAACCTATGTAACATATATTAAATTGATATTATAATGTAAATATAATATATATATATATATATAATTTTATTTTAATTTTTTAATACGATAATGAAATTAAAGTAGTGTTTTTGCATACGTACGCCCTTCCATCACCATAAAAGATGCATTTAATTTCTTATCTCCAAACATTATAGATTCTTATAAATTCATATATACTAATTAAATATGATAACTAAATCCTTTTTTACATTATTTAGATGATGTAACCTTGGTCAACATAATAATAACAACAATTAGTAAGTCATAACATACTCGAAATAGTAGGCAATTAACACCTGAAATAGTGAAAATAATAAAAGATTGTTATCAACTGGGTAATAAGATATTATAAATATAATTATGGCTCTAGTTTTAATTAGTGGCATGTTTAAACCTATTATATAAGAGTTTAATTTACATTCACCAAAAATGAAACATAATGTAAGGGATTTTGTCATAATTTACATTCCATTGAGACTTATTTGTTATTATGAACCAATTCACTTTTATATGGTGTACATATTTACCTTTGACATTTTATATCATGAATCTTGTTATTCTCATGATATTATAAGTTATTTATAATTTTATTCCTTTACGGAGATAATGATTCAACTATTTCTAATTTGTATGTAAAACATTGGAATATTTAAAGATTATTCCCCTTGAGAATATTTTTAATGATTATCTTTTCAATATCACTTCCATTTTTGATCGTGAACTTTCTCTTGAAACAATCACTTTATTTTTGTGCACCTAATTTTGTATAAATGATTTATTTAATTCAAATTTATCATATAATATCATGATTCAGTTATTCTTAATGATATTTTGAGTTTCAATTTGAATTATTTCATCTAAAGGGATTCAAGTTAGAAGTTACCATGTGGAAAAGAAATCCATAACCCGATTTATTTTCATTATGATATATTAATTCCTTATTGTCTTTAATATTCTATAATTATGTTTATAATTACTTTGACTATATATTTATGTATTTCCACTTCTATATGTGGATTTTTAGTTGATACACATAATATACTAATGGATTGATTCTCACTCCAACATTATAATCTTTTCAAGGGTTTGCTTTACAATATCAATTTTTTCAAGATTTTTTACACTTGAAATTTTTATTAGAGGAAATTATTTGATAGTTTTATAATAAACACTTTACTTTTCATATCCTATGGTTATTTATTAACCTTTTCAAGTATGATTACCATTTTTTCACTCATTAATACTCAAAATGTTTTAGAAAATGTTTTTAAGAAAACCCGACATTATTTCTCTCTTTACTAGGAAAAACTATTTTCTCTTAAAAACCATGTTTTATTAAAATGTTTTCAAAAAACTATAATCTTTTCCAAATGATTTATTAAATACATTTTTACCCATTTTTCTTTTACCCGTGTTTTAGAAGGAATATTTTTATCTCTTTTCAAACAAGTCAATTTTTTGAACCTTTTACCATGAAAAAAGAATACACTTTTTACCTTGTATGTCATGTACAGGTTTACCCACCATCATTTCTTTAATTATTCCTTTGAAATTTTAAAAGTTTAATTTTTAAATAAAATGTTTTTAAAAATGTGATATTCAAAGAAAAATATTTTGAAAATATTTTTCAAAATAAAAAAGGATCTCTTCCTCCAGAATGTTTTTAAGATATATTTTATATTATTTCTATTCATCAACAAAAACAACCCTTAATTTCTACTCCACTTGTGATATGTTGTATTGATAACATTATTATTATTATTCTTGATGTTCTAAGATTGATTTTTCCAATTACAGTATTCATATTCACATCCTTGATTCGTTTTTGTTCCCTTGAAATATTAAATTTTCTATGATCATTATACTATGAATTTCTCCCAAGTATCCATATCATTTTTCATGGATATGATTATTTCCTAAATTGTAAACCATTTTTTATACGGTGTTCAATTTTAATTCTATTTGAATATTTAGGTAAATATTTATAAATATGTATCCTTTATTCAATATATATATTTGATAAGTCGTATTGTTTATTCAATACGATGAATATTTGGGAAATAAAAGACATGTACTAGACACTATTTAAGGTAATACCTAGGGGTTTGGGACAGGTTAATGAAATCCCCTCATTTCATTAGTAGTCTAATAAGATAAATTAGGTTCACAAGTTAGATTGTTTTCTACTTGATATGCTAAAATTTATTGTGAATGGTCTTGAACTCAATGGTTCTTTGTACCTAGGAAACATAGAGTCAAATAATTAATTATTTACCTCATTCAGTTTTATTTATTATTCATCCATGAGATTTTGTGTTGACATATCTATTGATATATTTAATTTTTAGTTCATTGATTAAAAGTAATGATTTTCAGTATCTTACCAAGACATATTTACTTTTCCTTATCTAGTTATTTGAATGGAGTTTGTTTCCAGTTATTAGCTTCTTATATTTTTCATTCACTTCCTTTTCAGTTTTTTGATTATGTGGTATATGTGTTCAGTTATTTACCATGCCATGATTATTATATTTATTGATTAATTATTTATTCTATTATATATTATCCTTATTGATCATTTGAGCTCACCCTTATTATTTTTCCTTTCCCCAAGAGATCAAGTGGCATACTATGAATTATATGTGGTGATATACTATATAAAATAAATTTATCATCGAAAAAAATTATTCTTTAATTATTATATTCATTTTGATACAAGACTCGTGTATATATCTAGTTTACCACTAAAAATAAACTCTTCAGTCTTTTAGAATTTGATTCTTTTTAATAATTCCAATGAAATAGTAGTAAACACCAGCATTGGCCTCTCTGGGGTCGGGTCTCTATAGTTGGTATCGAAGTAAGTTTAGTTGCAATCTTGGGACCTAGATATAGGAAAATATATATTAGATTACATATATATAAGGTATAATTTTAGGATAAGTATATAGGAAAATCCTAGAATTTTTTTAAGGAAGATATTTTTTGGATATTCTTCGAAATACATCCATGTATGGATACTGCAAGTGGATTTGGTTCTAGAACAGATGTACTTAGGAGTAACAACTCTGACAAGGTGTGTTGGGCCTAACACGGCATAACCTGGTACATGACAATGATCCTTAATGTGCTCCTGTTTTGATACTCCCAGGGGATATGATTAGGATATTCCACATTTTATTTAAACCCCATTATTAAGTATTTTAATAGATAATGACAATTTATGACCTAGGTTAAAGATAAGGTGTTTTTGATTAAAAATAATTTGTCATGATATAGAAATACAACTAATGATATTAAGGATTAACCCCATACCAAGGAAGGACCTATCTATAAATAAATGGATGAAGTATTTATTTATTAAGTTTTTATTGAAAACCTGAGTTAAAAGGATATTTAGTGATTAATATTTTTTAAGGATTTTCATCATACTTAATTTTTGAAATTATATTAATTTGGTTTGAGAAAAATAAAATTTGTATATCATGTGAAAACCAATCAATTATATCAATTATATGGTTCATGAACCCATGACTGAAGGAAGATAAGGGTTTCACACCAACCACTGACCTACATAATGTCTGGTTTAATATTTCACGGTTTTTAGTCAAAATAATTGATAACTAAGTATTAATGATGAACATGTAGTGTTAATTTTTAAATTTATTGATTAATGTCTTAACCATATTGAATTTATAGAATATTTAAAGACATATATTTAGAATTTTTACTCTTTTATAGGCTTTAAGATACATTAAATATTTATTCTAATGCTTGAGGAATCAAAGTTAATTTTTGGATATCGATTTCATAAAGTAATGTATGAACTGGAAATTAATCTAAGCATAACTAAAATATGGAATTGTGTTTATAGAAATATATCAAGTATTTATATTTAATTATATTCTAAATTAGTAAAATAATCACTCAAAAATAGGAAAATGGTCAAAAAAGTGTTGTCCTAATACTATAGTTTTTTTTTGAAATGATGGTCTTCTAAATCATCACAAATTGATGGCTTTGAGATCCTCAACATTCCATTGATCATTCACTTGTTTTTAATTTATTCCCTCAATCACTCCCTATAAATATTTATGCTTTTCTTCCAAGTACATATCTTTACTTTCTAATAATGTTGTCCTACTCAGAGACTTAGTTATATGTTAATCCATGTGACCATTGTACTTCTCATTCTATATTTTCTAGAGAGTTTATTATGAACCCCTATCTTGATGTGGTATTTAAAAAATAGGAAATATCAAAAAATATATCACCATTATTGATTTTAAATTGTGTGGATACATTTTAATTAAGGTGGGGAGAATATAACTCTCTGAAAATATAAAGTAGGAACATTGTATTCGATAGCATGTATGAAACACACCACCAAGCAAGTAAGGGAATATAATATCATAATATTTTAAAATATATTTACTATTTTAAATAAATTCAAACTAAAATTTAGTATGTGATACACATGATACTAAGTTATTGTGTGCACATGAAACAAATAAATTCTTCGATAACTTGCATTACACACAATACCAAGTTTTACCAGACAATAATATATTATTAAAATATTATTATTTAATATAATAAAATATAACCTAGCCATAAAATTAGCCATTATGAATATTATTAATTAACTTTTTAAAATATATGGTAATGAAAAATATAATATTAATTCATAAGTTACCAAGTAATTATAAATGAATATAAGAACCAATTGAATATAAAGGGAATATTTTATTGAAAACTATTATTATGCTTAGAAAGATGTTTTTTCATAATAAATTAAATTAATTAAAATTAGTGAGTGATATTATTTTAATATAAATATATTATATTCAAAAAAATATGTTTGATATTCATCCAATAGATTTGATAGAAATAAGATACGAACAAACCCAATTTTACACATAAAAACCCATATTTTTATTAAGGCACTTTTACAGCCTTTTAATGTCGAACATATTTTAAATAAAATTGTTGGATATTTTATATATTTTATATTTCAAAATAAAATTATAATTTTAAATAAAAATAAAAAAAATTAGGTTGATTTTTTGTAATTTTTCTGTGAAGTTTAATTTTTAATGAATAATAAAAAATACTGAATTTTAATTCGAAATTGATTTTTCATATATTTTTTTATAAGGGAAATTTTTATTTTAAAATGGTTTTAATGATTAGTTAGATAAATTTTTAATTAATTAATCCAATTTAGGTCATTGGAATCAATTTCACTTTGAAATTGGATAAGGAAACATAGGAAACATTTGAATGTTTTTACTTTAAAAAAATGCATTGTCTTCCCGTCTGTGGGATTAAATTTAATTTCATTTTTGGAAATTATGTGATTTTAATTTGGATAAATAGTTTATATATTTGGAATACTAATAATTTATATAGTCTAAATATGTCAACTGAGGTTTTTCCCAAAAATATTAGCGAATGTGATTAAAAATAATTACAATTATTAAGGTGAAATTAAGATTAATAAGTGGCTAAACCTTAAACTTAAGAGCCAAAATGAACTATACACTTTTCAAAAATCCATTTAATATCCATATTTCTACCATATACTCCATTTTATCTAATTTTTTAATTATTTTAACTACTTTAAATGGTTAAAACGTGGTGTTAATTCCCTTTTCTCAAATTTACAAGTGTATCACTCCACCTCCACTATAAGACAACACTCACCCCTACCACTTCCTCACAACTCTCAAGGCACTTTGTCTTGATCAATCTCTAAAAAAATAGCTCCTCAAAATACCTACCCTCAAACTAGAATCATAAACTTGGTCACAAATTTATCCATGGAATCCCTTTGGTACAAACTAAATAGAGTTACCTGATTAAGATGTAACATCATTCCTCAAGCTCTTTAGTTTTATTTCTTTATTCAATCTTTAAATTATTATTATTACATGATTATATTTCCAAATATTTATCATAAATATAATTATTTGTTTTTATGTTTTGTTTTCAACCTACACTTACACACACTTCCATCTATTTGGAAACGAACTAACCATTTATATGTATGGTTAACTACTGTCTCACAAAATAAAGTTGTTCATTTTTCCTTTACCACCATCCATGGTTCAGAATTATGATGTAACATATATTTATATATATTATATATGATATTTACAATGTATTTTTACTTCTTTAATTTTTTTTATAACACATAATTTTAAGAACTCTATTTTGTGAGAATACGATAACATTGTTTGTGGAAATGTGAACTATCATCCTCTCAAAGCAATATGATTTGTTCGCAGTATAAATTGAATGTATGAAGTAAAATTTTAATAAATTGATATATAATATATAAAATACATATGATTCATTAATTATAATATACATATATATTTTTTCGTTCTTTTAATATAATAATTAAAGAAAAGTAGTGTTCGTTCGTACGTACAGCCTACCATCTCCATGAATGGTTCATTTCATTTATTATCTACAAAAATTATAGATTATTATAAATACTTATATACTAAATATATATGATAAATAAATCATGTTTGAAATTATAGAGATGATAAAACCATGATTGACTTATTAAGAACTGCAAGTGACAAGTTAAAACATACTTGAAAGACAAGGCAATTCACAACTGAAATAGTGAAAATAATGAATGATTGTTTTTAAATGGGTAAGAAGGATTATTAATAAAAGAATGGTTATATTATTAGTTATTGAAATGTTTAAAAACATTAAAAATGATTTTAAAGTGTGTTCACCCTAAATTAAACACACGGTAATGGATTTCATCTCAATTCACATTTCATTAAGACTTATTTGTTATTATAAACAATTCACTCTTATATGGTTTATATACTGCCATTTGACATGTTATATAATAAATATATTTATTATAAAGATATTATAATTTAATTTAATTTTATTAATTAATTTATATTATGATTCAATTGTTTCAAAGTGGTATGGGACACTTTAGAATGTTTAATGATTATTCTCTTTGAGAAACTTTTTCATGATTATCTTTGCAATCTCCCTTCCTTTTGTGATTGTTAACATTATCTTGAAAGAATTACTTTATTTTATTTCACCTAATTTCTTGTCTATGGTTTAAATACATCCAATTTTTCATATAATATCATGATTCATTAATTATTCATGATATTTTGTGATTCAATTTGAATTATTTCATCTAAGGGAATTCGAGTTAAAAGTTAACAAGTGGAAAAGAATTTCATTACCTAATTTCTTTTCATTGGGTTATATTACTTCCTCATTATTGTTAATATTATATTGTTATTTTTATAATGTATTTTAATATCTATTGATATATTTTACATTCTATATGTTTACTTAATGTTCATACACATATTCTATTTATTGATTGATTATCACTCCAATATTATAATCTTTTAAGGGTTTACTTTACAATCTCATTTTGTTTGGGATTGTTTACACTAAAAAGTTACATTAGAGGAAATTATTTGATCATTTTCTACACAATTATTTCATTTTATTCTACACTGGTTATCCATGAAATTTTTAATGTATTATTACCTTTTTTCACTCTTTGTAACTCAAATTGTTTTAGAAAACGTATTTAAGAAAACCCAACATCATTTCTCTCTTTAGTCAGAGAACATGTTTTCTTCTAAAAACCATGTTTTAATAAAATGTTTACAAAAAGGTGTTTAACCTTTTCAGAATGATTTATTAAATATATTTTTAACCTTTTTTTCTTTTACCCATTTTTTTATAGGAATCTTCTTATCACATTTCGAGTAAGGTATTTTTCTAGCCTTTTACTATGAAAAAGGAATGTTATTTTTACCTCGTACATAATATAGGAGTTTACCCACCATAATTTCTTTAAAGCCTAATTTTCATGTATAAAAGGATAATTTTTAAATGAAATTTTTTTAAAAAACTGGTTTGGAATGAAAAATATTTTCAAAATTTATTTCGAAATAAAAATTATATTTTCTTCAATAATGTTTTTAAGATATATTTTATAGTATTTCTATTCATCAATGACAACAACCCTTTATTTCTACTCTACTTGGGATATGTTGTATCGATACCATCCTTATTCTTCCCATAGATGGTCTATGATTGATTTAGTCAAGGATGGTATTCGCATTCACTTTATTTATTACTTTTAGTCCCCTTGAAATATTCAATTTCTGTTATCATTTTACATTGAATTTATCCTAAGTATCCAAACCACTTTTCATGGATATGATTATTTCCAGAACCATATACTATTTTTCATACGGTGTTCACTTTGAATGTTACTTGTTTATTTTGGTAAATATTGATAAATCTATATCCTTTATTCAATATGGATATTTGATAAGGCATATTGTTTATTGAATATGAGGAATGCTTGGGACATGAAAATATGGGTTGGTCCATTTAAGGTAAGCCCTAAGATTTGGGGACTAGTTAATGAAATCCCCCTGATGCATCGATAGTCTCATGATATGAATTAGTTGTGAAAATTATATGGTTTTTTTTACCCAATATGCTAAACCATCTTGTGAAATATCTTGACGGTAATGGTTCCATGTACATAGGAAACATGGCGTCCAATAATTAAGAATTTCCATTATTTATTTTGTGTTATTATTCATCCATGAGATTTTGGTCGACATATCTATGGATACATTTAATTTTCTATTCATTGATTAATTGGAATGTGTTTTAGTATTTTACCTTTATAGATTTACTTTTCCTTATCTAGTTATTTGAATGGAATGTGTTTCTAGTTATTAGCTTGCAATATTTTTTATTCACTTCCTTCACAGTTTGTTGATTACATGGTATGTGTGTTCAGTTATTTACCATTCCATAATAATTATTATTATTTATTAATTATTTATTTCTCTATAAATTAACCATAATGAGAATTTTATCCCCCCTTTATTATTTTTTACTTTCTCTAAGAGTACAAAAAACATATTATGAAAGATATATAGGAATATACTATGTGGAATAAAGTTATCATCGAAACAAATAAATTATGTTGTAATTAGTGTTTTCATTTGTGATGAAAGACTCGTATATGTATATGTTTTTCAAATACTACTAATATATTTTGTATTTTTCTATTTTATTCCTTGTAATAATTCCAATTTAATGTTTGTAGACACCATCTTTGGGCTCCCTATGGTTTGGTCGCTACATGGTCTGAAGAAGTGGTATTGTTATCAAATGAGCAACGTTGTTTTATTTCTTATTCCACCTCATTTAAATATAATTCAACCCTATGATATATTAAAACCAGTATATACCATATAAATTTATTTTATTATGTTAATTTAGTAACCTAAATGCATCTACACTTCCATAAAATGGGAAATTAAACAGTCAATTGTGTGTACGGCAGACTACCACATCGCGAACAAAAGTAATTATTTCCATCACTACCTCTAAAGGATATTCATAATGATGAATTTTGTATTTTTATAAGATGTTAATGAAATATTATCTATAATGGGGAAGTAAAATATCTTATACTTTCTTAACTTACTATCCATTGACGAATGATAATGTCATTCGTGTGTTCGGAGGAGTACCTCATTATTAAGCGATGTGATACATTTTTTATTACTGCATCTTATGGATGGTATATGTATGTATATTAAAATTAATAATATGATATTTAAGATTTAATTAAAATGATAGAATGATAAAAAACAGTTAATTTATTTTCATCATTATATTTGATAAATTGAAATGTTACTCATGTGTATGTACGGCCTACCGTCTCCATGATCGTAATGCAATTCATTTTTTATAACCATATTTCATTAATGGTTTTAAATTTATAATTTATATATAAAAACCTTAATTATTTCATTATTATTATTATCATTTTTATGATTATATAATAATATCTTTTACATTATTCAACTTTACAAATTGATTTTCTATATATGGGTTGAATATCATCAAAACATCCGACTTGAACATACATTTTTAAGTTAGTAAATATAACATGATAATAAATAAAATAAAAGGAATAATAAACTTGAAAAAAAAATTATTAATAAAGTAAATAATTAACATTAATTTATTATTTAGTATGATAAATATTTCTCGTGATGATTCAGGATCGAGTTAATATATTTCTCTAAACTACCCCTTCCTTTGGGTTATGAAATTTCTCTCTATAAATCACCTTATTTTCTATATAATTGTATGGAATGATTATAAATTTTTTATATATGTCCCTTACATATATATATCAATCCCATTATCTATTCCTTTTATGGGGTAATACATTCCTTATGTTCATTTCGAAAATGCCTTCTTTAAAAACCTTATTTGATTGTGATATGAGGCCAGATTGTGAAAAAAATTATTCCCATAGGTAATTATTATGTTTATAAATTATTATTGATTTCGTTATATATAATGCATATTCATGTACAAGTTATAAAAGTTATGGGTGGTCTTATAATTATATATCACTCCAATGCATTGGGTAATGTTGTAGTCTCATAAGATTTCATGTATAGGTTTTGGAAGTGCACCTAAGCCATTTTGGGACTCTATCTATAACAACCCTATATTTTATTATATGTATCTTCTTAAATAAATTCAATTAATTTGATATCTTATATTTCACACTACACCAAGCTTATACAATATATTATTAACTAGTAACCTAATCATTAGGAATAGTAATATGACTGTTAGAATAGTAAACTCACCTATGAAATTGTAAGTAAAATTTCAAAATATTATAAAAGGTATTATGATATAATATTGTCATTGTATAAGTAAATAAATGTTTTAGAAATTATTAATTAAGTGTTAATATTTCTATAAAACAAAAATAATTATCTTAAATTTTAAAATTAATATAATTATTTTAAAAAAATCATAAAATTTATTTGAAAATTAATAATTTGTTGTCTTATGATTATAATAAAATTTTATGAGACCTTAATGTATTTTTCAACGTGTTATAAAATCAGTTATAATTTTAAAAATTGTGTTTTCCAATTAAATGATGATTTCAATTAAATTGTAAATTTATCAAGTTTAGAAAAATATTCTCATAAAATTTATTTCATTTTTTAATTCCAGACATAAAAAATATTAGGGTTAATTTTTGAATTTTTTCTAAAATAGTTGAATTTTTTGTGAATAGTGAAATATGATAATATACGATATTATCTAAATACATAAATTATTGAGTCATAGGTGATGTATGGTTAATTTAATCCCATAATATTAAACCATATTTCATTATTTTAATATTTTTAGTGATAATTCTCAAACTATTCATAATCTTGAGCCTGAATAATAAAGTAATGTATAAATTAACGAAAAAACACCCCTCTCCTCCACTATAAATACCACAACTCACCACCTCTTCTACTCACACCTTCAAATAATTTATCCTTTTACAAATTATACCTAATACCCTTCCCAATCCCCTCCCCCACATCCAAGATCCTTTAGTCTCATCAAAATTCCAAAACCAGTGTCCTAAGGAGGTTCTCAAGGAGGAGAAACTCAAGATGAAAAACCCTCTTTCCTTTTCTTTTAATTTATTTTAAATTTATTTTATTTTCTTATTATATCCTCACCTCCTATATCCAAACACTTATTATAACTATAGTATCTTATATATGCTATAATTTTATTATTTAAATGGACAATCCACCATAATTCCTCTTCCCCTCTCCCCTTTTATATTTAAAATAAAAACATCATCTCTGAGGCACCGATTTACCGCCTTTATGGGTGATGTTTTTTCATTTTTCAATTACACCATCGATTCTGGGAATAAAACCATTTTTATGTTTAAAAAATACTATAATATATGTATTAAATCTTTTTTTAAGTTATAGAACTTGTATATATACATAGTATTAATTTATAAAATAAAACTAGGTTGTGATGATTGAAAAAATGCCAAAATAATATAAACGATTATCACTAAATTTTTATCTAAGGATTAATTCTCATACCATATAACTGAATGAAATATATAACCATTTAATATAATTTATGTCCATTAATAACATATAATATCAATTCTGGACAATGATTCTCATTTTACATGATTTTCCATACATATATACATGTAAACTTATCATGAAAACCAAGGAAAGAGACACTCTTGAAATAATAAAATTTTATCTTATAACTCATCAATGTGAAAAAATGAATTTAATAAAATTATACTAAATAAAATAAATCTATAAAAGGTTCTAAATTAATTAATTAATGTATTTAATATTTTTATCTATGACATTAATATCAAGTGTAGAACATATTTAGACATAAGGTAAGGGATTCTCCTCGAACATCCATTTTTTCATTCGAGTTTTTCTTTCTCTCTATTTACCCTAATTTAATTCTTAATTTTTTATTTAATCTTCCTACATTATGTTTTTATGATCCATTGATATTTACCAAGCTCATTTATCCTTTCTTTGATGGTAAATACATGTTTTATAAGGATCCCATTTTCAATTATTCTCGATAAGCAAAGATTGATTAAAGGGTACTTCCCAATTTATTACCCATTTTGAAGTACCTTCCAGAATATATTTTAAGCTACCAATATTTTTTTAAACAACTCATTTTATCATGAAAAAATATCTTTGTAAATTTCAGTTTATATACAAAAAATAGTGCATTTTTTGTTTTATAGAATCTTTAATGATTTTATTTATCAACACTAAAAAGGATTATTTATAAAGTATCTTAAACAATACTTTTACATGATTTCTCTTCATTGATACATAATTTGTCATGATCTATGCTTATTTTCCATTATTAATGTCTAAGTATGATTTAAATCCATTTATTTATTTACTTTATTCTGATATTCCCTTTGGTTATTCCTTTTGCCACTTATTCCTTGTGTGTGGTGTGTTCATACTTCACTTTCATTTGTGATCATAATTCAATGATTATATCATTAAATATTCATATTTATTATATCATGGATATTATTATTTCCCTATCCATTTACCCTTTTTTACATATGATGGGTTTTTAATTCTTTTTTATTTGGCGAAGTATTTATGAATCCATATCCTCTACTCAATATGAATATTTTGATAAGTCATATTGTTAATAAATTGAATCTATGTATGAAAAATTATTTGGCCTTGTAGTGATGGGTGGGGCCTGTTATAGCCCCTAAATGCATCGATGGGTCCCATGAGACAAAATATGTTTCAAAAAATCCTTTATTGTTTATTTCCAAATAAAATTATTTGAGTTTTTACCCACATAATTAAATGTATTAATTGTATGATGGTTCATATACCAGATACATTATTTCTAATAATTAAGAATTTTCTCTATTTAGAATTTATTTATCATTATTGATAGGATATTCACTATGAAAATATCTATGGATGAATTTTAATTCTCAAATTATTGTTGGTGTGTATTTTACATCTATTCACCATGACATAATGATTATTACTAATTGAGTATGACTCACTTATTATTGATTCATGTTCTCTCTATAAATACCCCTTACTGAGCATTTGAGCTCACTATTTTATTTTTATTCCTTCCCCTGGTTATGAAGATGAAATCTTTGAATATGTTTTAAGGAAGAGGTTTGTCTTTCCCCTTTGTTATGTTCTATATTTAAATTACCAATGTATTTATCTAGTTTATTTAAGACTACTAAACTAATCGATCCTTGATGATTTGAACTATTGTATATATTCCATTGTAATAAAATGACCACCAACTCTGGGCTACTGAGTTCATGTTTGTTATAGATGGTATTAGATAAAGTTTAGTATAAACCTTTGAATCCAGATTAGCGAACATAACACTAATATTGACATTTAGGATACTCATGGAATAACATGATAGAATTTTATTAAGGTATAGATTGTGTGGGTCTTACTAGAAATGCATCTCTTTCTAAATACTACAAGTTGATGTGGTTCTGGTATAGATGTACCAAGGGGTAACAACTCTAATAAGGTGCATCAAGCTTGACTCAGCAAATCTAGTACACAACAACATGCCTTACTATGCACCTGGTTTGACATTCCCAGTGGATATGCATAGGATAATTAACATTATATTTAAAAACCATTATGACGTATTTAAAAAGTAAATATGTCCCCAAAGAAACCATTTTTATGATTATGAGATTATCTATGCATAAATCTTCAATTTATGTTAATTGTTTTTCTAGCTATAAATTATGTGTTATGATTTTCAACCTAATTTAGTGTATACCATTGTTTATAAATGGAACCTAATGAAAGAAAATGAATCAATACTCATGGAAAAATTAGCTATTTCCCTTCTGAAAAAGTCGACACATTAATTATTGAAGGTGAGAAGATCATGAAAATTTTTGGACAACTTACTCAGGTTATGAGAAATAACCATTATACACTTATATGTTTGACCTTTTCATGTATCAAAGGCCCTCATCTTTTAGTGAGACTGCTAATTTAGTGGTAGATTAGTAGTGTATCAAGTCCCTTGAAAAGATATTTTTTGGAATTGGGAAGAAATGAAAATGAAAATGTTATATTGTAAGTATATTATCTCAAAGGAGATACAGATCAATGGTGTTTTTTGATCTAGAATATTAAGGAGAAATATTGAATAGAATATATTGAATGTATTGATTTCAAAGAAACATTCTTCAACAAATACCTCCCTTATGAGAAAAGAACTAAAATTAAGAGAAAATCCCTTAGCTTAAAGTAGAGAGAAGAAGAGAGTTTTTTAGAGTTTGATGCTACCTTTACTAGACTAGACATTTATTTTATAAAATATATATATGATTCAGAAGACAAGATTAGTCATTTCTATGAAGGTATTAATCCAAATCTCTAAAGGGGACTTTCTTTTCAAAACATTTAATCATATGAAGAAGTAGTATTAAGTTCCATCAAAATGGAGAAGGTATTTTCTAGAACTTATATGTTCATGGGAAATCAATAGATGAGGAGGTATTCCGATAACCATAGAAAAATTGAAGTGTAAAATAATAAGGGAATGAAGCAATTTCCATTATGTGATAATTATGGAAAGCAATGTCCTGGGAAAATCATGAAATGCATAAGGGTATACTATAAGTGCGGAGAAAAGGTTCATAGAGCTAATGAATACCAGGGGAAGAAACAAATCAATGATTTTCAATGCTTTAACTATAATGAAATTGTCACGACCCGCCCTCGGGACCTGTGCCGTGACTACCCCAAGCCCGCCTTCCATAGGCCAGGGGCTGGCGACTAGCACCAAGGCGTAAATCCCAACGAAAAGGGAAGGCATTGCCTTTGAAAAGTAAACAAGCACCACAGAGTAAGCAAGAGGAAAAGTAAACACTAAGTAAAAAGTGTACAAGCTTTGCTGAAAGTAAAAGGTGCCGGAAATACAAGCCCAATTGTAAAGTACAACTCAAAGGGAAAAACAGCAACTGAAAGGAAAAACTGCAGCGCCGAGCCGTCCTCTGGAAGTCCCACCTGAAGGGTGGGTACAGATAGCCTCCACTGCTCCCCGGGTCCACCTAACTGCTCCGAGTACGTCCCGCCCAGTGGTCCACCTCCAGGTACTGTCCTGCTCCGCACGCCTCCTCCATGATCAGCGTTGTCCGTCGTCTGCAACCAACACCACGAAGTGCGGGCATAGCCCGTGCAGGGGTGAGTATAAGCTACTCAGTAGGGACCCCGAGACCCCCGAAGGTCTCCCGAAATCCACAAAGGAAAGATACAATCACGAAGTAACATCTGACACGGCTTAGGTATATGCCCATACATATACCTAAGTCATCAATTCACCGATCGGCTCCAACGTCCGAGCCCTAGCACAACCCAGTCCACAGAAGAAAGCAAAACGCATACCCACGCAGGATAGAACAACACAATCCACAAAGGAGAGTAAACAGTAAATCCACACAGGATAACTCAACACAATCCACAAAGGAGAGAAACACAAGATTCAGCTCACACAGGTATACTACTTCGGATGACGATAAAGATGATCACTGAATCATCTAAATCGTCAGACCCACGAAGGATTGATAGATACTAACCCCACAGTGACCCACATAGGATCGGACCCACATAGGATCGGGCCCACACAGGACCGGGCCCACGCAGGACCTGTAGGTTCTGGCTCACACAGAACCGCTGAGCGCTGACCCACGCAGGATCGGACCCACACAGGATTGGGCCCACACAGGACCGGGCCCACGCAGGACCTGTAGCACTGATCCACGTAGGATCGATGAGTGCAGTAGTCGTCGCAGTCCGCTGAGGATCTCTACACAGTCGTCACCGCAGTCCACTGAGGATCTCTGCACGGTCGTCGTCGGAGTCCACGGAGGATCTCTGCACAGTCGTCGCTGTCGAAGTAGCAGTCGCAGCCAGCCTAGGGTTCCCGAACACAGCAAGCTCGTTCGGGAGGGTCCGCTCCACGAGCCGAGAGGCTGATACATCAACTGTCATGAAGTCCGAAGTTGATGTATCCAAAAGTTCCGTATCATCAACAGGAACTCAACGTCGCAGACGGCACGTCAATCGGACGCCCGGTCTGAGAGTTATTGGCATTTTCGTCCCAGGGGCCCGGTTGGTTTTTAAGGCAAAACCAACCCGACCGCACCCCACCTGCGTCCAAACCTCGGGCGGAGTATGCCAAAAGATCCGTCTCACTTAGAGGAATTCAACAAAGCTGACGGTACGTCGATCGGACGTCGGTAGCTCAAGATATGAGTGTTTCTGCTCCGAGGGCCCGGTTGGTCTCGTGTACGAACCAACCCGGCCGAACTCAAAGTATTCCGAATCCTTGAGTGCGATATACCGAAACGACCGTCTCGATCCAAGGATCGCGTTTCCACTGACGGTGAGTCGTTTGGAGGCACGAAGCTCATGTTACGGGCATTTGAACAAAAACGTCCGAAGAAGGGGGGTACGGGCCCGGGCCGACGCGGCCCGACCCCCCCCCCCCCCCCCCCCCGGGTCGGCCGAGCGGCGCGGGTGGAAGCCGCGGGCGCAGCCCCGCGGTCGAGAAAGAACCGCGGCCCGCGTGCGGGCCGCGCTGGTGAACCGCGGACGCGGCTGAGCCACGCCCCGCATGGGCGAACCGGACCCGCGCGGCCGCGGGTCCGTTGGCCACCGCCGCCGCGCCGGCAACCCGCGCCGCCGGCAGCTTCCGCGGGCCGCCGGCGTCACTCCGGTGGCCCGTTTTCCTTCCCGTCTGCGTCGTTGCTCCTCCCGGGATCCGTTCTTTACTGCGGGATCGCCAAACATCCGCGGCGGCACGTTCCGTCGTCGTCCGTCAAATCCGCACAAAACGAAGAACGGCGGAGGGTCGCCGGGTCGTGTTCGTTTGGCCCGCACCCTCCGCGTTAGAGATAAACAACAGGGATAAATTTATTCCACACAGGAAACAAAAATTTTTAATAAGATTAGAAATTGTTCACAAAACAGTTCTTTAATTTCTTTAAAGAAATATTGACGGGAAGAAAAATTAAAAAGGGGGGTAATTCTCATAATATAAAATCCCTACCTCGTCGATCGTCGCGCGCGGGCGTTCTTCGCGGAAAAGATCGTCGCGGAAGAGAGGGATCGTCGCGTCGTCGCGGGGAGGCGTCGCGTCGTCGCGGAATCCGGCGTTGAGTCGGCGAGCTCAACGAACCAAGAACAACAGATTTAAATTATTAATATTTAAATCTGTGTTTCATTTAAAACCAAAATAAAAGAACTTTTGAGGGGAAATCCGAAATCACTCACCTCAAACGGTCGGTGATCGGAGATCGGAGCGTGGAAGAACGTCACGGACGGAAGCGTCGTCGATTTCCGGGTTCAGCGTTCTTCGCGTTCTTCGCGTTCTTCGTGTTCTTCGCAAGGGAGAAGAAGCAAGAATCCTCTCAAACCTTCTCCAAAGATTTTGGGATGGTCTTATTTTATTAATATTCCAACACACGAAAACAGGTTTAAGAAACGATTGAATTAATTCGTTTAATTAATTCAACGAAAGAAACAGGCCATTTAATTCACGAAAGAAACAGCCCATTTAATTCGCGAAAAAAACCGCCCAATTAAATGGTCTGTTAAGAATTTAGAAAACGCGTCGGTTGACTTTCATTAAGACGGGTTTTCACGGGTGCGTTTCTTAGCGGAAAGAAACGGCGGGGCTCGTGCGGGCCCCACCTCACAAATATCCTACCAAGGGGGTAGGATATTTCTGGATAGCATCATATCCAGTTCAACTTAGTTCAAGCCGCCTTTAAGTGGCTTCAAGTGGCTTCCAAGTGGCTTAAGTGAAATAAAATAAAGTTGTCGCAAAATTATTTTATTTTTTAACTTTAAGCCCGAAAATTAAAAACCACACCCGAGCAAACGCAACTCCAGAAGAGGCGTTTATAAGTGAATACCGGCGCTGCGATTTCATCGGTGCCCTCAGAATTCGATTCCGGGCACCGGTTCAAAAGTTAGAAAAACCCGCTCGTCCGTTCACTGAACGTACCCGAGCCAAACTTCGGAAAATGATTCCGGGCACACCGGGCCTCGGAATCAGGTGCCGTCAGAAACTGCGTTCTTGTAAAAATCCAAAGAAAATTTAGAAAAAAAATTTCCTTGAAATTTACTGGTCTTTACATTACTCTCACCTCAGGACTTTACCTCCCCATAAAGATACATCAAAAACTAAGGAAACAAATGTGGGTACTGAGCACGCATCTGAGCCTCCCGCTCCCAAGTGCTCTCCTGGAGGTTCCCGTGCTGCCATCTGCTGCGCACAAGAGGAATCGATCGCCCACGTAGGACCTGCTCCTGTCGATCCTCTATCTCCACTGGGACCTCCGTAAAAGTCGCTCCATCATCCACGTCTAGCTCCCCATAGTCAATGATGTGTGTCGGGTCGTGCACGTATCTCCTCAGCTGGGATACGTGGAAGACGTCGTGCACCCGGTGCAACTGAGGTGGCAGTGCCAGACGATAAGCCACCTCACCAACCCTGCTGAGGACCTGGAAGGGTCCGATGAAGCATGGAGACAACTTGCCGCCTCGGCCAAATCTCCTCAAACCACGTCGAGGTGAGACCCGCAAGAAGACGTGGTCGCCATCCTCAAACTCTAGTGGCCTCCGCCTCCTGTCAGCATAAGACTTCTGCCGGCTCTGTGCTATCCTCATCCGCTCCTGGATGACCTGGACCATCTCTGTCGTGGCCCGGACCATCTCTGGTCCCACAAGTGCTGACTCCCCAGGGTCTGTCCAGCACAAAGGGGATCTGCAAGGCCTGCCGTACAACGCCTCGTAGGGTGCCATCCCGATGGTGGAGTGGTAGCTGTTGTTGTACGCAAACTCTACCAAGGGTAGGCGGTCCTCCCAGCTGCGACCCAAGTCGAGGACACATGCGCGGAGCATGTCCTCGAGAGTCTAAATGGTCCTCTCCTTCTGACCATCCGTCTGAGGGTGAAAGGCGGTGCTCAGATGTAGTCGCGTCCCGAACGCCTCCTGCAACCCCTTCCAAAGCCGGGAAGTAAAACGAGCGTCCCGATCGGAGACGATAGTCGATGGCACACCGTGAAGTCGTACAATCTCCTGAACGTAGAGACGCCCCAAGCTCTCTACTGAGCCCTGCTCTCGGATGGGCAAGAAGTGTGCCGACTTGGTGATTCGGTCAACAATCACCCAAATGGAATCGTGACCTCTGGAAGTGCGTGGAAGTCCAGTCACGAAGTCCATAGATATCCCGTCCCACATCCACTCCGGGACCTCCAAGGGCTGTACCAAGCCTTCTGGTACCTGATGCTCTGCCTTCACCTGCTGGTAGGTGAGGCACCGTGAAACGAACTCTGCCACAACCTTCTTCATGCCCGGCCACCAGTGCTGTCATCTGAGATCCTGGTACATCTTCGCCACTCCAGGATGTACCGCCAAAAGAGAAGTGTGAAACTCTCTCAGCACCTCCTCTCGTAAAGCGACTGGTACCAAGGTACGTCCTCTGAAAAGGACATCGTGCTCTGCTCCAAGGGAGAAACCATCAGGTGCCTGTCCCGAGGATATATGTGCACGTCGTGTCTCACAGTCAACGTCCCCATGCTGTGCCTCTCTGACCCGCTGAAGAAGTGGAGGAGAGACTGTGAGAGACTGAAGGAAGGCTGCTCCGTCTCTATCCATGAAGGATATCTGCAAAGCGGCTAGCTGCTCTGTCGCCTCCTCAAGTAGTTGGATGCCCGTCCTCCTGCTGAGGGCATCAGCCACCACGTTCCCCTTCCCAAGAGTATAGACTATCTCAAAGTCATAGTCCTGGAGGAACTCGAGCCATCGCCGCTGTCTCAGGTTCAGGTCCTTCTGAGAGAAGATTTACCTGAGACTCTGGTGGTCAGAAAAGACTGTGAAGCGCTCGCCCATCAGATAGTGTCGCCATGTCTTCAGGGAAAAGACCACTACTGCCAACTCCATGTCATGGGTAGCATAGTTCTGCTCATGAGGCCTCAACTGACGTGATCCGTAGGCAATCACGGCCCGCTCCTACATCAGGACACACCTGAGTCCGGTCCCTGATGCATCGCAATAGACTACGTATCCAACTCCCTCCTCAGGCAACCTCAAGATAGGTGCGCTGGACAACCTCTGCCTCAGCTCCTGGAAGCTCTGCTGACATATGTCTGACCACACGAAGGGTTTCCCCTTCTTCGTCAACGCTTAGAGTGGGGCCGCAACTCTGGAGAAGTCCGGCACAAATCTCCGATAGTATCCGGCTAGGCCCAAGAAACTCCGCACCTCTGTCACGCTCTTGGGTGGCTCCCAAGCTAGCACTGCCTCGATCTTCGCGGGATCCACTGCAACTCCCGCCTCAGAAATGACGTGCCCCAAGAAGTGGACCTCACGTAACCAGAACTGACACTTCGAGAGCTTGCCATAAAGCTGGTTCTCTCAGAGTGTGTCTAGTACAACACGCAGGTGGTAGGCATGCTCCTCCTCCGTCGTCGAGTACACCAAAATGTCGTCGATGAAGACCACGACAAATCGATCGAGGTATGGCTGGAAGATCCTGTTCATGAGGCTCATGAACACTACTGGAGCATTGGTCACACCGAAAGGCATAACCAAGAACTCGTAGTGGCCATACCAACACCTGAAGGCCGTCTTCTACACATCCTCGTCTCGAACTCTAAGATGATGATAGCCTGACCTGAGGTCTATCTTCGAGAACCACCGTGCTCCCTTGAGCTGGTCGAAGAGGTCATCAATCCTGGGTAGCGGATACTTGTTCCTCACTGTCACATGATTCAGGAGACGATAATCGACACACAGTCGCAAGCTCCCGTCCGCCTTCTTGGCGAACAAAATCGGGGAAGCCCAGGGCGAAACACTGGGTCGGATGAACCCCTTGCCCTGCAAGTCCTCCAACTGTACCCGCAGCTCTCGAAGCTCAGCGGGGGACATCCGATATGCTGGAGTGGATGTCGGGGCTGTCCCGGGGTATAGGTCAATATAAAAGTCTACCTCTCTGCGAGGAGGTAGTCCTGGAACGTCGTCAGGAAAGACGTCCGCGTACTGATCCACCACTGTAGGAAAACTGGGAATTCGTACGTCAACTGCTCCCAGGATGAGGCTAGCCAACTGATGAGTGATGGGCTGACCTCTCCTCTGCGTGAGTCCATCCTGTGCTGCTAAGGCTCCCTTCTCGCCGGTGAAGGTGAACCTTCTCCCGTTGGTGCGCACACATCGCACCTTGGGCCTAATGCAGTAAATCTGAGCATGGACCGTAGATAACCAATCCATGCCCAAGATGACGTTGTAAGGCCTCGACACCGCTAGAAGAAGATCCCAGCCGAAGCTCTCGCCTCCTAGAGTAAGATCACACTGCCGGCACCAGTGCGTAATCGTCGAGTCTGCTCCCGTAGGAGTCTCTAGCCGTAAGGATCGAGCCAACGGCTCCGTCGGAATCTCCGAGCTCCGAACAAGGGCAGTGGCTATGAAAGAGTGACTCGCTCTTGTGTCTATCAGAACTGCAGCAAGGGTGGAATAGACACAGATCGTACCTCGAATCATCTCTGGCGCACCGTGGTCGTAGGCCTCCGCTGCCTGGAGCTGAGCCTGTCTCTGCCCGCCAGCTCCCTGTGGTCGGGGCGGGCCTCCTGGTGGTGGTGGTGGCAGAGCCTCAAAGCGTCGCCCACCACCTGCTGCTCGGCCAGCTCCTCTGACTCGTCCGCCTCCTCCCTGTGGACCGCCACGGTCGACCCTCTGCTTCTGCCTGGGTGGTCCCTCCACCGTCTGCTGACCCTCGGTACGACGGGTCGGGCAGTCACGAGCCATGTGGCCCTGCCCGCCGCACTCGTAGCACTGTCTGCCTCTCGGAAGGCTGGCTCCGGGCTGGGTGCCCTGCACTGCTGAGCCAGTGTCCCGAGGTCACCTTCCGGAAGGTTTGGTCCGCCTGGAACCCTGAGTCATCCGCCGGCTACCAGCTGCCGAAGATTCCGCTATCTGCCACCCTGCGGTAGGTCTCGCTGTGGACTCAGCCAGGAAGCTCTCGATCAGGAGGGCTCGCTCCAGTACTCCTGCCTGGGTCGGGATGCTGAGGGAGATCAGCGATGCCCTGATCTTGTGTCTCAATCCTTGCTCGAAGGTCTGGGCCCGGAAGAAGGGGTCCCGTACCATGTCTGTCGAGTAGCGAGATAGGTCGGTGAACCTCGCCGCGTACTGAGCGACCGTCAAGCTGCCCTGCGGCAGCTGAAGAAGCTCCTGGATACGCACCGCACAGAGGGTGGCTGGGACGAACTCTGAGCGGAAGAGGCTCTCGAAGTCCATCCAGATGAGGGTGGCCTCATCGTGTACCTGGAGCATTAGGATCCACCAGCGTCCGACTACTGCGTGCAGTAGGCTCGCCGCGAGGATCACCATGAGGTCTGTTGGTGTCCTCACTAGCCTGAAAACTCGTACGACCGCCTCCAGCCAGTCCTCGGCTGCCTGGGGGTCCGACTCCCCACGGAACCTGGGTGGTCGTTGGCGCTGGAACTCGTGCAGAGCTCCGAGGCGTCGTGCGTCGTCAGCTTCCAGTGCTGGAAGCATCGGGGGATCGGCGGGTAAAGGTACCGCCGGTGCCTCTGCTGTCAACGGGCCCTGTACCGAGGCCTCGTCGCTCGGCGGGCTGTCGTCGCGCCCTACTCTAGGAACCCTAGCTGGCTGCTATCATCGTGCCATCCTGAAAAGGAAACAAGTATGCCACGGTCAGAACAGTATACCTGGTGAGCTGACACAAGTAATCACAAAGAAAACTTGAAACACACATGCAATCAATGTTTTCGTGCATTAAGTCAGAAATCAGAAGTCAGGGTCCTGGTGTATGGATACGTCGGCCGCCGCACCAACACTAGACTCCCTGGACTGATAACCACACTCAATACGCTAAACACTATTGCTTCACATAGAAGAAAGATCAGAGTCTGTGGTAGAACCGACCACCTCTGATACCAATTTGTCACGACCCGCCCTCGGGGCCCGTGCCGTGACTACCCCAAGCCCGCCTTCCATAGGCCAGGGGCTGGCGACTAGCACCAAGGCGTAAATCCCAACGAAAAGGGAAGGCATTGCCTTTGAAAAGTAAACAAGCACCACAGAGTAAGCAAGCGGAAAAGTAAACACTAAGTAAAAACTGTACAAGCTGTGTTGAAAGTAAAAGGGGCCGGAAATACAAGCCCAACTGTAAAGTAAAACTGAAAGGGAAAAACAGCAACTGAAAGGAAAAACTGCAGCGCCGAGCCGTCCTCTGGAAGTCCCACCTGAAGGGTGGGTACAGAGAGCCTCCACTGCTCCTCGGGTCCACCTAACCGCTCCGAGTAAGTCCCGCCCAGTGGTCCACCTCCAGGTATTGTCTTGCTCCACACACCTCCTCCATGATCTGCGCTGTCTGTCATCTGCAACCAACACCACGAAGTGCGGGCATAGCCCGTGCAGGGGTGAGTATAAGCTACTCAGTAGAGACCCCGAGACCCCCGAAGGTCTCCCGAAATCCACAAAGGAAAGATACAATCACGAAGTAACATCTGACACGGCTTAGGAATATTCCCATACATATACCTAAGTCATCAATTCCCCGATCGGCTCCAACGTCCGAGCCCTAGCACAACCGAGTCCACACAGGAAAGCAAAACGCATACCCACACAGGATAGAACAACACAATCCACAAAGGAGAGTAAACAGTAAATCCACACAGGATAACTCAACACAATCCACAAAGGAGAGAAACACAAGATTCAGCTCACACAGGTATACTACTTCGGATGACGATAAAGATGATCACTGAATCATCTAAATCGTCGGACCCACGAAGGATCGATAGGTACTAACCCCGCAGTGACCCACACAGGATCGGACCCACACAGGATCGGGCCCACACAGGACTGGGCCCACGTAGGACCTGTAGGTGCTGGCTCACACAGAACCGCTGAGCGCTGACCCACGCAGGATCGGACCCACACAGGATCGGGCACACACAGGACCGGGCCCACGCAAGACCTGTAGCACTGATCCACGTAGGATCGCTGAGTGCAGTAGTCGTCGCAGTCCGCTGAGGATCTCTGCACAGTCGTCGCCGCAGTCCACTGAGGATCTCTGCACGGTCGTCGTCGGAGTCCACGGAGGATCTCTGCACAGTCGTCGCTGTCGAAGTAGCAGTCGCAGCCAGCCTAGGGTTCCCTCACACAGCAAGCTCGTTCGGGAGGGTCCGCTCCATGAGCCGAGAGGCTGATACATCAACTGTCACGAAGACCGAAGTTGATGTATCCAAAAGTTCTGTATCGTCAACAGGAACTCAACGTCGCAGACGGCGCGTCAATCGGATGCCCGGTCTGAGAGTTATTGGCATTTTCGTCCCAGGGGCCTGGTTGGTTTTTACGGCAAAACCAATCCGAACGAACTCCACCTGCATCCAAACCTCGGGCGGAGTATGCCAAAAGATCCGTCTCACTTAGAGGAATTCAACAAAGCTGACGGCACGTCGATCGGACGTCCGTAGCTCAAGATATGAGCGTTTCCGCTCCGAGGGCCCGGTTGGTCTCGTGTACGAACCAACCCGGCCGAACTCAAAGTATTCCGAAACCTTGAGTGCGATATACCGAAACGACCGTCTCGATCCAAGGATCGCGTTGCCGCTGACGGCGAGTCATTTGGAGGCACGAAGCTCTAGTTACGAGCATTTGAACAAAAACGTTCGAAGAAGGGGGGTACGGGCCCGGGCCGACCCGGCCCGACCCCCCCCCCCCCCCCTGGGTCGGCCTGAACCGGGTCGACCCGACCCAGGTCCAACCCGGTTGGCCCGGCCCGGCCCGGCCAGGGCCGGTCCGGCTCGGCCGAGCGGCGCGGGTGGAAGCCGCGGGTGGAAGCCGCGGGCGCAGCCCCGCGGTCGAGAGAGAACCGCGGCCCGCTTGCGGGCCGCGCTGGTGAACCGCGGACGCGGCTGAGCCGCGTCCCGCCTGGGCGAACCGGACCCGCGCGGCCGCGGGTCCGTTGGCCGCCTCCGGCGGCCGGCGCCGCGGCTTCAGCCGCCGCGCCGGCACCCCGCGCCGCCGGCAGCTTCCGCGGGCCGCCGGCGTCGCTCCGGTGGCCCGTTTTCCTTCTCGTCTGCGCCGTTGCTCCTCCCGGGATCCGTTCTTTACTGCGGGATCTCCAAACATCCGCTGCGGCACGTTCCGTCGTCGTCCGTCAAATCCGCACAAAACGAAGAATGGCGGAGGGTCGTCGGGTCGTGTTCGTTTGGCCCGCACCCTCCGCGTTAGAGATAAACAACCGGGAGAAATTTATTCCACACATTAAACAACAATTTTTAATAAGATTAGAAATTGTTCACAAAACGGTTCTTTAATTTCATTAAAGAAATATTGACGGGAAGAAAAATTAAAAAGGGGGGGTAATTCTCATAATATAAAATCCCTACCTCGTCGATCGTCGCGCGCGGGCGTTCTTCGCGGAAAAGATCGTCGCGGAAGGGAGGGATCGTCGCGTCGTCGTGGGGAGGCGTCGCGTCGTCGCGGAATCCGGCGTTGAGTCGGCGAGCTCAACGAACCAAGAACAACAGATTTAAATTATTAATATTTAAATCTGTGTTTCGTTTAAAACAAAAAGAAAAGAACTTTTGAGAGGAAATCCGAAATCACTCACCTCAAACGGTCAGTGATCGGAGATCGGAGCGTGGAAGAACGTCACGGACGGAAGCGTCGTTGATTTTCGGGTTCGGCGTTCTTCGCGTTCTTCGCGTTCTTCGTGTTCTTCGCGAGGGAGAAGAAGCAAGAATCCTCTCAAACCTTCTCCAAAGATTTTGGGTTGGTCTTATTTTATTAATATTCCAACACACGAAAACAGGTTTAAGAAACGATTGAATTAATTCGTTTAATTAATTCAACGAAAGAAACAGGCCATTTAATTCACGAAAGAAACAGGCCATTTAATTCACGAAAGAAACAGCCCATTTAATTCACGAAAAAAACCTCCCAATTAAATGGTCTGTTATGAATTTAGAAAACGCGTCGGTTGACTTTCATTAAGACGGGTTTTCACTGGTGTGTTTCTTAGCGGAAAGAAACGGTGGGGCTCGTGCGGGCCCCACCTCACAAATATCCTACCAAGGGGGTAGGATATTTCTCGATAGCATCCTATCCAGTTTAACTCAGTTCAAGCCGCCTTTAAGTGGCTTCAAGTGGCTTCCAAGTGGCTTAAGTGAAATAAAATAAAGTTGTCGCAAAATTATTTTATTTCTTAACTTTAAGCCCGAAAATTAAAAACCACACCCGAGCAAACGCAACTCCGGAAGAGGCGTTTCTAAGCGAATACCGGCGCTGCGATTTCATCGGTGCCCTCATAATTCGATTCCGGGCACCGGTTCAAAAGTTAGAAAAACCCGCTCATCCGTTCACTGAACGTACCCGAGCCAAACTTCGAAAAATGATTCCGGGCACACCGGGCCTCGGAATCAGGTGCCGTCAGAAACTGTGCTCTTGTAAAAATCCAAAGAAAATTTAGAAAAAAAATTTCATTGAAATTTACGGGTCTTTACAGAAATGGGGGATTATTAAAATCATTTCCCCAATAATATGGGGAATCTACCACAAAAGAGGACAATGGGAAATAGTCAAATTTATAAAATCACCACAACTAAAGTAGAAGTACCTAATTATGTGGTGGTTGGTACATTAATCCTATATTAAAATCTAGATAATGATTTATTTGATTTTGGATAATCTCACTCTTTTATATCAACCATGTTTTCTAAGAAAATTAGACATTTACATTTTGATTTAACAAAGGTATTTAACAATCAAAACTCTTAACAGAAGTATCATTGTAATAAAAATATGTCATTCAATACCCTTTAGGAAACATAAACATGATTTAGTTGCTGACCTTATAATCACACCTATGGTTAACATTGATATAATCCTTGGTATGGACTGTATTTTGAAATATGATGTGAGAATTTAATAAAAGAAGAAGGGTATTATGATTTTTGAGAAAGATATAGAATCCCTCATCTTTATAGAGGAATATTTATCATCTTATTCTTATCTATATCCACCCTCATTAGATCTACTAAATGAAATTATAGGGGAGGAAGATTAAAAACATATAGGGATTAGGAATGTCATCTTTAAATTGAGAATGTTCCAATTGTACAAGAATACATTGATGTATATCTTGAGGAATTAATTGGACACCCCTAAGAGTGTAAAGTTAAGTTTACCATTGATTTAATCACTGATAAAAGACCAATATCAAATACTCCTTATAGAATGGACACTATGGAATTAGTGGAGCTAAAGAAATAATAAGTTGATATGAGTAATAAGGGATTTATTCTCCCTGGTGTTTCTCCATGTGGATCTCATATTCTTTTTGTTAAGGATAATTATTGATCCTTGAGGCTATGTATTGACTATAGAGAAATCAATGTTATTACAATAAATAAAAAAGTATCTTTTTCCTCATATTGATGATTTATTTTATTAACTCTATTGTGCCCAATATTTTTAGTAGATTTAGCTTTGTTTTGGATATCATCAATTTCATGTGAGGAAGGAATATATTCCTAAGTCATTATATCAAACCGAGTATGGACATTACAAGTTTTTAGTAAAACCATTTGAATAGACTAATGCACCCTCAATTTTTATAGATATAATGATCAGAGTGTTCAAAGAATATCTTGGTGATTTTTTTGTGGTATTTATTAATGATATCTTGATATTTTATAAAAGATATGAGGACTATGAGAACCACTTATGTATTGTTATGAAGAATTATAGATGAAAAGAGTTATATGGGATGTTTTGAAATTGTGAATTATGGCTTCAAATAGTTTCTTTTCTTGCCTATATTGTCTCTAAGGATGGAATCTCAGTTGATCTCGTGAAGGAAAAGGCAATCCAAGAATGGCTTATACAAACAAATATAAATAAACTACATAGTTTTATTAGTTAATCATGTTATTATCGTCCTTTAATTCAGAATTCTCCTTGATTTTTTAACCCATTAACCAAGCTCACACGTAAAGGGGTTAAGTTCGTATGGAAAAAGAATGTATAGAATGTTTTGGAGACTTGGAGAGAAGATTGGTCAATGCTATAATTTTGAATCTTCTATCATGAAATGATGGGTTTGTGATATACAGTGATTTATCAAAGAATGTATTGGTTTTTTTCTTTATGTAAACATATAATTTTATTTCTTATGCATCAAGTCAATAGAAGACTAATGATAAAAATTATCTAACTCGTGATCTTGAGTTAGCAGTCGTAACCTTTTCTCTGAATATATGGAGACACTATATATATGGTGAAATATGTGAGATATATGTAGATCATCAGAGTTTAAAAAACATCATTACATAGAAAGAACTCAATATTAGGAAAATTAAATGGCACAGGTTACTTAAAGATGGTTATTTCTCAATACACTACCACCCAGGAAAAGAAAATAAGGTAACATATGCATTAAGCAGGAAAGATAATGGACATATGATCCAAATGATGATTGAGAAAGATCCAATGTTCATGGATTTAGTAAAATGGATATGGGAATTGTTAAATAAATGGAAACATCACTCTTTCTTCCAATTATTATTAAACCATCTTTGTTGGAAAAGATAAAAACCTCTCATATCAGAATTTTTAAAATAAAACTAATGTTATAAAGGATGGAAGATTGGAAAACTTCATGTATGATGATGGAGTTCTAAAATTTGGAAACTGGTTATGTGTTCATAAATACATGAGATAAAAAGAGAACTATTAGATTATTCTCATAGATAAAACTTCTCTATACACCCTGGTAGTACCAAGATGTATAAATATCTGAAAAAACATTTATGGTGGGATAACATGAAGCAGTAAATTGCTGACTATTAGTCAAGATGTTTACTCTTTCAACAAGTAAAGGCTGAGATAAAACATCCAAAATGATTCATGAAACCACTACATATTCCAATTTTGAATTGGGATGGCATTATAATGGTCTTTGTCATAGGACTACTGAGGACACCCAGAAAAAATAATGCAATAGGGGTTATTTTTTATAGACATACCAAATCTTCACATTTCATCACTATAAGGGAATATTTTACATTAGAGTTAAAGGAAATACTCTATATTAATGAAGTTATAGGACATCATGGTACACCTCTATCTATTTTATCTAATCAAGATCTCCATTTTACATCAAAATTTTGGAAGAGCCTTCAGAATACTTTGGATTCTAAGCTTCATTTGAGTACTTTTTATCAACCTCAAACCGATGAATAGTCTGAGAGGACTATTAGAACATTGGAATACATTTTGATATCATGCTTACTTTACTTTCAAGGTATGTGGGATCATTATTTATATTTGGTGGAATTTTACTATAATAATTGTTTTCATTCTAGTATTCAAATGGCATCATATGAAGAATTATATAGAAATAGACGTCAAACTCCAACTTTTTGGGAGGAAGTTGGTGAGAGGAATATTATAGGCCTATAAAATATTGATGTTAAAACAACAAAGGTAATGATCGTTTAGGCTCATATTAAAGCATCTAAAAGTAGAAAAAAGAGTTATATTGATAATTAGAGGAAGGATTTCAAATTTCGAGTGGGTTTTTTTGTATTTCTAAAAGTATCTCCATGGAAGGGTTTCTTAAAGTTTGGTAAGAAAGGGAAACTGATCCCCATGTAGATTAGACCTTTTGAAATTATATAAATAATTATATTTTTATCGTATTGATAACAAATACCACCAATTATTTCCAAAGTTCATGATGTGTTCCACAAATCATTGTTGAAGAAGTACACGCCCGAACCAATGCATGAACTCACATGTGAATAAATAGAACTGGAACCATGTTTATCTTACTATGAAGAACACATATATATTCTTTATATAAGGTAGAAAATGTTGATAAATCGAATGACTCGACAGGTAAAAGATCTTTGGAGAAACCATAAAATGAAATAAGAAACATTGGAACCTAAGGATGTTATGAAGAAGAACCACCCTCATATGTTTATAAGGAAATCATGAAAAAATAGAGGATTAAATTTATAAAAGGGGGAAAAATATAAGACCCCAATATTTTGTGGTTTGAATCTTCTTAAATAAATTCAATTCATTTGATAGATTATGCTACACATAACACTGAGCATAAAGGAACCGTAATATAATATTAAATAGTAACTTGACCATTAGGGATATTATTTTGACCATTATAATAATAAACTCACCTATTAAATTATAAATAATATTTAGGAAACTTATAAATGGTAATATGATATAATTATATCATAGTATAAGTAAATAAATGTTTCAGAAATTATTAATTAAGTGTAAATATTTTTATAATGCATAAATGTTATTTTTTATTTTATAATTAATATAATGATTTAAAAGAAATTTTATTTTCATAAAATGTATTAAAAAACTAATATTTTATTTTATTATTATGATAATATAATTTTATGAGACCTTAATTTATTTTTCAAAGTGTTATAAAATCATTTATAATTTTAAAATTGATATTTAACAAGTAAATGTAGATTTTGATTAAAAATAAATATATCATATTTATAACAAAAATCATAAAATAGAGTTCATTTTCTAATTCTACATGTCATAAAATGTTTAGGGTGTATTTTTGGTAGATTTCTAAAAAATTTGATTTTTTGGTGAATAGTGAAATACAATAATTTATGATATTATCTAAATACTTGAATTATTGAGTCATCGGTTATGTATAACTAATTTAAGACCAAAATATCAAAATATACTTAATTATTTTAATATATCTACTGATATTTCTCAAACTATTCATTTTCATGAGCCAAAATAATAAACTAATAAATAAAATAATTAGAAAACACCCCTCTCCGACACTATAAATACCACCCATCACCACCCCTTCTCCTCCCACCTTCCAATATTTGTGACTCATATAATTTATACCCAATAATAATCCCAAGACCCTCTCACATATCTATTATCCTTTGTTCTATTCAAAAGAACAAAACCTTTACCATAACGAGGTTCTCACGGAGGATATATTCAAGAGGTAAACCCCTCTTTCCTTTTCTTTTAATTTCTTTTCAATTGGTTTTATTTTATTATTATCTCACCAAATACTCTGTAAAGACATGCATTATAAATCCGGTATCTTATATATAGTGGAATTTTATTATTTAAATGGAGATTCCACCATCATGTATCTTCTCCTTTCCTCTTTTTTTCTTAAAATGAAAACATCATCCATGAGGTGCCAATTTACCGCCTTCGTTGTCGACTTGATTTAATTTTTAAATTACACATTAAATTATGGTCATAAAACCATTTCCATGGTAAAAAAATAATATAATATATTTATTACAACTTATTTAAACTTTTAGAACTAGTATATATACATAATATTAATTTATAAAATAAAAATAGTTCGTGATGATAAAAAACACAGAAATAATATAAATGATTATCACGAACATTTTATCTAATGATGTATCCTCATACTATAAAACCTAATGAAATATATAACAATTTAATATTATGGAAGTTAATTAATAACATATTATTTCAATTTTGGACAATTATTCTCATATTACATGACTATCCATACATGTATACAAGTAAACAGATCATGAAAATAGGGAAACGAATGCTCCAAAACAATAAAATTGCATCTTATAACTCATAAAAAGTCCATAAATTAATTTAATAAAATTAAACTAAATAAAATACATGTATAAAAGTTTATAAATTACTTAATTATTGGATATAATATGATTACCCCAGACCTTAATATCAAATGAAGAGAACACTCAGACATAAGGTAAGGGATTCTCCCCGAACTATCATTTCTTCATTCGATTTATTCTTTCTCTCTCTCTCTTTAACCCAATGTAATTATTAATTATTATTGTATACTATTCATACATAATGTGTTTATGTTCCATAGTTTTTTACCTAGCTTAATTATTCTTTCTTTTATGGTAAATATAATTTTTATACGGATCTATTTTCAAATATTCCTAGTAAGAATGCTCGATTAAAGGGAACTTCCCAATTTATTACCCATTCTCAAGTACCATCCATAATATGTTTTAAGCTACCAATATTTTTCTTAAACCACTAATTTTATCATGTAAAACTATCATTTTTAATTTCTGTTTTTATACATAAAATAATGACTTTTTTATTTTAAAGACTCTAATATTTTCCTTAAACCACACTAAAAATGATTATTTTTAAAGTCTCTTAATAACAACTTTTATATGTTTTCATTTTAGTTGTATATAATTTATCATGATGTATACCTATTTTCCATTATGATTTCCCAATTATGATTTAAATTAATTCATTCATGGAATCCATTATGATATTCCCTTTGGTTATGACTTTCTCTACTTATTCCTTATGTGTGGTGTATGTATACATACCTTTCATTTGTGATCATCATTAATTTAGGATTTATTTAAATTTACATATATATTTTATCATGTATATTATTATTTCCTTATCCATGTACCATTTTTACATATGGTGTTTTCTTTTAATAATGATTTATTTTGGGAAATATTGATGAATTCATGTCTTAGTTTTAGTACTGATATTTTGATATGTCATATTTTTTATGAATTGAATATATTTATGAAGAAGGATTTGTACTTTTAATGATGGATGGGGATCATTATATCCCCTATATGTATTAATAGGTCTCATGAGAGAAAAATGTTATCAAAAAACCGTTCATGATTCTTTCCAAATAGAATCGGATGGGTTTTTTCCCATAGACTTAAACTGTATTGATGGTATGATCATTCATGTCCCAAATTCATGATGTCTAATAATAAATCATTTTATTCATTTTTCATTCAGTTATCCTTATCTAGAGGATTTTGACTTTGAAATAATCTATGGATGAATTTTAATTCTCATATTATTGATAGTGTGTTTTTTTAGTTATTCACCATGTCATGATGGTTATACCTAATTGATTATGATTCACTTATTATTTATTCATGTTTTATATATACGTAACACATAATGAGAATTTTAGCTCACCATTTTATTTTTTCATTCCATAAGTTATGAAGATGAAATATTTGAATAAGTGATAAGGAAGAAGTTTATTTTTTTTTCTTTTGTTATGTTCTATGTTTAAATTTCCAATGTAATAAGGGAACCATGTAAGCATCTTGTTTCTTCAAGACTATTAAAATGATCGATCCATTGTGATGTGATTTGTTTTATCTATTCTAATGTAATAAAACATCTATCAAATCTGGGATATTGGGGTCATGGTTGTCAAACTTTCACCCATGTGATATTGTCTAGGTGGTTATCCTTGACTTATTTAAATGTCATGTTTTATGTTCATTCCACATTTCCTCCTCAATTATGATCTTATCATACCATGTCCTTTGTATTATTATTCAATTTGATTACCCATGCACCTTCTATTTCATGATATCATGTTATACCTTTAGCTCACATGTTATACTTATCATTTTTATTGCCAAACGGGGATCTTTATCTCACCACATTCATTCATGTATTCAAAAGTTTATCCAATGAAGTTTTAGGATCTCAAATTAATTTTAGGAGCTAATATTGGAAAATAAAAAAATGATTCCATGTTTTATGTTCTTTTTTTATATTATGAACTATTGGTTGGAGTGGATACTCAAGAGGGGGGTGAATTGAGTTCCAATAAAAATTTCTGTTAAAAAAATTTCTCTTAAAATCCCCCAATTTAAAAACAAAGTTAAACTATAGTGAATCTATACAGAGTGTAAATGTTAAATAAGTTTCTCAAAGATTGATTAGGTCTCAGTTGACTTAATCTGAAGATTAAATTAACTTTTGAAACTAACTTAATGGTTTACAATAAGTATAAACACTTGCTAATTTAACTATCAAAGTATCTTTAAAATAGTTTTGTATTTCAAAGTAATCAGCAGTGGAATGTAAAATATATATGTAATAAATATAGACTTAAAATAAAAACACGGAAAAGCTAACCAAGAGGTTCAGTCTCAAGCCGAGACTTAGTCCTCTCAACAATTTATATAAATTGATCCACACCCTGGATCGGGGATAACAACAGTGAGCACACTGTCCAGGTACAAGGACCTCTACCACAGTTCTACGTGGGAAAAACAAACAATAGCACACAGGCTGTTCAGATCTTACTCGGCCTCTACCACTATCCACAGTGGGAAACAAAAGAGTTATGGAGTTTGATTGAGGATTTATGAATCCTCCAGTTTAGCACAGGAGACAGTGTGTGTGTAAAATAAACAGGGTACACACACTACTCAAAATGTAAAGATATAATCACTAAATGAAATAAGAAAGAGTTTAGAAAATCTTTAGTGATTGGCAGTGCAGCTCTGGACTCGTCTGGTTGGTCAGAAAAACTTTTGAGTCCTTTTCTGGTTTCTGCTCAGAATGCAGAGTGTCATTTTCTTCTTGGGTTCTTGGTTCAGCTTATGAGTTTGAGAGCATGAAGTATTTTATGTAGTCCTTCTCTCAAGATGCAGCTTGTGTTTTCCTCTAGAATTATTTTCTTATTGTATGTTCAAAACTCTTCGAGTATGAAGGTAGACTTGTGAAAGGTGATCCACGTTTGAATGTTGTTCAGCTCTTTTCTCTTTCACCCTTCATGTATCTCTTTAGTTCCTTAATGATTGTTGTATATATCCAATGTGTTCCTCTTGTTTTTCATATCTCTCTGTGTATATCCAGTGTTCTCTTACCAACCCTTTATAGCTTTCAGCTTCGGCAGAAAAGAATGATCGCCTTTTGCATGGGTACTAGGTACTGTTCCCTGACATGCAATAGAAATCATTAAATAAAATTAACTGCATTAAAACCATCAAATGTAACCATTAGCTAAAAAATAAATAGTATAAAGAGTATAGGGTTTGACTGGTTGGTCAATCATTAGTAGCCGTTTATTGGTAGACGTGCATAGTGGACTTTGTGTCAGCGAACCTTCCATTGGTATCTCTTTTGAACTTGCATCGGTAGCTCATATACCGGTGACTTTAGTTCCATCGGTAGTTCTTATTATCGGTTTCTCTTGATCCATCGGTAGTTGTTTCTCCATCGGTAGTTGTTGCTCTATCGGTAGCTGTTTCCACGTGTCGGTAGACTTACACTATCAGCATCCTTCTATCAGTAGCTCGATATATCAGTAACTATACTTGTATCGGTAACTATCTATGAACTGGCTCTATCGGTAGACTTCTGTCTATCGATAGCTCTGGTCTGTTTGTCTATCGTTATCTCGGTAGACTGGTTCTATCAGTAGACTCTCGCATATCGGTAGCTCTGGTTTTTGATTTAGTACTTGTATCAGTAGGCTTACTCTATCGGTAACTACTGGTAGACATGCACATCGGTAGCTCATCTGTTCTGTCGGTAGACTTTGTGTTTGCTTACCGGTAATTCTGTTTATATCAATGATCTTAGTGTATCGGTGACTCTGTCTATCGGTAGACTAAGTCTATCGGTAGACTGAGTACCGGTAGCTCTATACCAGTAGCTATAACACTTTTCTGTTTTATGAAAAACACATCTGAATGGGTTAGAATAACTTCATAACTCATATAAACATATATAGACATGGATTAACATATCTCAGGGATCATTTTAATATTATTATCATCTTGATCACAGATTGAAAGAATTAATATATAGGAAATCATTAGATTGAGATTATCAAAGTATATGAAATCATAATTGGGTTATCAAAATAGGTGAGGTCAAAAATATCCCCCTTTTTTATAATCACAACTTATGATATTATTATTTTTTAAAAAAATTATATCAAAGGATATATAATTAAACTCTATTATCTCAGAGAAATCAGTATGTTATAAAACATAATTTATCATAGATAGAATTAAATGTATCAGAGATAAAAGAAAAATCCATGATATCAAAGGTAAAATTTAGTAGTATCATAGAACTAAATGAAATGATATCAGAGGATGAGAGGAAAGGCACTGGTATTAGAGAGTTAGAGAAAATGGTATCAGGGGATGAAATGTTACAGTATCAGAGGAGTAAAGCATGATGGATTTTCCTTAGATAAAATTTCTCCCCCTTTCATTAATATCTCTCCCTCTGGGTGAAAATGTCTTCCTCTTTTGATTCTTAGAGAGTATTTCTCCCCCTTTGTGAAATCTTGATAAAATATTTCTCCCCCTTTATGATAATCAAAAAGTGGGAAATAACAAAGAGAATAGGAATAAAAATAAAAATGAGAAAAGATATGAAAAAGCAGTTGCATTTCATGTTCCAGAGAAGGTAAAAAGAAAGAAACAAAATACATAGGATTCCTATCAAACAGTCCAGCCACTTGATCAATCCACATCCTCAACGTGAGATTTGACCTTGGGGTCATAAGAGGATTCAGGTGGTGAGGATTCTAGTGAAGGCTTAGGAATTCCGAAAATGACCACCAGAGGCTGAGCAACTGACACTGTGTCTGGCCTGTATTGAGTAGTCCTTTATGTTATCATAGGTGTGAGGCTTCGAATTTCTTGGGCAGGAGTCAACTGAATTGGAGAAGTAGTATAGGTAGAGGCAGGCAAGGCAGGAGGGACAATTACTGGCCTAGCATCAACATGCAGAAAAGGCAGCAACAGATTTATGAAATCCATAATTATTCCTCCTCATTTATCCATAGCAGATATGAATTCATACTTATTCTCCATAAACTTGTCCAACGCTGGAGTCAATTCTCTGAGATTGCTAACTTGCTCTCTGAAGGCTTGATTGACAGGAGGCAGTTTCATATTCTCAATCAGAAGCTTGAAATGACTGGTCAGTTCGATCTTTGTGTAAATTTTGGAGAAATAAGAGTCCACCTTTTCTTTCAATTAATTTTGAGAGGCAGAGGCTTCTCTCATGTAGTCTTGGACTATCTTCATAATTTCTCTGGTTGAATCTCTAGTATAAAGAACAACTCTGCTCAGCTCTGATGAGTCCACAGAGCCACTGGTTTATGCAGAACCAAGCTCCTCTTTCATCATAGCTCAAAACTGATTCAAATCCATCAAAGGTTTAGAGTCAAGAGAACCAACAGAGAAAGATATAGTCTCTTTGAAGCTTTTGGTCAATCCACTGATAAGATTTTGAACTTCGGAATCCAGGATTGTAATATGATCTTTCATATAAGTTTTGAAGCCTTAAAATACTGAAACCATCTGGCTTACAACACTCTTCACATAAGCTAAGTCTTTATCATCTTGGGATTTTGAGCTCATGTAAGAGTCTAAAGAAATAACAGATTCCTTTCGAGCTTCAAGATCTTCTTCAATTCTAGAAACTTGAACCTAGCAGTCTTTAACTTCTTCAACGATTTCGCCCATAAAGGTTGATAAATTACAGACAAGAGAATGTTCAAAAGATCTTTCCAACATAATAATTTCTTCAGAAAAACACTTCTTCATCTCAGCAACTGAGGCACTAAAAGATTCTTTCAGCTCATCTTTTACGATATCCATATCATCCTTAGTAACAAAATTAGCAGGTGCTACTACTACAGATGCTCTTTCAGAGGATAAACTAACCACAGAGTCAGTCATAACTGATTGAATTGAAGATACCATAGAAACTTCCATTTTCTTTACCTCTTCCATAAAACATTCCTTAAGGTTTTTCTTCAGCTTATCCAGGTCAGGTACTCTGACCACATCTTCAGGAAATAACTCAGAATCGACATCATAAGTAATCTTAGGTCTATTGAGAGATGCCTCATTATATGAATCAGGATATTCTAAACCACATACTATAAAACCAGGGTCTTCTGTTCAATCATTAAATCCAATAGCTACTATAACACTTCCAAACATAGATTGATGCTCCCCCTAAATGGGTGCATCCTCAATTAGGATATCATCATTCGCAGTAACATTCTCAATAGCATTCTCAGCATCATTCTCAGTAGGTCTTTCATCCTGAGGAGAATCTTCCATTATCAATTCCATCACTTCAACAGTATGAGGGTCTTCTGGATTAGGTAAGGGTATGTCAATCTCACTTGCTTCCCTAGTAGATATTAAAGATTGTCCAATCACTGGACTAAGGCTCAAATCAGCTGACAGAGATGCTTCACTCTCTTGAAAATCTTCTTCATTTTCTACAGCAGCCTCTTCAACAGCCTCTAAAGTATCTTTTTCCTTATCTGATTTATGTTGATCAAGACTTTCAGGAGCTGGAATAAGAGGCAAGTCAGGGTCTCCTCCTTCATCTACAGAGGACTATTCCTATTCTTAATCATCACTGTATTCTGGCTCCTCTTCATCAGGTACCAGACCTAGATCCCTCACATTCTTTGGTCTTGAAGGATGATTCACAGGATTAAACTTATCATACACCCTCTGGTCATCATTGACCCATTATCCTCTCCAAGGGTTCCAATTTATTCTCATATACTTACAAACTATGGTTGTAATACAGAAGTTATTCTTCACTACCACTGTCTCATCTTGAGACTCAGCAACCCCTTTTACCTTGATCATCACAGAGATCAAATTTTCAAAGAATAGGGCATTTGTCTTTGATTTCGGCCTTGTCATATCTTCTATCTGGATCATCAGCAATCTGCAAAAATTTACCTTTACACAATGTCTTAAGTGGTGAAGGAGATAGATATTATGATATCTCAAATTGGAAAAGTCTCCTCTCCTTGGTATCAAGATATGTCGAACAAATTTGAACAGGAATCTGTTCTCTCCATCCATTTCAGCAGCAACTACTTGTCTTTGACTTCCATCACCAGTCAGCTCTTACAAAGCAGTCTCATAGTCGAAAATATCACTGGTAGGTGGCATGTCTCTCGCGACATATCCAGATACTCCTTCATGTGGAACTTTCAAGCACTCATCCCATTCAACAGACGAAAATTACATCTTCTTTCCATTTAAAAAAGAGGTTACTCGATTTTCATTCTCCGATTCTTCAAAGGTTACAAAATCGTAAAACAGTTTCACTAATTTTGGAAAGTAAGGACCATTGTTGTTTGAAAAACATTCTACCCATTTTTGATCTTCAAGAACTTTGAGCACTAAGTATTTTCTAGGCAGCATCCATTCTAAACATAGATCCTTTTCAATCACAATAACTCGATTTACAGATGAGGATTCACTGGTCGTCTCCCTGACCTAGTTCTAGCAACACTACCACTACCACTTGCTTCTTGCTCGGTCCTCTGCTTCTTTAATTTTGGATCAAAAGAGTCATCTCTGATGGTAGGAAGTTTGGTTTTTTCCATCGCTGGTCCAAAGGATTTAGGGTTCACTAAGGATTCGGGAGCAGAGGTTTGAGGGTTAAGGTTTGAGGTTCGGTGTATTTATAAGTAGCTCGCACTTTAATTTTATCATTTAGGATTCATAAAATAAATAAACAAAATGAAATAAAATAAAAACGATTCAGATTCTGGTGGTAGATAGAAGTTTTAAAACAGCGCACACATCGGTGAGAATCTCTATCAGTGTGGTTACATCGGTGAGGATTCACATCGGTGAGAATTTTACATCGGTGAGTATTTCACATCGGTGAGAATTTCACATTGGTGAGAATAGCTACCGATTGAGGTTAAACATTCCTAACTCATTTCTAATGTAACTTAACCTATACGAACTCAAAGGTTTAGTGGAAATTTCGGCTACTTGATGTTTAGTGCCTATAAACTCAAGAGTAATATCACCCTTTTGGTAATGATCTCTCAAAAAATGGTGCCTTACATCAATGTGTTTGGTCCTAGAGTGAGACACAGGGTTTTTCGAGATATTTATTGCACTAGTGTTGTCACAGTTCATTGATACGTGCCTAAAGTCATATCCATAGTCCAAAAGAGTGTGTTTCATCCACAAAATTTGTGCACAGAAACTACCAGAAGCTATGTAATCTGCTTCGGCAGTGGATAATGCTATAGAATCCTACTTATTACTACACCAAGATACAAAGGGTTTTCCCAATAAATGACATGTTCCATAAGTGATTTTTCTATCCAACTTGCAACAAGAAAAATCATCATCTGAATAAATCATTAATTCAAAGGGTTGTCCTTTTGGGTAAAACAAACCAAAGTTTACAGTATGTTTAAGATACATAAAAATTCAATTAACAGCAAGTAAATGAGATTCTTTTGGATTATCTTGAAATCTTTCACACATACACACACTAAACATAATATCTGGTCAACTAGCAGTAAGATAAATTAAGCTTCCAATCATACCTCTGTAATTTGTTTGATCCACTGGTTTCCTAGTTTCATCTGCATCTAATTTACAAACAGTACTCATAGGAGTTTCACTTTCCTTAATACTATCCAAACCAAAACGTTTTAAGATATCCTTTATATATTTACTTTGATTCAAAATAATACCATCTTTATTTTGGAAAACTTGAAATCCAAGAAAATGTTTAATTTCTCCAATTAAACTCATTTCAAATTCATTTTGAATACTTTTTGAAAAATCAGTACATAAAGAATGTTTAGAAGATCCAAAAATAATATCATCAACATAGATTTGAACTATTAAAACATCTTTAGAAATTATTTTAATAAAAAGAGTTGGATCAGCAATCCCTTTAGTAAAACTTTTTGAAATAAGAAAATTACTAAGTCTATCATACCAAGCTCTTGGAGCTTGTTATAAACCATATATGTCTTTAGAATGTTTAAAACTTGATTTCAAAAATGAGGATTAGTAAATCTAGGTGGTTGTTCAACAAAAACATCTTCAACAATAAAGCCATTTAGAAAAGCACTTTTGACATCGATTTGATATAACTTGAAATTCAGATGATCAGCATATGCAAGTAAGATCCTAATGGATTCTAATCTCGATAGAGGTCAAAAGGATTCCTCATAGTATATACCTTCTTCTTGACTATATCCATGTGTAACTAGCCTAGCATTGTTTCTAACTATGTTTCCAGATTCATCAACTTTGTTTCTAAAAACCCATTTTGTACCTATTGTTAAAGTGTCCTTAGGTCTGTCAACTAATTCCTAGAATTTTTTTCTTTCAAATTGATTTAACTATTCTTGCATATCCATTACCCATAATTCATTATTGATAGAATCATTGATATTTTTAGGTTCTAGCTGTGAAAGAAAGGCTTGATGTTCAACCTGGTTTCTTAGAGAATCTCTAGTCTGTTTCCCTCTATCAAGATTACCAACAACAGCATCCAAAGGATGATTCTTTAGAATCCTTGTTGATCTAGTAAAGGTAGGACTATAAATTTCAGGTTCATCTATAGGTTCGGGTTCCATAGCATCAGATTCTGAAATATGTCCAGAATTGGATGTTTTTACAGAAGGTTCTTTAGATTTATCATTAAGGTTCAGAACACTCAAATCTTCTTCAAGATTTTCAAGAGAGGTTTTAGGCTCATGTGGATCAATTTAATCAAACTTAATGTGAACAGATTCTTCCACACATTTGGGTCTTTTATTAAAGACTCTATAGGCTTTTCTAGTTAAAGAATAACCAAGAAAAATTCCTTTATCACTCTTAGAAGCAAACTTATCCAGATTATCCTTTGTATTAAGAATAAAAACTTTGCATCCAAAGACTCTAAAGTAACTAACTTTAGGATTTCTAGTATTCCACAACTCATATGGGGTCTTCTTAATAACTGGTCTAATTAAGACTCTATTAATAATATAACAAGCTATATTCACAGCTTCATCCCAAAAGTAAATAGGCAGGTCATATTCATTAAGCATGGTTCTAACTATTTCTTTAAGGGTACTATTCTTTCTTTCTACCAAACCATTCTGCTGAGGTGTTCTAGGAGCAGAAAAGTTGTGACTATAGCCATTGTGTGAGCAATAAGATCCAAACACTTGATTTTCAAACTCACGGCCATGATCACTTCTCAGGGTTTTAATCTTAAGTCCGCTAAGATTTTATACATATTTGGAGTATTTAACAAAGTAAGGACAAGATTCAATTTTGTGAGCTAAGAAATATACCCAAGTATATCAAGAAAAGTCATCTACTAAAACATAGACATAGTGCTTCCCATTTAAACTAGAATCTCTTGAAGGTCCAAACAAGTCCATGTGAACCAACTCGAGATGTTGAGAAGTTGAAACTTCTTTCTTTGATTTAAAAGAATCTTTATGTTGCTTTCCCTTTTGATAGGGATTATAGACTTTTTCATTTGGGAATTCAAGTTTAGGTAGGTCTCTAACTAAGTTCATTCTAGTCAGTTTTCTAAGTGAATAGATGTTTTAGTGTCCTAATCTTCTGTGCCAAAGACAAGACTCTTTATAAAAATAATTTAAACAAGTAACATTTTGTTTAGCTAAATAATTTAAATCAACTGCATAAACATTTTCATTTTATAAAGCAGAAAATACTAAAACTTTTTAAGAATTAAAAACATTACAAGAATAATTTTTAAACTACACATTAAATCCATCATCACATAATTGAGAAATACTTAACATATTATACTTAAGTCCATCAACAAATAAAACTTTATAAATTAAAACTAAATCAGTGTTTCCATTTTGGCCTAGGCCGATAATTTTTCCATTAGAATTATCACCCAAGGTGACATAGCCTCCATCAACCTTTATTACAATTTTGAAACATGAATAATCTATAGACATATGTCATGAACATCCACTATACAAGTACCATACCTTCTTGTGATAACTCTTTAAGCCTGTTTCCTACAAAAAAGATTTAGATAGGAAATGATTTTGGTACCCAGATCTTCTTGGGTCTAGATAGGTTAGCAATCAAAGCTTTAGGTACCCATATTTTTCTTTTGGGTCTCATATAATTTACAGATTCAATATATTTTTAAAGATAAACTTTATTTGGTCCATACCTATGTGAATCGCTAGTTGAAGCATATGAATTTCTAGAACTTGGACTAGCAGTATTCTGTCCAGATTTAGGAATAAATCTATTCTTGATAATCTGTCTCTGTCCAGGTTTGTAGCCTATTCCAGTAGTGTATTTTGGTTCCACTTGCTTTCCTATAATTTGAGTCAGTGTATCCTTTCCATTTGTAAACTTCTCTAAGTCTTTTCTAAGTTGCTCATTTGACATTTTCAATTTTGTATTTTCCTTTAACAGTTGAGCATTCTTTTCTTTTTTGATAGTAAGTTTTGTTTTAACAGTAGTAGTGAGATCATGTTGTTTCTTTAATGATTTGTATTTATCCTTAAGTTCATTGCATGTATCTTCCATCATATTAAAGTACTGAAATAATTCCTCACTAGTCATGTTTTAAAAATCCGAATCAGAGTCTACATCATATCCAGAATAATAGTAATTTAAAACATGAGTATCTAAAGTTACCTCAGATGTGTTGGTCATGAAACACATGTTGGCATGATTCTTCTCAGAATCAGTAGCTTCTGATTCACTTGTGTTGTCCTCAAAAACACTCTAGGTTGCTTTCATATCTTTCTTTTACTTCCTGTCCTTATAATCATATTTCTTTTTGACTTTTAACTTTAGACAATCAGCCTTGATGTATCCTTTACTTTTGAACTCATAGAAAACAACTTCATCACTTTTATCTATATTTTTATAGTCCTTCTTCCAGTGTCCCTTGTTGTCATACTTTCCTTTGTAGTTAGATTTCCTGAATAATTTCTTCTTCCTATAAAACTTCTAGAATCTCCTGGCTATTTGAGCCATCTCAGCATCACTATCTGAATCAGAATCCTCACTGGTTGAACTCTAAGTAGGTATTTGCATTTTCTCCTTGTGTTTACTCTTAGAGGCAGTAGACTTGAAAGCTATGGATTTTCTCTTGGGTTCATCATCTTCCTCCTTATTCACCTTGAGTTCCTACTCATACATCATTAATTTACCAATAAGCTCTTTTACTGGCAGTGCTCCAATGTCACATGACTCTCTGATTGAAACAGAAGTTCCCCTCCATCATTCTGGCAGACATCTCAGTATCCTCATAATTTGTTCCTTAGATGGAACATATTTTCCAAGTGAACTCATTGTATTGACTATCTCATTAAACCTGAGATACATATCAGAAATAGGTTCATTAGTTTTCATTTTAAAATTGTTATATTTAATAGTATAAGTATTCAAACGCATTTCTTTGACATTGGTTGTTCCTTCATGAGAAACACCCAAAGTATCCCATATTTCATAAGCAGTTTTGAAAGCATAAATTCTATTAAACTCTTCATCTCCTAAAGCACAGTACAGGGCATTCATGGATTTACAATTATTATTGTAGGTAGTCTTTGTAGGTTCATCCCAAGTTGTTCTTTCAGTTTCTGGAATTTTATATTGAGATTCTATAGCAGTCCAAATATCAAAACCCAAACTTTCTAAATGAATTTTCATTTTCAGTTTCCACTGGGCATAGTTGGTGCCATTGAATAAAGGTGGTCGGTTTGTAGCAGCACCCTCTAATCTATTATCCATAACTAGATTTTAGACAATAGTTTTAAAGAGATAAAATTTATAACTAATAGAAATTTAAGATCTTTAAAGATGCAACTAAAATCACAGTTGAAAAATAGAGTATTTCAAAAATCCTTGAACAAAAACAAACCACTGATACCAAATTTTGGTCAGAGTGGATACTCAAGAGGGGGGTGAATTGAGTTCCAATAAAAATTGCTGTTAAAAATATTTCTCTTAAAATCCCCCAATTTAAAAACAACGTTAAACTGTAGTGAATCTATAAAGAGTGTAAATGTTCAATCAGTTTCTCAAAGATTGATTAGGTCTCAGTTGACTTAATCTAAAGATTAAATTAACTTTTGAAACTAACTTACTGGTTTACAATAAGTATAAACACTTTCTAATTTAACTATCAAAGTAGCTTTAAAATATTTTTGTATTTCAAAGTAATAAGCAGTGGAATGTAAAATATATATGTAATACATATAGACTTAAAATAAAAGCACAGCAAAGTTAACCAAGAGGTTCAGTCTCAAGCCGAGAGTTAGTCCTCTCAACAATTTATATAAATTGATCCACACACTAGATCGGGGTTAACAAAAGTGAGCACACTATCCAGGTACAAGGACCTCTACCACAGTTCTACGTGGGAAAAACAAACAACAGCACACAGTCTATTCAGGTTTTACTCGACATCTACCACTATCCACAGTGGGAAACAAAAGAGTTGTGGAGTTTGAGTGAGGATTTACGAATCCTCCTGTTTAGCACAGGAGACAGTGTGTGTGTAAAATAAACAGGGTACACACACTGCTCAAAATGTAAATATAGAATCACTAAATGAAGTGAGAAAGAGTTTCGGAAAGCTCTAGTGATTGGCAGTGTAGCTCTAGACTCATTTGGTTGGTCAGAAAAACTTTTGAGTCCTTCTCTGGTTTCTACTCAGAAAAAAGAGTGTCATTTTCTTCTTGGGTTCTTTGTTCAGCTTATGAGTTTGAGAGCATGAATTATTTGATGTAGTCCTTCTCTCAAGATGCAGCTTGTGTTCTCCTATAGAATGATTTTCTTCGTGTATGTTCAGAACTCTTGGAGTATGAAGGTAGACTTGTGAAAAATGATCCATGTTTGAATGTTGTTCAACTCTTGTCTCTTTCACACTTCATGTATCTCCTTAGTTCCTTGATGCGTGTTGTATATATCCAATGTGTTTTTCTTGTGTTGCATATCTCTCTGTATATATTCAGTGTTCTCTTTCCATCCCTTTATAGCTTTCAACTTCGGTAGAAAAGAATGATCACCTTTTGCATGGGTACTAGGTACGGTTCCCTGACATGCAACAGAAATCATTAAAAAACATTAACTGCATTAAAACCATCAAATGTAACCGTTATCTAAATAAATAAATTATATGAAGAGTATAGGGTTTGACTGGTTGGTCAATCATTAATAGTCGTTTATTGGTATATGTGCATAGTGGAATTTGTGTCGCAGAACCTTCCATCGATATCTATTTTGAACTTGCATCGGTAGCTCATATACCGGTGACTTTAGTTCCATCGGTAGCTCTTGTTATCTTTAGATCTCGATCCATCGGTAGTTGTTGCTCCATCGGTAGTTGTTCCTCCATCGGTAGCTATTTTCACATGTCGGTAGACTTACACTATCAGCAGCCTTCTATCGGTAGCTCGATATATCGGTGACTATACTTGTATTGGTAACTATCTGTAAACTGGCTCTATCGGTAGACTTCTGTCTATCGGTAGCTCTGGTTTGTTTGTCTATCGGTAGCTCGGTATGCTGGTTCTATCAGTAGACTTCCTCATATCAGTAGCTCTGGTTTGTGATTCAGTACTCGTATCAGTAGGCTTACTCTATCGATAACTATTGGTAGACATTCACATCGGTAGCTCGTCTGTTCTGTCGGTAGACTTTGTGTCTACTTACCGGTAACTCTGTTTATATTAGTGAACTTAGTGTATCGGTGACTCTGTCTATCGGTAGACTATGAATATTGGTAGACTGAGTACCAGTAGCTCTATACCAGTAGCTATAACACTTGTCTGTTTTATGAAAAACACATCTGAATGGGTTAGAAGAACTTCATAACTCATATAAACATAGATAGACATGGATTAACATATCTCAGGGATCATTTTAATATTATTATCATCTTGATCACATATTGAAAGAATTAATATATAGGAAATCATTAGATTGATATTATCAAAGTATATGAAAGCATAATTGGGATTATCAAAACAGGTGAGGTCAACATGAACCTTTTCTTTTAAAGAAACTAGGCCTGATGATCATTTCATTGTACTTATTAGATATTTATGTTTAAAAAACATGTAATAGTATGTATAAAAGGAATGGGTTGCTATAGTTTCAGACACATCCTTCTCAATCCTCCATGGAACTTAAGTACCAAAGCATTTATCAAAATTTGATCATAGTATACATTTCTAAGGTAAGGCCCAACATTTCTGATAGTTGGATTGACATGCTAATGTGGGTATGGACAACGGGACTAGGATAGACTCTAGATTAGTTTGGGATGAGCCGTAGTTGAGTGTTATTTTAGTATTTTATTTTTTTTATATATTATCCACCCATGAGGGACACTCGACGTGTATAACATACACATTATTATATAATTTTGATATTGTACTTCATTATTTGTCTTTTACTTTCTCTATCTATATTGTTTATCGATATTCATTTATTTATATTTTTTCATTACTTAGTATACCATAGAATCTTTGATAATGAAGGAATAGTCTCCCCAAGGTGACCTTATAGGCCCTCACCAATAGTCGGAAGCCTCTAGTGTAAAGGGAGACACACATGAGGCATTGTGGCATATAGTCTCGGGGCACCAGTTTGGTCGGTTCTAGATGGGGTTGTTACATTGTATTTGGTGGAAATATATATCTTGAATTATGAAATAATATGTGATTAAGTATTGGTTTATTACAACGTATCTTTGGTACTTTTCCTAATTTTTTCGCTATATTGGGCTCTGGAATTACCTACAGGATGTTTTCAATAGTTTAAGTAAATAAACTCTTCATGAAATATGGGATCACCTAGAGGGAATTGTTTCATTAAAGAATTAGAAATGAAACAACTAAAAAGGTGAATTCCATGTATTTTATAGGATTTAATCAGTATACACCTTCAATAAATTCATTACTTCATAGGAACCATATGGATACATTGGAATCCCACAACATAGGGGCAGATGATAAATAATCAAAGAATAGAGTATGTGAGAAAGATGGGTGGTCATAGTTTACTACCAGATAGTTATAGACAGCAAAGGGGGTATGTGAGTGTCTATATATCTAACATTATGCTTCCAAAAATCCTTAGTCTATAAAGGGAGTACACACACTTGAAGGGATCATGACAGTACTCTAAAAATTACTTTTATCTACAAAGGGAGCATGTGTGGGAAAAGGCAGGATAGACGAAAGATTAAGTATGGACCTTTATGATGAAATTCCATTTTCTAATTTTCTTCTATAAATTTTAATTTAATTAATTCAGACTAATTATTGATAATTCATATGAATCAACATACATAAAATTGTTTCCTTTAGATATAATATTCTCTAATTGGAATGTTAGGCTCTCATGAATATATAATATATTTTACATAGTGACAATTCTTTATTCCTCATATGTAATATTATTCTTCCCAATGCTCAAGATATTAGACTTTTATAATTTTTTATTCTTCTAATACATAATATAATTTCCTTAACATCCAAGTATGCATAATATTTCTCCAACGTAAAAAGTTATTACTAAGAAATAGATTTTAGAATAATAATCAATAATAAAATAACGATGAGAATGAATTATAAACCATTACTCATAAATAAAAATAATGAATAGAATATATAACTTATATAAATATACAATATCATGTTCTATTAGTGATTAACATATAATAAAACTGAATAAAACCATTCACTTTTGAAACAAGTAGTGAAATATACAAACAGTGAGAGGGATAAAGTAAATGATATTAATTAATGTGTGAGGGAATAAATAATTATCAAATTATAAATATATTTCCAAGGTCACAACTCCAAATTTTACGCCTTTTCTATAATTATCAAACTCAATCACATTAAACACTTATGAATTTAACCAAATAAAACACTCGCTCTCCCTTTTTCTAAGGATAAAAAATGAAAGGTATAGATCAAGTAAAAAATAGATAAAAAAATATAATTAATACATTATTAAATAACTAAATACAACATAAATACTTGGTTCATGTGAATAAATTTTCCATCTTTCAATAAACAATAGAAAATAGAAATCATATGATCCAATAAAAATTGTAAACAAACATGTTTCTGTATTTTTTCATAATAAATATATTCCTTCAAAATAATAGGAATGGGATCGGTGGTCATCCTTAAAAATTTTAACAATTATTAAAAAATAATTATTATAATACTCATGTATAAGTTAAAATAGTTAAAAACATATCTCCTCCTAAAATCTGGCATATATATATGATATAACACCTATTAAATAAATAATGAAATTTTAAAAATATTTAAGGCTTCCCCATAATATACACTTCTTACTAATTAAAATAATAATATAATAGTGAAATAATCCTTTCATAAAAACATATTTTAGTGGATACTCATCAAAGTGATATATTCTTCAGTAAGAATAAATAAAAAATGGGCGAGAAAACAAGTCAATAATTTTTAATGAATTAAGTATAAATAGTTTAGTACATGTAATTTATATTATATATAGATTGAAATGGATAATACATGAACAAATAATAATATAAAATTTTAAATAATCTACTCAACACATGAAATAATAGATCTATAATAGCATATATGAATAATCAAAATAATATTATAGTAACCTCGTGCCTATTAAGTCAACTGAAAAATCATCTCATGCCAATATACAAGTAAATAGAACTATAAAGAGTATGAATACTTTCTATATTTTAATAAAATATCACTAATAAACACTTGAAAATATAAAATAATATAGTTGCGAGTGAATTAGACAAACAATTACTCGTATGCACTGGACATGTGAGAAATAACTTAAAATGGAAAATCACATAACTAAATTAGATGTGAAATGACTAATACATGAAAAAATATTATATATGGGTGGAAAATAAAAAAGTTATAAAAGTATATATCCATATATAAAATAGTCAATACACTTCTAGATGTTACTGTGACATTAAAATAAATAAAGGAGATACTTTATTGAGAGATATAGTAATATATCATGTGAACATACAATGATATTTAAATTAATATTATTTCTAATAAATTAATTAATCTTAAAGTGAATATAATTTTAAGATATCATTATTTATATGAAATCATCATTAATAAATTATTTATCAATTTACCTTGATGTGGTTTGATTATTAAAAAATAGAAAATAGGTGTCTATTTTTCTACACATAAGTTTTTGGGTTTAGAAATTTCAGAAATAAGATATTTAGGTAAAAAACTACATATTTGAAGTAGAAATTATATCCCTTACTTTAGATAAATATTAATAAATATAGGAATTTTTTACACTAAAAAACTTTTAAATTTAAAGTGATAAGAAATAGCGAAATGAATAATAAATCCACTATGAAAACAAAAGTTTTATTGGACATTATTTTATTAAGTAAACCAAGCATCAAATAAGTCATATAAAGATTTGGATTTTTACAATTTCTTTCAATTATAAGTTTAACATTATTTTCATTGAAAATACCAATTATTTTGTTTATGATAATATTCTCCCTTAATAAAAATAGTATAAACCGATTTCATAGACTAAAATTTAGAAAATAAATTAATAATTATAATATCATGTAAGAGAAAAAAGATTCAGCATTATCATGTTTATACATTAATTCTAAAAGTTGTTTAGAAAAATTATTTTACATAATGATAAAATAATAATTATATTTATATAATGATTATTTATTCTTATATAGAGTATCATATTTATCATGAATAATATAATTATACTCATTAATATCATTAATATAATAAACTGAAGATTCAAAATTAGATTGTATCTCTTTAGTTTGGGCTATAAGACATAGATCTAAAATTTGGATTAAATTCTCAACTCTTGATATAGAATTTGATTCGTCACTTGAATCCTCTAATGAACTCCAATTATATTTCAAATAATTCATTCATTTCCTCTTATAATCATGTTTTCTTCCTTTTATATTATATTTGATATGGTGGTATACAGGTCTAATATTTCCCTTTTTCTTCTATTCATAGTATCCAACATCATTTGAATTATAATCATCCCTTTGTGTTTTATAGTGAATATATTTATACTCTTGTAAAACATAGTAAGTGTTTTAGAAATATTTATATATTCACCACTATAATAAGAAATAATATATTTTTATCAAATGAGTTGCAATATGTCTCTTTAGTCTTTCTCTTGTTCTTTGGAGAATAATATGGTATCATTTTTATTGTTCACTAATATATGATCATCGGTTTCTACTTGCATCTCATCTTCATACATCATGAGTGATTCAATTCATTTTCAATTAATTAACAGGTGTAGACTTTTTATTTAGTAGATATTCCACTCCATTTGGTTGGAATAACTCATGAAAATTGAAATATTGTAATGATTTTATAATATCATTTTTCAAAGCAGCAACATCATTCACTATCTCAGTGATTCTACGATTAATTTGAGTAACACATTATATATCAAACATATATAATGTATGAATTTCTAACTTCAAATTACTGAATGATAATTTTCCTAAATTTTTGTTTCCTTCCTATGAGACAAAAAACCTCTCCCATGTATCAAAGGCAGTAACATATTATGGAACTCTACTAAATCCATCAAGTTTAAATCCAAAATTTATAGCATTCATAGATGTTAAATTTAAATCATAATATGCTTCTTTATTGGTACTCAATAATTTAATTTCACTAGTGGGAATCTTCTATTTTTCATTACTTATATGTAATATTTCAAACCAATATTTTTCAATTATATAATATTTCTATATTTCTATCACCAATAATTATCAATATTAAAAAAGGATATCTAATCCTAGACATTCCTTTTCTAATATCATCCATCAGCCTTTGTTTGTTATATATTTCTCACTATCATATTATGTTTGAAAATATAATCAACTTGGAAAGAAAGTTACGACTAATACAATGATATTTAAGAGTCTTTCTACAATTCCACTTGTTGGTATAGTCAGAAGGGTAATAAATCTTCCTATTTCAACTATCAAATATATCAATTTTAGGATTCCAACTCTAATACCACTTGTTATTATCATCCATTATAGTATATAATTAAATATAACTTCTCTAATACCAAATTTTGTTTAATGTATGATATATAAAAATACCCAAGAGGGTTTGTGAATGAGGTATTTATATAATATCACCAATTTAAACTTCCATGTTAATATTTTTAAATATTTTATTTTAATTTTAATTTATCAATATAATAAAAATAACTACTTTAAACTTACATCATTATGTTGTTAAATCTTTAATTATCTTTTAAATAAATTAATGTAGAAGAAATAAATAAAGTAAATAGTAGGACACACAATATTTTTATTTTAGATTGGGAATGTAAAAAAACATACCCTATTCCACTCAACTAACACCCAATATAGGCTTGGTAATTTTATTTAGATCATTTTCCTAGGGATATCCCAACTAAGTGTAATAAATATTTACATAGTTAATGGATTTTATATTGACTTTAGATCCTTTTACTATATACTACACAAAAAAGTAGTAGTTCAAACATAACTCCAAAACTATGTACAATTATATGATACTTAATAACAATAGTTTATAAGCAGGAGAGACATAAAATAAATAAATGAGATGTATAAATTAAAAGATATTTTTGTATATTTACCTTTATAACTAATAATAGGGTTTCTTTCTAGATAAAAAATAGATATTCAATGTGTTGTTATTAGAAAATATATTTCCAATATCTTTAATAAATGAATAGAAACAAAAAGAAAGTGATATTTAATATAGAACAATAGATTCATTCTTTAATCACCTTCTCTTACTCCTTCCCTTTGTTATAGTCTAGTGGTATTAGAAGTAAGAGACCAAAATAATGAACAAGATATTATATTTTCTCTTTCTGTTTATAGTAATAATTTATCAGCAATAATATTATATTGTATGTTCAAAAAACATAATAGTGTATTTTATCTTCAAACCACAAAATAATATAATATTGTGTTTATTGTAATTATTATCGATCTTGACATAAATAATATATATATATATATATGAATGATATTTTAATTTCAGTATTCATCTTACTTTAATAATAAAAATAAATATAGTCCAGGTAATCCATAATTCTTTCTATGATTTAGGCATAGCCATTACAGACTCTCCCTTCATGAAATAACCAGACATGAATAATTGAGTCAACCTCTTTCCATTAATATATCCCCATAATCCACATATCATCACAAATATTCTATAAATAATAATTTTAAGGGTAGTCAATTATTTTCTATATAAACTCTATTTTTTATCAAAGTCAATCAGAATTTAAACATTCAATCATCCATGAATTATTGTGATATAGATTATATATAAAATACAATCATTTGAATTTTGAATATGACATGTTACAGATAATCATGGAATAATAATATCTCTATGATCCTACTAAAACATTAAATGAAAATCAAAAAACGAATCTCCTTCAACTTCTAAAACATCTTCTTTATAATGTGTAATCTCTCCATCTAGTAGTAAATGATAATTCCTAATATAATTATTCTCCAAACCACATACACATATTATACTCATATTAAGTGAAAACATTAACCCCCAAAATATGTATAATCTTTCAGAAAAAATAAAATAATTTTTTTTAAATCATCTGATGATATGTAAGATAATTGACATCCTTATGTGAATACGAAATACATATGAATTTTTTGAGTTCCATATTCTAATGAATACATAACATAATTTCATTATATGAAGTATTATCTATTTCAAACTTAGTGTCATCACCAAAAAATAATATATTATACTTGGTGAAAATAATAGAATACTTATACGTGATACTATTCTTCCTAACATATAATATGACAAACTAAGAAAAATATTTAAACTTTCAATAAGTAATATTATGGGAAAGAGACCAATAAAAATGAAACTTCATGTCTTGATCCTTCATGGAATTAATTACATATGTAAATGACACTCTATATTGTATCTTTTATTATATGAAATAGAATTAATTATGATATTATCCCCCTCTTTTACTTTTATAGCATGTTTTAATATAATAATCTATATAAAAACCTATGATCAATGAAATAGATCGATTCACATTCTCTCCATTTTCTGAGATCACACGAAGTATCTATAATTACCTATCCACAAATTATAAGTCAAACTTCAGAATATTGATCTTTATTCCCTAATTTGAATTCAACAAAAATCATTAAAATAAATTTTATTTTACCAAATCATGATGGGATGTACTCTAGGAATGAAATTATTCAAAAATCACTAATTTATGGCATGAAACACCTGACTATGGTGTAACACCCTTCAATTGACATATCTTCTAAAAATCATATAGTGAATAAAATTTAACTCTTGAAAATCATGTGGTAACTTATTTAAGATATTTCTAGCTATGCACATATTTTGGTATGACCTCACACTTCATAACACTAGCCTTTGTCCATAAAAAACCTCACAAAAATTCTATAACATTCACTTCTCAAAATTAAAATGACCTCCTCATGGGGAAACATATTCTATTGAAATTTACACCTCTCAACTAGAGCTTCCAGAGCTGCACTAATATCCCAAAGGGTTCTTATCACAGCTCAATATTCTCTTTATGAACCAACACCTATAATTATAGTGTCACCTCAACAATACGTATTCTTACATAACTATCATTTACTTCAATGCCACAATCTCATTGTCACTCAATGTTTTATAATGTAGTTATTCATCCATTACCCTAATAATTTTTGATCCTTTGCAAAATTCAACCATGCATACTCACACATCATCTAATTCGAGGAAAATATATAATAAGAAATGATTATTTCATCTTATACTCCATCATAGTTAGATCATTACATAATTCTTTAATCATGCTTTATCTCATCAAATATGTCGGGAAACCATCCCTTCATCTTTTTCATACCTCCATAATGTTACTATAGTGAATTCAATGGTTTCATACATATTCGTCTATACTCATTCTCAATATCCACACCATGAATTCCAATGATTAAAATCCTTCTCCATGTTTGATTTTCCTATATAGTAACCATCATCATCCTTACATAATTATCTCTATATCTCTAATATCATTTAATTATGGCCACATTATGATTTCCATTTATAATTTTTTATAATTGTCTCTATGATCATTTTAACATACTTTTTTGGTTATTTTAACATTATACCATTTATGTAAACTAATCCCACATTGATATCCATTCATAATTTAGAACATTTATTATTATCAAAAATCACTATTCATTCTATTTATTATCACTATTTATTGACAAAAAAATCCAACAAACAACATCCTTAAAGAAACATTCTACCCCTTTATATTTTTTTTCAAAGACCACAAATTTCTATTAATAATACAATATATTATATCCAATGATTTAATTATCCAAAATCATTTCTTCAATAAACCATGTATGGATTTATGGTCATTCTATTTCCCTTATAAATAAAATATAAATGGTATCTTCTCAAAATTCTCCTCTCTAGTATCCAACTTTATCCTTTGATGTGTATAGGGGTATCTTTACTAAATCCCCTCCCCCACAAATATAAATATCTTAAATTTTTGTGATTCTCTATTAAAACCAACTTATTCATATAAATGATTTTAAATATATAGATTTATATAATCTATGATCCCCCATGAAATTCACTTGAAGTCTCCAAAAATTTCCACCTTGCCTTTTTTTTCTTCTCCCCCTTTCAAAAAATAAGGTCAAAATCTTTCACCATATTTCAAAAAATCCATATATAGAATGTTTCGAATCACCCATTGTTATATAACTCCATTACTACATTTATATCTTCCAAACACTTAATTTATAAAAATAATTATGCAATTTCAGCGATTTTTAAATCATTTTCATGTCTAATTTATAATAATTCACTGAAAATTCATATATACATGCCAATTTTTTTGTAAAAAATATATATATTTTTCTTTCAAGAACAAAACCTATTCAAATTATTTGTTCAATATCAATTTTATTATTAAGTGAACTTATATCTAAAAAACCTATCAATAAATCCTCTAACAGTACTGATATAAAACTTTATATTAGAGACAATATTATAAGTTAACAAAATCAATTATTTCAATTGCACTCACATACTTATATAAACAAATAAATATTTATATTAACATCATTCATCATCAAAGTCCCTATAATATCAATTATAAATACATGAAAGTTTCATTTAATAATCAATAAATAAAAAAGTTTGAGAGTCATACCGCTTGATTAAAATTTTGGACATAATTTATCATCTTCCATAGAGCTTCTAATTTTTCCATATGAGGATTAGTGATCCTTTGAATATTTTGTAAAAACTATTAATTAATGTTTCAACTCAAAAATAAATTATAGAAAATATAATCATCATGGGATTCTTTGTTCAATATCTTTTTATATCCTAAAAATAATCAAAGAACATCAAATGTAAGTACCATAACCTTATTTACTAGGAAAACCCATTTAAATTATGAATTTATATATAAATTTGGGTGTAATTATTTTTCAATGGATTTTAATGTAATAAAATTTGGGAATGGGGAATGAAAAATAAGAATATGGGAAGACCCAAGGGTTCTAAGCACCACAAGGCACTCAGTAACCCTAGATCGGGTACCTAGTAGGCTATGGGCAACCCAAGTTGTTTTTTCTTTTGAAAAACCACATACTTGGTGAATTATAGTGGTTAGCCTATAGTTATATTGGAAAAATAAATTTAATGAAGGGGTATGTTGGTCAATACACTACTATTATTAATGCTTAATACATATGGGGATCAATAATTCATTCTAAAATCAATCTACCATTACTTATTTGGGAAACCAAGAATCTATTTCTCTCTCACCTTAGAAACATTATTTCAACAAGGATCTACTGGTATTTTTTGGTCAAAATGATGATGTTCTAGTAAGGTAGGATTATATCTTCCCTATTTATCATTTTCTTTTCCTTCTTACCATTGTATCAGGTGTAAATTCATCTTCTATATTTCTAGGTCATCTATATTTATTTATTTCCTTGTGGTTTCTATCAATCAATATATAGTTGTAACACCCCAAAATTTAAAATTTTAAATGGTGATTGTTATGATAATTAAATTTTTAATTTACATAATTAAAATTAGGAAATTTATAATTTTCTCAAAAAACAATGTCTGAGTATGGTCATCCCATAGTTATGCACAACCATATAGAAAACCCATAAATAGAAATAGAATAATTTGAAAAATTGATTCATGGTTACAGAGAATTTATAAATAATCATGAAAAATAATCATATATGGTGTGAAGTATTTTTGGTTTGATCATGGTATGGAGTAATCATGTGATTAAATTATGCACCATTGATAATGTGGAAGAGTGAGTGTTTCAAAGATAGTGTATGATTTCGATAACTGTGTAAGAAAACCATGTACCATTTTTGGGAGACTCAGAACTCCATTTTTTATCCAATCTTCTTGATACTCGTCACAATTAGTTTATATAATTTTATAAGGTTATTATTTAGCCTTATTTATGGTTATATGATTTATAAAATTAATTTCCAAAATTCTAAATATATTTCTTAAACTATATTCATGTATTGAGTGTCATGTATAATTTGTATTCATAATATCATTGATATATGGATAAATACACATATATATACATATATATAATTATCCAATTATCAAATTTTTTGTTGTTATAATAATTTATTGGTAAAAATATATTTGATTTTTATTTGTGATATAAATAATTGAATAGAATTAGGTATTTTTATAACTTGGTTTCACTTATAATTTTTATAATAATTATATTATGATTATTATAAATATAGTAAATGAATGAAAATAGTAACTCAACCCTCCCCCATTTCATATGTGGTTGAAACCACCATTAGAGTTGAACTCCCCTTCCATTTCTCTTTTATATTATTTCCCCATGGAGAATCAAAAAGGATATTCCAATTAGGTTTATATTTCTCAATATCTCTTTAATTTATCCTCTTGTTCTTTTTTACTCATTCAAAACCTTCCCATAATTTCAATTCATGGAATATTTATGGTTTTACATGTTATGGAAAAACCACCAATTTTCAATGGTAATTTGTTATAAAAGGATGATACGGTAATTTTTAAACCTGATCCATATCCATATCATAAAGGCAATGATGTTTCATCTTATACCATGTATGTATCTCTATTTAATATATTTTATTTTATAAACTCTTAATGATTAATCATTCCAAATTTATTTATTCCCCATATAATGTATCAATTATTCATTTAATATTGATTCCATAATGTTTTCCATGAAGTATTATCTAATGAATTTTATATCAAATGAAATTTATAAAACTTTTATTTTTAAATTCTTCTGGTATGGTTTTTTTCATGTTTGTTATTTGATAGACTCCGTTTTTGATTATTTTCACTTCAAATGAATTTGTAAAAAGGTTTTGAATAAAATTACATTTCCATAGATTTGAGTATTGTTGGAAATGAAGTATTATTCTTTAAAAGGTATATTTTATGAAAAAATAGTGTTTGATAAAATTTTATTTAGACTTGTTTGATTTTAATGAAATTGAAAACATTTTTGAGATATATTTAGTTCCAATAACAAGTTTTTCACATGGGTTTTACATGGAATTATGCTTTTTAGAGGCATAATTTTTTTCCCTCATTATTATTTTTTAGTGATGTCCTTTTAATCATACCCCATAAATTTTTGATACATGATTGATATGGTTATGTTTTACACTATGTTATGAAATTGATATAAGGTTTTCTATTTGCTATACGGGTATTCACACATGGAAAATTTGGTTAGATTTATGGTATATGATGATGAGTGTTCCTATAGTATAGATTATTACAACATCTTCAATCCCCTAGTTTAGTTCATGTTCTGAATTGGGTGATCATTGACCAAAGATGAGAATAGAGTAAGTGGGGGTATTTGATTTTTTGGATCACATAATATGTCAAAAGGTACATCAAGGTTTAGAAATTTTATAGATTATCCTGGTAGAATCAAAGTTGATATCTCATGTTGTGGATTATTCAGTGAGGTGGCTACATTATGTGATGTTTTACATTATATTATGTTTCACTTTATGAGTTATTTTAACATAGATATCCTTATCTATATTATTATGCGAAATATTATATTTAAATTGGAAATTAAATAATATGTTTCATCATTATGATTTAGTCAATGTAAATTGGTTTTTGAATTAAAATGTAACAAGATTTGGTTTTCTCCATTGCAAAAAAATGGTATTTTTAAAATTTATTTAAATATTGAACTATGTGTCAAACCTAAAATCTAATTTATATATATTCATGGTGGTATATTACAAGGATTTTTCACAAACCATGAAGTTTCAATTTGGTGTGTGTTTTTTTCTATCTATAGGTATTTCCTGACATATCTTATAGGCATGTTTAGTACTGTTGGATATGAGGTTCATAATTATCTTAGAAAAAGTGGAATATATGTGATAGATTATAGAATTTTTTGTTCCACATAGAGATATTTTGGACTTTATTTCATTTTTTTGGACATTGTATCTCAATTATACTCTCCTTTTGTTCTTATTGTACGTGTTATGACATGTTTGTTATGTAATTGGGTGTTCTTTAACCTATATTTCTTTCATTTTTCTCACTAATTCATTATTTTACATAATGTGTAAACCATTCCCACAGTCATACAGTGGTACACTTCACTCTTGTTATCGACTTGTAGTGAACAGAAATATTATTGTGTCGTATGTTGGATTGGATCGAGTACTGGATTTAGGTATATCATGTTGTTTTGTTTAAAAGTGGTATCAAAGTGTGAGAAAGAAATTATATGGTGGGTGGAGGTATTATTTTCATAAAATAGGAAATAATTTATTAATGGAATTGATTAACCCATTCATGGTGGAAACCCAATATTCCATGGAAATAAATGGTTGATTAGATCATTCATCTCTTTAATAGGATAATTTTTTTATATTTACTTTCACTATGGTGAGACATATTAGACATTTATTATTCAATACAAACAATGATATTTATTATTTCAAATATCAAGTAATATCACTAATTTGTGGAGTGTCCCCAACGAATGCTCATTGATTTTCTCAATGATTTTGTATGGTAACCAATATATCTAGTATAATCCATTTTATTTTCTTCATGTTCTATTTCTTGTTTCATATTGTATGTAAATTTTTGTTTCATTTATAGAATATTATATGGATATTATTGTACGTTAAATTGCTTATAGTCATTTCTAAAATCATAAATTTGAACTTTCAACTAAAAATATGTTTTTAGAAAACAAAAATAAAGGACTTGTATTGATTTTGAATTGGATAAGATTTGAAAATGGTTTTTTTAATATTATATATAAGGAATATGGATGTATCCCCATAGAATGTGTTCCCTAAAAACCAATCCAATTTTAATTTGAGATGGAAGTGGAAGGCTTCTAAATAATTGAAATTTTTTAAAAAAATTGAAACTTATTATATTCATTGACTTTAATGAAAGGAATATATTTATGATCCTTGAATTATTTGAAACTTGGGTATTGTATGTATTTTTATTTGAGCATGTACTTATAGACTAATGTTATTTGGTTTAGCCTACCATTTCTTTTGTTATAACTTAATGAAATGTGGAAAGGTATTACTCAATTCAATAGTCACTAAATAATAGGTAAACCGAGATCTAAATAGATAATTTCAATGGGGTCTTAATTGATGATGGTTTACCAGTTCATTTCAGGGATTATTGTGCTTTATATATAGTTATGTTTGATGCACCAAATATTAGAAGGTTGTAATTAGTGAAAAGTTGAATATTTATGAAACCTTTTATTTGTTTTATTTCTAAAATTATTTCATTTATTTTATAAATTATTATTTTTGAAGTGTTATATTATATATATAAATGGATTTGAAAAACTTTTATTTTAATGAATATTTATAATTGTATTTACTTTGAAACCATTTGGGTTGTTTGGAACCAAATGATTTAGTGCTTTTTGAATAATTTAGTTTCCAAGAATCATTTGGTATAATGAAAATGAGGATATAATTTATCTTGGTTATTTTTCCAAAATCGATATGTAATTAAATCATGAATTAAATAAAGTAATAATATATGATTTGTTTTGTTTAAACATATAAATTATAAATATTTTATCCTTTATATAGAATGCTTTTGGGTTTATCCTTTATTTGTGTTATTGAAATATGTTTTAATAAGATTCATAAGTTGATTTAAAATGTATTTGATCCTTATTCACTAATTCAAAATAATATTCTAATATAATTGATGAATCTCTTATCTAAATATATATTCTATTATTATTATTATGTAATTTAATTATGAAAAACATTCAAATATTATTTGTAATTTAGTTTTAAATGACGTAAAATATATGATTATAACTATATGATGTAGTGTTTTAAAATAAATGATTGGAGATATATAATTTTTAGGCGGTGTTTGGTTGGTATCAATTTTTTAAAATTGTTATCTAGATTTTTATAAAGTTAGGTTTTGTTTCCCTTGATGAATATTTGGAATGGAAATGCTTTTTTAATCAAAACTTTTAGGTAAAGATTCCATGGTTTTCAAAAAAATGTTTTAATTGTAAAGTAAAGTTGGTTTTAGAATCACATGGATTGAAAATTGAGAAATAAATATTTAACCATATGTGATATGCCTAAATAGAAATGTTACTAATTGTTTATTTAGTTTGGAATTTTAATTGATAATTTTTTATTTTTAGTTTCTGAATAACCTTTGTTCTTCGTTGATATTATGATATTTTTCTAATGAAACAAGTGATGGAATTGGTCAAACTCATTGATACCTATTTTTAAAGGTTCAAGACATCACTAGTTGATGTATTTTGGTGCGTATGATATCTCAAAAAAGTTTTAGGTCAAAAATATAGATAATATTTTTCAAATTAAGAATTTTTATAGGCTACATGATTTTATAGGAAAACATGAATGGTTTTACCTATGTGTTAAATGTTCCTAAAAAATCTGATATATTGGGACATAAACAATTTCATAGTTTGTGCACACTTTTTCAAAACATCTGACTAAATCGGGCTTGTTTGGAAATTGTCCCTGAAGTCCTACACGGTAGGTATATGGTTTTGAAACCATGAAAACTAATTGTGCATCCTAGAAATTCACTAAAAATAATGTTTTTAAAAATCCATTGACCATAGAACCTCATCCAATAAATATTTATAGTTAAAAACATCTCAATTCACCTAAGAGAATTTGAATGTATAATTTTAACATTAATTGGTTATAACTTTTTATCTCGGTATCCATTTGAGCTCTGTGATTTATCAAATAAAATATTGTGGTGATATATATGATGTTTAATATTGTATTGCATACTAGGCCTCATTGTTTCATGGTAAAAAGTGACTCATAAGGCCTATGATACTTTTTTTCATGCCTATATCTTAAATTTTACTTATTCAGTGGAAACTTAGGACATGTGAAATATAACTTCTCTTTTAAGTAGCATCAATTTCTAGTTTATTAAAACATTGGTTTTTATCCGGATCTGGGGATTTACAAACATGGAAAGGTTTTTAAAATGGGTTTTATTTTATAAAATGGTGGGATTATTAAAATAAGATAATGTTTTTGAATAAAACATTAATATTTAGATTTTATATTTTGATCATATTTTGAAAATGTTGGAGAAAGATAGTTAATGGTTCCACAATGTTGAATTGATGAGTTATATATAGTTTCATTATGGTAAAAATTTTAAAAAAATGAAGAATTAGATGGTAGAAACATCGTAACCATTTTCATAATTACGGTGGAGATTACCCACATAGAGAATTTTTGTTTTGTTTTTTTATTTTATAAAATGTATTTTTTTTATAAAAGAAAGAGTGAGGTTGGTTGTACCATTAATGCTTTAAAATTCAAGACATTTTGTTTACCAAAAAAAATATTTTTCAATAAACTTGACCAATGGGGACTTCCATATGTGGTACTTGTAACACCCTGTGATTTTAAAAGAACATTATTCCTGATAGAATACACAACACATAACACTAAGTCTAACGAAACGCCAATATACTACTAAAATATTATTATTTAATGTTATAATTATCTCATAGACATTGTACTGGAGAATATGAATAGTATTAATAGAATTATGAAATATATATAAATTATCTACTCAAAAAAATTAATTTATTAATGATTAAAAAATAATTACTCAATTTTCAATAAGGTTACCATATGATTCAAAAATACGTTTTTTAAAATGATATTTAATCATTTTTGTGAGAAAATATTATAATTAATTTATGTAACTTATATAAATTTTATTTTATAAAAATAATATCATTTTTGAAAACAGAATATCAAAATTATTTTAGGTTACAATTTTCATATTTTTTTTAAAAGTTTTATTTCCCAATGAATAGTGAAAAATACTGATTTTTATTGAAAACTATATTTTTTAATAAAGAATTTACAAAGTTAAATTTTGTATTAACTTGTTTTAAAAATAAGATTAGTTCTATTACATTATTAATAATAAAATTAAGTTGATTTTAATCAATTTCATGATTTAATTTAGTATAAAATAACTTTTATACATAAAAGGCATTTCTTTTTGAAAAAACTATTTTAATCATGTTTTTTATGTTTATTTTAATTTTATTTTATGAAATTTATTGAAATTTAATTTGATAAAATATATTATATATTTTTAATTAGGAGGTTCAAATTTTTAAAAAATTCCCTTTTGTTTTTGGTCAACATCAATAGTTACATTAGTAATTTTGTTATCATGGTTAATGGTAAATTAGAAAATTAATGTTAAAAATAAAATTTTAAGTACTAAATTATGACCCTAAAATTTTCATTTATTTTATTTTTTGAATATATATAAATAATAAGTTTCTAAAATTCAAATATATGTCCTTTCTTTCCATATTTCCAGGATTTTGACCATTTATATTATTTTATATAAATAAAAGTCAAAATTGTCATTATCCAAGTTTATTAACTTCAAATTTTTCACATATGGTGAAACTGAGGATATTTTTTATAATAATTATTAATTTTAAATAGAATTTATATATTTTTATCATGGTAATTTATTTTAAATTTTCTTTAAATAAGTAATTTCCTTAAAAACTTATGAAACCTTAACACACTGCTTATGCACAAAATAAAACAAAATCAATAAAAATGATTTTTAATAACACTAAAAATAATATTATTTGATTATGGTTTTGTGTTAAATAATTATTTAGATAAAAATGACATATTAAAGAGTTTTAGAATCATTTTATTATTATTATATATTTTTTAATTTTTATAAGTCTGATTGAATTAATAGTTCCCAAATTGATGTTAATGATATTTTATAATAAATAATAATTTATTAAATGATCTAAAATTAATAAGAATGGTGAATTTCTCCAAATATATGTGGTGTAGTTATAAATGTAAACCAATTTCCATTTATTGGTACTTTTTCATTTTATAGTAAAATAATTAATTCTTAAAGGGTATAAAACTTTAATATTGTGGTAATTGTCCAAAAGGATAACAAGGGGTTAAAACTAAAATATAAGGGTGAAAACGAAACTAAAACATGTAAAAAATTATTTTTTTGGATAATTTAGACTCATAATTGTCCTATTTAATAATTATAGTAATTTCAAACCATTTTTGTTTTTTGAAATATAATTTATATCAATTTAATACTTTACGAAATTCCAAGAATTCCCCTCCCCTCTCTTATAAAAGGACACTCTAATTAATTCTTCACACCACTTTGATCCATCTATCTAACCCAGACCATTCCCAAATCACTTATAAACATCATTGTACAATTTATAAAGGTTCTATTAACTTTATAAGACTTACCCTAGGTCTTTTAAAAAGATAGATAAATGAATTCTATCGAAGAAGAGGTAATCACCTTTACTGAGTCCCTCACTGTCATTTTTTTATACATCCTATTAAAGTTTTGCACCCATAATAATATAATAATTTGGTTATCAAAAATATAATTATATATTATTATGATTATGTTAAAACTATATTACATTACTTTTTCATCTTATGAAAAGAAGAAACATCGCTCATGTCTACATTTGACTTACCATCTCCATACAGTGGTGTAAGTTTCTATTTATTTTCATTTCACTTGGATGGTTATAATGATGAAAATAATGAATATAAATGGTATTTATGAAATAAAAATTATTCTAAAATTATAATATCATATATATAACTTCTTACATTCAAATCCTTTTTAAAATGATAACGTTGCTCGTGTGTACGTGTGGATTTACACCTCCATGAAGTAATGCGAACCGTTATTCATTTATGTTTTATTTGGATGGTTGTAAGTATATATTTAATTAAAAAATATTAAGTATATTATATTATAATTATTCATTAAGTATTAATTATTATTCACCTTCCTTTCATTCCATTCTTTGAAAAGTGAGAAAAGCATTCAAGCGTACGTACGGCCTACCGTCTCCCTGAATGGTCTAATTTATTTTTCCATATATATTTTTTATAGTTTAATATAAGAATATATATATATATTGAATTTATAATATCTTTAAATATTGGATAAGATTATGGATATTATGGAAACTTGATAAAGATACAAGGACTGAGAATACCAAATCAAAACAAACGTGAAAAACAAAAGTAGTTAACTCTAAAAATAATGATTATAATTAAAGAATATTAGTAAATGGGTGATAAAATATTATAATTGGATCATATATGATATTATAGATGTGAATATGTTCTTAGTAGAGAATTATAATAAATTTAAATTTCTTTTTAGGAGGTTAGAGACCCTTTAGGAAAGTCAAACTTGAGGTAAGGGGTTTCTTAACTCAATATCCATTTATTGGGTTACAATTATAATTCAATTATTATATTAATTAATTATTATGTGTGGAATGATTTTTGATTGTATTATGTTTTATTTAAATTTATTACAGAAAATATCTTTATTCATTAATTCTCATTTTAATGATATTATCTTTGTAATAGATTTCATTCCAATTTCTATTCCATTTAGAAATATTTGGTAATACTCACTTATTTAATTTTAAATGGTGTATATACTACCCCTTTTAGGTATTAAACATTAATATCCATTTATTAATGATTATTAATGATTTAATTCATGCTACACTTTTAAGAGGTATGTTTAAAATAAATTCTAATATTATTCCTCTTTTTGATCTGATTTGTTTTTCTCCCATTTCCATATGTTTTCAAATTGTTTTATGAAAATAATTTTATTTACTAAAAAAATTATAAAGTCTATTTTAAACTATTTAGGACTTTTTTAAATAGTATGGAAGGAATATTTCTACACTTTTCTGAAATGGGGTTATTTTTTACATTCTTTACAAAAAGTCCAAAGGAATGTTTTTTAACTTCTATGGTTCTAATAGACTTGCATGACATTATAAATATTTTACACGCATCAGGTTATTCTACCAGTTTTCAATGGTTTTACAAAGAAAATGTTTTAATTGAAACTTATATTAAATATTTTTTCCCATTTTTCATCTATTCTTCAAATGAATATGTTTACTGCAAAATAATCTTTTTTGATAGCCATCACTCATATCATGAATAATATTGTGAGAATTAGCTCTCTTTTGAAACATTTACTTTATTGTGACCGTTGAACATTAAACTTACCTTAAATATCCATATTCTTTTTTATCATGGATGTGTTTATTTCCTAAACCATATACAATTTCTACATATGGTGTTTTACTTTGAAAGTTATTTGATCAATTGAGGAATTATTTATAATCTTTATTCTATACCAGATATGGAAATTTATTAATAGGGTATATTGTTCATGAATTAAATTTATCATTAAATATATGAGGAATTAATTATAAATGCAGTGGTGGGTGGGTTTTGTAATTATGTATCTAATAAATGCTTTGACAGGTTAAATGATTGAAATTAGTAATCTATCCTTAAAGGGGGATTTTTTGTGTTTTCCTACCCATAGTTTTAAACTGTCTTAGCACAAGGTCTCCATGGTAGAGATATCATGATGTAAAAAATCATTACATCTAATAGTATGAATTTCATTAATTGATAAATCATTTATTATTATCCATGATATTACTGAATTCATATTATCCATGGATTCTTTTCATACTCTGGTAAAATGGGAAAGATGTATATGTATGGTATTTGGAGACTACTAAACTATTTGGTATTTTGTGATGAGATTACTTGTACTTAGTGCCAATGTAATAAATAAGACATCGGCTCTATGTTACTGGAGTTGGGGTAGTTATTGGAAGCGTTTTGGAGGGGATAATTGTAACACCCCTACTTTTACCTTTTTTATAGATAATTATAATATTTTTGGTTTTTAAAATTTATATAGTTCAAATTTTTAATTTTGGAAAAATTTTCTAACACATGACATCAGAATGGATAGTGTACAGTGAAGAGTAATAGTGTAGATTAACCATATATTAGGAGGGTTTCATTTTAGTGATTTATGCATTAGTAGGAGTAACCATACTAAATAATAATACAAGGGGAGATGTTCACTTAGGTTTATCATGATTATGAGTAACCATGTGAGTCAACCATAAATTGTATATAATGTAAGATAGCCAGTATGACATGGTTATAGAATAATTTAGGAAATTGTGAAGCTAATTTTTCACCCTTATGGGTTGACCTGGAACTCCATTTATCATATCAAGACTTCCTAATACTCCCCATAATAAATTTATGGATTTTTAATTGGATATAATTGAGTAATATTTACGGTTATATGATATATAAAATGTCACGACCCGAACCAAGTTGGGGATCGAGCCGTAACTACCCCAAGCCTACCTCCATAGGCCAGGGGTTGGAAAAAAGGGCCAAAGGAACAACAAAACTCAGGGATGCATTTTCATAAAACATGTACACACACATACAACCCACTCAATGAAAATGTGAAGTTGAAAAGTATTAAGATATCCAAACTCCTATAAAATAAAATGAACATGCATATACCTTTAGACAGTATAAAGGTACAGTGGTGTATACTGAAAAGTAAAGGGGAAAAACCCATGCCTAAACCAAAAACCTATCCCAACCTGAAATAAACTGAAAAATTGTAATAGCCAAGAGATATCTGCTTTTATATCCCAACTCTGACCACCGTACATAGTCCACACAGCCCATATCCCTAAGCTACTCTGAAATCACAATTGACATGTCTGTCATCGGAAAAAGAAACAAAACGTGTTGGATGATTCTCATGCAGGGGTGAGTATATACATACCCAATAGAACACCCCTAAAAGGTCAAGGGGGAGAAGTAAGAGATACACTGAAGAAAAGAAGTAGAGAAAAGAAGGTACAACAAGATTGAATGGAAGGAGTGCAGCTCAACCCAACAAGATAGTGAAAGTAGACTCATCCAAACGCAAGGATCTAGAAATTTTGAGGATATGAACTCCTCATTGAGTCTTCACTCCCTATAGCAGGAGAGTAGACTCATCCAAACACGATAAGAGAGACACAGAAATCATGTGGCATACCCCACACGTATTTTCCTCTCCTCGAAATATAGCAACCCAAAACCCAAGGATTTAGAACTGGAAGTAGAATATATATATATATATGCTCAGTTAATAATTCCAGAAGAAAGAGAAAGGGGATCTCCATCTCACAGCTTAGCCTAAGAAAGTGAGTATCCAACAGTTCTAAGTAAAATTCCATCTTCAAAGCCGAACACCTCATGTGTCTTCCCAGATGTTACAAGTCAAAGGGGATCAAATCAACACACCTAAATACTATCCAATTTGGGTGGAACTGACTCGCCCGCATGGTTTTAAGTCACATCACAAGAACGCGTCTTAGTGGGGAAAGCACCCCTCTTTATCATGAGTCCTTAGTTAAATCGAACCATGCCTCTCCATTGTGTGAAACATTCCAGGGTCTTCTAGGAAGTATTTGGGACTACGCTGCCCTGTCCAGTGGGAGGGTCAACTAGATATCTCCTCGGTGACTACACTCTAGGTCAGCCTGACATCTCCTTAGAGACTACTCTCTGGGTCAGCTCAGTATCTCCTTGGGGATTATGCTACCCGACCTTATGGGAGGGTAGGCCCAAAAATTCACTGGACATCCCTGATAGAGGGTACCTCTCCGGAAACACTGGGGAACATTGGCCATTCCTGATGGATGGTACCTCTCAGAAAGAACTAAGGAACACTATCCATCACTAATGGATGGTACCTTTCATAAAACACGCTTCTGAAGTCATTGGGTGTCACCCCGGATAGGTGTCGCGCCCTGAACATCACACATCATATCTCAGAATCCACTGCAAATGGAATCATTGCATTCGAAGTGGAATAACACTCAGGATAGGCTACTCATATGAAAATGTTTGAGTCCAAAATAAGGAGATATGAGAGATAGAAGATTTGAAAAGTGGTACATGGTGCGTGTCGGGACCACATATTGTACGGCCCCACCTCTTGTCCTGGACATGTAACTATCCATAACTGGGCATTAAACTGTAAATCAAGTACCCCTAGGCATGCTAGTATACTCCCAAAGTACAGAGCATCACTAGAAAAAAGGTTGATGAGCGTGCATTAATCATTATTAATCTAAAGGGTGAAAATGTAATTTTAAATGTCATTCCTCCTAAAATAGCACCAGATAACCAAACGAATCACACTGTTGTGATCCTTGGATAAAAATTAAAAAGATCAAATATTCCTTTGTCCCAAATGGAAATCTGATGAAAAATTCGTAAGTCACCACATTGTGCTCGTATGACATCATGTGGGGCATACGCCTCGATCCCAAACCAAATTATATGGATCGCGCCATTACGATCCTCATGGAGAAACACATGATATGGACTACGCATTTGTCCAAAGAAGATACCAAGTGAAGAATTTTCATTTCACCTCAACACGTATGAACTGGGCCTCATGGGGCCCACACCTCAACTTTAGTTTAAACATCTAAAATTGGTCTTGAAAACTCTACCTCAATTTCAGGATCACAACACCATTGACGGATCATGAATCCAATGTTGTATGAGAGAGTTACGATAGATGCAAGATCCCGCAACTATAATAATAATATAATTATTGTGGGTTTCATGGACCCGACCAAAATTTAATGTTAAACATTGTACTTGAATCGACCTTCTTAATCCCAGGTTCACTCTTCCACTGACGGTTTGTCAAACTGAGGTTGCATGGAGGATTTATGGGAAAAAATCATTTTATCAACAAAAGTAATAATAACAATATTTTATTATTATTATTATTTACTTATATATTTTTCCTTAATACCAAACTCATTCCACACACAAAATACCCCTTTTTGCATTCCAGACTCCATCAATTACAGCCCCCTTCTTTTCTTTTCTTTTTATTATGTTATTATTATTCTTTTCACATAGCTTGTTCTCTCTATAAACATCCTATTCCACGTTTTTCTCCTCCTACAACCCTAACAGTAGGGTTCTTCCACACTGACAGAACCACCATCGCCACCTCTGACCAGCCACGTCACCACGCCTCTAGAATGTCGCGATGTCGCACCTCAAGCTCGCCGCACCGCCTGGCCTCTTGTCCACTTTCCATCATCATCGACCAATTCGGCACTACCACTCCACCGCGGGTTGTCGTCCCACCTTATGCGACACACCGCACCATTGATTATCAACAGTTTGATGTAAAACAGTCGGATTCATCATCCATTCATTGTGACTATCCCAGATCTGTGCTTTGCTCGGGATTCTATCACCATCCTGTGAATTCATTGACACAACCCTTCCCCTGGGGCCCGTGTCGTGACTACCACAAGACTGCCTTCCATAATACAAGGGCTGGCGACTAGCACCAAAAGGAATATTCCCTAAAACTGGGAAGGCATTGCCTTTATAACCTGTAAACTATCACAGCTAAGGGAAAAGAATGATACAAGAAAAAAGTAAAACTATATAGTAAATAGGGTGTGTACATAAAGAAAAAGGGGATAGAATACAAGTCCAACTGAAAAGTATAAGTAAACTAAACATTAAAAGTAAAACTGAAAACAGCTCTTGTAAACACCCACCAAGGATCCTACCTGAATGGTAGGTACAACTTCTCGAACTGTCGTCTCTACAGTACACCACATCTAGTGTCCATCTCCAAGCTACCTCTAGTCCTAGTACTCTTGTCCTCAGTTAGCATTTTCTGTCATCTTCACCAAAGACAACAAGGTGCAGGAATCACCCATGCAGGGGTGAGTATAACGAATCTCAATAGGCACCCCAAGACCCTCGAAGGTATCACAAAAATCAAAAAAGGATAAACCACAAAGCATGAAAACAACTGACAACCCTACTTAGGTATATAACCATACATATACCTATGTTATCGAGTAAACCCATCTCAATCATGAGGAAACACAAGGCCCAACTCCAAATCCCAAATCCCAACTTCCCCACGAAGGAAAGAATACCATGAAGGTAACACCACGATGGTAAGTACCACAAATGTAACGCCACACAGAAGAATACCACAAAGGTATCACCATGAATGTATAAACCATAATGGTACGCCATATAGATGATTACTACAAAGTTAAAGACTCAACTCACACTAGGTATAACTTAGGTATGGTATTAAATATGATTAGACGTAACTACTGAATCATCTTACTCTTTTGAGAGGCAGACCCACGTAGGATCCTAAATCATCAGAACCACGTAGGATCCTATTATAGTAGACCCACATAGGATCCTAGAGTAGTACCATGTGTATTCCAATAGTGGATCCATGTGGGGCCCTGAAACACAGACCCACGTAGGATCCCAAATGACAGACCCACGTAGGATCCTTTTCTCATTTTACAGCCATCCACAGGGTTTCCGCATTAAGCTCACTTGATTCCAGGAGGGTCCACTCCTCAAGCCATAGGTCAATACTCCAACTTCCATAAAGTCCCACAAAGAAGTATCCCAAAGAACCACCACGTAATAGGGGTCTCAACACAATAGACATTGCGTCAATAAGACGTCTTGTCTGTAAGTTATTGGCCTTTTAGTCCCGAGGGACCGATTGGATTTGTGTTCGATCCAACCCGGCCATACACCAACATTATCCAAATATCTAGTGGGGTATACCAAAAGGACCGTCTTGATCTGATGTTTTGAGCTCCATAGATGGTTCATCAAACGGATACTCTTAGCTCAAGTTATGCCCAAAATAGTGAAAAATGGTCGAAGCTAGTCTGGGTCCGGTCCGACATGGCGTGACCCAGGTCCGACCTGACCTGGCCCACGCTGGGCGGCCCGCAATGTGTCCCAGGCTTAGAGGCCCACATTGGGAAGCTCGTAGCTTGGTTTCCCCTTGGTGGGGTATAACCTAGACGCCGCCCAAGGGTAGGCACCCCCTGGGTACCCCAAACGGCTGGTCCGTTCGGGTTGGGTGACCGACTAGCCGGCGCCACGTGGTGCCGGCAGCAGGCACGCGGGACCTCAGGTCCCGCTCGGCTCCCCGGCTGGCCAGACGACCAGACCTCCTCCGCATCACGGGCATGCAATGCACCACCACGGGCAGTCGGCAGTTAGTCAGCCACCCTCCTTCGTCATCACAGCCTCGTGTCGCGGCTCCTGCACGCCCAGCAGTGCGGTCGTGCACCGCTTCCCCCTTCACGTAGCTAGTGGGGCACCGGCCACCACCCTTGCTCCACCATAGATGACAGTCCATGACCCTTCTCCAGAATCACGGTCGCGCCGCCGACGTCGTCTCGACTGGCCAGAGTGCCAGCCGCCGCTCCCAAGCCCCGCCGGTGGTGGTCGTCGGCACGGGTTTCCGGCGACGTTCCTCGGGGCACTAGACGCACCCCAGTGGCCCGTTCTTCATTCCGAAAACACCCAAACTCGACTCTGAAGGTCTCCATCAATTAAAGACCATCATAATACACAAAGGTTTTAGAGAGTTCGGGTCGTGTTAGTTTTTCCCGCACCCTCCGTATTAGAACAGTAGAAAGCGGCATAATTGTTTTTAAATAAAGAAAATTGACAAGAAGAGGGTAAGGGGTATTCAAAATAACATTCATTGCCTCTATTTCTCATTGAAATTGGTGAGGAGAGGAAAGGATAGACATCAGTTCATCATCTTTAAAGACATTCCTCATTAAGGATCCTTCAATGAAGTTCTTCGTTGGAGAAAGTGTTCTTCGTTGGAGAGATTGTTTCCCCACAATTCTCCCAAGATCTCCTTTTAAAACAAATCCTCCAACCAAGAGGTGAAATTCCAAATTAATAATTTTATTTTTATTAATTAAAATAATTGTTTTGGAAAATAAATGTGAGTGGAAACTAAGAGTTACCTCCCATTAAAGGGGGAGTTCAAGGGTCGGGTGGTCCCAACCATTGAATTCAAATTGGGAGTTCTCAAGCTCGGGTGGTCCCCACCACCAAAAATAAAATTGGGAGGATTAAATTCCATAAATAAAATAAATCTACTTTATTTTATTTTCTCCCATGAAAATCACAAAAACTAACTTTCACCATCGGCCTACTATGGTCGAGGTGAAGGTCTCCTTAAGCGAATATCGGCGTTGTGAGTTCAACGGTGCCCTCAGATTTCAATTCCAATCACTGATTAAAAAGTTACAAAAATCTACTCACACATTTACTGAACGTACTTAAAAAAGAGTTCAAAAATTCATTCTAGGTACACCGGGCTTCAGAATCACACACTATCAAAAACTGCAGACTCAAACATTTCCATATAATTTAAAAAAAATACATTGAATTTCTGTGTCTTTACATTCTCTCTACCTCAAGGTATTACGTCCCTGAAATCCACATCACAAAAACTAGGAAAACAAGTGGGGGTACTGATCACGAATCTAAACCTCCCTCTCCCATGTTCTCTCCTCTAGGTTTCTATGCTTTCAATGTACATGCACCAAAGGTATCGATCACCCACAATGGAATCTCTCCTATCAATCTTCAATCTCCACTAGAACCTCTAAAAATTTCGCCCCATCGTTGACGTCCAACTTTCCCCAATCAATGATGTGTGAAGGATCATATACATATCTCCACAGATGGGATACGTGAAAAACATCATGCACTTGGTGAAACTGAGGGGGGAGTGCTAGGCAGTAAGCCACCTCGCCAACTCTACTAAGGAACTAAAAGGTTCTGATGAACCTCAGAGATAACTTGCCACCCTAGCCAAATCTCAACAAACCTCATCGGGGTGAGACTCGTAGAAAGACTTGGTCACCATCCTCAAACTCCATAGGGCTCCGTCTCTTATCGGCATAAGACTTCAGACTGCTCTGTGCAGTCTTCATCTACTCCTGGATGATCTTCACCTTCTTTGTGGTAGCCTATACCATCTCTCTTCCCATGAGTGTTGAATCCCCTAGGTCATTCCCGCACAAAGGTGATCTATAAGGTCAGCCGTACAGAGCCTTGAAAGGTGTCATCCCAATCGTGGAGTGATTGTTGTTGTTGTTGTATGCAAACTACACCAAGGGAAAGTGATCCTCCCAACTGTGACTGAAGTCGAGGACACAATCACATAGCATGTCCTCGAGGGTTTGAATGGTCCGCTCATTCTAGCCATTCGTCTGAGGATGGAAGGTGATGCTCAAACGAAGCTGCATCCCAAAAGCCTCTTAAAACCCCTTCCAAAACCAGGAATTGAAATGTGTATCACGATCAGAGACAATCATCAAGGGTACTCCATGTATCCGCACAATATCCTTCATATAGAGGCATCCCAAGCTCTCTATTGAACCCTTCTCTCAGATCGGTAGGAAGTAGGTTGACTTGGTGAGTCGGTCGACGATCACCCAGATAGAATCATGACCCCTGGATGTACGTGGAAGTCTTGTCATGAAGTCCATGGATATTCTATTCCACTTCCACCCTGGGACATCTAAAAGTTGAACTAAGCCTTCTAGTACCTAATGTTCAACCTTCACTTGCTGACAAGTGAGGCACCGAGAGAAAACTCTGCTAATTATTTCTTCATTCTCAGCCACCAGTGCTATCGTTAGAGGTCCTAGTACATCTTCTCCAATCCTGGATTTACTACTAGAGGGGATGTGTGTAAATACCTCAACACTTCTTCCCAAAGAGACACTGTTATTATGGTATATCCTATAAAAAGGATGATGTGCTCCCCACCTTCATAAAATCCATCACGTGCTTGTCATGTGGATATATGAGGACATCGTTCCTCACAGTCAGTGTACCCACGTTGTGCCTCCCTGACTCACTGAAGGAGTGGGGATGTGATTGTAAGAGACTAAAGAAAAGATGCTCCATCTCGATCCACAAAGGATATCTACAAAGAGGCAAGCTGCTCTGTCACCTCACCTAACAGCTGTATACCAGATCTCATGCTGAGTGCATCTGCTACACCATTCCCCTTCCCATGTGTATAGACTATCTCAAAGTCATAGTCTTGGAGGAACTCAAGCCAGGGTCGCTGTCTTAGGTTCAAGACCTTCTAGGTGAAGATATACCTGATAATCTGGTGATCAAAGTAGACCGTAAAACGATCGCCCATCAGGTAGTGTCGCCGCATCTTCAAAGCGAAGACCAATGCTGCTAATTCAAGGTCATGGGTAGTTTAGTTTTTCTCATGTTGTCTCAACTGTCGAGAACCATATGTGATAACTTCTCACTCCTACATCAAGACACATCTGAGCCCAGTCCCTGATGTGTCGCAGTAGACTACATACCCAACACCCTCTTCCGGAAGCATCAAGATGGGGGAACTAGTCAGCCTCTACCTTAGCTCCTGAAAACTCCGATGGTATCTCTCTAACCACATGAAGGGTTTCCCCTTCTTTGTCAACACTGATAAAGGTTATTCAACTTTGCAGAAATATGGCACAAATCTCTGGTAGTTTCCATACAATCCCAGGAAACTTCGTACCTCTGTCACACTCCTGGGTGGCTCCCAAGCAACTACCGCCTCAATCTTCGTTGGATCCACCGAAAATACAGCCTCCAAGATGACATGTCTCAGAAAGTGAACTTCTAGGATCCATAACTGGCACTTCAAGAGCTTACCATAAAGTTGGTGCTCTCAGAGTGTGTCCAGAACTATCTACAAATGATAGGCATGATCCTCCTCAGTAGCTGAGTATATCATAATGTTATCAATGAAGACCACCACAAAGTGATCAAGATATGGCTTAAATATCCTATTCATGAGTCCCATGAACACTGATGGAGTGTTGGACATGCCGAATGGCATAACCAAGAACTCATAGTGGCCATACCGAAATCTGAAAGTCATCTTTTGCACATCCTCATCTCGTACTCTGAGCTGGTGATAGCCTGACCTGAGGTCTATCTTCGAGAACCATCGTGCTCCCTTCAGCTGGTCAAAGAGGTTGTTAATCCTCAGAAGTGGGTACCTGTTCTTCATGGTTACCTGGTTCAGGCACTGATAGTCAACACAAAGTCTCAAACTCTCATCCACCTTCTTGGTGAACAAAATCGGGTCTCCCCAAGGAGAAACACTAGGAAGGATGAACCCCTTCCCTGTAAGTCATCCAACTGTACCCACAGCTCATGAAGCTCTGCGGGAACCATCAGATATGCTGGTGTAGATATCGGTGCCATCCTAGGGTATAAGTCAATGTAAAATACCACCTCTCTACGAGGAGGTAGACCCAGAACATCATCAGGGAAGACATCCGTGTACTAGTCTAACACTACAGGATAGCTCGGACTCTCCACATCAACCGTTCTGAGGGTAAGGCTAGCCAACTAATGAGTGATCGGTTGTAATCTCCTCCGGGTAAGTCCATATTGTGCTGAAACGTCTTCCTTCTTACCTGTAAAGGTAAACCTAGTCCCATTCTTGCGGATACACTGCAATTTTTGCCTAATACAGTCGATCTAGGCATGGAATATAGATAACCAATCCATACCCAAGATGACGTTGTAAGGCCTCGACACCACAACTTGAAGATCCCAGTAGAAGCTCTCACCTCCTAGAGTAATCTCACACTTTCGGCACTAGTGTGTAATCATTTAATCCTATCTCGTATGAGTCTCTAGCCGTAAGGATCAGGCCAACAGCTCCACCAGAATCTTCGAGCTCCGAACGAGGGAATTGGAAATAAAAGAATGACTAAAACCTATGTCTATAAGTATTGTAACTAAGGTGGAGTAGACACATATCGTACCTCGTATCATATCTGTAGCACCATTGTCCTAGGCCTCAGCTTCCTAGAGATAAGCTCTCCCATTTCCACTTGTTCCCTATGGTTAGGGTAGACCACCTGGTGGTGGTGGCGGTAACACCTCGAATCATCGCCCACCGCCAGTTGCATGGCCAGCTCCCCTGCCACATCCACCTTTTCCCTGCGAACCTCCTCTGTCAAACCATTGTCTCTGCATGGGAAGTCCTTCGATAGTCTTTTGATCATCTGTACTGCGGGTCGGGCAGTCACGATCCATGTGACCCTACCCGCTGCATGAGTAACATTGTATTCTCCTCACATGACATGCACTATCTCAGTTTCCCCGCACAACCGACCCTGAATCATTCAGTCATCCACCTGTAGGTATGGTTCTCTTAGACCTCTATGACATCTAGCTACTTCCAACTACATAAGACTCCTCTACGTGACGATCAGTGGTGGGTCTTGCTGCAGGTGACTACTCAGCAAGAAAACTCTACACTAAGAGGGCTCTCTCTAACAACCCCACCTATGTCAAGATTCTGAGAAAAATCATCGAAGCCCTGATCTCCCGCCTGAATCCCAGTTCGAAGGTACAGGCCCTAAAGAATGGGTCTCGCACCATATCAGTGGAGTAGCATGAGAGTTCGGTGAACCTCGCTGAGTACTGAGCCATAGTCATGATTCCCTATTGTAGATGAAGAATCTCGTGTATGCACACTGCGTGAAGGGTCACTAGGACAAAATCTGCCCTAAATAGGCTCTCAAAGTCTGCCTAGAAAAGTGTCACCTCGTCTTGAACCTGGAGCATCATGCTCCACCATCTTCCTACTACTACCTATAGAATACCAGTGGCAAGGATCACTATGAGATCAGATGGTGTCCCTACTAATCAAAACACTCTCACCACGGCCTCCAGCCAATCCTCAACCGCTTGTGGGTCTGTCTCACCCCTGAACCTGGGTGGCCTCTGGCACTAGAACTCATGCAATGTGCTCAAGTGGCGTGCACTCTCTACTGCTGGGGTTGTGGCACCGGTGGCCCAATGGGTAACGGTACCGTTGGTGCCTCCGCTGGTGCCTCTATGGATAAAGGGCCCTACACCGAGGCCTCGTCGCTTGGTGGGTTGTCATCACGTACTCTTCCTGGAACCCAAGATGGTTGTCTAGATGGAGGCATCCTAAAAGGAAACAAGTGTGTCGCGGTCAATAAGTTATACCTGGTAAGCTGACTCAAAGAGATCACAAAAAAAACTTTTCAAAACACACATGCAATCAGTGTTTTCATTCACTATGTCATAAATCAAATGTTAGGGTCCTGGTGTATGGATTTTTTGGTCACCGCACCAACACTGGATTCCCTAAACTGATAACCACACTCCTAACACTTAACACTATTGTAATTAAAAGATCAGATTCCAATGTTCTATAGTAGAACCAAGTCCTCTAATACCAATTTGTCACAACCCGTCCCCCAGGGCCCGTACTATGACTACCCCAATCCCTCCTTCTATAGTCCAGGGGCTGGAGACTAGCACCAAAAGGCGTATTCCCTAAAATTGGGAAGGTATTGCCTTTATAAACTATAAACTCACACAACTAATCACAAAGAAGGATACAAGAACAAAGTAAAACTATATAGTAAAAAGACTGTGTACAGAAAGAAAAAGGGGATAAAATACAAGCCCAATTTAAAAGTACAAGTAAACTGAAAAGTACAAGTAAAACTGAAAACAGCTCCTGTAAACACTCGCCAAGGATCCTACCTGAAGAGTAGGTACAACTTCCCAAACTATCGTCTCTACGGTACGCAACGTCTAGTGTCCACATCTGAGATACCTCCAGTCCTAGTACTCTCATCCTCAGTCAGAACTATCCATCGTCTACACCAAACACAACAAGGTTCGGGCATATTCCGTGTAGGGGTGAGTATAACGATACCCAATTGGTACCCTGAGACCCTCAAAGGTCTCACAAAATACACAAAGGATAAACAACAAAGCATGAAAACAACTGAAAACCCTACTTAGGTATATGCCCATACAAATACCTAAGTTTTTGAGTAAACCCATCTCAATCATGAGGAAACACATGGCCCAACTCAAAAGCCCAAAGATCAACTATCCCATGAAGGAAAGAATACCACGAAGGTAACACCATGAAGGTAAGTACCAAAAAGGTAACACCACATAGAATAATACCACAAAGTTATCACCATGAAGGTATGCACCACAATGGTATGCCACAGAGATGATTAACACAAAGGTAAAGACTCATCTCACACTAGGTATAACATAGGGACAGTAGTAAAGATGATTAGATGTAACTACTGAATCATCTTACTCTGTTTAGAGGTAGAACCACGTAGGATCCTAAATCATCATAAGCATGTAGGATCCTAGTACAGCAGACCCACATAGGATCCTAGAGTAGTCACACGTGGATTCCTAGAGAAGATCCATGTGGGACCCTAAAACACAGACCCATGTAGGATCCCAAAGCACATAACCACATAGGATCTTTTTCTCATGTCACATCTAGCCATAGGGTTCCCGCACTAAGTTTGCTTGATTCCGAGAGGGTCCTCTCCTCAATCCAAAGGTCAATACTCCAACTACCACAAAGTACCACAAAGAAGTATCCCAAAGTACCACCACATAATAGAGGTCTCAACGTAATAGACGGTGCGTCAATCGGATGCCTGGTCTGTAAGTTATTGGCCTTTTAGTCCCGAGGGACCGGTTGGATTCATATTCGATCCAACCCAGCCATACCCCAACTTTATCCAAATCTCAAGTGGGGTATATCAAAAGGACCGTCTTGAGCAAAGGTTTTCATCATCGTAGATGGTTCATCAAACGGATACTCGTAGCTCACGTGATGGCCAAAAGAGAAAAAAAGGGTCGAAGCTGGTCCGGGTCCGGTCTGGCCCAGTCGGACCGACCCAGCCCGACCCGAACCACTGGGTTCGGTCCGACCTGCTGGATGGCCCGTGCTGGATGGCCTACGGCTGGTTAGTGGTTGGGTGGTCCTGCGGTGGGGTCCGCCTTGGCCACCACCCAAGGGGAGGCGCTCCCTGTGTACCCTAAACGACCGGGATGTTTAGGTTGGGTGACTGACCGGCCGGTGCCACGTGGCGCCGGTAGTTGGCATGCGGGACCCTGGGTCCCGCTCGGCTCTCCGAGTGGCTGGAAAACCAACCATCCTCTGGGGCATGGTCACTCGCTGCACCACCACCAGCGATCGGCAGTGAGACGGCCTCCCTCCTTCGTCGTGACGGCCTCATGCCACAACTCATGCACGCCCGGTGGCACAGTCTCATGCCGCTACCCCCGCTGTGTGGCCGGTCATACGTCGGCCATTGCCCTTGCTCCGCAGCAGCCGATATGCCACAGAACATTTCCGGTGACATGGTCGAACCATCAAATTCTTCCCGGTCAACCGGAGTTTTGGCCGCTGCTCCCGAGCCCCTCTAGTGCCGGTCGCCAGCACGGGTTGCCGGCGACGTTCCTTGGGTCACCGGGCGCACTCCGGTGTCTCGTTCTTCATTCCGAAAACACCCGAACTCGACTCAGAATGTCTTCATCGATTCAAGACCATCATAAACCACAAAGGTTCTGGAGAGGTCAGGACATGTTTGTTTGGTCTTCACCCTCCACATTAGAACGGTTGTAAGCGGCATAATTGTTCTTAAATCAAGAAGATTGACAAGAACAGGGTAAGGGGTATTTAAAACAAAATTCCCTACCTCTATTGCTCATTGAATTCAGTGAGGAGAGGAATGGGTGGACATCGATTCATCATCTTTGAACACATTCCTCATTGGTGATCCTTTAACGGAGTTCTTCGTTGGAGAAAGAGTTCTTCGTTGGAGAGATGGTTTCCCCACAATTCTCCCAAACTCTCCTTTGCCAAAAAATCCTCCATCAAAGAGGTGAAATGAAAAATTAAAATGTTTAAGTTTATTAATTAAACTAATTGAGTTGTCACAACAATGTGAGTTGAAACCAAGAGTTACCTCCCATTAAAGGGGGGGTTCAAGGTTTGGGTGGTCCCCACCGTTGAATTCAAACTGGGAGTTCTCAAGCTCAGGTGGTCCCCACCACCAAAAATTAAATTGGAAGGATTAAATGCCATAAATAAAATAAATAAACTTTATTTTATTTTCTCCCACAAAAATAACAAAAACTAACTTTCACCCTCGACCTACTACGGTCAAGGTGAAGGTATCCTTAAGTGAATATCGGCGATGCGAGTTCAACGGTGCCCTCGTATTTCAATTCTGATCACCGGTTCAAAAGTTACAAAAACCCGCTCGCATGTTTACTGAAAGTACTTAAAAAAAGTTCAAAAATTCATTTTGGGCACATCGGGCCATGAAATCACACGCCGTCAAAAACATAAGAGTCGAACATTTCTATATAATTTTAAAAAAAATCCATTGAATTTATGGGACTTTACATTTATCCCAAATCCGAGCACCCGATCTAGCTTGGTTCACCAAGAAATTTTTGATCTGGTAACTACAGGGTTCCAACGGAGAATAACACATCGAATTAGTGGATAAAATGACATAAGAAAAGGTTTTGGATCATTGGCCATGATTTCTTGGCCAACCGATCAAGATTGGGCAATCCGAGTTTGAGACAATCAAGAAAATCAATAAATTTCAATACTCATGCATGTGAAATGAGCGCAAATTGAATAAATAATAATCAATATTATTAATCCTTTAATACAAGGTGTAAAACACAAAATATGAGTCCTACCTAGATAAGATTTATTTTTTTTGACGAAGATCGTACTTGCACGACGATCGGAAGAAGTTGTTGTGTTCATCCTTCTTTGATTCGCCTAGATCCAAGGGTTCGTTGTTCTTTGTTCGTCATTCTTCAACGAGGAGGATAGGAGAGGAAAGCATTTATCATTGTTATCCAAACTGAATTATGATGCCATCCCTTCTAAACAAATAATTTATAACCTTTAATTAGGTAAAAAAAAATTTACACAAATAATTAAATAAATAATTATTTAATTGCTTAATTATTCATCCACGATGGCACAGAAGCCGAACTCCCAATGCCGAAAAAGGTTATACCCTGCCTAGGGTAAAACCTACATTCTAAACTCAACAGTGGTCTCAAATTTCTCATCTGAGCCCCCGTCTATGAGTTATTCAGGTTTGATCTATTAAATGAATAAATTATTAATTTAATTCATCCATTGAACACACCGCCAATGAGTGAGGGGTTCTAATGTCCCACACTGACCCATTTTATGTCACTCCTAGGGTAAATATCACATTCTAGACCCAACCATGGCCTCTAATTTCTATTTTGAGCTACCTTTAAGAGTTATCCTATTTCTAACAGGTTCTTAGTATAAAAACACTTAATATTTTTATAAAATTAATTCCAAGAACACTAGGCCTCAGAATCTCATGACGTCTCAGCGCATAACTCTAGAATAATATTTGGAAGTATTTCAAAGTCTTATCAAGAAAAAACCGGGTCTCTACATAAAATTATTTTCAAAAATTGTAATTATATTTTATAAACCATATTTGTGTATGTAATTTCATGTGTAATTTTTTTTAGTAATTTGATTTATATATATACATAAATATATATAATGTATATTGAAGGTTATTATTTTTACACTAATTGTTGTGGTAAAATGATATTTGAGATTTATGTGTGATATAAATAATGGAAGAGAATTTTGTGTTTCTAGAACATAGTTTTTCTAAAAATTATTATAATTTCTATATTATGATTGTTAGGTAATGTGGGGCTGGAAAGAAAATGGAAATGCCCCCCCCCCCACCTCCCCTAATCATTAGTATTTGTGGTTGAATCCCCCATAGTAGGGAAGATCCCTTTCCTTTTCTATTCTCAATTATTTCCCAATGAAATATCGACAAGGATGGACCATATAGTTATATAATTGTTGATTTATACCTATATTCATTTATTACTCCATTTATTTTCTTGGTATCACCCTTTCCCCAATTATGGTAATTATAATATTAGGTTTTTTCTATGTCAAAAAAAATATCAATTTTTCATGTGGATTTTGGTATGAAAAGGATACTAAGGTCGTTACTCTACCTGATCCATCTCAATTTTATGAAGTTAATGAGGCTCAGTATTTTTATAGGTAGTTGTCTCTATGGAGTTTATTTGATTTGGAATCCTCTTGAGGCTTGATCATTTCTTATTGATTTTTACCCCATATAAAGAATTTATAATTTATTTATAATATATTCCTAAAAAATCAATGATATTTTATAAAATCCATGTCATTTCAAATGAATTTCTTAAAATACTTATATATAAATTTGTATTATATGGTTTTTCATATGAAATGTATTTAAAAAGTTTCATTTTGGATTATTAACACTTCAACAAAAATTATAAATAATGTTTTCAATAAAAAAATTTCCTTAAAGATTATTTCCATTGGTACTCATGTATTATTCCATAAAAGTTGTAGTCTATGAAAAAAGGGGGATTGATAAAATATTATTGAAAATTTTTAACTTATAATTAAATTAAAAATAGTATTGAGTTATATTTGTTACACATAAAAGGATTTTTTTTCATTTTTTTACATTGTTCTATAATTTATAGAGGCATACATTTTGTTTTTTTAAATTATTTATTTTTTTGAAGTCCTCATAATCATGATCCTTTAATATTAGATACATCAATGGTGTTGTTTTGTATTCCTCTATGTAAAGGAATTAATAAAGGGTTTTTTATTTAATATGTATGTATGCTCACATACAGACCTTATGTTAATCTATGGGTAATCAGGATAATTATTCCTCTAGATATGATTATTGTACTGGATAGTATCCCCAATTGTAGTTCATTCCCTTACGATGAGGTTACCACCTAGTGAAGAAAACAGTGTAAGTCAAGGTATGTGTCCATTAGGATCACATCATAGGATAGTTATTGGAACTACATTTAGTGAGGTTCTAGGTTATCCTAGTAGAATCAAGTTTAGTATCCCATGTTCTGGTTAGTTGTGTGAGGTGAATACTTTATTTCATGTTTTACCTTATATTATGTTTTAATTTATGAGTTATTTCACCATATGTCTCTATCTCTCACCATATTATTATTTACACTCTTATGTTTCTTTTTTACATTCACACCTATGTTTGATAATTATGATTCTTTCATAGTATAGTGATTTTTGAAATAAAAGTTAACATGATTAGATTTTTTACATTGAATAAATGAAACAATGATATCTTATAAATGTATTTAAAACCTACATTGTGATTATGATCTAAAATAATTATTTTTATTCATGGTGCAATCATATATGGATTTCACTCAAACACTACTTAAAATCGGTGGTGTGTGTGTGTATTGGTATTCCAATGTCTATCTTGTGGGTATGTTCACTAAATTTTCCAAAGGGGTGGACCATTGGCTCGAAAAAAGTGCAATATACGTACTGGTATATGGAGATTCATGTTCCACATGGAGATAAGAGGTTTTTTTTCATTTTTGGGACATTATATATCGATTATACTCTACTTCAGTTCTTATTGTGAATTTTATGACATGTTTTTACATAAGTGGTTATTATATTACTTTTTGAATTTCTATTTCTATCATCTCAATGTTGTACAGAAAGGGCTAACCATTCCCACATTCATACACTCGTAACCTTAGAACTAGTATTTGGCATATGGTTATTTGAAAAACATTGCAAGCCTTATTTTAGACCAACATGGGTACTGAGTTTAGGTAGCTTAGGTAAGTTCATTATAGTGGGGGGTTCTCTAAAATTATTTCATGGTAAATTATTGATTCCATCCTTCAATTTCTTTTCCCATATCAATTTTAGGTTATTCCCTGACTCAAAGACCCCTTTAAATAGTTCTCTTTGGGAATGGTTTCATATACCTAGACCCCTTATAACTTGAAGAAGATAATGCAACTATTTTTCATAGTTAAATCCCTCTCAGCTCACATACTCCATTAGTTTTGAGTTAAAAACAATATGGGGTTAATATATCATCATTAAAAATAAACATTTTATTAATAAGGGTACTTTTAAAATATATTTTGATGATTTTAAAGACTTATTAAATTTAAATTTCATTTATTCCTATTTCAAACATTCTTTAGTTTTTTTATTTTTGTTTTCATTTTAAAAACATGAAATTTTAGGTTTTCATAATATGGAACATTTGTTTACTGTCAATGTTTTAGTTAAATAGGGAACTCTATAAATGTATGGTATTATTCTTGAAATATGATATAATTTCAATTTATTTCTCGTGTTTTAATAATTAAAGAGTCTCCGACAAAAAAAATATTACTAAAATATGTGTAGAAGGGTAATTTGGTTTCCATATGTGAATAAATTAATTAGGTGAAACATTAAGGGATAATTATGATGGGGTATTCTTATAGAGAACTTACTTTGTATACCCCTTTCCCTATTCCATGGGATGGGTTAAGGCAAAAACATTGTATACAGCTCCATTTTATATAGAATGAGTTTATAATTTTCTATTGGTAACAATATAATAGGATATTATGGGATACAATATTTCCTAACCTAGATCATGAAATCAATGTTTAGAACTCCCGTTCTAGGTAAAAAAGGTATTAACCCTCCTAGTATATGGATTTAATATCATTACTTGTACATGCCCTTCTTTGTAACATGATATGATTGTTACTTTCCCTATTTTGTTTAAATTTAATTTACCTTGATTTTATTTAATTCTATTCTATCTGTATATCGGTTCCTATATGAAACATTGTTTATGATATAAAAGTAGAACTGGGGTGGTTACCACTTGCTGAGTTTCCATTCTCATGCCCTGAAGGTAAACCTATAAGATATGTAATGAACCTTTTTTACATGATCCATTTTAGTAAAATACATAGAAGTATGAAGGAAAATATCATATGGAATTTGAGAATGATATATTTTAAAACCCTTAAAATTTATGACATATTTCTTATTAAATAAATTCAATCTCTTCGATAGCTTACGATACAAGAAACCCTAACTCTAAATGAACCATAATATAGTATACTGTTAAAACCTAGTCATTAAATTGATGGTTATGAATTTGAATAACTAAATTAGTAAAATTATATGGTTTAAAAATGTATAAAAAAATTTCAATAGTTATGTATTAGTTATAAATAAAATATTAATCATCTACAGGAAAACAAAGTGTTTTTTGAGAAAATGAAATTTTTCTAAAATATTGTTTCATCGCGCTTTGAGAAAATATTTTAAAATGATTTTTGTAAAAATTTATAGAATATAATTTTATAAAAATTGAATTAATTTTTTAAATCAAAAATTCAAAATTAACTTAGAGTAATGTTTATATAAATATCTAAAAATATTAATTTTTCTATGAATAGTGAAAAATACAGGTTTTTATTGAAAACTATATTTTCGTTTAAATCATTTAAAAGGTCAATTTTTTAAAAAAATAATTACAATTAAAATTATTTCAATTATATTATAATAAAAAAATTAAGGTTATTTTAATCCATTTTATTTTTTATTTTTCTATTAAAACGTTCTATATGTATGAAAACTTTTCAACGAAAAACCGCTTTTGGTCGCATCTATAGGATTAATATTAAATTAAATTCTTCAAATTTTGTGAATTAACTTTTTAAAAATTAACTACATATTTGGAATAAGAATAATTAATATTATATATTAGGATAAACTAAATTTTTTATTATAATGAATAATAAAAACCATAAAATTATTTACTGTGGTTAAGGTTGAAATGGGTTTATCATGGGCTAAACTAAAATGATAAGGGTTTAAATGACTTAGAAACTTGTCCAATTCATATTTTATGGCTATATTTCAACTTCACCACATAAATGGTTCTCTAATTTTACATTTTTGATCCTTTAGAAACTTTAATATATGGGTATCACATTTTTCTTAAACATTTCATGTGTGTCCTCTCCCCACTTATAAAAGACCATCACCTCTCCTCCCTTCGTCACGATCAAAATCATTTTATTTCAAAAAAGACCAGCCTAACTATCTTATTTAAATCACTAATAATATCTTATATTAATTTTTCTAATCATACACCAAATATGTAATGGTTTTAGGTATAACCCTAATGAGGTTTTCTAAAGAAGACGTAATGTTCTTAACCATGCATTTTTGTTCAACTTCTTCGTTTAACTCTTTGAAATCTTCTAAAACTGTTATAAAATATTAAAAAAATATCTAATACATACTAAGATTTTATTATGTTACTAGTGTATCCTCTATATATCTCCTCTTCCATCAAATGGGAAAAAAAACTTTCAATCATGTGTACGACGTACTGCCACCTCACGAATCGAATCAATTCATTTTCCATCACCACCTCTCCCAGATGAATATAATGGAGTATTTAACATATGTATATAATATTTATGAAATTAATATAAATATATAATTTTAATATCATATACACCTTCTTACATTCCAATCTATTAGAAAATAATAATGTCGATGATGCGTATGTGTGGACTACCACCTCCATGTAGCAATGTGAAATGTTTTTCATTTTATTTTTACATGGATGGTAATAAATATTTATTTAATGAATATAAATGAAAGATTTTATATAATAATTTTTCTAAAAGGTTTCATCAATATTTATGTTTTTTCATGTTCTATCTGTGGGAAAAATAGAAATAGCTTTCATGTGTATGTAGGGAATATCATCTCCGTAAACAGTGTAACTCATTTTCCAATATATAAATTTTATATAATATTATAAATACTTATATAATTATCATATATGATATTTATATCATTGTTAAAATTATAGATATTATTTAACTATGATAAATTTAAATTAACTTAAACTACTAAACCAAACATACATTAAAAACAGATCAATTATCACCAAAAATAGTGATTTTAACAAATAATTATTAATAAATGGGTCCTAAAATACTATAATTAAATCATAAGTGGTGTGAAATATATGAGTAATATTTTTTAATATATTTATAATACATCTATATTTATTATATAGTAGTTATATACATGTATGAATGAAATAATACCTAAGGTAATAGTTTCTCATCTCACCTTTACTTCTGTGAGATCTATTTTTTTAAAAGTTATGGCTGAAGCCTCATTTTATTATTTAAATCAATGAACGCTTTAGAGTGGGTATAGGAAGACCCATTGCATATCCCAAAGGTCCAAGGCTAAGGGTCCTGAATATTAGGCTTGAAAGCCCTTTTTTTTTGCCCAAAGGGCCCCTCGAAGAATAGTACTCCTACAGTACATAGGCTACTACAGTACCGTCGCCGCTATAGTTCTTGCTACAGTGCCTCCGCTGCTGTAGTGTCGTTGCCGCCACAGCTCCACCGCTACTACAGTAATGCTACAGTACTACTATAGTACCCATAAATTAGTCCATGTCTGAATTTGATCCTGGGTCTTTTGGATGCCAAGCAGAAGCCTATACCACTAGGGTATAGGCTCATTGGAAAAACGTGTGTAGGGTAATAATCGCCTCCCACTGGGGGGACCCGCCATGCCCAGAGCGTAATGCATGTTCCCCAGCTAGTAAAATGGCTTTGAATCACTCTATGAATAATATGCATAGTGTCCGAGTCTGGCGAGAGTTGAGCCTAGACCAGTTCCCATGGAGAGCGAGGGGCACAACCAGCAGGTACCACTCTGCTAACACCCCATGGGATCTGTGAGATCTATTCAATATTCATCACTTTGTTCTTTTTTATGGTTTATATAATTTCCATTTGATATTTAATATCATTAATAACATTATATTCAGGGTATTTAAAGTTTTATTTGAAGTTATTTCTTTCATGGGGCTAACTATTCAGTTGCTACCAAAGTGGTAATGGTTTTTGTTGCAATATCATTTTTTATCAGAATTGTACATGATTAGATTTATGATTAAACTATTCTAATATATATTTCATGAAACTCATTAATATTATTCTCATATGGTATTTCCAAGATAATATATGTTTCCTCTAATTTTCCAAACATTTAGAACAAAAGAGACCAAACGAACATTTTTAAAGTAAACAGACGTCATTTTTTTCTACGATCGTAAGCCCTTTTTCTTCTATATCAATGTTTTCTAAAAAAATGAATAATGTTTTAAAATTATCCAAATGATTTATTAAGTTAATTTTACTATTTTTTTACTTTTTACAAAATGGTTTTAAAGTAATATTATTATAATCTTTAAAATGATGCACTTTTATCATTTTTAAAATAGTATAAAAGGAATGTTTTCTTAAAAAATACTACCTATATGAAATTAAACATCATCATAAACAATAATTAATTTGAATATTACTTTAAAATATTATAGTTATATTTTATGGGAAAAAAATATTCCTTAATATTCTATATATTTTTAGTTTTTTAATGTGATTTTTAATGTGAAAATGTTATTTTCCTCAACAATGTTTTTAATGTAATTTTTATGATTTTTCTATTAATCAATGACAAAAACCCTTATTTCACTTATTCCAATTAGGAATAGGTTATAAGGATTTCATCTTTACTATTTATCTAGAAGTTTATTGATCAGTTTTACTAGGGATATACTTTTTTATACCATTCTCCATAATAATTTGTATGGTTTATGATTATGTTTATTGACTAGGGAAAGTATTAAAAATTAATGTACTGGTTTTTCGATATGAATATTTATTTTTATTTTTATTCACCCATTTCATATGAGTAATTACTTATTAATTGATGGGAAAGTCCTGCTATATCCCATCAATGCATCGATATGTGTCATGAGACAAACTAACTTAGTTATTTGGATTAGGCCTTATGAATTTATGTAAGATGTCTTGGAATGATTCCATGAAGGTATATTTATAATGTTTAACACTATTTAGTACCTTTTTATGTGATCATTTATTAATGTTCCATGTCATTATTTGATTATTTAGAATATTCATGGTTATGTTTAAAGATGATGTGATTATTTATATGGAATTGTATGATCATTATTTATTTCTACTATATTATGATCAAGGAATTCATTGAATACTATGTGTTTCAGTTATTTACCTTTCCATATTTATTATTCATTATTTATTAATGATATATTTTTCTATATGAATACCCTTACTAGGCTTTAGAGATCACCCCTTTCTTAAGTTTTCTTTTCCCTAGGAATTCATGAAGTGTATTATGATTAGTATGTAGGGATATGCTAAAGTAAATTATAATGTTCTAAAATAAACTTTTATGTTGTATTTTATGTCTTAAATTATAATTTGAGATATAAATAATTATCTAGTTTTATAAAACTACTACACTATTCAGACTTTTTGGATGAAATTACATGTATCTAGTTCCAATGTAATAAATTAACCACAGACTCTGGGAAACTAGTTTTGGGGTCTTTATAGTTTTTATCTGAGAACTTTTAATAGAAACCTTGGGAACTAGATTTAGGAGAAAATATATTAGGGAATGTAACCCTATAATAAAATTTTAGGATATGTATAGAAATGATTTATAATGTTTTGGTGAGGAAGGGTTTATTTTCTTTTCTCCTAGAAATACATCTCTCTTTGGATACTAGAAGTGGATGTGGTTATGGAATAGTAGATCCTAGGGATAATACTTCGAAAAAAGATCATTAGGCTTTGACTCGATCGTCACCTAGTGCATGAAAATGGTCCTTACTTCCCCCCTCATTTGAAACTCTTTTGGTATATTCTTGGGATAATTCTCATTTTATTTACATATAATTATGATGGATTTTAAAATATTTTTATGATTTTAAAACATTCCTAGGGAAACAATTTTGATTATTATGAGATTAGTTATACATAAAATTTTGAATTTATGTTATGTATTTCACTATTTTTTGGATTATACATTATTTTTCATAATTTTATGATCTAATATAGTTTATTTAATTAGTTAGAAATATTTATTAGAAAAATAATGGGAACCGTATAAATGAATGTTCTCAATATAGGTATTTCTCTCCTAGGAAAGATAATGAAGTTGGAGCTGGAGTTTTAGTGGGAACTGATCAAATTATAAACATATTATTATATTTGACTCAATCTATTAGTAATAACCTTTCCTTTAAGGAGAATTTTTATGATCATCCACATGGTGTGACAATGTTATACAGAATCAAGTATAATCAACCTCTATCATTTAAAGGGACTAAAAAATTTTAGCTGAGAAATGGATAAGTTTCAAATAAAAAATATTTCTTTCTCTGTGAAGTAATGAAAGGGAGAAGGTTTTCAAATATGTTTATAATCTCTTAGGTTATTTGGATCAATAGTGATTATTTATTCAAAACACTATAGATTAATAAGAAATAGTGACCATATAGGTGAAGGATTTTAAGGTACTCTTCTTAGGAAAATAATTTCCTCATGAGAAATGAGAATATATATAGAGACAGTTACTTATTCTAAGAAAAAATGAAGATGATAATGTTTCCAAATATGAATAAAAATTTAAAATATTATAAAGTAATGTTGTAGAATACATATATAATAGAAATAGACATATTTGTTTTCTCATTGATGTGATTAAGCCAATCCTTTTAAGTGAAAAACTCTCAAAAAACGTTTTCCACACAAAGATGTAGTATAATGTTATATCAAGAAAAATAATGATTTCTACAAGTCTTATGACTTACAAAGAGATAAAGATAAGTATAGGGATATTGAGAAAGATGGAAAATAAAATACAAAATAATGGAATAATTGAAGGGTGTAATTTTCATCTTATAATAAATATGAAAAGAAGCAATGAGGAACATTCTTTCTTGGAATGGGAGTTTTCTATAGTTTTGGTGCTTGTGATTTAAAGGTAAATAATGAAGCTTTAAATGCCAAATGATTTAACTATAAGGAGATGGGACACTATTCAAATTATTGTCCTAGGAATTAATGGAATTTTCCTAAAAAAGGCCTAAGTAGAAAGGCCAAGCTTATGTGATAAAAAAAACTAAGTTTTGAGACCATAATTATGTGGTGGAAGGCAATTTAATCATATACTCAAATTTAGAAATTGATTTTTTTTAATTTATGATCATCACTTTATATTATAACTTACATGTTTTCAAAGAAAATTATATATTTTCTTATAACCTTAAGAAGTTAGTTATAAGTCAAGGCTCCTAGTGGAAATCTCAGCAAAGAAAGTATTTATTTATTAGTTCACATTATAAAGGATATACATTCTTTATTTACTGAATTAATTATTGTAACTATGGTTTATTTTGATATAATCCTTGGTATGGACTAGCTGTTAACATAAGGTGTAAATATTTATTTTAAAGAGAATGAATTTATGATTCATGAAGAAGATATGGAATTCTATATCTTTATAGGGGATATTTAATCATCTATTTCTTTTAAAGATTCACCACCAATAGCTATTCTAAATGACATTCTTGGGGAATAAGATAAGACACAATCTTCATATGGAAATGGTAATCTTAAAATTTAGTATGTACATATTTTGAATGAATGAATTTATGTTTTTCCCAAGGAATTACTTGAACATCCGCCAAAGTGTGAATTTGAGTTTCCCATTAATTTAATCTCTTATGAACAACTAGTATCGAGGACTTATAATTTAATTGGAACTATGGAATTTGTGGATTTAATGAAACAACTGGAAGATTTGTGTGATAATGGATTTTATTCCCTATTGTTTTCCCTTGGGGTTCCTTAATTCTTTTCATTAATAAGAAAGATGGATCTATGAGACTTTTCATTGATTATGGAGAAATCAATGGAATTATGATAAATGAAAAGAATCAACTAACTCAAATTGATGACTTATTTGATGATCTTCAAAGAGCTCAATCTTTTTCAAAGGTTGAGTTTAATTTTGGGTATCATTAACTTTGAATAAGGATGGAATATATTCCAAAGGGAACATTTTGAATAATCTATAGACCCTATGTGTTCATAGTAATTCCATTGGGTTTGACTAATTTACCCTATGTCTTCATGAATCTAAAGAATATATTCTTTAAGGAATATCTTGATGACTTTATTGTTGTATTTTTTATTATATATTGGTATAAACTAATATCTATGGGGACCATGATAATTTCCTGAGTATTATTCTTGAGACTCTTAGAAGAAAATATTTATATGGTAAATTTACCAAGTGTAAATTCTGGATTCATAATGATTCTCATCTTTTACATATAGTCTCTAAATATGGAATCACATTTGATCCTACAAAGATATTGTAAATCCATGAATTTACTACACTAATGAAGATAATTGATTTATATAGTTTCATTGGTTTGGTAAGTTATTATCGACAATTTTTTCAAAAAAAAATATTTATTTATTAACACATTAAACAATCATACTCATAAAAATGTGATTTTCATATGGAAAAAGTAATGTAAATACTGTTTTGAATAATTGAATAGGATATTATTGAATGCCTCAATTTTGTCTCTACCATCGAGTAATGATTTGTTTTGTGACATTTATTTATGCATCGAAGAATATAAATGTTTTTTATTTATAAAAAATGATATATATTTTACCTATGAATGAAGGGAGTTAAAAATTCATAAAAAAATCAAACTCATGATATTAAGTTTTTAGTCGTAATATTTTATTTGAATATATAGAGACATTATCTATTAGTGAGAAGTGTGAGATATATTTGAATCATAATATTTTGAAATACATTTTTTCATAGAAAGATCTCAACATGAGAAAATTGAAATGGCTTGTGCTACTCAAGGACTACAATTACTCAATACACTACCACTCAGTGAAGGAAAATAAATTAACATATGCCTTAAGCTCAAATGATCAAGGATTCATGACCAAAATTAAGATTAAAATGGATCATATGTTTATGGATTTAGTAAAGATATATCTTAGAATCATTAAGATGGGGAAACATCATTTCATTTTCAAATGATTTCCAAATAATATTTATTTGAAAAGATAAATAGTTATCATCATAATGATGAGAATTTTCAAAAGAAAATTAAAGTCATGAATGATTGGAAATTGGTGTACTTCATTTGTGAAGATAGAATTATATAATTTGGAAATATACAATGTGTTAAATCTATATTTGATCTAAAAAAATTGTTTGATGACTCTCATAGCGCAAATTTCCCAATACACCCTAGTAAAACCAAGACGTATATATATTTTTAGTAATGTTTTTGGTGGGATAACATGAAGTGGGAAATTATTGGTTTTGTTTTAATATATTTTTATTTCTAATAGGTGAAGGATGAAAGATAGAATCCTCGAGGATTGATACAACCTATATGTATTCCTATGTGGAAATGGGATGAAATTATTGTGGACTTTTTTATTAAATTACCAAATACTCTTAGAAATAATGATTCAATATGGATTATTATTGATCAACCTCTCCAAACCTATACATTTCCTTACTATAATAGAGGATTTACATCTTTAAACCCATTTTGAGATCTATGTTAATGAATTTTCAAGACTTAATAGAGAACCTATATCAATTTTGTTTGATCATTATCTTCAATTTAAATTGAAATTCTAGAGGAGTCTTTAGAAAGATCTCGATACTGAGCTTCATTTGAGCACCGCGTATCACCCTCAAAAAGATGGATAGTCTGAAAGAACCATTTAAACAATTAAATACATGATTAGGTAATTCTATATTTAATTTAAAGGTATCTGGTATTATTATTTACCTTTGGTAGATTTCACCTATAATAATATCATTCGTTCATGTATTAAAATAGTGTCCTATGAAGCATTATATGGTGAGAGTTTTTTTACTCCATCATCTTGGGATGAAGTTGGTGAAGGAATCTTGAAGTTCTAGAACATGTAGAGGAGAAAAAAGAAAAGGTAAATATTATTCAAACCCATGTCAAAGTAACTCTAATAAAGAAAAATAGCTATAGTGATAACCAGAGGAAAAATTTCGAATTTAAATTGGTAAATCGTGATTCTTTTAAAGTATCTCCATAGAAGTGTGTTATAAGGTTCTATAAGAAAAGGATATTGAGCCCTAGTTATATTAGACCTTTTCAAATCCAAGAAATAATTAGATCTTTATCCTACCATTTGTAAATTCCATCAAGTCTCTCTAAATATTATGTTTTCCATACATCCCTATCAAAAAAGTACATTCCAGACACAAATCACCTCTGAAAAAATAAAATTGGAATCTGGTATATCTTACTCTGAAAATAATATCTAGATTTTGGCTACTAGGGAATAAGTGTTGAGGAATCGGATGACTTAGTTGGTAAATCTACCTTGGATAAAACATAAGATAGAAGTTTCGATGTGGGAACCCGATGATATTTTGATGAAGAAAAGCCTAAATATCTTCATGTGGTGACATTATGGAAATTTCAAGCATTTAATTTTTTGTATGATAGAAGAATGTTACACCATATGACTTTATTATAGGTTTTTTTAATAAATAAATTCAATCTCTTCAATATCTTTTGGTATACACAATCCCAAGTCTAAATGAACTATAATATAGTATATCTTTATAACATAGTGGTTAAATTGGAGGGTATGAATAGGACTAAAAAAATTATAAAAATTATATGGTTTACACTTGTATAAAATAAATTCAATGTTCATCCATTAATTAGAAATAAAATAAGAATCATTTTAATAAAAAAGAAATTTTTTCTGAAAAATGGAATTTTTCTAAAAGGTAGTTTTGTTGTAAATTTCCCATATATTTTAAAATTATTTTTTATACCAATTTTAGAAAATTTAATTTTACAAAATGGAATTGATTTTTTAAATCAATATTTCCAAATTATCTTTGAATACTTTTTTTAGAATTTTCTCTAATGATTAAGTTTTTGATGAATAGTGAGATATACTAGTTTTTATTGAATACTTTATTTTTAATTAAATAATTTTAAAGTTCAATTTTTTAAAGAAAATTGTTTTAAAAGTGTTATTAGTTAAATTTAATAATAATAAATACATTTTAGGTCATTGGAATCAATTTAATATTGATTTTTTATATCAAAACATTCTATTCATAAGAAAAAAAATTAGAAAACTATTTATTCATTGTGTCTGTGTAACGGTCCCGAATCCAATAACCTAAAGCTAGTGCCTAATTTATTACATTATCATAGATACAAATGTTCAAATCCCAAAGGACTGATCATTTTAACAGTTTTTGAGAACCAGATATATACATGATATCATTTTTACATTGGTAATAGAAAATAAAACATAATACATAATAAAAGAAAATGAACTACATCTTTAAAAACTCATTCCAAGAATTCTTCTTCATACGATAGGGGAAGAAAAAAATAAGGGTGAGCTCAAATTTCTAGTAAGGGTTATGTATAATAGAAACTATCCTGGATCAATAAGCATAATAAATTTGTAAATATAAATATTTGAACACACATTGCATTTAATAAGCTTTACTATCAAGATAAGATATGACATAATCAATATGGAAAGGTAAATAACTGAAAACACATGACATTCAATCAACAAACTGATAATGAAATGCATCTAGAGATAATATCAAGGTGAAAATATCATGAATAACAATATAAATAAATTATCAATGAAGGAAATGCTTATTTATTGGATTTCACATCCTAGGAACATGATACATCTATCATTAATACCTCTCGCAAGACGGTTTAAAACTATCGTGTATAAACTCATCTAGTTTTTCCTAATGATTTAATTCTTCTAGGTACAATCTCATTTAGTTTGACTAACAGATATTTATCATGATATTTATCTATTAATCTAGGGGTTTTCTATAAATTATCCCCACATTTATCTACCTTTACAAAGTTTTCTTCATATATTTAATAATTGATTTAATTCATGAACAATGTTACTTATCATAAAATATCAATATTGAGTAAAGTATATGGATTTATCAGTATTTCCCCAGTCAATAAAATAACATTAAAATTAAACACCATATGTAAAAATGGTATATAGTTTAAGAAATAATCATATCCATCATGAAATAATATTTATATTTAATTGGAATGAAATTTACAATGAATAATGATAACAAGAAAGTGATTGTTTTAAGAGAAAGTTAACAATCACGAAGCAAAGTGAGATTGTATGATAATTTTTACAACTTGGTAATTTTAAATTTATATCCCCTTGGATTAAATAATTCAAATTAAAACATAAAATATCATGAATTATGAATAAATATTAATATTACATGTCAAAGGGACAGTATATACACCATAAAAAAGAAATTATGTGTAAAAAAATACAATATTCCTCAATGAATGGAAATTGAGACGAAGTCCATTACAATATCATATCATTTAAGTGGTGATTAATCAATGAATTTATTATGTATATAAACTTTAAATCCAAATAAAACAATTGTAAATATAATATGAAATAATAACAGTTCATTTCACACATAAAATTATCATGACGTAATTAGTGAAGTATGATTTTAACCCAATGAATATAAATTAAGTTAAGAAATCCCTTACACATATTATAACAATGAAGTGGGGATTAATAAATGAATTTATTATGTGTATCCTATATAAATACACATAAAAAATTCAAATAAAAAATTAAATAATCAAGTTTCATTACACACAAAGTCTTATAATGACATATCAAATGAAGTAGAAGTTTAACCCAATGAATATAATTTGAGTTAAGAAATCCCTTACCACTTGGTAATATTAAATTCAAATCCAATTGTATGAAATAATTAAAATTTATAATTAAATACCATGAATTATTAATGAATTATGATATTATATTTAAAAGGGTTAGTATTTACACCATATAAAAATTGGTTTATAACATATAATGGTGCCTCAATGAAATGAAATTGAGACAGATTCCCTTAACACTTAATTTTTTTTTATTAAATGTGTTTTAACCTCATTTATATTGGTTTTAAAAATGTTATTAACTTATAGAATAACCATATTAATATTTTAAATATCATATATGATAATTTTATAACATCTTATAGTCTATTCATTAATAATCTACCATTATTTTCATTGTTTTGGGTGTTGGTTTCCTTGTTTTCTCATTCATGTTTTGTCATGAAGGTTCTCATTATTGTTTATATTGTATAGTTACATAATATACATAATAATAATCATGAAATAATTATAATATTTATGCATCAATCATGATTTTAATACCAATCGTGAAATATTTTTTTTTATAAATGAAATATGTTATGATCATTGAGATGGTATGTTGAACGTACACATGATTAACTTTTCCATTTTTCAACAATAATTATGGAAAAGTGGTAAGTATTATTTCATAATTAAATAATGATAATGACATAATAAATAATATATTAATTATTTAAATATACATATATATGTCATCTATGTGTTATAGTGATGAAAATAAAGTCACATCGCTTCGTGAAGGCAGTAGTCCACACGTACATGAACAATGTAGTCATTATTAAGTGAGTGAAAAGGTAAGAAAAAAGAGAATGATGTATTATCATTTCATAATGATAAATTTTTTATGAATATAATAATTATGTTATTTATATCATATATATTCATTAACTTTATCCTTATTACCTTCCATGTAAATCTTTAGTCAAAGAAGAATCGCATCGCTTTACGAGGTCGTAGTCTGTCGTACAACCGAGTGAGGTTATTGTGTCCCCTATATAATAGAAAGTAAAAAAATGTATATATGATATAATAGATCAAGAAGTATAATTATATTATAAATATTATATATATTTATATATACTTTATATCTATCATCATACCCAAATGTGACATGTGGTAATGGGAAAATGAATGGCATTGTTTCATGAGGCAGTAGTCCGTTGTACCCATGAATGATGATTTCATGACCCATTTGATGGAAGTGGAGATGGTTAAAGGTTATTACCTTAAGATAAAAACATATAATTATATTTAATATATTATTTTTTAATATCATCATTTTTTAATAATAATTTAATATGTTGGGGGAAGAAATAAAATAAAGACTCTCATTGAAGAACTTTACCTCCTCTTCAGGTAACCTCTTTAGGTTTGCACCAAACTTTTTCCTATGTTGGAATTCTTCCAAAATTAAGGATTCTAGGATGTGGGTATGGATATTTTTTAGTGATTTTTAAAGTTATTATATGAAAAAAAATTGTGTGAAGGTGATAATAAAAGTGGAAAGGGTGGAATTTTATAAATGAGGTGAGTGGCACACTTGTAATATTTTGAATATTAACGGTGTATACACATTTTTCACATGACACAAGGGTTAAAAATGGATTATCCATTAGAATCAGGAATTATAGTGTCAAAATATTATCATAAATAAGTTCTAGAAAAGTATTTATGTCATTTTAACCCATTTCTTTTTTGTTTAACCCCCAATAAATCCTTTTTTAGCTTAACCAGGTAAAATAGTTTTTTACTATTTTTACTATTCATTTTGGACAAAAAATTAATTTTACCAAATTATATAATATACATTATAAGGATTAAAAATAAGAAAACCATTTTTCATAATTCCATTCACATGATTGGAAACATTTAATTTCAAATTAATCCTACAGATGTAAGAAGAAAGCCGGATTTTAAAGAAAAAATGTTCAAAAGATTAAAAAGATCTTATTTCAAACTTCATTATAAAAATGATTAAATTTACCAAAATAATATTAATATATATATAATTGAACTAATTTTACTTTAAAACAAATTAAAAATATAATTTAACTTTATAAATAATTTAATAAAAAATCAGTTTTAAATTAAAATTTAGTATTTTTCACTATTAATCCAAAAAATAACTATTTCAGAAAAATACAAAACCTTTACCCTAAGATAATTCTGATAAATTGATTCCAAAAATGATTTTTTATTTTTAAAATAAATTATCAAAATGGTATATAAACATTTTTTAATTTTTTCACAAAGTGCAATTAAACCTTATTTTAGAAAAAATATAGTTTTTCGAAGAAAAAAATTATTTTTATCTTAAATAATCATTATTTTATTTCTAATAAATAGATAACCATAATTTTCATAAATTATGTATCACTATTCATACCCATCAATTTAACGTCTTGGTTTTAATAGTATAATATATTAATGTTTCTTTAGACTTAGGGTTTTGTGTTGCGCAAGCTATTGAAGAGATTAAATTTATAGAAATATATTTTGTAGGTTGTTTGATCTCGATGTTGTGTTTCATGTACATTATTGAAAAGAATGTCATTCTTTTAGAATATTTTATTGTTACACTCTACCCACCTTAAATAAATTGTGTACTCACAATTTAAACTTGATCTCTGTAATCAAGGGTTTGGCATTTTGAAATACCATTGCTAAAATCCCACATTATAAAAAGGGTTAATAAAGCATACTCTTAATTATAGATAAAATTAAGTGAAAAGGACATATGGAACAAAACATAATAGGTTTAAAAATAGGACAACATAGGTGAGAAGTGAAAAAATGGACATATAAGAGAAAACTAACACCCATTTATTGAAAACATAATCAGGATGAAGTTAACAATAAGAAATACACAAACCATGTAAAAAATGTTATTGATATCATAAAAATTGATGATGATAAGACAACATTTTTGTTTCAAGATCCTTTTCCTAGAGTTCAGTAATTGTTTTACTCTATAATAATATAATAAAATATACATACTTGATATATTTTTATTTCATAAAAAAATTCATTCATTGGTTGTGATTCGATAAATTTTCAATTCATCACTTAATCTAAGAAATGAGTATCCAAAAATGAATTTTTTTTATGCCTAATACACTAAAATGAACATCTAAAAGATCTTAAGATCTATAATAGAATTATAATTCATCCTTTGATCTATAGTTAAAATTATAACAAAATGGTTAGTCCAGGTTATCTAATATGCATAATTATTCAAATGGTGAAGTATTACAATAATCCTTAGCCTCATCCAAATTTCATATAAAACCATTTCAAAAATAGCAATCCTTATGAACATTACTAAATATTAAGATCCAAAACTTTAGAAATATGTTTATTAAACTTCATAAATGATCTTATCATTAATCCCTAAAACAATATGAGGTTTCTTATAATCTCCATATACCAAACATTTAAATACCTTCATTGTGTATTCTTTTAAACCATGGTAATAACATGAATTAACATAAAATTATTGTAAAAATGAATTATTCCATATTCCTAAATTAAATCATAGATTATTAGATATATTTCTTAAATAAAAAAAACTTTTTAACTCCATCAATGATATCATAAACCGCTTTTTCAATAAATCATTAATCATCTCCAAGGTAGTCAATACAATGCAATTTACTTTGTTCATATCAACCATATATTTATCACTAGATAATTATCTCAAAATCAGTAATATATTAAGGGTTATCTTTACCAAAAATAATTTGTTTTCTAATAATTTCAACATTCCACTAAATCATCTTACTTGGTCATCTATATCGTTCAACATACACTTCTAAATTATTAATGAAAATGTATCTCATTATAATCATCATATATTTAGTATTTCTTATGACTAGTATATCATTGATAAATTAGTCAAATGAAATAATTATTTAATCCAATCATAAAAAAAATTATCTATTCCACCTCATATTAGGTAATAACATAAGCTTGACCATGATCCATTATCTACTTTTGAGGTACATTTCTTTGAAAATTGGGGAATCCATTTATGTAGTTCCCCATATCCTTAAAATTGAATAATTTAACATTGGAAAACTTTTTATTACCCTTTAAATCATAAGAATGTTGATCATTATTTTTTTAATTTTAGGAAACTCTTATTTCATTTAAGAAAGTACCAGAGTGTTTCTTTCCACAATTATTATACGTGGGAAAACATTCTTTCCCTTCTTCTATTTATCCATCCTTTTATTTTACGTCATATTCTTCTCTCACATCAATTCAAAGCCATAATACTTAGAGAAATATTTAGTTTTATTTTTATAATATAATATTATATCCTTATATGATGAGAATTTTGGGGAGACTATTTCCATTTGAAAAATTTGATTAACGCCATCAAAGAAATGATAATTCTTACTATTTGGGTTACCTGTTCTGATGTTATTCTCATTACATATTCTAGACACCATTTCTAAAGGATGGTATACACAAGATTAGATCAAATCATTATGAAAAATAATGTATATTCTCAAAACTAGTGACATAAGTAACATAAATAGAAAAAAATGCATATAAAATATCATGATAATAAACATAGTTTCTTTGGGAATATATCTAAATCAAATAATTTAAAATGGTTTGTAAATAAAATATTAATTATCCTAAGTATATCCTCTAGTAGTATCAAACCATGTGTGTATTATGGCCCGTTTTTTTCAGCAGGTGACGATTGGGTCAAGCCTAATGTGATGGTTTTTGTATTTATTACCCCTAAGTACATATTTGTGAGTGCCACATCATCTTATAGTATCTTGATAGGGATATATTTCCTAGTAAACCATGTATAACCACATTCTTAACAAAACATTAGTACTTTGTTCCCTAATCTTTGTTTTCCAAAATCCAGTTCCCAATGTTTCTACTAAACTTTCTATGATACCAATTATAACAACCCTTACTCTAATTTACCAGAGTCGGTGCCTACATTATTACATTACCAAAGATATAAATGGTGGAATCCTAAAGGACCAATCAGTTTAGTAATTTAGTGAACTATATACATAAATGATATAAATTTTACATTAGGAATAGAAAATAAAACATAATACATAAAAATAGAGAATGAACTTTGTCTTTGAAAACTCATTCCAAGAATTCTTCTTCTTGTCCTAGGGAAAGGAAACAAAATAAGGGTGAACTCAGATTCTCTATAAGGGTTAAATATAGAGGAAGGTATCATTAATCAATAAGAATAATCACTATGGAATACTAAATAACTTAACTCACACTCCATTTAATTAACTTTACTATCATTATAATATGAGTCATAATCAATATGGAAAGGAAAATAAATGAAAAAGAGTGTTATTTAATCAATAAACTAATAATAAAATACACCTATAGATAATATCATGGAGAAAATATCATGGATAATAAGATAAGTGAATTCACAATGAATGAAATGATTAATTATTTGATGTAAGGTGTCAGGAACATGATACCTCTACCATCAAGACTATTCAAAAGATGTTTTAACACTACTGGGTATAGACTCGTAATATTTGGCCAACTAATTTAAAATTAATGGGTACAAACTCATCTAGTTTTTCTATAAAATTTTTCTCATAATACTAGTCAATGCATTAAGGTTATATCTAAAATTAGGACCCACCCATATCTTTATATCCAAATCATTCCTCATATATCAAATAATTAATTTAATTCATGAAAAATGTTCTTCATCATCAAATATCTTTATTGAGTGAAGGATATAGATTTATCAACATTTCCCTAGTCAATCAAATAACTATAAAAGTAAAAACCATATGTAAAAAAGTTATATAGTTCAGAAATAATAATATCTATCATGAAATAATATAGATATTTAAGATAAATTTAATGTCTAGTGAAAATTGATAACAATAAAGTGATTGTTGCAAGAAATATTTGATAACTATAGAAGAATGTGAGATTGTACAATAACTTTTAACCCACGTTAATTTTCATGTAAAATATCTTGGATGAAATAATTCAAATTGAAACTTAAAATATCCTTAAGTATGAATGAATCATGATATTACATGTCAAAGGGGAATTATATACACCATACAAAATAAATTAGGCTCCTACCATTACAATATTCCTTAATGAAGGGAAATTGAGACAAAGTCCCTTATATATATCATATCATTGATGTGGGGACTAATAAATGTATTTATTGTGTGTAAAAAATGTAAATATACATATAAAAAGTGTAAATACAGTATAAAATAATCAAATTTCAATACGCACATAATCTTAGGATGATATAATCAATGTAGTAGAAGTTTAACCCAGTGAATGGAAATTAAGTTAGGAAATACCTTAAATGGATTATATAAGTGATGTTAGAATTAATAAATGAATTGATTATGTGTATAAAATGTGAATCTACATAAAAAAGTGGGAATAAATAATTAATTATCATGGTTCATTACACATAGAATCATAGAACGAGATAATAAATGAAGTATAAGTTCAACCCAATGAATGGAAATTGAGTTAAGAAATCGATTACTACTTGGTAAAATTTAATTAAAATACAATTGGATGAAATAATTAAAATTGAAACATAACATACCATAAATTAATAATGAATAATAGTATTACATGTAAAAGGAGAATTATATATAACATATAAAATAAATAGACACATAACATAAAAAGGTTCTTCAACGAAAAAAAAATTGAGATAGAATCCATTACCGCTTACTTCCATTTCATCGAACATGATTTAACCCCCTTTATAGTGGCCTTAAACATGTTATTAACTTATAATAGACCAATATTAATATTTATAATTTCATATATTATCATTTTATAACATCTTATCATTCGTTATTTAATAATAATTTATTGTTTGCATTGTTTCGGTTGTTAATTACCTTGTTTTCTCATTCATTTTTTTCAAGAAAGTTCCTTTTCATGTAAAAATTATATAATTACATAATATCCATAATAATAATCATTAAATAATTATCATATTTATACATAAATTATTATTTTATTAATAATCATGAAATTTTTTCTGAGAAAATAAGTATTTTACGATCATGGAGATGGCAAGTCGTACGTATGCATGAGTAACATTTCTATTTTTAAAAGATCATTATGTAAATGGGGTAAGTAATATTTCGTAATTATAGAATTAACATGATATCATAAATATCATATTAATTCTTCAAATATACACATATATTTATATCATCCATGTGGTGTGGTGATTAAAATAGAGTCACATCGCATTGGGAAGGTGGTAATCCACATTTAACGATCGATGTTATTATCTTTAAGTGAGTGAAAAGGTAAGAAAAAATAAAATGATGTATTATATTTTTAAAATTATAAATATTTCATGAATATAATAATTATTTAATTTCTATCTCGTATATTCATTAACTTTATCATTGTTACCTTATATATAAAGTGATAGTGAAAGATGAATCTCATCGCATTGCGAGGCAGTAGTCCGTTGTACACACGAGAGATGCTATATTATCCCCTATGTAATGGAACATAAAACGTTATATATGATATAATAACTCCAGAGGTATAATTATGTTCTATATATCATATATATACTTTATATCCATAATTATATACAACCATGAGAGGTGGTAATGGAAATATGAATAACATCGGTTCGTGAGGCGGTAGTCTGCCATACACATGAATGAAAATTTTGTAACCCATTTGATAGAAGTGGATATGGTTGTAGGTAATTACTCTAAAATGAAAAAATATTAGTATATAAAATATACTATGGATATTATATCATGATGGATTAAAAATTACTGAAGGAGGTGGAGGAATAAATATAATAAAGACACTCATTGAAGAATGGTACTTATTCTTCGAGTAAACTCCTTAGGTTTGCACCGAAATCCTTCCTAGGATAAATTTCTAGACAAAATAAAGCATATAGTATTAGGTTTTGGATGTTGGAATTTTATTTTTGTAGGTATTTGATGATCAAAAAAGTATTTTAAGGTGGGAAGAATAGTGGAGAGGGTGTGGACTTTGGTAAGTGAGGTGAGTGCCACACTTGTAATTTTTTGAAAGAAAAAGGTGTACCCCCATTTTTGACATACAAAAAGGGTCCAAAATGAAGTATTATTGAGGATTATAAATTATATGGTTGAAATATGTTTATACAATAGTTTTTATAAAAAAAATTAGTTCACCCTTTTATTTTTATTTTAACACTGGGTAAATCAATTTTTACCATAACTGCGGTAAATAATTTTTTACTATTTTCACTATTCATTTTGGAAAAAAATTATGCATACTATTTTTTCCTTATAATAACATGAAATATTGTAAGAATTATTTTTTAATCCAAATTCTGAGACAGTAAGTGATTTGAAGGGTGGGTGAGCCTGAAATTAATTTTATAAAAATATTAAATAAATTTTATATCATGATTGCATAGTTTGTTTTGTAAATAATGATATATCTCTTTAGCGGTGTATTGACTAAAAAATATGATACCCAAGATGAATCTATATCATAGTATTTACCCAAGGTATAGCCTGAATTTTTTCTATGTCAGAAGTTTGAATGACGCAGCCATTGGCGGGTATGTTAAGTAAATTATTTAATTGATTAATTATTTATTTACTTAATTAATTAAATTCATTTAATAACCAAGAAATAATATAATCTATAAATATGTGGTTATTTAAAATATCTACTATTATACACATAACCCTAGGATCATTTAAAGTAGGATTCAACCAACCTTCGTTGGTGAATTGAGATTAAATGATGAATGCCAACCAGATTATTTTGAATCAAGGCTTAGCAAATGCAACGGGTCCTATTTATCCTTGGAAACTATGTTCGTCACTAATGATTGATTTGAATAAAGTTAGAGAATGTATTTTGTTGGTTTTTTTACAATTTTTAATTAATTTATCATTATTCTTGGATCTTCTTTGATTTCTTGGAAATTCACAACGTTCTCATGAGATCAATTGGTGAATATATCTCTTATTTAGTATATTATCTATTCTAATTCCATGTTTCTAACCCTAGATTCCCCTCTTGAAATTTTTGGATGATAAATCTTTTAAAATTATTATTATTACATTTTTTATGGTTCTTTTTCCTATTTTTTCTTCACATTCTTCATCGTTGGCCTATGGGGTCACAGTTCAACTTTGTAGGGAAGGTTCGAGTGTGATCAAACCCCTAGATTCATGAAAAAATCACCTGAAATGAAGGTATGGATGATTTAATTATGAATTAGGATATATTAAAGGACTAGGTTGATGAATCCTATGGTTATGGGATCTGAGACTGAGTGTAAGAGAAGGGAAGTTCATGAGGCACATGTAGGATTCAAGTGTCAGATCAAAACTACGATTTTCATCCACGGAAGGGATGGAATCAATTAATGAAAGATAATTACACATATTTAAAGTGTCAAAAAATATTATTTCTCATTTTTTTAGTCTGTATTTGAACACCATGTGAGGATTCCAAGGTTTCTATTAAAAAATATGACTACACGCTATGTAGTCTGAAGAACACACAACGTGTAGATCCCTGTCCATTGTGGTTAGGGTTTTTGGAAGAGTTAAATACACACATTTTTTAAGAACCCCACATGACATTTGACTTAGTGTTGGGGGATCATAATATAATTCAATAGTACACGGACACTAGCATGTCTAGGAACATATCGTGTACTAGCACCTAGCCAGTGTACACAGGTACAACTAGGAGAGCACAGGCAGGCCCTGGGTGGACAAGATATGCCATGTTGAATTAAATGGATAGTGATTAAGGTAATGGAGAGGACATTTAAGGGTATATAATTGGTTCCACACTCCGTGTGGAACCCTTACACACATTTTACAAATTCTACCTCTCATATATCCTTTGTTTGAAATCATGTTTTGGCCCTCAAATATCCTATCCTGAGTGATTTTACACTTAGAACGTGATGTTAGGCTACTATATAATGAATTTTTATATATCATTCAAGATTTTTCGATCATGAAAATTCATTTGGTGTTGTTAAATGATGTTATTGATTGAGCAGGATCATCAGAAAGAGAACTGAGTGGTACCCCCTGATGGACTAGGTTGTGAATCCTCTGTCTACCTACTGATTTGTAACCCCTGATGGTCTAACGTGTGGGTCATGTATATACCTACATATTGGCACTCCTTGATGGAAGAGGTTTTGGGTCCTCTATCTTCCTAATGAATGGTACCCCTCAAATGGACTAGGGTGTGGGCCCTCTATCTACCTACTAAGTGGTACCCCCCTCACAGACTAGGGTGTGGGTCCTCTATCTACCAGATGAGTGGTACCCCCTGATGGACTAGGGTGTGGGCTCAATATCTACCTACTAAGTGGTACCCCCTAATATACTAGTGTTTGGGTCATCTATCTACCTACTGAATGGTACCCCCTAACAAACTAGGGCATGAGTCCTTTATCTACTGAGTGGTGCCCCCTAATGGACTAGGTTATGGGTTCACTACCTACTAAGGGGTACCCCCCCCCCCCACCTAATGTAATAAAACTTGTTTCCACTATCTATATACTGAGTGGTACCCCACCCCCCAGTACTAGCACATGGGTCCTCTACTTAGATATTATTCCCACTCCATTATGCATCACAGTGTAAAGGTGTGGGTTCTCTACACGGTTATTAATATATACAGACACAAGAGATGTAGGACATGTATAATGGACCCTTTTTAACTATTGGAAGACTCTTTTCCGAGGTGGGTTTGTTCTATAGAAATCTCATTTCTCTCTTTTATGGGTTTATTTTATGATAATATGTGTGTGTGTGTTGTTTTTTGGATTCGTTTTACCTCTTTCTTTGGTGTTGAGTTGATTAATTCCATAAGGTCTCTTATTTCTCCAATTCCATTTTCTAGGGAATCCTACTCGGTATTTATATACTCAACCCTTCTTGGGATTCTCCCTCACCTTTCATGTCTTCCTCAGATGACGGATAGGTCAGTGGTGATTTCATATAAGCATAGGGATACCCAAGTGAATTTGACTGCATACAGTGGTCGGGGCTTGGAGATATAGATCCATGATCTCTTAGAATTAATTTTTTAGATATTATTAGGTCGGGACATTTGTTCCGGTATGGTGTCTATTTTTTCCATTTAATGTTCAGATTGTACCATCACTATATTTTATATTCCCTGGAGTTTATTACATGCATGGTTTATTCTCTATATTTTCTTATATTTTTTTATTATTTCTCTTCACTTATGGATGGATATAGTTGGGTACATGCATACATGTACTTTAGGAAAAGGCCTCCAAATTTAGTTATTCCATTAAGTGCTTGTCATTGTCCCCTAGAATATGGAGGTAGTCTTGGGGTAGTTTCATCTCGATCTTCCACAAGCTAGGCCGCCCCTATTGGGTTGGATCATGAAATATTGTTATCAGATTTGATTCAATATTGATATGGTGTTTTGAGTTTTTTCCCATATGTGGTTTGATTAAGAAATTAGGTCATGTCTTTTTCTGGTGTGGCAGACAACATATCCATTCACTAGGACTATGACTATATACTTGTCAAATTGGGATATTAGGACATTGGATTTAGGGAATTTTGTTACATGCATCATATTGAATTGATTGATTTAACTAAAATTCATGATACAACTCTTCATATATATATACTCGTATAATTGTGGTGTATCTTGATTAAATCTTTAGGAAACCCCCATGAATATAGCATTTCATGTTACCGATTCCATATTGTGACAACGATACTTTGAGTGATGAGGCCTCGGTTCAAGGGATATCATGTGAAATATTTCCTATAGATGGGTAGGTAGTAGCACCCCCACCTATGGATAAGTATATTATACCAAAAGAGAAGGTTGAGAAAGTGAGCAGTCTTAGCATGCTCTATGAGTTCCAGCACCAGAGGTGGTTGAGGTTCTATGGTGATCCAAATCCCCAGGTAGTACAGGATTGTCTTGAGTCAGTGATTCTATTTTTTATACTTGTATAAACCATGAATGATCAAATGGTTATTCTAGAATCCAATATATTCCATGAATAAGTGGTGAACTGGTGGAGTTTATCTACATAAAAGAATAATAATTTGGCACTCTCATAATCCAATTTCTGGTAGTAATTTCATGATGAGTACTATCACTCAATATTCTATTCAGTTCAGATACATGAGCTATTGAAGCTACAATTGGTATGGATGGAAGTTTTTGATTATGTTGAAAGGTTCACAAACCTTATATCATAGTCCCTCAACATGATTTTAGATAAAAACGTCTAGGAATAAATGATTGAGAAAGGTCACTACATATAAATCAATGCTAGTGTCATATCCATGTTCATTCCCATGTATGTCAGAGTGTTATAAATGGAACTAGTGACATCGATTTTCTTATCTAAGGGACACCATAAAGTGGAAGATGGAAGTGGGAATCATAGGGATGAATCGACTACAACCACTATAATGTGCCATTCAGTAGGGTTTTGTAGTAATAGATCCCCTCATGTCCATACTCAAAAATGTAGTTAAACTACAATGGGACTACTCAGAGGATCAGGGAAGCCCATAGAGGGGTGACTCTATGTATGTTATGGGATTTTTCACATGGAACATGATTGTTTAACCCAACATGCTAAGGGGGGAGATAGATAGTTGATAGACCATCATGGTAGAGGCATCACCATGATCATGGATCACCAAATCATGGCCAAGGAATTCCCTATGAATGTCGAGCTAGAGGAGGAGAAGGTGGGTCTCTCGGAGGATGAGATGATGGTGACGGATGATGTTATGATCTCCTTCCTCCACCATCACCAGGAGGCCCATTCTAGGCTCAGGGTGTTACTAGTTAGGGCCTTGGGTAGATATAGGTGATGCAGTCTTATAACTTAGTAGCTCATGATATGATTAGAGGCATTATCTATGTTTATTCTACTCTTTCTTTCATACATGTAGACATAGGTGTGAGTTATTACTTCAACTCCATACTCTTGGTGAGAGAGAATGGGATCCTAGTAGAGACTTTATCCCATAATATTTTCCTTTAGGTTCCTGTAGGGGACACTTCTTCTATATCATTTATCTATGAGTAGTGTAAGCTATCTGTTGGTGGATATTGTTTCTCTTCGTACCTCTTGGTCATCACGATATGACTATATAACACCATCTTGGCTATGGAATGGTTTTCCATAGTCTAATAATAGATTTCATATTTCTAAATATGAGTCACTTTCCTTCTAATTTATGTGATGAGATTCAATTTTGTGGGTGAGATAGATCTCACAGAAGATAAATTGTGCCTTGAGACCAAAAAGATGCAAACCATCACTAATCAGTTGGAATTTTTATCCCTTGGTACAGTGGTCACTTTAAGTATCTAGATTCTATAATTCATGGAGGATTATATGGATTTCTTCCCATGGATGTTTCAGGCCTTCCTATAAGGTGGTAGATAGAGTTTTTGATTGACATTCACCATGGGAAATCTCAGATTCATGTGGTATATCGGATGGACCCTACTGCACTCTAAGAGATGGGGGTGTAGTTGGAGGGTCTTAAATAGGAAATTTTTATCGTAGCTAGTGTATCCCTTGGAGATATCTAGTTTTTTCATGAAATATAAGGATAGAAGCTTGCTATTTTTTTATTATCATTTCCTGAACTAGTCAATGAAAAAAGAAAAAGTACCCCTTTATAAGGATTGATGTTTTCTTTGATCTTTTGTAAGGTACAAGATGGTTCTTGAATATCGATCTTAGGTCTCACTAACACCTGTTGAGGTTTTGCAAGATTGATATTCTAAAGCTAGTATTCTGATTTTTCTATAGGCATTCTGATTTCCTGGTGATTCAATTCAGTGTGAATAATTCCCCCAAAATATTTATGGATTTTTTGAATTGTATTTTCCATACATACATTGAATTATTTTTTATTTTCTTCATTGATGATATACTCATATACTCTATATCAAAGGAGGAGCATTAATATCACTTGAGGATGGTCATATACATTCTTTGAGATCACCAGCTTTATGATAATCTCTTGAAGTGGTAGTTATAGATACACATGGTTTACTTTCTAGGGCATGTAATTTCTGAGAATGGATTAGTTTTGGACCAAATATGGGTTGAGATAGTTGAGACCCCATGGGAGGAACAATGTGATTCATGTCCTATAGTTGAAAGTGGTAGTCTTCACTCTGAGGATGTAGAGTCATAATATCCTGAGAGTGTGATTTTATGTTTAGTCAGACCATTATAATCTCATGTATATCTTAAAAAAGAGATATCTAAATCTAATAAAAAGATATTGGTTAGATTTTTGATATGACTATGACTTTGAGATAGTCTATACTCTTGGTAATGGAAACATTGTAGTTGATTCCCTTAGTTGGAGGTCTCATTCTCTCTTGGGGGGAGGATTCCAATTAGTTGGATTCCTTACAGCTAGCCCTAGTGGATGAGAGGGGTTCAAGTTTTCAACATTTGATGGTGTTTACTCCTATACTTATCCAGCATGTGTGGGAGGATTAGTTGGGATACATTGACTATGAGGTCCTGCATGACTAGATATCCTTAAGAGGTTCACTATAGGGATTTTTTTAAGGATGGAATCATGTCATCCTTTTATAAGGATTGATGGTGGTTTCAGTCATGGTGTGTGAGGAGGTATGGGATATTTTCACACTTCTCCTTTATTTTTACATGCCATTGTGTGGAATATTTATAGAGACCTCCAGATGCAATTTTGTTGGGCATTCATGAGGAAGATCATGGTTGAGTTTTTATGTCGGTGCCTCATATGTCAGCAGGTGAAGGAATAGTTCCAGGTTCTAACATGTTTTTTGTATCCTTTTGAGATCCTGAAGTATAAAATGGGATGACCTATCTATAGACTTTTTATAGTGATTTTTTTAGGTAGTGAGATTCCATGATGCTAGCTGGGTGATAGTGGACCAACATAAAAATTTGGTTCACTTCCTTTCTATCATAGGTTAGAGTTCTATGGAGAATTTGTGGGAGTTGTACATGAGAGAGTTCATATGCCTTCATGGGGTTCCCTTGACGATTATCTTTGAACCTGATGCATGGTTATGTCAAGGTTTTGGAGAGGAATGCAGGAGGTATTCATGTATCGTATTAGGATGAGTACAACTTTTCACCACCAAATGGATGGGAAGATAGAGTGACATATCTAGGTGCTAGATGATATACTAAGGCTTTCATATTAAACTTCATCCTGAGTTGGGAGGATCACATGCCTTTGGTATAGTTTTTATTCAATAATATATATCACTTTACTATTAGAATGAAACCCATCGAAACCTTGTATGTCACTCTTATGCTGGAATAAGATTAGTGAAGAATCTCTTGTCTGGCCATAGATATTGTAGGTGAGGATGGATAAGGTCTAAGTGATCCATGAGAAGATGAGGATATCCTAGATCCAATAGAAATATTATGTTGGTCTACATAATATTTCCTTATAGTTTGACCAGGGAGACCAAATTTTCTTGAGAATCTCTCCATGATGATGATTTCAAAGATTCACCCGGGGAGACAATATCTCCATATGGTTCATTGGGTTGTTTTTTATTTTCAGAATTTTGGATAGGTTTCTTACCACCTCTTATTACCCCATAGTTAGGGTGGGTGCATAAAATCTTCCATGTGTCATAGATGAAATGATATGTGGATGATCCTACAAATTTTATTGACTCGGATGAACTAGAATTCAGGTATAGAGATACCTTCATGAAGTAACCAGTGGTGGTCGAGGATCGACGGTAGAGGATCCTATGAGGATATACCATTACCTTGTTTTGGGTGCTATGGAACCATGGGTTCATGCAGGATTTCTTTTGGGAGTATGATAGTGATATGAAGGGTCAGTATCCCCACATTAATTCTTATTTTTTATTTTGAGGGATGAAAATCTTGAAGGGGTGAATAATATAGAGACCCATTTTTCCTTATATTACTTTCAAATATATTAATAAATATTTTTGAATCCATGAAATTAGATGGTACATGATTGTGAGGCTCGATGATCCCAGACTTAACTTTATGAAAATATTAAATATATTTCATATCACACATGTTCATTTTTTCATAAATAATGAAATATATCCTTAATAGAGTTTTGACCCATTAATATGAGACAAAAGTTGAATCCATAATGCAGGATTTACCCTAGGTGTAACCAAAAGTTGGTAAGTTCTAGAAGTTCAGATGAGGCAGCCTTTGGTGTGTATGTTAAGTTAATTAATTGATTGATTGATTGAATTAATTAATTTAATACCCAAGACCTAATCTCATCAATAAATTTGTGGTTATGGATAATCTCAAGGGTTAGCTACATAACCATAGGATCATTGAGAGGAGGATTTAAATGACCATTGTTGGTGAATCGAGATCGAACCATGAATGGTAACTGAGTTAAGGTGAATCGATGCACAACGAATACAATAGGTCATCTTTATCCTTAGAAATTATTTTCTTCACCAAATATCAATCTGAAGTGAGGTAAGGAACATATTTTTTTGGTTTTTGGAATCTTTTTAATTAATCAATGATGAATCTTGAATATACTTTGATTTCATTGAAATTTACAACTATCACATGAGCACCATTGATTAATAAATTTATTATTCAGTTTATTATCTATCCTCATTCCATGTTTCTCATCATATATTGACCACTTGAAATTATTTTCATAGAAATATGATCCAATGATGATTATCACCTTTGGTATGGTACTTTTCCCCCATAATTCTTCTCATTATTCATCATTGGACTATAAGGACACGATTCGACTATTTCGGGTGGGTCGAGCATGATCAAACCCATGGATTCACGATGGATTTTCATGTGATGAATGGATTGGTGATTTAAGGATGTGTTGGGATATATTTTGGTATGTGTGTGATGAATCCCATGTATATGGGATTCAAGACCTTGTGGTAGTAATGGGAAGCACATGAGGCACGTGTGGGCTTCAAGTAGAGGATCAAAAGTCCAATTTTCGACCACCAGAGGTCCAGAAATGACAACTAGAATATTGTTTCACATATTTAAGGTAGTAAATGTGTAGATTTTGTTCTATCGTGTCCATATTTGGAAACTATGTGATGATTTTATGGTTTTTTGGAAAACAATTACTACACACCATGTAGTTTGAATAATACATGATGTGTAGACCCTTTCTATAGTGGCTAGGGTTCTCAGGTGAGTTAAATATAACATTTTGTGGGGGACACCAATGCAATGTGTGAATCGATGGTGGTGGAAAAACATTTTTTCCAGGAGTACATAGACATGGACATGACTAGGAACACAACATGCACTGTCACATAGCTATGGGAATGGCTAGGAGAGAATGAGCAGGCCCCATGTGGCTGAGACACAACATGTAGTATCCTTACATGTCTTGTAGTACTATATGGTCTGGGAACTTTCTACCGAAGAGACCATGTCGAGGTATAGGAGTAGGGCCACACGTCATGTAAACCCCTTGCATTTTGTGTACTTCCATCTACAACTTATACATCTCATACCTTCTTTTTTTGGACTAATACATTGGACCGTGAATAAGCTATCCTGACTTTGTTTCTACATAAAATGTGATGGTGGTCTTTTTAGTGGATTTTGAGATATGTTGTGAGATTTTACAATAGTGATACTTATATTAGTGATGTTTGATGATGAAAATGATCCAACATAATCATCAGAGATATACTTGAGTTTCACCCCCCTGATGGACTAGGGATTGGGTCCTCTATCTACTTGCTGAGTGGTACCCCCTAACGGACTAGGGTGTGGGTCCTCTATCTATCTACTGAGTGGATCCTCGTGATGGAATATGGTGTTTTTCCTCTATCTACCAGCTGAGTGGTTCCCCCTGATGGACAAGGGTGAGGTTCATTTATCTATCTTCTCAGTGGTACCTCACTAACAGACTAGGGTGTGGGTCCTCTATTTACCTACTGAGTGGTATCCCCTGACAGAATAGGATGTGGGTCCAATATCTACCTACTTAGTGGAACCTCTGATAGAATAGGGTTTGGGTCCTCTATTTAGAAACCGATTGGTACACCCCCCCCCCCCCCATGATAGAATAGGGTGTGGGTTCTCAGAATAATGAATGGTACCGACCTAACAGACTAGGACATGGGTCCTTTACCTATTGAGTGGTACCCCTAATGGACAAGGACGTGGGTCCTCTACCAATTGAGTGGTACCCCCAAATGGACTAGGGCATGGTTCATCTACCTATATACTGATCCCCCCTATAGACTAGGGTGTGGGTTCTCAACATGGATATTTTTTCATATATACTATGTGGAACAATGATAAGGTGTGGGTTCTCTGCATGGTTACTACTTTGGATTGACACTTGAGATGATGGGCATCTATGATGGTCCCTTTTGAACTATTTGTAGACTATTTTCCTAGGATTTATTTTGAAATAGATATATCATTCTTTAATTTTTTGGGTTCTTTTTTAAGCATATATATATATATATATATTGTCACGACCCCCTCCCCACAAAGTGTACCCCTCCTGGGCCGGCAATGTGAAAAGGGAGATAATGACCCCCGAGTCCCGCCTTCAGTAGGCCCCGGGTTGGCGACTAGCACCGAGGGTATAATAACGTACAAATGGGAGGCATTACCCTCTAAGAGAACACAAGCAGAAGAGAGAGATAGAATAGACTCCAATCAACTCCAACTCAGAACTGAAATATAAAAAGGAAACCAAGTACATATATGAAATGTCATGCAAAAGTACTACAACTAAAAGGGAAAACTAAAAGTACCCAAAAGAAAGAAAAACGGCAGCGACCACAAGCCCGAACTGCTCCTCCTCCAACCGCAAGCTAGTAGTAACCAGCTTGATCTCCAACCTGCTCCAAGTGACCTGAAAAACAGTTTATATGTACATAGGGTGAGTATAACAGTATACTCAGTAGGATCCTCCCCAAGACTCTCGTGCAAAAGTAAAGAAAGCATGCTAAAGCCCAGTGAACAACAAGTGAAACTAACTCGTTATCTAAACAGGTATACTATGTTCCCAACCTCACCATGGCTACTCTCACCAAGTAACGCATACAAGAATATAGCATATAGTAAATAATATCAAGGGTACCCCGCTACTACTTCCCCACTGGTTTGCCGCTTTGCCCCAACGACATACGTCCTGTGCATCTCTCTCCAAAGGCTTGCCCGCAGACACCTGGGCTAAGCTCCACAATCTGCACCTCGTGCTCCACAAAGGATTTCCGCAGACACCTGGGCGAAGCACCACACCGTCCTCACAACCAAAGTAACCAGGTAGTTTCCAGGAGCCACCATAGCTCGTATAATGTGTATCATACGTCGAGTATTATTCCTCAAGCCATCACAGCCCATACGCCGAGTAAGGATCCTCAAGTCATCACAGCCTATACATGTTACACCTATAGTATTCCATAGGATACTATATCCAGAGTATATGTGTGTGAAATAACCTCAAGCCATTAAAGCCCTCTACAGACATATATGGGTAAAACTAACCACTGTGCCTACCAGCACAAGGATCTACCAAGAGAAGAGAGCGGGGCCAAAGGGGGTAGTCAGCCATTCAACCTCCCATTAGAATGTTGGGGAAAAGACCCCCCAGGGCTCAGAATCCCCGGGGTGTCAGTTGCCCTTACCGACAGGGTGAAGTAGCCTATAGAAACACAAAAAGTACAGAATATATAAGTAACTCACATCCACACTATGGGCATTACCTAGTCTTAGATACAACTGCAGCTAACATCTCTCAGACTCCAGGCTGCTACTTCTAAGACTAGGTATCCTATAAGCACACAAACAATGAAGAGCTTTATTAGATTACTCCATTCTCATTTATTAGTTCCACTGTACATTAATTAATTCTTTAAACATTAATTAATAATGAATAATTCCACATTAAACTAAAATGGCATCACTTTCAAAAACAACTGCTCCTTTTTAAGATTCACATCACCTTTAAATTCCAGCATCTCCATCCCCGTGGATTTTCACCATTTAATCAAACATTCATTACAGAATTACTTTTCCACATTCCCAGGCATTCTAGAAAAACATCCTATGCTTCTAAACACAAAGGAGGCTCAACACGGTGAGTATATATACTACCCGTCGAGTCTTTGCCGCCTATAGAAAGAGCATAGACCCATCCTCCATCGAGAGGCTAAACACGGAAAGCACGTGGCATACCCCGCGTGTCTTCGCCTCCTTCGGAATGAGGGTAAGCAAGACCAGCTGCCTTGAGTAGTGGGGAAAAGTAAAGCAGATAAGCAACCAAACCAAACCACCAACATCAATCCATCACATTCATCTCATACCATCACCCTTGGTGTCCCCCCCCCCCCCCCCCCCGACACCCATATGCATAAACCGATGCATCTCGCCACACTAGGCGTCATCCGCTGCCACAACCACAAGTCTCCATGCCTCCACATATCACAACAGCCATCCAGGCTCACATCACAGCACAAGCAGCAGGAAAACAAACATCACAAAGTGGGCTCTCGGCCCTTTAACAAACAAGAGGGTAACTCAGAACCCTTTTAGAAATTCCCACATAATCTGTTCTCTAATCCATATTGAATTAACAGACTTGTTATTCATAGGTTCCAATCATGGATACATAATCAGTAAGCTATCACAATTTAAATAACCATGCTTACTTCCCTAATTTGATTATCCTCAAATTAGAACAACTACAACAACGGCAATACGAGATTAATTTACATGCCTCTTTATCTTTAGCCAATTAATTAACAATTAATTCCGGCTTTACGTTCATTATCAATTTCTATCATGAACGAACAACAAATCAAAGAAACCATATATATCACTATATCTAGGAAAACATGAGGCAAACCGTTATCACGGTATAAAGCAACAGCATGCGATCAACCAATTCTTTTAATCCAGTTCAAGTATTTAATTAGGTCAATTTCATTGTGATCCAAAGAGACAAATCATGTTAATTCTATGATTGCACATATACAATTAGAGGAGCCATGAATCCCCTGCCTCGAAGAGTTCTTGACGTCCTTTATCCACACAACGGGTCACAGTCCTTTTCTCCTCACGACAACTGCATCCACCGGAGGATGCCACGGTACGACAGTACCAACCAACCCCAAGAAAACCCATTAGAAACATGGAGATTACATGCTAATATGGAAGGAAGAACAAGAGAAGGTGATCCCCGAAGGAACGATGATAAAACATACCTTATATCGAAGACTGATCGACACGGCTCGGTTGCATCCAAAACAGAGCAGAACCAATCCTAGGAGTAAAGATTGATTGTGCAACTCCTACGGAAAGGATTGAAAGGTTCTAGAGACTTGCAGATGAGAACCAGGAGGAAGAACAACAAAGAATGATATCTCGTTCCTTTTAAAAAACATTTAGAGAGACGACGGTTTAAGATCCGATTTATTCTCCATTAAAAACGGATCGCATTAACCCACGCGGTTTGACCAAGTAAAAACATCCCGGCATTAGGAATAATTAATATAGAATTTATGGCCTTTGAATCGGCCTTAAAGTCCTTAAAATAAGCTTTTAAAAGTATTTTACGTCAAAGAAAACGTCAAATTTGCGAAGCTGGAAACACTGTTCACATACTCAAAATTTGGCAAAGTATGGAATCGGTAGCTCTTATGGAGTCTGGAAACACTGTTCATTCGTGAAAATTGGCAAAGTATGGAATCGGTAGCTCTTATGAAGTTTGGAAACACTGTTCACAGAACTAAAAAAATTGTCAAAGGAAAGAAAAGCTCACCGATAGAACCTTACCGATAGAAACACAAGTCTACTGATAGATCCTCACTGATAGAAGTTCACTGATAGGACCTCACCGATAGAAACACTGTTCACTGAACCTCACCGATAGAAGTCCACCGATAGAACCTCACCGATAGAAACATTGTTCATAGAACTAGAAATTTGGAAAAGTGTTAGCCGAGCTACTGCTGGACTGCGGCTACCAGTATACCGAGCTATCAGTATGTCGTGGCTACCGGTAAACCCAGCTACCGGTAGGATGCGGCTACCGGTAGACCGAGCTACCGGTAATCAGCAGCTACCGGTAGACCGAGCTACCGGTAATTAGCAGCTACTGGTAGACCGAGCTACCGGTAGGCAGCAGCTACCGGTAGACTGAGCTACCGGTAATCAGAAGCTACCGGTAGACCGAGCTACCGGTAATCAGCAGCTATCGGTAGACCGAGCTACCGGTAATCAGCAGCTACCGGTAGACCGAGCTACCGGTAGGCAGCAGCTACCGGTAGACCGAGCTACCGGTAATCAGCAGCTACTGGTAGACCGAGCTACCGGTAATCAGCAGCTACCGGTAGACCGAGCTACCGGTAATCAGCAGCTACCAGTAGATCGAGCTACCGGTAGGCAGCAGCTGGGGGATAAGTCACCTTGTCCTCCCGGAACACCTCCAACACCACATTTTCACAAAGTAATGGACCAGGGAGGTCCGGGCCATTACATTAGATACCTCTCAAAACATTCTCATCCTCGAGAATTTAAAACCAACTCAGAAGAAAAGAGGGGTCTAAACAACCACCCCATAAGATACCTCTCAGGGGAAAACCACCATGAGTTGTTCAAAAGCTGGAACAAAACTACGACATCCGAGAGTATGGAATCAAATAATCCATAACCAAACAATTCAAACATAACATCACATCAAAGGTACATAAATAAAACATGAAAGGTCTAACCATAAAGGAAACGTCATTACATGGAAAGAGTTAAACATTAAACAACTCTGGGTACTAAGCACGTATCTGTGACTCACGCTCCCAGGTACTCTCCTCCATGCCACCGTGTCACCATAGGACACAAACTAAGGGGATAGAACGCCCACGCAACACCTTCTCCTTGTGGTCTTGGATCTCCACAGGTCGCTCCTCGAAGGTTGCATCATTGTCAATATCGATCTCTCCCCAATCGATAACATGAGATTCATCATGAAGATAACGACGGAGCTGTGATACATGGAAAACATCATGTATCCGACTAATCGGAGGGGGAAGTTCTACTCGATACGCCACAGATCCAACACGAGCTAACACCTCGAAAGGCCCAACAAACCGGGGAGAAAGCTTACTTCCACGACCAAACCTTCACTGCCCACGACGGGGAGTCACCTTTAGAAACACATGATCCCTAACATTAAACTATAACGGTCTACTTCTTTGATCAGCATATGATTTCTGACGATCCTGTGCTGTCTTCATCCTCTCAAGAATCACCTGAACCATCTCTGTTGTATTCTGCACTAGTTTTGGTCCGAGGATTGCTGACTCTTCGACCCCAGTGCAGCACAACGGAGAATGGCATGGCCGGCCATACAAGGCTTCAAACGGCGCCATACCGATGGTAGAGTGAAAACTATTATTGTAAGCGAATTCTACCAAGGGTAAGTGCTTCACCCATGAACCTCCAAAATCAAGAACACAAGAGCGCAACATGTCTTCAAGAGTCTGGATGGTTCGCTCTGTCTGACCATCCGTTTGAGGATGAAAAGCAGTGTTAAGGCATAGTTGAGATCCAAAAGCATGTTGGAGACCTCTCCACACCCTAGAGGAAAAACGAGGATCTCGATCAAAAATGATCGTCCTAGGTACTCCGTGAAGCCTCACCACCTCCTCCAGATACTGCCTCGAGAAAACCTCCACTGAGCTCGACTCCATGATTGCTATGAAGTGGGCCGATTTAGTTAATCGATCCACTACCACCTATATAGCATCATGTCCTCACGGAGCTCGAGGTAAACCTGTAACAAAGTCCATTGAGATGTCCTCCCACTTCCACTGAGGAATCTCTAAGTGCTGGAGAAGACCACCAGGAACACGGTGTTCGGCCTTCACCTTCTGGCAGACTAAACATCGAGACACATATTCTGCAACCATACATTTCAGCCCAGGCCACCAGAATTGACTCCTTAAGGATCGGTACATCTTCGTCACACCAGGATGTACTGCCAAGGGTGAACTATGGAACTCTCGGAGAACCGTCTCGCGCATCGCCAAGGGAACAAAAAGCCTGCCATGATACAACACTCGGTGTTGTTCATCCTCCGACCAACCATCAGGGGCCTCCCCACAAACAACTCTGTCTCTCCAAACTTCCACCTCTAAATCACCCAACTGAGACTCTTCCACCTTATGCATCAGGGATGACTGCACCGTCATCTGGAAAAGACAACCTCTTCCCCCAACTTCTCCCATATCAAGATGCAAAGATGATAGCTCTTCCATCACTCTCCAGGAATCACCAGATTCACGCACAACATCATTACGTGACTTTCGGCTTAGTGCATCAGCAACAACATTTCCCTTCCCAGGTGTATACGATATTTCGAAGTCGTATTCCTGCAAGAACTCCATCCACCGACGCTGCCTCAAGTTCAAGTCGCGTTGGGAGAAAACATACCTCAAACTCTTATGATCGGTGAAAACCACAAAGTGCTCACCAATGAGGTAATGTATCCACAACTTCAGAGCAAACACCACGGCTGCCAACTCAAGATCATGGGTGGCATAGTTGCGTTCATGGGGACGCAACTGCCGAGACCCATAAGAAACAACGGACCTCTGCTGCATGAGAACACAGCCTAGCCCCAGATGTGAAGCATCACAGAAAACATCAAACTGGACTCCCTCCGCTGGAAGACAAAGGACTGGAGCACTTACCAAATTCTCCTTTAGATACTCGAAAGCTATCTGACACTGATCAGTCCATATGAACGCTTGATCCTTCCTGGTCAAAGCTGTCAGAGGAGTCGCAACTCGGGAGAAATTAGCCACAAACCTCCTGTAATAGCCTGCGAGACCAAGGAAACTTCGCACCTCTGACACGGTCTTGGGGGTTGGCCAAGACACCACTGCTTCTATCTTCGAAGGATCCACAGCAACTCCCTGTTGGGACACAACATGTCCCAAGAAACGAACTTCTTGAGCCCAGAACTCACACTTGGACAACTTCCCAAACAACCGATGTTGGCGAAGAACTCCCAAAACGGCTCGTAGATGCTCTGCATGCTCCTCTTCAGATGTGGAGTACACAAGGATGTCGTCGATGAAAACCACAACAAACTTGTCCAGGAATTCACAGAACACAGCATTCATCAACCCCAGGAAAATAGCTGGAGCATTCGTCACGCCGAATGGCATTACAACAAACTCATAATGCCCATGACGACAACGGAAAGCAGTCTTCGGGATATCCTCATCCTTTACACGCATCTGGTGATATCCTGACCGCAAGTCTATCTTTGAAAACCAACTTTCACCCTTCAGTTGATCGAATAGGTCATCAATCCGCGGGAGAGGATAGCGGTTCTTTATTGTCACTTTGTTTAACCGACGATAATCGACGCACAACCGCAAACTGCCATCTTCCTTTTTCACAAACAAAACTGGTGCACCCCAAGGTGACACACTGGGCCGAACAAAACCACACTACAACAGACCATCGAGCTGAATACGTAGCTCTCGTAACTCAGAAGGGGCCATCCTATACGGAGACATAGAGATAGGAGACGCTCCTGGCTGTAATTCGATCCCAAACTCGATCTCTCGTCGAGTGGGTAAGGATACAACCTCTTCTGGGAAGACGTCAGGGTACTCCTCTACGATCCTAGGAAACGCCAACTGTTGAACCTCTGAAGAACTCAGCATCATCCCAGCCATCATGGATGATAAGGATGAAACTCGTCTATGACTCATCCGAGGATCTCACTCACCAACAAACACTACTTCCTCTCCATCTTCATCAAAGAAAACAACCTTATTCCTGTAGCAATCCACAATAGCCTGCACCGAATACAACCAATCCATGCCGAGGATGACATCATATGGTTGTATTCGTAAACATAGGAAATCTCCCCAAGAGCGGTGCTGCCCCAAAACTAGCTCACAGTCTCTACATACTTCAAACAAGCTAGCTCGACCTCCAACTGGCGTAGTCAACGCCAAGGGCACTGGAAGCCTCTCTACCTCAAGTCCCAAAGCGTGGACAAGGGTAGGGGATATAAAGGAGTGTGTCGCTCCTGAATGAAACAAGGCATACACCAAGGTAGAAAACAAGCAAAGGGTACCTCGGATGACGTCTGGCTCGCCTGGGGCTGGCAACGCTAGAGCATGAAGCTGACCACGACCACCTCCACGGCCTCTCTGACCCTAATGATGACCACCACCACGGCCGCGCTCTGCTCTCTGAGGACGGGGAGCGTCATGGGGTTGTCCTCTGCCTGCTCCATCTACCCTCTGGTGATCTAAAGCTGGTGCAACCTGCTGCTGCTGCCTCGGCTGGAACTGACTCAACGGAGGAACCTGGAGTGGAGCGCCTGGTGCACGATGACTGCTCTGAAAAGTTGGGCACTCCCGCTGCTGATGACCACGTCCACCACAAGAAAAACAAGCGCTTGATCCCTTGTCATAGGTCTGAGAGTTGCTACCTCCGGAGAAACGAGATGGGAAGGGCTGGGACCTACCCCCAGGTGAACGAAAACTCTTCTGTCCTGAAAACCGGGAACCCCGGACCACAGCTCTGCTTCGTGAGGAATCATGACGATTCCCCTCTCGTGACGATCCGGTCCTGGTCAAAGTTCTCTCAACAACCTCTGCCCTCTCCAGCACCTCAAGATATGTCTTCAGCATAAATGGGGTGACCTGGCGCTAGATCTCTGGACGCAAAGCCTCCTCGAAATGCCTCGCCCTGGCCTCATCATCTGGTAACAGGTCTGAATCATATCGTAGAAGGTTCCTGAAATGGATTCCAAACTCCCGAACACTGGAGCTCCCCTATCGAAGGGTAAGAAGCTCCTGGCGACTGGATGCCTTCGCAGTCGATGAAAGAAACTCGACTCTAAACCGGTCTCGAAACTCCTCCCATGAGATCGCTGACTCCTCACGATCCCCGAGGAACAAGAACCACCACTGTCTCGCTGCTCCACGCAACATCGTCACAACCAAGGACACCCAGTGTTCCTTCTGAGCACGAATCGAACTGAAGACTATCTCGACCTCCTCCAACCAGTCTTCTGTGACTACATCTGAAACGGAGCCCTCGTACTTCTGTAGACTCTGGCGCTGAAACTCTCAGAGTGTCTTCCTCCAAGTGTCATCGTCGTCAACCTCTACCCGGCGGAGATCTGCTGGAACAGCCTGCTAGGCACCTTCTGCGCAAACCTGACGAGGACGTTGACCTGGAGCCATACCTGTAAAATAACAACTGTTAGAGCTCCTAAGCCTGGAATATGGAAGACTCAACATTAATTAATTAATTATTTTGTTTTATTAATTTTAGGTTACCTATCCCAAGGTCTACCCATTCAAACACAGGCGCAAAGAATAATGATGCATGATCCTCTCCTAGGTCTCTACCCTGCAACCAGTATCACTTTGTTTAGTAGCCATCGTAAACTTAAAGGTCCGTGCAACAGATCATAGGGGGCCCTGAACGCCTATGTATCTGCCGGTCTCCAGTTTTTACCCCACTTTCTAAACATGAATGACACCGTTGCCCTACCATCCCATGCATCCTCACCTGTGCCTAACTCCAAACTCCATCTTATCCCTCAACTAGACATCTAATACCACTCTGTCACGACCCCCTCCCCACAAAGTGTACCCCTCCTGGGCCGGCAATGTGAAAAGGTAGATAATGACCCCCGAGTCCCGCCTCCAGTAGGCCCCGGGTTGGCGACTAGCACCGAGGGTATAATAACGTACAAATGGGAGGCATTACCCTCTAAGAGAACACAAGCAGAAGAGAGAGATAGAATAGACTCCAACCAACTCCAACTCAGAACTGAAATATAAAAAGGAAACCAAGTACATATATGAAATGTCATGAAAAAGTACTACAACTAAAAGGGAAAACTAAAAGTACCAAAAAGAAAGAAAAACGGCAGCGACCACAAGCCCGAACAGCTCCTCCTCCAACCGCAAGCTAGTAGTAACTAGCTTGATCTCCAACCTGCTCCAAGTGACCTGAAAAACAGTTTATATGTACATAGGGTGAGTATAACAGTATACTCAGTAGGATCCTCCCCAAGACTCTCGTGCAAAAGTAAAGAAAGCATGCTAAAGCCCAGTGAACAACAAGTGAAACTAACTCGTTATCCAAACAGGTATACTATGTTCCCAACCTCACCATGGCTACTCTCACCAAGTAACGCATACAAGAATATAGCATATAGTAAATAATATCAAGGGTACCCCGCTACTACTTCCCCACTGGTTTGCCTCTTTTCCCCAACGACATACGTCATGTGCATCTCTCTCCAAAGGCTTGCCCGCAGACACCTGGGCTAAGCTCCACAATCTGCACCTCGTTCACCACAAAGGATTGCCCGCAGACACCTGGGCGAAGCACCACACCGTCCTCACAACCAAAGTAACCAGGTAGTTTCCAGGAGCCACCATAGCTCGTATAACGTGTATCATACGTCGAGTATTATTCCTCAAGCCATCACAGCCCATACGCCGAGTAAGGATCCTCAAGCCATCACAGCCTATACACGTTACACCTATAGTATTCCATAGGATACTATATCCAGAGTATATGTGTGTGAAATAACCACAAGCCATTACAGCACTCTACACACATATATGGGTAGAACTAACCACTGTGCCAACCAGCACAAGGATCTACCAAGAGAAGAGAGCAGGGCCAAAGGGGGTAGTCAGCCATTCAACCTCCCATCAGAATGTTGGGGAAAACACCCCCCCAGGGCTCAGAATCCCCGGGGTGTCAGTTGCCCTTACCGACAGGGTGGAGTAGCGTATAGAAACACAAAAAGTACAGAATATATAAGTAACTCACATCCACACTATGGGCATTACCTAGTCTTAGATACAATTGCAGCTAACGTCTCTCAGACTCCAGGCTGCTACTTCTAAGACTAGGTATCTTATAAGCACACAAACAATGAAGAGCTTTATTAGATTACTCCATTCTCATTTATCAGTTCCACTGTACATTAATTAATTCTTTAAACATTAATTAAGAATGAATAATTCCACATTAAACTGAAATGGCATCACTTTCAAAAACAACTGCTCCTTTTTAAGATTCACATCACCTTTAAATTCCAGCATCTCCATCCCCGTGGATTTTCACCATTTAATCAAACATTCATTACAGAATTACTTTTCCACATTCCCAGGCATTCTAGAAAAACATCCTATGCTTCTAAACACAAAGGAGGCTCAACACGGTGAGTAGATATACTACCCGTCGAGTCTTTGCCGCCTATAGAAAGAGCATAGACCCATCCTCCATCGAGAGGCTAAACACGGAAAGCACGTGGCATACCCCGCGTGTCTTCGCCTCCTTCGGAAAGAGGGTAAGCAAGACCAGCTGCCTTGAGCAGTGGGGAAAAGTAAAGCAGATAAGCAACCAAACCAAACCACCAACATCAAACCATCACATTCATCTCATACCATCACCCTTGGTGTCCTCCCCGACACCCATATGCATAAACCGGTGCATCTCGCCACACTAGGCGTCATCCGCTGCCACAACCACAAGTCTCCATGCCTCCACATATCACAACAGCCATCCAGGCTCACATCACAGCACAAGCAGCAGGAAAACAAACATCACAAAGTGGGCTCTCGGCCCTTTAACAAACAAGAGGGTAACTCAGAACCCTTTTAGAAATTCCCACATAATCTGTTATCTAATCCATATTGAATTAACAGACTTGTTATTCATAGGTTCCAATCATGGATACCTAATCAGTAAGCTATCACAATTTAAATAACCATGCTTACTTCCCTAATTTGATTATCCTCAAATTAGAACAACTACAACAACGGCAATAACGAGATTAATTTACATGCCACTTTATCTTTAGCCAATTAATTAACAATTAATTCCGGCTTTACGTTCATTATCAATTTCTATCATGAACGAACAACAAATCAAAGAAAACATAGATATCACTATATCTAGGAAAACATGAGGCAAACCGTTATCACGGTATAAAGCACCAGCATGCGATCAACCAATTCTTTTAATCCGGTTCAAGTATTTAATTAGGTCAATTTCATTGTGATCCAAAGAGATAAATCATGCTAATTCTACGATTGCACATATACAATTAGAGGAGCCATGAATCCCCTACCTCGAAGAGTTCTTGACGTCCTTTATCCACACAACGGGTCACAGTCCTCTTCTCCTCACGACAACTGCATCCACCGGAGGATGCCACGGTATGACAGTATCAACCAACCCCAAGAAAACCAATTAGAAACATGGATATTACATGCTAATATGGACGGAAGAACAAGAGAAGGTGATCCCCGAAGGAACTATGATAAAACATACCTTATATCGAAGATTGATCGACACGGCTCGGTTGCATCCAAAACAGAGCAGAACCAATCCTAGGAGTAAAGATTGATTGTGCAACTCCTATGGAAAGGATTGAAAGGTTCTAGAGACTTGAATATGAGAACCAGGAGGAAGAACAACGAAGAATGATATCTCGTTCCTTTTAAAAAAACATTTAGAGAGACGACGGTTTAAGATCCGATTTATTCTCCATTAAAAACGGATCGCATTAACCCACGCGGTTTGACCAAGTAAATACATCCCGGCCTTAGGAATAATTAATATAGAATTTATGGCCTTTAAATCGGCCTGAAAGTCCTTAAAATAAGGTTTTAAAAGTATTTTACGTTAAAGAAAACGTCAAATTTGCGAAGCTGGAAACACTGTTCACATACTCAAAATTTGGAAAAGTATGGAATCGGTAGCTCTTATGGAGTCTGGAAACACTGTTCATTCGTGAAAATTGGCAAAGAATGGAATCAGTAGCTCTTATGAAGTCTGGAAACACTGTTCACAGAACTAAAAAAATTGGAAAAGGAAAGAAAAGCTCACCGATAGAACCTTACCGATAGAAACACAAGTCTACTGATAGATCCTCACTGATAGAAGTTCACCGATAGGACCTCACCGATAGAAACACTGTTCACTGAACCTCACCGATAGAAGTCCACCGATAGAACCTCACCGATAGAAACACTCTTCACAGAACTAGAAATTTGGCAAAGTGTTAGCCGAGCTACTGCTGGACTGCAGCTACCAGTATACCGAGCTATCAGTATGTCGTGGATACCGGTAAACCCATCTACCGGTAGGATGCGGCTACCGGTAGACCGAGATACCGGTAATCAGCAGCTACCGGTAGACCGAGCTACTGGTAATTACCAGCTACCGGTAGACCGAGCTACCGGTAGGCAGCAGCTACAGGGAGACCGAGCTACCGGTAATCAGCAGCTACCGGTAGACCGAGCCACCGGTAATCAGCAGCTATCGGTAGACTGAGCTACCGGTAATCAGCAGCTACCGGTAGACCGAGCTACCGGTAGGCAGCAGCTACCAGTAGACCGAGCTACCGGTAATCAGCAGCTACCAGTAGACCGAGCTACCGGTAATCAGCAGCTACCGGTAGACCGAGCTACCGGTAATCAGCAGCTACCGGTAGACCGAGCTACCGGTAGGCAGCATCTGGGGGATAAGTCACCTTGTCCTCCCGGAACACCTCCAACACCACATTTTCACAAAGTAATGGACCAGGGAGGTCCGGGCCATTACATATATTGATGTCGGGATTTATTTTCCCTCTTTCTTTGGGATTGAGTTGATTACTTCCATCATGTCTCCTATTTCTCCCCCTCCAATTTTTTGGGGTTTCCTACTAGAAATGTATATAATCACCCCAAAATGGTATTTTCCTACATGTATCGTGTCTTATGTAGATGAAATATAGGTTGGAAATGATTTTGAAGGACTATAGGGATACCAAGGTTCATTTGACTGCCTGTGGTGGTCAGGGCTTATAGATCAAGATCCAGGCCCTCTTAGTATTTCCATTCTAGGTATTTTTAGATTATAAAAACTTTTCTAGTTGGTCATTTATTTTTCCCCATTACTTTTCAGATTTCACTATCGAAATATCTTTTATTCCATAGAGGTTATTAAAAGCCTTGTTTATTAACTAGATATAGTTATTTTTAAAATTATTCCTCTACACTTCTACATTGATATGGTTGGGTGCATGAATATAGGTACTTTAGGAAAATGCCTCTCACTTTATTTATTCATTTATATGATGTTCTCTAGACACTAGCCTAAGGAGGCAGGCTTGGGGTAGTTGCGAATTGGTCTTTCGTCAGTCTGGCAGGCCTCGGTGGTTCGGGTCGTGAAAAAAAATCAACTTATTAGATAATATTAATTATTATAATTATAAATATGGAATTAACTTTGAGAAATTCCATTCATATATGTTAAAAATATAATTTAAAATAAATCTCACAAACATGACGATAAAGTGGGTTTTTAAAGAGAAATGGTCAAATGTTTAAAAAAATTAATATTAAAATTGTATACAGAAATTATTCCAATTACATAAATAGGATTAATATATATATAACTGAACTAATATTAATTTAAAACATATTCAAAATATAATTTAACTATTAATATAATTTAAATAAAAAGGTAGTTTTCAATTAAACTTCAGTAATTTTCACTATTAATCAAAAAATGAAATATTTTAGAAAAATATGAAAAATTTACCCTAGTTAAATTTTATTATATTGAATTAAAAAAATGAAGATTAAATTTTCAAATAAAATCTTTAAAATTGGTAAAAATTAATATTATGTTACGTGCGTAAGGCACGACTAGATTTTCATTTTAAAAAAATTATGTTTTTCAGAATAAATTTATTTTTCTATTAAATGATTCTTATTTTATTTATAATAAATATATAACCACAATTTTTAAAATTTATTTATCATTATTCAAACCCGTCAATTTAATGGCTAGGATATATCGGTATACTATATTATAGTTCCTTTAGACTCAGTGTTGCATGTTTTTCAAGCTATTAAAGAGATTAAATTTAAAGAAATATATATCATGGGGTGGTTAAGCTCTATATTGTGTGTCATATATTCTATCAAAGATATTGTTCTTATTTTAAAATATCGGGGTGTTATATTTTGGGGGATTAATTTTAAATTAAATTCTACCACTTATATGAATTAAATTTGGAAAAATGGATTCCATATTTAGAATCAGCATAATTAATATTATATAATAAGTCTAACTTATTTTTTGTTCATAATGAATAGTAAAAATAGTAGAAATTAATTACTAAGGATAAAGTGAAAACAAATATACAATGTATTAAACCAAAAATATAAGGATTAAAATGAATTATAAACTTGTCTAGTTTCTATTCTATGGACATATTTAGAAATTTTCTCATCTATTGTTTGATAATTTTCCATTTTGGATCCCTGTGGCTTGTGAAAATTTTGGGTGTCACTTTTTCTTTTCAAAAATTTTAATAGTGTCCTCTTCCCCTATTATAAAATGGAACCCCCTCTCTTATCCTCTACATACTAAAAAAGATTTTTTCATCCAGTACTTACTAAAATATCTTCTTTACATCTATATCCACATTATAGAGGCCATATTTTGATCATAAATAAAATATAGGAAGGCATTAGGTGTCAACATAAAGAGGTTTTCTAAAGAGGATGAAATGTTTTTAACCATGTGTTTCTATATAAATTCTTATTCTAATTTCATAATATCTTATCCATATATGAAAAAATAGTAACATCAGTATCTATTATAAAAATAGAGGTTATTATGTTAATTTCATAACCTATATCCATATCCTATTTCATCAAATGGGAAACATAACTTTTGATCATGTGTACGTTGGACTAAATTCTCACGAACTGATAGAATTCGCTTTCCATCACAACCTATTTTGGTTAGATATAATTATGGATTTAAAATATGTATGTGATATTTTTGGAATTAATATACTTATTTAATTATAATATAACATATTCTATATTACCTTCTAATCTATTGGAAAACAATAATGTCACTTGTGCATACGTATCGACTACTCCCTCTACATAACGATATGAAATGTTTTTAATTTTATTTTAAAATGGATGGTAATTAGGATATATTTAAAGAATATAAATGAAATATTTTATATTATAATTTTTTTAAAATTTGAAACATTATATAACTTTTTTATGTTTTATATGTTGGAAAAATAAAAATAGTGTTCATGCGTACGTATGGCCCACCATCTATATGAAAAGTGTAACTCATATTATCATCACTAAATTTTAAGAACTATCATAAATACTTATATAATTATTAAATATGACATTCATATCATGGTTAACATTTTATATATGATGTTAGAATGAGAAAATTAAAATTACCAAAACAACTGAACCAAAACATAATGAAAAAGGAGCAGTTATCACCCGAAATAGTGATTCTAACAAAACAATTGTCAATAAATTGATCCTAAAAGACTATAAATAAATATTATTTGTTATAAAATATATTATTTTGGTTTTTTAATATATTTATTATAAATATATAATTATTTTATAGGATATATGGAAACATACAATGGGAATTAGACCCTAAGTAAGGGTTTCTCGTCTCAGTTTTATATTCGTTGGACATATTCCATATTCACTACTTAGTTATTTTTTGTCGTATATATATTTACCCTTAGATATGTTTTATCATGAATCCATTTATATTCATGGAATTTGATGTTTCATTTAATGTTATTTGATTCATGGGGATAATGATTCAAAAGTTACCAAAGTGGGGAACATTTGTTTATAATCTCATTGTTTACCTAGATTATTCAGGATTAAGTTTTTGATAGAGAATTATTATGACATATATTTTAGTAAACTCATTAATTTACTTATACTATGTTTATTTCTGGATAATACATGTTTTCCTTTAGTTTATTTCTCTTTATGAAGAAAGGAGTCCAAAAGAATATTTTCAATAAAAATTGACTTTAATTCTCTCTTCGGTCGAAAAACCTTTTTCTTCAATATCCATGTTTTTGAAAAATGATTTCCATAATTTTTTATCATTATAAAAATGATTTATTAATTGATTTTTTACCCTTTTTTGACTATTTAAAAAATAGTTTGAAAGGAATATTCTTACTATTTTCAAAATAAGGCACCTTTTAACGTTTCTACAATAGCGTAAAAGGAATTTTTTAACTTATATGACATCTATGGAATTACCCTATGTCCTGAGCACTAATTAATTTGAATAAACCTTTAAAATTTTACAAAGATATTTTTTAATTTATTTTTTTGCTAAATAGTCTATAAATTTTTTGTTTTGGAAAGTTATTTGAAAATTAAGAATATTATTGTTATCAAGAATATTTTAGTGGAATTTTTATGGTATTTATATTTATCGATGACAAAATTCCTTATTTAAATTATGAACCATTGGGAATGTGTTTTAATGATACCATACTTATTATTTATCTGGACATTTTATGATCATTTTGACGGGGGATGTACTATGTTGATATCATTCCCCATATTACTCTGGATGGTTTATAATTTTGTTTATTGATTGGGGAAATTATTAACATTTCAAATGTAAGATTTTAAATATGAATTTTTATGTTTTTTATGTTTCAACCCTTTTATATGAGGATTAATTAGACTTAGTAAGTGTCATGCAGGACCTACTATAGCCCATTGATGCATCAATAGGTCTCATGAGTCAAACTATCTTGGGTATTTGACTGAATCCTTACCCATTTATATAACATGTCATTACATGATGCATTGATGGTATGGTTATGATGTCTAGAATTATTCATTCTGTCATTATGGAACTAGTTATTGATATTCCTTGTGATTATTTGATTACTTATAATGCCCATGGTTATATTTCAATATCATGTGATTATTTATATGGTATCATTTTATGGCCATTTATTCCTACCATATTATACTCCAAGTAATTGATTCAATGGCATGAATTTCAGTTATGTACACTTTTATATTTATTATACCTTTTTTATTCATGATGCCTTATATTTTATGCATACCCTTAAAGATCATTATATCTCGCCCCATTCTTATGTTTCCTTTCCCTATGATGATAGGAAATATATTATGATTTATATTTCATGATATGATAAAGAAAATTATAGTGTTCCCAAATAAAATTATATGTTTTTTTTTGTTTTCAATTATAATATAATATTAAATTATGTATCTAGTTTTCAAAACTATTAAACTATTCTATCCTTTAGGATGTGATAACTTATATATAGTTCTACTATACTGAAGTAACCACCAATTTTGGGATACTTTGGTTGAGGTCTTTACAACTCTACCTTTTGGTCACTCCTCATAGGGTGATTTTATTTAATATTTGAGGGTTGTCCTTAGCTTCTAATAGAGATTTTATACTTAGAAGAATAAAATTTTTGGGATAGTTATGTTATATATTTTTGGAATCATTGAGAAAACAACATTTTTTTATTACTTCCACTTAAGTCCATGTTTGGTTTGGAATTTATAGTTATAGTGTTTTTATGTTCTAAATCATCTTATATATATTGTTTTATATTTGGACATTTTGATAGAATATTAACATTTTTATATGCATGATTCCCCAATTCATGACTATATATATTAAAGAACATGTAATTATGGTATGATTTTATAAGTTTTGGGGATAGTTTCCTATCGACCCAAGGGGTTATACTGAATTTTTAGTGTGAATCACCACTTTCTTATATTTAGTTTCCATAGAGGAAAATATCCTCCTACATTTGTGTAATCTAGAAAACAACATTTACACCAGACTCTAGTGACTAGGAAGTGCACCTAGGTTTTTGTGTCAACATGTTATGGTGTCTTTTGCGCGATTAGGACAGAGTCATTAAAAATGATATTAAACCATGAATTTATGGATCTTTGGTATGGAACATGAGAGTAATCAGAATATATAATCATTAGGATAAGGTAATTAACTAACAAATATTTTTTACCAATATAATTTCAGTGAAATCCAGAGTTACCAGGGGTAGTCTGGGAGTTACATTTTCTTTTTCTTTCCCTTGAGTCTCGTATGGGTATAAAAATTTCATGCACCATATTAGGCATTAATATGTAAGAACTAATAGGACTAATTTTCATTATGTAGGCCTATATAGTATTTTTAGGATATAGTTGGGCTCAACTCGAGGATTGTATTAAATGAAATATTAACAATAAATAAATAGATTCTCCCTATATATATATTGTTAATGAGTGATTTATTATTAACCAATAATTAACTCTGGTTATAAATGTTTTTATATTACATGAAAACTTCATTACAATTACTTTATTATTATGATACGAATATGTTTTTTATGCATAGAATATTATTCAAAGCATGTTTATGCATATTTAAATTATGTATAAATTTTATATTTTATTACTTGGTTATATTAAAAAAAACAAATTATATTGATTAAATATTTAATGAAATGTATTTTATAATAAATACGCATGTTTTTAAAATTAATTAATGGAAGGTATTGAGGGAATGGATATTAAAAATTGTGTTTTTATTATGGATTTAGACCATAGTTTATTTCCAAATAGGATGGAACTATTGTGATCTCTATATTATTGTAGAGTAAGACTCTAATATAATCACCAAGTTATAAGTTGTAATGAGCAGAAGAATTTGATATGCTTTTCCCACTTAATTGAACCATCAAGTTATTAAGGGTATTTATCAGCTATTATAGGTTCCCTTAAAGGGGTTCCATGATAGTAATATATGATTTTCGATGTTAGAAATTAATTCAAGTTCCACCATACATCAATATTTTTTTGTGATGCCTCTCCATAGGAAGCTAAAGAGTGGTTCATTTGTATCCACCTAATATTTGAGAGCATAGAGTCCTTAGTGTATCACAATGTGAGACTATCCACATTCATTTTGTAGGGGGTTGCACACTGATTTTGGGATGTAATTCTTAAGGAAAATAAGGATCACAACCTCACATAAAATAAATTCTAGGAGCTCTTGTTTTGGAAAATAAATATGGATTACCTATGCCTCATGAAGGTGAAAGAATTCATGGATCTCTATTGTGGATATATAATAGTTATAGATTAAATGAACATGTTTTTTAACTTTATATAATCTCCTCTATATCTAATTAGATATGTGTATTACAAGGAACGATGTTTCGAGATAGTCTTGAAGGGACCATTATAGACACATGTGATTCCTTAAAACCTTCCAAAATTATATAAAGTGTTTATAAATATTATACTCACAATATTGGGATCGTAGGGATGTTTTGGAGAGTATAAATCTCAATCATGTCATGATTATGTTGATTCCTCTACCAGTTTTAAGGAGCGATGTTGGGAAGAGAAAAGATAAGGTTCCTCCCATCATGAGATCTAGTTAAGAAGAATGAATTCATATATGGATTCTTGGAGACCTCTAGGGTAGATCTATAGGTGAAATTTTATAGGGTATAAAAAGATAAAGTTCACCTATGAGGATAATATGTGGAACTCTTGTGGATAGTTTGGTCACCTCTAATGGTTCTAGAAATAGAATATATGAATGAGTATTAGGTAACAACCACAACAATACCTTGCATCACAGGCTCAGTTGTTTATTCATTCGACTAGTTTTAATTGAACTCCATATAGAAAATTAGGTCATGGTGTTCCTTAGGGTGGTCAGGGATAGTTTGTAGTTTGTGAGTATTTTCACCTCAGAGTCGGTAGGGTGTTTTAGGTGGGTTATTTTTTGCAAACCAGTCTTATTTTGTGAATTATATAGTTCCTTCTATTGTAAAATTTATGATTCTTACTTCTACTACTTTAACATTTGATATTATTAATATATTCTCCTCAAATTCATTCATTTTGAAGAAATTGTTTTATCTCCTTGGTCTAAAACAATAGATTTCACAAGTTTATATGAGTTTTGACAGACCTTTATAGAATAAAAGATATCCAATGAAGAAGTTTGGATCTTTTGATTTAGTGGTTTATTTATTCAGGAATCATTATGATCACTTGTTATTCAACATGAACCCCTTTATATATTTATAAAAATTTGTTGATTTATTTAGTTTTGATATTTTATTGACTGATATGCAAGTAAAGAACCATTTTTCTCTCTAATAGATATATATTACACTCTTCAAGATTAGTGGGGAATATAATCCAATCAAGAAGGACCATATTATTGATGTTTAGGGATGATCCTGGAAAAATTTGAATCCTTTTTCTAGGAGTAGTGGAATTGACATATTTTTATTTTTTCCCCGATGGTGTATCTTTACCCCAACATGCTTCCAAAAGTCTTCTTTGGATTGCCTAAAAATTGAGAGGTAGACTTCACTATCAATATTCTATTAGATAATGAATATATCTTAATTAATATATTTCATATGTCTCCAACTGAATTAGGGGATATAAAATATAGATAAAGGACCTAAATCAGAAAGGATTTATCTTGTCATTTATATATCCTTATTGTGTGATGGTCCCCTTTTATATGATTCTTGATGTAATTAAATACCATTTTGTAGACTATCAGAAGTTTAAAAATTTATTAATTAAGAACCACTACCACTTACCAAATATAGATGATCTATTTTATCAATTTATAAGTGAAGTTTTCCTTTATGAAATTTTCATACAATTGGGTTACCATCGCTCTGTGTTAGGCTGAAAGACATCCAAAAAATCACATTTCAAAATTAGTATTGGTAAGTTGATTAATTATAAGTACCTTATAGATTTATTTATTTCCCCTTTTTATGACCTTGATGAATAGAATTTTTCTTCCCATTATATACATGTTTTTCATGGATTTTATAAATAAAATTATGGTGTATTCTAAATCCAGTTATGAGTATGAAAAAATTATATAAATTTTCCTACAGAATTTATGGGATAATCAGATATATTCTATGTCATCAATGTTATCATTATATATTATGGAAGATAAATTTCATGCACATGTAATTTCATAACTAGGAATTTCTATAGATCCAGATAAGGTAGAGTCTATCATACCTTTTAAATCTATATGTAATGTATTTTACATTAAAATATTCCTTGGTATTTTGAGGTATTACCACCTTATCATTTAGTATTTTTCAAGAATAACTACTCCTATAACATTTTTGATGGGTAAAGGGGTTAAATTTTTGTGGTTGAAACACTATGAAACATCTTTCCAAGAATTAAGGAAGAGATGAACTTTATCCCCAGTTCTTATCATACCTTATTGGGGGGGTATAAGGTATATTTTGATATCAAAACTATTGTACATGGATTTTCTATCATGTAGGGTCATTTGGTTGTGGCTTATGGATCCTGATAGATCCATTATCTTGAATAAATTTATCATACCCCTAATATAGAGTTCCATTTATGTGTGTGTACTCTAAAATTTTAGAGATGTTACCTTTTTAGTGAGAACATTGTGGGGTTTATGGACTAAAGGATCGTAAAGTTCATATTTTCATTTCAAGAACTAAATGTTGTGTTATTATATTGGATGGAACGCCTTAAATATTATGATTTTTAAATCCAGTATACCACTGGAAATGGAAATTTCAGTATGGATTCTCTTAACCATAAAAGCCAATCCTAGAAGTTTTATGAGTCAAAATATGAACATAAACCAATATCATTTCTATTAGAGACTAATTTATATGTTTTAAAGGATATAATATAGATATATCTAAACACAATTAATCTTTCAAGGGTTATCATAGAGTTATTTAGGGGCTCATTGATTTCATATTCAAATGGTATGATTATATAAGAGACACTCGGTGGTGGGGAGATCCTTGTTGGATAGCTCCAGGATTCTCATCACTTCAATTACATATATAATAGGATTTCATTTCCCACATGTATGAAGGGGGATGTGATGAAGGAATATCATTATTCTTTAATAAGTATTCTCTATAGAATAACAATGATATACCATGATATCCAAATATAGTTTTAGTTTCCTAATATAAAGAAAGACATTGTATGCATCATCGCCATGTTCTTTACCTATCCATAGGTAAAGGATGACCATGAAAAACGAATAGTTAACCTATAATCACATCCCCTAACTATATAGAAATTAGATGATGTCATGATTTACTTCATAACTAGATTACCAAAGTCCACTAACATGGAAAGATACAATTTTTTATAGTTTATTATATAAAGAAGATAGTTCACTTCATAAAAATTAAGAAACCATCCTCAATTGAAGATCATGGAAACCTATATGTCAGATAGATAGTGAATCATTGTGGTTTACCAATTAATAACATATATGAAAGATATCTATAGTTTATAGATCAATTCTCGGAGATACTTTATCAAACATGTGGGGTCTTGGGTGAAATTGAGTGCTTCCTTTTATCATCAAACTAATGGATTTGGAATGAATATCCATTTAGGAGAAAACATTATACTTTTTTTAAGATATACAAGACCATAGAATTATCGAATATTGAATAAAAGTTTTATTTAAATAACCTTTTAATAAATTTGATGGATCCTTTTACCATATAAGATAAGAACATAAGGATATATACTTACTTTTGAAGTATAATTTATTTATTTCATAATTTTTCACAACAGTCTCATTTATTTCTTCAAATGATGAGTATTCAAGATTAATTGTTTATGCATGAAGAAAAAAAATTCTAATAGATCAAATAATCCATAAAAAGATAACCGTTTATTCCTATTATATTTAAAAATTATCCAAAACATAAATGGTTACTATAAGGTATGATAACATCTAAAGTATATAAATACACATATTAATCTCCAAATCCAAAGTTCAATATAAATAATTCTATAAAAAAAACCCTACATCCTAAATAACTTCAACATTAAAAAATATAATCATGTTTATCCATACAACGGCCCGAAGGCCTTTAATTTTTTTATTATTTTGAAAAAGCCCAATTTTAATGAAAGAAGGGGGAAACCCGCACAAACATCATGGACATAAGACAACTCACACCCATATGAAAAAAAAAGTAAAACCAGACTGAAAACATATAGTTTCCCCTCCATATCATATAAACATGATGAATCTCTTCACCATTTCAAGGAAGTTTAGTAAGAAAGTGTCATGTGTCAAAGCACAAGCCTGATCTGATGGAAAAATCCATACCCTCTAAAACAACCAAATCTGTAAAGCTCTGCAAAGTTGAATTTCCAGCTCTGATTCTCCCTTTGAAGTCTATTCAATGTAGTTGATTTTGGAATCACTTCCTTCCCACCATCAGGCTCAAACCATACAGGAAATATCAACATTCACAATATAAAACACCATCAAACCCATCAAATCCCATTCACCACATGAGGTCCCGAATCGAGACCTCATTCCAGGGAGCCTTCACTGATCACATGAACCTTCACTGAAAGGTAGCCTAATCACTATTATTAGCTTACCCAACCATCTGTAGGAAGTCCATCTCACACCATAGGAAGTCAGAGATAACAGGGAGTATTCTTTAACATCAGCGCCGTACAAAACCAACATCAAACAATCAAAAGAAAAAAACTTGCAAGAACTCTGGAAACTAGGTCCTCCCCCCTCTGACCACCAGATATATGTCAACCCAAACTAGATGAACACCATAAATGAACATGACCACACTGAAATGAACCGAGGAGCCATATCCACTACTCCAGGTCAATGCTGAAAGTTTCGATCTATGATGATTCGAGAAATAATATGTCGATGTCACTGAAGTGGACGAGCCACATCGAACTGGGTGAGAAGCCAGTGTTCCGCTAGGTCACGACATCATAGAGAATGGTCTAAGACCTTTGAACTGAGGCAGAACCTCACCACCTGAACCACACCAAAACCCAACCACATCACATCATTTCCAACTCATGCCTACATCGAGACTCCAAAGGAAACCGACATGAACTGATCCCAGCCAGAGGGGGAAGGTGAAGTATGGCCATGAAAACCCCTAGCTGCCACGAGGAGGGGGGAAGATTCTGCTCCGAGGAAATTTTAAATCACTCTCACTATAATCATGTTCATCCAAACCAATCTTTTATGTTAAATCACTTATTATACCTAAGGGTTATATATACCTCAACCTTATTAAAAAATTCAAAAAAAATATCATTAATCACCTCAAAATCCTTAAAATTAAAAAATATTTGAACTTAAAATTTGTTTCTAAAAATCAATATAATATTTATCTGTAAAATAATTAAATTAAAAAAAATACACTAATCAGTACATTATGTAGGCTATTTGAAGGTGATGCGCCCTTATCAACCTTCTATTATGGGTTCAAGCCTCAATACCTGACCAGATGTGATAGTTTGTTACCCAGATTTCATGTTTTATTTTTTATAAGACTATCAAAAAAATGTGACAATCATATTCATAATTCACATTAATAAAATAACATTCCAAATAATATGATAAACTTATTAAAAATTAAAATTAGTCATCAAATAATTTTTTCTTTTCCTCTAACTTGTATAACCTACTCATTCATTTCCAAAAAATTCCAATAATTTTAATGAACTATAATTACCTCAACAAAAATCACATATCGAAGATTGTATTTTCATCACTCATGTGCATTGTATAGAATATCACCTTACCTTTAAATCACTTTTCTAGTTCATTATTACCAATAAATTTATTCTTTAAAATACGAAAAAACTACTAATAAATAATATTTAAAAGTTTCGTGATTATTATAACCATAATTACATTGATAAAAAAATACTTTAACAATGTGATTATTAATTTCTAAAACATAAACACTTCAATCATACCACTTAAATGATTTACATAAAAAAAATTACCTTATGAATTATCCTTAGATTAGGGAATTTAATCAAATAATGACTAAGTTCCCAAAATCTAATACATTAAACTTTTTTTGGTTTTCAAGGTTGAACATTATTATCCTACATCTTATTAACTGTAATTTTGATTTTTCTTCGATAATTAGCTATTTATGCCCTCATTTTCCACACATAAAGAACATTCTAGTTCATTTAACTAATTTTACATGGTTCCACCTCCCTTATATTTTACATATTGAAAATTGAATCTTATTTCCTTTATCATATTTAACTATTGAACGTACATGAGGCTACATCCTTCTCTTCTTTTAAACATTTATAAATTCAACTATATTCTAACTATTAATAATAATTAGAGACAGTTCATTTGGAGTGATAATAATATGTCTAACTTCTATTCCCATTAATTTAGGAATCTTATTAGGGAAATCATTACATTTCCCATAACATTGGTTGTTAGCGTGTTTTCTCCCATTTCCCTCCATTAACTAAAATGATTAAAATAAACAATATGGTAATGATTTAAAATACAAAAGATAAACTTATAAACCTAGATGGAATAACATATAAATGATAATTATATCCTCACTTATGAGACTCTAGGTTTTAATATAGGCTATCCATGGTAATATTTCCTATTATAATTTTTTTAACCTAAAAATGTATTCAGGTCCTTAATAATAGTTTGTAAAGAGTTTTTGATTTTCCAAAACATGTCCCATGGGAGTTTTAATCTACTTTTTCACCAAGGCCCATTGTCATTCACTAGGTGATGATCATGTCAATGCCCAATGCACTATTTTTAGAGTTTTATCCCTAGGTAAAATTGTGGTAGAGCCACATCCACTTTTAGTATCTATACATGGATGTAAATTCTTGGAAAACACTTTCTCTAAACATCACCAAAATTATACTATTTTTTCTTATACATTGGGTTATCCTTATACATGTTTTTAGGGTTCTCACTAAATTATTTGAGTCCAAATTATCAAAAAATACCTTTCTTTGATACCAACTATAGTGACACAAGCCTTATACATATATTATTACATGATTTTTAACTTAAACATCAATTAATTACATCCCAATAATCATCAAGGCCTAGTGTCTTTAGAATTCTAGGTCCACAATACATCAAAGTGAGTGTAAAACAAAACTTCTTTATTTTATTCTCCATAATGGCCTCCTAAATACTTTTGATCTCCTAAAATTTTGTGGGATAAAATATGGAATACATAGACAAATTGGGTGATCTAAAAATCCTAGTAAGTGAATAAACATGATAAGGAAGTATAACATGTGATTCAAAAGTATAACATGATGTAATAAGATATAAGGATCAAGATTAATCACATGGGATCATAACATAAATTAAATGTTATGATAATATCATGGAATCATAATAAATGTGGAAAAAATGTATAACATGACATTAAATTGAGTCAAATATAACAGCATATATAATATCACATGGTGAACAAAGTTCCATAATTGATTAGGTTTACTCTCTAATCTGATACATGGCACCTCATGAGACTAAAACATTACCCAATTCATTAGAGTGCTATATAGGAACATCCATCATAGATTTTTACTGATTATGTGTTACACAAAATGAAAATCAATCATAATCCATAAACATATTAATTATCCATTAAAATAAATTGGGTTGAAAAATATTTTCACATATTATAATCACAATAAATTTCATAATAATGTCATTTCAGAGATGAAAATAATTCATGTATTACCCAATCAAATTAAGGGATAATAATATAGGTATATATGTGAGAGTAATATATACATATTTTATAATCAATCCATAACATCAATGGTTTTCATCATTGATTAAAATATCTTTAATGGATTACATGGGACATTTCTTAAGAAAAATACCCTTTTACTTTAAAATCACTTCTTAAAAATATAAAACTTTCCAAAATATTATAGATATTATTTTCACTAAAATAAACATGGAAACTTATAAAGTAACACACAGTGAATTGATTGGTCATGGAGTTGGGGATATTTATTTCATACCGAGTATGTTAAAACAAATATTCCTTTTACATTTTTAGTAAAAATGTAAAAAATACCTTGTTTGGAAATAGACAAGAATATTAATTTTAAAACACTTTGTAAAATTTAAAAAATGGGAAAATATTCCTTTAATATATATTTTGAGAGTATTAAAAATATTATTTATCACATTTTAACAGACATATTGATATGTGAGAAAATTCATTCTTGACTAAAAATTGAAATAAAATTGGCTTTTCCAAATATCATTTTCTCAACCAATTTAAGTACCATTTAAAATGGATTTATTACTTTAGAAAATTATACATAAACAATGGAAAATAGAATTAAAGGGTTTTATTATATAATCCTCAAATAATTCCCCTCAATTGAATTTTAAGTATAAATAATCCTAGTTAATGATGATATTGTGAAATAAACCCTTACTATTTTAGTAACTTTTGAATCATAACCCCCATTGAAGAAATAACATTAAATTAAACATTAAATACCATGAATATAAATATATCATGACACAACATATCAAAGGGGTAGTATACATGACAAAAAAATAAATAATTTTTGAATATGTCATATGTATCATAGAAATAAAATTGAGAAAAACATTTCTTACAATGATCATGTCATTGAAGTGAGAATTAGTCAATGAATTTATTATGTGTGTTAAATTTAATTCCAAATAAAAAAAAATTAAATAAAACATAAAATAATTAATGGAAATTACACACATAATCTTATCATATCAAATACAATGAACATGTAATTTAACCAAGTGAAAGAAATTCAGTTATAAAATCCTTTACCACTTGGTAACTTCCACATAAAATACCCTTGGATGAAATAATTCAAATTGAAACATAAAATACCATTATGTATTAATTATTAATTTTATTACATGTAAAAAATGTATTATAAACACCATGTAAAATAAATTGGTGAATAATATTAAAATATTTCTCAATGAATGAAAATTGTGATGAAGTCCCTTACCCCAAGTTTGACTCATCATGTATGTATTTTATCATCATAATTAATAAAATTACGTTAATTATTTAATTTATTAAAAAAATTAAATTCTTCATTTATTTTATTTGTTATTAATTTATAAAAAATTACTTAATCAATTAAGTTCATGTTGGGAGTTTTGATGGTATTCGATTCATGTGTCAAAATTGTCTTCAGTGGGTTGAGTATGGAAAAGGAAGTCAGTATTCCATCATCACTAGAATAATAATCACGAAATAATCATCATTTTTATACAAAAATTATATTCTTAAAACCAACCATGAAATATAAATATTAAAAATGAACTATATTAAAATCGTGGAGATGGTAGGTTGTATGTACGCATAAGCAACGTTTTCGTTTTTCATCGATAGTGATGGAAAGAGGGATTGTGTTATTTTATCTTCAAATAATGGAAATTATACACTAAATATAATAATATTTCTTAAAATACACTTACATATACCATCCAAGTGACATGGTAACAAAAAAATGAATCACATCACTTCATGAGGTAGTTTTCCTCCGTACACATTATTGACGTTATTATTTTTCAATGGATGAAATGGTAAAAAGTTATACCATATAAGAAATTTCCATAATGATTAATCTATAATGAATACAATATATAAAAATAAAATCCATAATCATGGACATCCATTATAGGTGATGATGGAAAACAAAGTACATCAGTTCGTCAAGCGGTATTCAAATGTACACACAAATGATGGTTTTGTTTCCCATTTGATAAAGGGGAAATGGATATAGGTTATATCTATAAAATTATAACATATAAGTTTATTTTAGAAAATTATATTATTATATCATCATTATTGAGTAATATTATATAGATTAGGAAGAATAAATAAAACAAATATGTCCTGTTAACAGTGATACCTCTTCTTCATACCACCTCTTTAGGACTATACATAAATCCTCGATAGATTAGCTTTCTGATCAAACCAATGCCTCTAGTACTTCTGTAGGAAATTAAGTAAGTTATTTTCTTTATGTCTTGTATGAACCAAAAATCTATTTATGTTTGGAATGGAGATGATATGATGTGTTCTTTTTTAAGTGAAAGGGAGTGGCATTTTTTTAAATACCCAAAACTATTCAATAATTGGAATTCACTCTCAAGCCAAGTTCCTAAAAAATTTACAAATAATGGATTTTAGGGGGGATTTTTCAAAACAACAACACCATTCAAAAAGAAACAAATTTTCAACATGTTATTCTATTTTAATATAAGGTTACTCACTTTTACCATTTTAGTTTTTCACCAAGGTGACTTGTTTTTTAGCTATTTTTACTATTAATTATGACCAAAAATTAAGTTGAACTTATTACCTAATATTAAATAAAATGATTCAAAATATGGAATAAATTTCAGAAAATTCAAATAACATAAGAGTCAGAATTCAATATAAAATTAAACCCCCAAAACTTGTCAAAAAACAGTTTTTCAAAATAATTCATTTTTCAAGCAATAGATGAACTTATATTCACTATATGAATACTAATAATTATTAGATGAGTTTAAATTTATATAAATATATATATAATATATAAATTTTTTTGAAATATTATCTTATTATGGGTAATTTTAATTAATTAGAATAGGATAAACTTTATGCACATAAAAAATATTGTAGAAAACCACATTTTTATTCATTTATATAAACTTCTATCAAAATAATTAAAATTGATAATTAAAATGAAATTAATTATATTATTCTAAATAAAATGGTTCATATTTCATAATAAGACTAAATCCAAAATATAATGGAACTTTTAAATTACTTGATTTAATAAAAATATATGACACTATTTGAAAAAACAGTAATTTTCTTTATTCATTGAAAAATAAAACATTTAAAAATAACCCCAAAATTTCACACAAAGTTAATTTGTATATGATGATTTAAAAAATTATTTCAATTTTTTAAATAAAATTTCTAAATGTCCCATAAATTAATTACAAAATTTTCTCACCAAAATTAATAAAAATCACTTTTGAAGGAAAAATATTTTATGTAGAATAAAATATCTTTATTAAACGTTGAGTGTCTATATCTTAAGAATTTCATAAAAAGTTTATATTGAGTGGCACATTAATAAAAATTTCATAAATTATTTATTTTTACTCATAGCCACCAATTTAATTGATAGTTTATAATGGTCATATTTAAGTAATAAACATTCATGATTCATTTAAGTTCAATGTCGCATGTTGTATACACTATTGAACATAGTGATTTTTTAAAATTAAAGAGTGTTACAAAATTATTAAGGATATTTTTTTAGAAAAAACCAAAATTATTTCTATTTTTAGTCTATAATATTTCTCCTTTATATCCTTATTCTCTAATATATCTTCAAATAAGTTTTTTACTATGATCCAATGATTGTTTAACGAAATTTTAAACAATATTTTACATTATTTAAAAAAAATTAAAAGGCATATTATAGTTGTTGTTTTTAAAATGTTTTACTTTTAAATTTTTACCATAAATTTGAATTGAATATTATTTTAACATTTACTACATGGATGTATTTTTGATCCATCATGCCCACTCTTCTCTTTAAAGAATCTTTTATAAGTTTCAATTATTACTTTTAAGGAAAATGTTTTCCTCAATATTCTTGGAATATATGTTTTTTAAAATGTTACCAAAAGAAAAGTAATTTTTTCTATTTATTTTTATTATATATATTAAATAATGTTTTAAAATAAATTTCTCTTCTATTTAAAAATCTTTTAATCATTATTACATTTGTCTGGGGATGCGCTCTTATGAGCCCATCCACTTTTCTATATGATGTATTATGATGATGATCATAGGATTACATCATGAACCTTATTTCTTTTCATGGGTTAATTAATATATGATGAGATAATGAATGATATTATGATTTCACACACTTCCATTATATGGTTGTATTATTATTATGTGATTATGATATGTTTATAAAATATATTTTGTTTTGATGGTTTAGAAAATGATGAGATGATAAATATTTTTTGAACATAGGTCACAAATAAGTATAGTTTTCAATATGTGACACGTGGGAATGAAATTATATACCCCTCCAAAACATTTAGTATTGATTCAAATATCATGAGATAATATAGACTATAATGGGGATTGAACCCAATTCAGTGAGGTTTTTTTCTATTATGATGGTCTATGGAGTGAAAATTGGCTAAGGAAATGATATAATATAGAGTGACCCAATCCACTATGATAGTATTAACAATGAGACTTGACTAAAGATATAATTTTCAACACTTATGAGTCTTCCAAAAACTTATGTATTATTCATACAAAATCTTCTCATATCTCATGATTAATTGTTAATCCATTTGTATAGAACCCAAAAACACCCTAAGAGGTGAGGGTTAAATTAGAGAGTCATAGTTTTGTTTTAAAGCGATAGATTTTGTTCCCATATTGGTAGGAACTTGTTAAAATTTTCTAGTGGAATTGTGTTGTAATAAAACATCCACATGCAGAGAGACCACACAATAGTTTTACTTTGTTCACCACTAAGGGATAGTCCAAGGAGAATATACCAATAGAGTGTCAGTCATACCTAAATCCACTAATCTCCACTAGTTATAGAATAAAGAAGTTCAGAAACACTCACTCTATTCCAAGCAAACTTCCTTTAAAATATTTTATTGATAGCATATTACCTTCCTCAGAACACTTCTTTCGTCTCTCCCTAACTCACATATCTAAGAGAAGTCTTACTTGGTTTAATGAATTGGATAATGCATCAATAAATTGGAATTTAAGTCTTTGTCACTGACTAGCATTAGAATCTACTTACACCATAGTCCTATGTTGATACACTTGAAAGTATTGTTCACTTAAACTAGATGTTCGACACTTCTCTTCTCAAATATCCTTCATGAAACTCACAATCTTTAAAAATAAAACTACCTTTATAGAACACTAATTGGTCATAGAATAACCAGTAATCATGAAACTATTTTTTCTAAGATACATAAGAAATTTTCATAACAAAGAAAGTATTTTCACAATGATCAGGATCACAATGAATTCCTGGTTCATAAAGCTTTTAGCCTTCATGAATTCAAAATAATTATTCCTTTTATCTAATTCTTTTAATATTCACTTAAGTGGGACTAATTTCCTATTTCTAGGCCCATCCTTTCCAATAGATCCCACAGGTCTGGTGGATTTTTCATGAACCTCCAAATTCATGTTCATGAAGCTCCTCCATTCGCAAAGCTCGTGTGAAATTTCACCCTTTCACAAACATTATCATAGTTGTGAAGAATCATTGTCAACTCATCATTCACTCATGATGATTTTTTGTATCCATGAAGAATCACCATCTTTCCATCACATATTTTTGAAGCTTGTTCAAAATGCCTCATATCTTCATGAAGATCAACTATTTTGAAACCTAGTCTTTATGAAAATCATTCCTTTACCATATTTTAGAAGATTCAACCCCATGAAACCATCTTTCATGAATCTTGATTATTATTCATGATGTTGAGACCAAATATTTTGAAAACACTATGAAATGACAGTACCTTCAACATTGTATCCATATTTTACAATAAGGTCATTGTCTTTGAAAAATCATTAATCACCCTAATGTGGATAATCAACAAACATGGACCAGACTCTTTTTCTAGCTCTCGAAGGCCTTGCTTCCAACAATCTATACTCTTATGAATTGTGTATTTTGTTATGAAAAATATTATACCATGATTCAAGATTAATAATATATGATTTATGGGGTATAAATTTATTAAATTATGATCATGTTATCATGTTCTTATTCTTGGGATAACCTATGATCAATGATTGAAATCTCTTATGTATAACCTCACTGATCATATGAGATCACCCTTTATTATGTTTCCATTTTCTATATTTTATAAATAGATGTATTAAGTATGAAATTTCTAGGAAGGGTGATATTAGGGAAGAACATTTTGAGATATGTTGAATATAACTTATAAGGATAATTTTATTATTCTACTAGTATATAAATACAATAAAACTTTATGGTCCTCGGGAATGTACTATTATGAATTCTATTAAATATTCATCTAAAATTATGCAATATTTACCTATATTATGAAAAGGTTTCATCAGTTGGTATCAGAATATAGTTTAGTGATTTTTAGATATTAAGATTAGAAAACATTAGTGATAACCCTTAAGATAACCTATGAATAGGAGAACATCATATGTTATGGTAAAAAATGGAGTATGATGACCATATCCACTAATGCCTTCCTAGGTGGTAAAAGACTGGGCCACAAAAACCTCAATCCTGCCTCTATTGTCCTAGGGTTAGAAACAAGCACCAAAAAGGCATAACTAAAACTGGAGGACTTTTTCTTAAGTACCTTTAAAAACACAGAAAAAAATCTCCATGCAGAAGTGAATATGAATAAAAAAATACGGTAACTTGTAGAGTAAAAACCATGCATGTAATAACCTCTAGGAAATAAAAAAGTGTGTGATAGTGAAATCCTAAATGAAAAGGGAAAAATACATGCCCAACCAAAAAATATGTCCTAACCTAACAAAAATTGAAAAATATATGATGAGAGAGATCAGCTCCTGATCTCTATGCATGAACACCATATGTAGTCTATGCACCTGAGTATCCCTATACTTATCTGAAATAAAATCAAATCTATACTTAATCTTCATAATACATGACATTTGTTTCCAAATCCCATGGAGGGTGAGTAAATAAATACCTTATAGGATGCCCTGAAAACTAAAGAGGGATAAATCTATGACATGATAGAATTAATAAACACAACCCAAAGTAAGAGGGAAATAAAACCCAAAAACATAGATATATAATCATATAAGAAATCCAAATGATGGATAAAGGGTATATCCATCTCACAACCCAACCCTGGATGATGAGTCTTCCTGTAGCTGCAAATATCCATCATCAATGCTCATCATCTCATGTGTCTAAACAAATAATTCATGGGGAGGGCTTGCACCTCTCCACTGCTCCACAACATGAGGGGGTATAATCCCAAAAAGATATCAGTCACACATCCTGGTAAAATAGGTGGATTCCACTTAGTAGATAGAGGACCTTCACCCATGTAAGGGAGTGTCATATCTATATTTGTCTGTAGAATATGAGATACCCATTTCGTATAGTGATAAGGGACTACCATCCCCATTGATAAATGACATGTTCTGTAAATAGTGGAGTAAAGTCTCTACCTAGAATATTGGGTATTCACAAATAGAAATTCATGATATATTGATGATTCATAACCATGGATGTAGGTCTAAAAACTGTGGCTATGGGTAATAGCCATGATTTGGTTAACTATGGCTCCTATTGGCATAGAAATAGGGTTATGGCTATGTCCATGGTTTAAAATGTGGCTATATGCCTATATCCATGGTTTCCAACATGGTAGAACACATATATCAACAGTTATGAACCATGGATATAGGTAATTCCATTATAATATATTTATATGGATTGAAATAGTGATTATACGTGATTTTATTATAATCTATAGCCATGGTTGGAAGGTATGGCTACAATCTATTACCACGGTGGAAACTGTGGTAATAGAATCTTCCACTAGGAAGACCAATATCCATCCTCCTTTCTACTCCTACAGAAATAGAACAACACCATAATGCAATAATTCAATATATGTAGATGCAAACATACACCCAAGAATAAAATTCAATATAACAATAATAAAACGTAACTACATAATAAAATTCAACATATAAAAAAACAAAAAGTATAGTTTACATAAAAATTGATCCTCAATATCAGTATCCTCATTAACATGATATCCCTTATCTATACCTCCTTAAAAAACACCATCACCACCACTCACACCACCAGCATTATCATTAGCATCGGCATCAGCTTCAACATCGGCATCGGTATTGGAACCAGCACCGAAACTGGACTAACTAGAGAAATATACATAAATAGAATGCATCGACATCAAAAAGGCATCAACCACTATATAATATTCTAGTGTAATTTTAGAATAAATAGCATTAAAATATTTCATAATATGTTCATTTATCGTATTTTCATGTTCATTCTCTTCTTCTGATTTTTGAGATACTTGTTTGCTTGTGGCATTCAATTATTCCAGTGTGACCATACCAGAAATAGTAATCGAAGAAAATGTTTTAAAATAACAATATCTAGATGTTAAAATCTTCTTCATGGGTCGACAACACACTCTTTCATAATATCCATCTCCTAAAACCTAATGTAGAAGACCATTCAAGCCTAAATCATGAAGTTCTTTCTCTTCTAGTGCCTCCAAATAAATATATTGATTAATATATAAGATAAATTAAAACGATAAAATAGTATAAATATTTAAATTTAGTTAAAATAAAATAAATTTAAATATAATTATACTCATATATTTGGTGCCTCTATTTACCATAGTTACATCTTTCTTTTTCCTGCTTTTACAAAAAAATGTAGAGTGAGTAACATGACCCTTGATATTCAATTAAATTTTTTGTAGAAAGAGGAAATAAATAAAAATTATAATTAAATTAAATTACACTAAACCAAGATAAAATAAATCATAATTATCTTAATATATAGTTAATATTCATACAATTTCTTGAAAATTAATCCCCAAGAAAACAAATTCAAATTAGAAATCATTTGAGATGTTGATGTTTAATAAAAATATCATGTTATTCACAATAAATTAGTGCATCTTAAATTATTTGGATTTTTCAAATCATCATAAAGATAGTTTTAAATACACTCATAATAACAAAAAAACATTATATACTTTCTAAATAGTGAATTTTTTATCAGTTTTTTTTTATGATTTAAAAAAAACATTAACTAAAACACACAAACCAAAACCAAGTATATAATGAAACTAAGGAAGCCATTAGTAACCACTACCCTATAATTAATTTCCAATAAATACACAATAAAATCTAACAAATATCATGTAGATATTTAGAGGAATCAATAATTGGACATAAAATACATAAGTGAAATGGGAGGAGATGACATGAATGTTTCACCTATGTCAGCAGCTTTAGGAAGAAGTGATTCCCACTATTATTTGAGTGTATATTGAATATTTCATTACATGTGGATGTTATATATTCATCCCTTGGGAATAAATAACATGTATAATTCATGATGAAATTTTCATCAAAAAGAAAAAAAAGGTTTCCTCTCTATTTTTTGGGAGTAAAATTCTTATATAAGTCTATGTTTTTTGCTTATTGATTGTTTTTCAAAATAAAGTTAGTTACACTAAAATTAAAAATTATATTATTAGTGGATTTTAACATATTATTTGAACTTGTATTTTAATATTATTTTGAGCTATGTATGAATCCACAATTGAACATTCTGTGATTTTTTTGGATTTTATTTGACTATGATGTGGTTATTATAACTATAAATTCATTATTATGTTGTAAATGTCCATGCTCATTCATATTGAGTTTATAAGGATTAAAAAATTTAATGGAGTGGTTTAAAGTTTCCAGAAGAGTACATGTGTATTTTTTGAAAAGAGAATTGTGATTTTTAAAATTTCGTGCTTAGAACCATAAATTTTAGGGAACCCATGAGGACACCATACATGTATAGATAAAATGAAAATCTGGAAAAAATTTAATATATAGATTATATGGATTGAAATAGGTGAGTGTTGATATTGGTTAAGGAATGATTGAAAGATATGAATATGGGTCATTCTTCAAAAAAGTATTAAGGAAAATCAACATGAAGACTAAAAAATGAAAAAAAAAATCAAATGAATGTGGTGTTTTTTAAAATAAAAAATATTATTGGTTTTAATGACCAACAATATTGGTAATTTAAAATAACACATGCATGTGGTACTGTGAATGGAAAAGGAGGAAAATAATATATATGTTCTTGTATGCTATTGTAAAAGTAATGAGATGAAAAAGGAAACACATCATATTCATCATATAGTGTGAGAGGAGCTAGTGTGTGGGAGTAAAAAAACTAATATCGATAAACTAAAGTGAAAACATGATTTTTAAGGATTCATATTTTACATTGGAGGTCACAATATTGTTTCTAGTGGGTATTATGATTGTGGATTTTTTTCTCATTAAAACAAAGTATAAGCCTTTTATTTCAATGGTAATCCTTGTAAATTACCATTAATTTTTTTTTTAATAATGAAAAAAGGAAATTTAAGAGAATAAATGTCAAGATAAAATCCAGATGTACCATCTATATTTAAATATACTGACTATTTAGAATATTTTTTAGAATAGATTTTAATTTTTATTACAAATAACTAATAATATGGGTTAAAAAAAGTTATAATAATTATAAATCCATGAAATTGGTTGATAGTAGAAGGAGATTGATTTCTAGTTCCCCAAAAGAGGCCCAACCAGTTGAAGTGAATGAAAAATAATAGAATTCTCTCTAATCTAGAAAATCATAACACTAAAAATTAAAAAGGGCATGGTTTGTCGGGAAGTATTGGTACTAAAATTATTTAGGCAAATCATATTGTATTTTTTGTATAATACATAAATCATAAATGCATAATGTAAGCCCATTTGAATATTTTAAATATTAAGTAACTTGTTTCTCATTATCTGGGAGTGATGTTTTTCCAAGAGTATGAATTTATTTCATTTCACTCTTATTTCGTTTATTTTTTTTTCGATTTCCCTTATAAAAAGTAAATTATACAATTCAATTAAAATAAATAAAAGAAGTAATTTATAATTTAAAAATAATTTTCAAAGATATAAATGATCAAATCTATAATTTTAACTAATATAATAGACTCGGTACTCTTCCAAAAGCTTATCATCTCTCTGTATTATGATATTGGGAAATCATGAATGATCTATATTTCTTCACGATCTGAATCAACTCTATCTTTCCAACCTACATAAAATTAATATTTGTATGCTATCCACTTATCACCTAATATTATTAACCTTAGGGCCTTGTAATTTTTTCCAATAGGAATATTATATTGTATCATCATTGGAAAATAAATTAGTTAATAAAACTTTACAAATTAATTTATATAAAATTTGATTAACATTACTTACCCAAATCTATGCCTAAGCATTGTTCTATATTTTTTTCCCAACATACCTCCTACTTATTGGTTTAATTGGAATGATATTTCTATGTTTATCAAGTGTTCCCATAAATATTTTATCTTCTATACCATTTTTTCAATTGTAGCACTATCCTCATTGTATTGAACCATGATTTGTGCATGTTGATTTCATAACTCTCATAATTTTTTGTGCCCTCATTTACTGGTAGTGACTATAGCTAAACATGAAAATAATTAGTAAAGGAAAATAATATGTATGAATTTATAATTAATCACTATCAGTTTTACTTAAACACATACCAATTGATGTGGGATCTGCTAAGCCCTGAATTTATACGTCTAGAGGAGGGGAAGTGGCCTCTATGGTAGGTGAGATATATATATATATATAGTTGTAGTAATTTGTATAGTCGATGATGATAAGTATACTGATAGAGGGAGAAATCATGATGGATAGAAATGTATAGTTGAGTTTAGAAATTGATATGGATATGGATATGGATATGGATATGGTGATGGGATATAGATGGAGCAGTTCCCTATATAGTGGATGGTGGGAATGGGTAATAATGAGGCATTTGATCCTAAAAACTATAATCCTATGTGGGTGTGGGTGGAAAGGGATATGGAAAATGTGGGTATGGAAAATATAGAGATGGAATAATCGGAGCATGACCTCCTGGTCACCGATGTGGGATGAAAGGAGGTTGAACTAAATTAACTCTCAATGAATAAAGTGGCATAGTGGTATGTTGAACTATATAATCGGTCATACTAGTAACCCCACCATATTATTATCATATATATCATAATCCAAACATTACCTCGTTGATGTATCCTAAAATAACATGGATGATAAATTAAATGAATGATAATAAGATAAATAATATTAAAAAACATAATATCCAAACATAAATTGTACTTATAGTGGTGAACATAGGAGATAAACCTAAATCTCTAATAAGATGATCATTTATATATATTATTCTTCTTCTAACATCATAAAAATCATACATTTTGACCTTGAAATTTAAAATAATATTCTAATATAAATATAAATAATGAAAATTTAAAATAATACAACTATAACATAAAACAAACACTGATGAGAAAAAAAATTAAATATATTCTTTATTTGGATCCTTGAAAAAACTTTATCATATCCCATTTATGGTTATATAATTTTGAGAGTCATTTTGTACATGTTATAGGACTTGTAGGTATTAAAATATATATATGAGTGTCTGTATGGCCAACACTAAAATTTATTGACTCGAATATTTCAGTCAATCAATATTTTATTAGATATATCTCTTTACAAATATAATACTACATATACCTAAGAAATCCTTGGATCCTTTACTTAACAGGGTTTGAAAATGAGATACATTTTGAACAACATTTATATTTATCCAATTGGTGTAAATTCCCTTTAAAAAATAGAATATTTACAAGGACATGGCCTTAAACATTACATAATATTGAATTAAATGAATAATTCACATTAGGGATATTTTCAGGTTTAGAGTTTTAGAGAATTAGGCCATAACTATTATATAACAACTTGAATATTATAAGTATACACTTCTACTTAGTATCCATTTTTTCATAAAATAAAAACTCTTAAAAAGACACATGTATAGTTCCATGTTTTAGACAGCATGACTTTTCCTTGATCCCATCCTTGAACCTATTCATCTTTAAGTCCTGTGGAAAACATTTCAGAAACTTGGGATGAGCATAAAAATCTCAATAAGGGTTATAAAATAAGGAAGGAAAACACTATCCCAACAATAAATACAAATCCATAAAACCATACTTTTCTATCATAACATACCTTATGAAATCATAATATTTATTAATAACACACATAAATCATAAATCATTAAGGTTACTTATGGAATCCATATCAAACTTACATTGTAGCTATCACAGATACATAGGGAGTTACACTTGTAATACCCATAATAGTATATTCCCTAAATCTCTTAGGAGAAACATCACGTTTACCTCCGCAACGTTACCCAATGCATTGGAGAGCTATCTCGGGCCCACCCTCCCTAGGTTTATCATAGAACCACCCATATACGTAAACAATGCCCAATAACCATAACATAATCATAATATATAACACATTTATAAAGGAAATATAACATTTCCACATTCCAATATTTCAAATCAATATATTTAAATAAACAATGTTTTATCAAATCATTTTCAAAAACTTTTTAAAAATATATTTTTGAATCAAAGTGTCCCACACCACTTTGAAGCTTTTAAATGAATTATAATTTGAAAACATTAATTTCAATATAAATAAATCCTAAAACCCATTTTGAAAACATGGAAATTAATGAGAAATATTTATAAGAATAAACCTTTAAAACATATAAAAAGATATTTTAGTTAAAGAGTTTTTTAACAAAAAGAGAGACACTTGAATACAAATAATTGAGGAATAACATTTAATAATAACTTTATAATATCATGAGAATAAATGGATTAAAGATAAAATATTTCAATGTACATTATATACACCATATTAGATTAAATTGGTGCATAACAACAATGAATTCTCAATGGAAATGTAAATTGAGATGAAATCCCTTATAAAGATGGTATCCTTAAATTAAGGACAAATCAATCACATAATTATGTGTGAAAAATTTAAATACACCCAATATAAGTGGATATTAAGTGTAAAAAAATCATAGTTCATTCACACATATTCATTGGATGACATATTCAATAAGTACAAGTTGAACCCATAGAATTGAAATTGGGTTAAGAGGTTCCCTTGTAAAAATTCGACAGCCTAACGGCGTCACATTAAAATTCAGAAAATGAGTTGATGAGATAAAAAGGGAATATCATCACTTGGATATAAATTTTACATCAATAATGATATATAAGAACATATCCCAACATAATAAGATTTAAATTAAAAGACATAACAAAAATAAGTCTTTTATAAAGAGGAGGGTGAATAGTTCCCTTACAGATTTGGTAACTTACAAAACAAATGCCACATGAAATAAGGATCATACAATGAATATTTAAATACTCATAAATGAAATTATATTACATAAATAGTAAAATCATGGGTAGTACATACACCATAAAAAAGAAAATAGTGGCAAATATAGCATTAATTTCACGGGAATAAAAAGTGAGATGAAACCCTTTACCACGTTGTAATCAACTGAGTCGTATGACCAAAAGTTAATAACCACAAAATTAATCATAGAATACCATTAATATAATGAGAATCATGATAATATATATCAAATGTCAGTACAAAATACACCACATGCAATTAATAAGTGGTAAATAATGGAAATCTCACAGAATTAAAAGTGGGATAAGAAAATCCCTTACAAAAATTCGGCAGCCTAACGGCGCCACTTAAAAATTCATAAAATGAATTGATGAGAGTAATATAGGGTCTATCATCATATAAAAATATAAATTACATTATGGTTAATATAAAATAATATCATCCAACATAAGAACATGGAGCATAAAATAAATGACATAAAAGAGAGTACTTGAAAAGAAAGAGAGAGGTCGGATCCCTTACCTCGTGTCCGAATTGACTCGATCATTCTTTAATATCTTAAATAATAAAATAAAGTTAATTTATACTTTATTTAGAACTGTTTTCAAGTTTATTATTCCTTTTATATCACTTATTACCATGTTATAAACATTATGTCATCATTTAAGTTAATAATGTTTGTTTTGTTGATATTTGGTACTTGAGTCAAAAATGGACTTCTTATAATTACATGTTGTTCATGTGGTCAAAATTTAATTATATCCAGAATGGTATTCATGATTTAGATATCATATATATCATATATATCCAGTATATACATGTATTTATAATAGTATATAACATTTAGAGGTAAGAAATGAAATGCACTGTTCATGGAGACGATAAGTTGTACGTACGCATGAATGCTACTTTCATTTCTATTTCTTATTTTAATGGAATTAAAACATAATGATACATAGGTATATTATAATTCCAGTGTAATATAATATATAATATCATTAACTCTATCCTTTATACATCCCACATAAGTCATCAACGAGTCACATCACTTTGAGGGGACGGTAGTCCGCACTTACTCAAATGAGATTATCATATTTACCCACTATGGATACCATAAAGGTGAGCTATAAATGGAAAATAAAGAAGGATAAAGATAAAATAAACATAATATACTTTATATATAAATACATTTCCATCATAATGGCCACCATGAGAGGCGGTTGGAGATATTTGAACAATCATCGTTTCGTGAGGCGTTAGTTTTCCATCCACAGAAACACTATGTTCTTGATCCATTAGATGGATGTGTGTGTAAGTGTAGTTCGAATACTTATCATAAAAAAATCCTAGTATATGGAGGATACTGGTTTTCTTACAAAATAAAGGAATAAAATGAGTTTAGGGTATGGAGAAGTACAATAAAAGAAAACAATTTAAGAGAAACTGTTACCTTTAATTTGGGTAACTCCCTTTGGTTTGAACCAAAGTACTTCTTGAAGTGACTTCTGCCTAAGGTAAGGCTTCTAAGAGGAGGGGAGGGATGTAGGGAGCTTAATTGGGCAGATTTTGGACGAGCCAAATTGCTTTAGAGGTGTGAGGAATTTGTTAGAAGTGGTCTCCTTTTATAAGCGAGAGGAGGGGATCTTTAAAAAAGTGTGAAAATATTATTTTATAATATAATGATATTCGGTTTCTAATGGTCCAAAAATCATTATAGTCGAAGATAAGATGAGTCATAGTCAAAATAAAATCATCCAATCAGAATTGGACATGTTTTGGTTAATATTCTAATAATTATAATCTTATTTATTTAAATCATTTTTTAATGAGGTAAATACTGCATCATTATTGTGTCATAAATAATTTAATTTATTTGATTTCTAAAAATTATAAAAAATGTACCATGATATAATAAATCTTTTTATATTTCCAAAGAATATTTATAGTCGAAAATAGGACTTATATAACACCATATAAAATTTAATTACTAAAAGATTTTTGTTAATGTCAATTTTGTCTTCACATTAAATTAATTAATCTGAATTGTCATTATCACTCCCAAGTGGCTCAATGGGGTCCCAAAATAGACCCAAGGATGCCCATGGCCGTAAATGACTCAAAAAATAAGGTTTGTACAAGTGTTAAGGTAATTTCGAATTATTATAATATTCTTTTAACATTGAATTACCTTATTTACCTTTAACCGCGGTAAATAAAAGTCAAAAGTTACTATTCACCAAAAAATTATTTTCATCTTAATGAACCAAATTTTACTTCTTGTTAACAACCATGTATGTCGGATTTTTGAAATTCAATTCACAGAAGTGGTAAAATTTAATTTAAATGAAAAAGTCGGTATTTTTAACTACCATTAAGTGGTTTCACTATTCATCAAAAATCGAAGTTTTTCAAAAAGATACCAAAAATTAAGCCTAAGAATTATTTGATATTCCGAATTCAAAATTGATTTCTATTTTTCCAAATTCAAAACATATAAGTGGCATTAATTAATTTAAAAATTAATTCTCGTTATCAAAACAAATAACGTGTTTTTAAGAAACAATAACTATCAAAAGATTAATACTTGTTTATGTCCAATTTCAAAGTGAAATTAATTATAATGGCCCACATTGGATTAAATGGTAAAAATATATTTTAGTTTCACTTTAAAACAAATTAAAAAGATAATATAACCATATAAATATATTATATTAAAAGGCACTTTTGAATTAAAATATAATATTTTTCACTATTCATTAAAAAATGAACTTTATCGGACAAATTCCAAAAATGTACACAAAGTAAATTTTGATGTCCCTATTATAAATAAGGATTTTATTTTGTCAATTAGAATATATTAACGTGACCAAAACTATAATTAAAGTGGGTTCTCCATTAAAAGGCGATAAATCGTCCTTTTAATGTAAATTATGCTTAAAATTAGATTCATTCACAATTTAAGCCTCTACATTTTATTGGATAAATGTAAATACATTTAACAAACATGTATAATCATATTGTATTTAGTTTTGTTCATTCATGCCAATACAACGGCTAGGATTTGACTACCATTTAAAATAATAATATTATATTATTAGTGTGTAAAGTAAGATTTCAAAGAAACTCATTGTTGCGTATCGGGTACGCTATCGAACATAGCAACCCTTTTAAAGTGAAATTAATATTTAATTCAAAAATATTAATAAATATGAAATATGTTGTATTCTTTATTTACCTGTGATATTACATCCTTCCCCCCATTTGGGAATTGCGTCCTCACAATTTAAAAAAAAGGCTCGGAAACTTTATTGAAAGACCCACATCAGAAAAAGAGTCAGTAAAACAATCACTTTAAAAGAAAGAAAGAGAAGCACAAAGGTCACCCGAGTTAACCCATATTAAGATTCCATGAAAACATGGATATGGAGGAGAAAACAAAGGGTCATGTTCTAATGGAGAGTGTTAGGAAACATGTTTAGGAGAAAGTTAACCACCAGAAAATCATAAACTTGTGATGGGTTAAACAATATTTGATTCCCCAGTAGAAAAAGTTAACAGACAAGGTTTTTGTTTAAAGTTACTTTTCATTGAGGAATTTATTTATGAACTTAACCAAAAACATAATGAAATATACTTAATTTTCATGTAGACATTAATCTTTTACTAGATTTCTAACACAAACTCATATTTTCTCCAAACGATGAATATTTAGGATGAATTCTTTTTCACATTAAGAGCGCTATAATCAACTTAGAGAGAATCACATAATCCACAAAAGATGAACTATATATTTCCCATGTCTTCAGATATTAACTAAAACCAAAAATTTTAGTATAATATCAGATAATCACAAAAAGGATAATCCTTTATAAAAATAAATACTACTCTTAATCTCCAAAATTCAACAAAAATAACCCAAGGTTCAAGAAAGACCATTAAATAAACAGTTATCCTTAATATTCTTCAAAGTAATCCAAACTAATACTGAAACCCAAATCTCTGAAGGATTTAATCACATAGTCTTCCAAGGTAAATCTTAACATTTATCTCCAAATAACATCAGTTACTCTTAAAGTCTCATACTAAAAAGTAATTAACCTAATAACATGTCCTCCATGATAGGTTAATCATTTCCATAGATAACCCAAAATCAACTTATTCCTGATTCATAAGATCATCTGACTAAAAAGAATTAGTCATACTAACCAGGGACTTCACGTAGTCCAGTGGTAGGTGATAAATATCAGTCGCACTTTGGTTGTGGGTTCGATTTCCACAGCTTCGTCTGACATGACGGGTTGTCACACGGTTTGTGTGTTGTCCCTTTTCAAAAACTACATAATTTTATAACATTCCCAAAATAGATAAATTCATCAAAAATAACCATAACATATTTTGAACACAAAGGTTATCTAATAACTTTTTTTTCATGCCAAAATGTATTAACCGGTAATTGCCTCAAATTCAAGGATCATATAAACCCAAATGGTTCTTTATAACTATATCCACAAAAGGGAAGATAACTATTCCTTGAATAAAATTTTCATATATCAAACATCAGGGTTACACATACTATAAAATGTCTTCTAATGTAATCCCATTATCAAAAGAGCCTTAATACTTTTAAGAATTTCACGATCCTGATATCTACCATAACTCTTGAATCCCTTAAATCTTGACCTATTACTCATTCAATGTTCTTCATGATCCGTTAACCATTCTTTACCAACTTATTCTGAAATACTTATTTCCTACAAACAAAATCATGAATCATATCCTAAGATTTCAATAATAGGAAAACATATGTTAAGAAATAATCGATACCTTTCATTGGTTATTGTCATTTTCTTCATCATCAATCGGAATGGCATTAGGTATTGGTAAACGAATATTTGTATGATCCTAGTGATCTCATTCCCGAAGATTCTTCATAGGACATGTGTGTTCATAATTACCATGATCACTACATTTAAAACATTCAATTGATCCTTCAGAAAGAACTTCTTTCCCTTTCTTAGAGTCAACTAGATGATTCCTTTTCCATGGCTGGTTCTTACTTTATGACCTTTATTTACACATATAAAGAATATTTCTATCACTTTTAAACATTTTCCTATGTTTTTATTTACACATCTTTGACACATAGGTTTTTGAACATACTTACCTTTATGATTATTACCTGAACAACTGTAGGGATTTGTTTCTCGCATATATGATGTCTTATAAAAATCACTAAGGTTCATGTGGTCAATCATGACTCCATATATTTGGTTGATAATAACCACAATAGTTCTCATTGTACCTCCCATATCATTCAGTTGCTCATTCAGAAAACTGTCATAGTTTTTATCACATCCACTATTACTTTAGTGCCTGCTAGATCTAGCCATTTACTAAACCAAAAAGGTCAGTGTGATTATACCATTAAAATCATCATATAATATCTTATGAGAAGGGTAAACACTAAGATATACTTTTTCATGTTATCTTAAACTCATTCACTTTGTTAAAATAACTATGACTCTTTCTAAAATCCTAACCATTATGGTAATGTCACTTATACTTAAATTATATCCTAACCTCTAAAGTTATCTAAACCGACCTTTGATACCAACTATAAGGAATCGGCCTTAAATATTACATAATCTTGAATTAAATGAATAATTCACATTGGGTATCTTTTGATGTTTAGAGTTTTAGAGAATTAGGCCACAACTATTACATAACAACTTGAATATTATAAGTAGACACTTCTACTCAGTATCCATTTTTATCATAAAATAAAAACTCTTAAAAAGACACATGTCTAGTTCCATGTTTTAGACAGCATGACTTTTCCTTGATCCCATCCTTGAACCTATTCATCTTTAAGTCCTATGTAAAACATTTCAAAAACTTGGGATGAGCATAAAAAGCTCAGTAAGGGTTATAAAATAAGTAAGGAAAACATTATCCCAACAATAAATACAAATCCATGAAACCATACTTTTCTATCATAACATACCTTATGAAATTATAAGATTTATGAATAACACACACAAATCATAAATCATTAAGGTTACTTATGGCATCCATATCAAACATACAATGTAGCAATCACATATACATAGGGAGTTACACATGGAATACCCATCACAGTATATTCCCTAAATCTTTTAGGAGAAACATCATATTTACCTCTGTCGCGTTACCCAATGCATTAGAGAGCTATCTCAAGATCACCCGCCCTAGGTTTATCATGGAACCACTCGTATATGTAAACAATTCCCAATAACCATAACATAATCATAACATATAACACATGTATAAATGAAAGATAACATTTCCACATTCCAATATTTCAAATCAATATATTGAAATAAACAATGTTTTATCAAATCATTTTCAAAAACTTTTTAAAAAGATATTTTTGAATCAAAGTTTCCCACACCACTTTGAAGCTTTTAAATGAATTATAATTTGAAAATATTAATTTAAATATAAATAAATCCTAAAACCCATTTTAAAAACATGGAAATAAATGAGAAATATTTATAAGAATAAACCTTTAAAACATATAAAAAGATATTTTAGTTAAAGAGTTTTTTAACAAAAAGAGAGACACTTGAATACAAATAATTGAGGAATAACATTTAATAATAACTTTATAATATCATGAGAATAAATGGATTAATGATAAAATATTTCAAAATACAGTATATAAACCATGATAGAGTGAATTGGTTCATAACAACAATGAAGTCTCAATGGAAATGTAAATTGAGATGAAATCCCTTATAAAGATGGTATCCTTAAATTAAGGATAAATCAATCACATAATTATGTGTGAAAAATATAAATACACCCAATATAAGTGGATATTAAGTGTAAAACAATCATAGGTCATTCACACATATTCATTGTATGACATATTCAATAAGTACAAGTTGAACCCATAGAATGGAAATTGGGTTAACAGGTTCCCTTGTAATAATTCGACAGCCTAACGTCGTCGCATTAAAATTCAGAAAATGATTTGATGAGATAAAAAAGGGAATATCATCACTTGGATATAAATTTTACATCAATAAGGATATAGAAGAACATATCCCAACATAATAATATGTAAATTAAAATACATAACAAAAAGAAGTCTTTTAAAAAGAGGAGGGTGAATAGTTCCCTTACCGATTTGGTAACTTACAAAACATATGACACATGAAATAAGGATCATACAATGAAGATGTAAATACTAATAAATGAAATTATATTAAATAAATAATACAATAATTGGGAGTACATACACCAAACAAAAGGAAATAGTGGCAAATATAGCATGAATCTCACGAGAATAAAAAGTGAGACGAAACCCTTTACCACGTTGTAATCAACTGAGTCATATGACCAAAAGTTAATAACCACCAAATGAATCACATAATACCATGAATATAATGAGAATCATGATAATATATATCAAATGGAAGTACACAATACACCACATTCAATTAATAAGTGGCTAACAATGGAAATCTCACGGAATTAAAAGTGAGATAAGAAAATCCCTTACAAAAATTCAGCAGCCTAACGGCGCCACTTAAAAATTATTAAAATGAATTGATGGGAGTAAGAGAGGGTATATCATCATATGAAAATAAAAATTACAGTATGTTGAATATAAAATAATATCCTCCAACATAAGAACATGGATCATAAAAGAAATTACATAAAAGAGAGTACTTGAAAAGAAAGAGAGAGGTTGGATCCCTTACCTCGTGTCCGACTTGACTCGATCATTCTTTAATCTCCTGAATAATAAAATAAAGTCAATTTCTACTTGATTAAGAACCATTTTTGATTTTATTATTCCTTTTATATCACTTATTACCATGTTATAAACATTATGTGATCATTTAAGTTAATAATGATCATTTTGTCGATATTTGGTACTTGAGTCAAAAATGGACTTCTTATAATTACATGTTGTTCATGTGGTCAAAGGTTCATTATATCCAGAATGATATTCAAGATTTATATATCATATATATCATATATATATCCAGTATATACATGTATTTATAATAGTACATAACATTTAGAGGTAAGAAATGAAATGCATCGTTCATGGAGACGGTAAACCGTACGTACGCATGAACGCTACTTTCATTTCTATTTATTCTTTTAATGGACTTAAAAAATAATGATACATAGGTATATTATAATTCCAGTATAATATCATATATAATATCATTAACTATACCCTTTATACATCCCACATTAGGCATTAACGAGTCACATCACTTTGAGGGGGCGGTAGTCCGCGCTTCCTCAAATGAGATTATCGTATTTACCCACTATAGAAACCATAAAGGCGAGCTATAAATGGAAAATATAGAAGAATAAATAAAACATAAACATAATATATATCATATATAAATACAGTTCCATCATAATGGCCACCATGGGAGGCAGTTGGAGATATTTGAACAATCATTATTTCGTGAGGCGTTAGTTTTCCATCCACAGAAACATTATGTTCTTGATCCATTAGATGGACGTGTGTGTAAGTGTAGTTAGAATAATTCTCATAACAACATCCTAGTATATTTGGGATACTGTTTGTGTTACAAAATAAAGGAAATAAAATAGTTTAGGGGATGGATATGTACAATAAAAGAAAACAATTTAAGAAAAACTGTTACTTTTAATTTGGGTAACTCCCTTTGGTTTGAACCAATGGACTTTTTGAAGTGCCTTCTGCCTAAGGTAAGGCTTCTATGAGGAGGGTAGGGATGTAGGGAGATTAATTGGGACGTTTTTGGACAAGCCGAACTGTAGAGACCCAAAGCTTGATGTACATAGATATTACATTACTTTTGTTGAATACTTAATACATAACAAAAACAGACACACAAGGATCATAATAGTTTAGTGTCTTTGGAAACTCGGAATAAAATATTCTAATCGTGGTGAAAGATCTTCAACATCTCCCAATAAAGATCTTCCTCCTTTTTTTTCTTACCTAAAACCTTTCTTTATATCCTGGGGAAAAGAAAACATAAAATGGGTGAGCTCAAATGCCCAGTAAGGGTAAACATAGAGAACATAAAACAATCCATAAACATTTGAATACAAAAACTTGAACATAAAATCTAAACATCAAAATATTGAGCAAAGAAATCAATCTTGGAAGTACGTAAGGCTTATATCATAAGGGAACATCAATCATGATAAAATAGAATGGGAATAAAACATTTAATTGTGGTAATAATTAAGCACATTATATGATTTCCATAGTATCCAAGGCATTGCTGCCAAGACCATCTTAGTAGACAAAGTCCCTTTCTGAATCAAGTTCACTCCTCATTCAAGTCCTATATTACTGAACCGGTTTAACTTGCCATTCCAGCCATGTCTATCTCATGAGATATAAATCTTTACCCAATGCATTGTAGGGAGATATAGGTCCCACCCATCTCATAATGAAATCATTCTTACTTGTGCCACATACATCACTCATAATAACTCAACGAATAAAATGGGTTTCATAAACATCATCCCATCATCACATAATCCATATAAAAGAAATGGATATTTCATCATAAGAAAAGTGAAACCATTTAAATCATAGAGACATTATACTTGAAACATACACATATGAAATAATGTCATCTTAGATGTAAAATGATTTTGATTAAACACTTGAAATGAATTCTTGAGGAAAATATCCTTTCTTCTTTAAAATCAATTTCTTTTCACAAAACATCATGAAATTTTAAAAGAAAAGGATTTTTTTGAAAATAGTCATGAAATATTTTGGAGGAAGTTTCATGAAAATAAGGCTTTATAAAACCGTAAAAATCCTTTCATGCCGTATACGTTAAAAAACATTCTTCTCGTACTTTTGTCGGAAAAGTCAAAAAGTACCTTGTAGGGAAAATAAAAGAAAGATTAATTCCATACAATGGGGTAAAAGTAAAATGGGTAAAATTTAATTTAAACATACATGAATACACTTTTATAAAACATGGACATGGATGATATCAATTACCCCAGTAAATACTTACGAATAAGTAATCTCGGATAAAAATGATATTGCACAATTATCCCTTACCTTAGGTCCGATATGCTTCGTACATATCTGAACCTCATGTATATTGATTTAAATAATGTCATTGACTTATTACAGAATCATATTCATTTTTATTATATCATATATGGTTCACTTATGACTTTATATTACCCGTTCTTTTGTAAATTCATGTTAAAGTAGCATTTTGGGTAAAATCGTTTTATTTGTCGTTCGTGTTTTAACTTGTAATTATTCATATGATTACTTAGATCATGATTACTTACATCCAGAATGTAAAACATGATTTATATATAATATATTTTCAGAATATACATATATATAATAGATCGATAAATGGAAATAAATACACCGTTCATGGAGACGGTAAGTCGTACGTACGCATGAATGTTGTTTTCGTTTCCTTATTGAATTGAATGGAATTAAGTAGATGAAATAAATATATATATATACATAAATCTAGTAGAATTATTATGTCATATATTTCATTATTACTTATTATATATACTTTATAATCATTCATGAATGGTTAATCATTGAGAATGAATCTCATCGCGTCGTGGAGACGGTATTCCGTACGTACGCACGAGCGATGATATCATTCCCATGATCGTGGAATTTTATTGGAGTGTATGTATACTATTAAAGAATCAATATCACTTTACAATAATCATATATAGTTATTATTTACACCATTATACCCATCCAAGTAAGGTGGTGGTGGAAAATAGATTACACCACGGCGTGGAGACGGTATTCCGTACGTACGTACGCGCGGTGATTTCATTTTCCGTAGGATGGATAGATGGTGAAATAGGGTTGTTTCATACTTATAATAACAAATAAGTATATTATTGATGCTGATGTTATTACTTCATAATGAAACAACCTAATAAGAATAAGTGGAAGAAGAAATAAAGTTGAAAGAATTGGTAACGGACATTACCTCTTCTTTGAAGTGCCTCATTGAGACCTCCTCTTAGGGCACTAACATTGGTCTTTGAAGAATACCAGGACCTCTAGGATGTTTCTAGGTAAGTGGAGAAGATAATTTGGCAGGTTTTGGCTGAGCTTGAAGGCTCAAAGTGGTGTGAGGAGGAGAGGGAGGAGGTTCCCTTTTATAAGGGATGAGAGGGGCACCTTTGGAATAACTAAAAATATTATTATATTATAAAATCATATCCGGTTTTTAATAGCTCCAAATTGATTTATTTCAAATATAAGGTATGTATGGGTCGAAATACTCTCATCCAATTGAATTTAGACAAGTTTAGGTTTCTAATTTAACCTTATCATTTATATTTAACTTTAAGTTAAATAATTTAACTTTTACCATGTCTTCTTGTTTTCTTAAACTATTAGGTTAATAAAATTAATATCACAAGACAAAAGAACCCCAAGTTGTTTATTATTAATATATATAACCTTATATAAGTCATTTGGACGAACCTCAGATTTTTAGGAATAAAATACCAATTAATAATATAATATTTGTTTTAAAAACTACTTTATGTCAATTTTGGCACTATTTTTGTAATTTATTTTTTTGAAAATTATAACAGAATGATTAGTTAGAAAAAAGTTAATTAAATCAATACTAACATGTCATATTAACATAGAAAATTATTGGAATTCATAAAAATTCTCAAATTACATTTATTTGGGTATTTATAACATCAATTATGTCAATATTTCATTAATAAGATAATTACTGCATCATCATTGTGTCATAAATAAATTAAATTATTTTAAGTCTAAAAATTACAAATAAACTACCATTATGTAGGAAATAGTTTTATATTTCTAATGAATATTTATAGTTGAATTTATCTTATGTATAACCCTATATTAAAAATGATTTAGTTATTAAACTTTGATTTTAACCATTTTAACCCTTCTTAAAATAAATTATTAATAATTGTCCTAATCTAATCCAAGTGGGCCTAATTGGTCATATTTTATTCCTAAGGTTTTTTTTTTGGCGAATTACACTTATCAAATAGAATTAGGACATGTGTTAGGGTGATAATAATAACACTTTTACCCTTAATTACCCTATTTACTTTTAACCGTGGTAAAAAAAAGTAAAAAGTTACTATTCACCAAAAACTATTTTCATCTCATTGAACCATATTTTAGTCCTTGATATTATCCGTGTCTCTCGGATATTTTAAATTCCACTCACAGAAGCAGTAAAATTAAGTTTTATGAAAAAATTCAGTTTTTTAACTACCACTTAGTGGTTTCACTATTCATCAAAAAAATGAAAGTTTCCAGAAAAATACCAAAAATTAGGCCTAAGCTATATTTGATATTATAAATTCAAAAATGATGTCTATTTTACCAAATTCAAAACATATCAGTTGCATTAATTAATTTAAAAATTAATTCTCGTCATCAAAACAAATAGCGCGTTCTTAAGAGATAATAACTATCAAAAGATTGACACTTGTTTATGTCTGGTTTAAATGTGAAATTACATCCAATTACCAACATTCTATTAAATTGTAAAAATATATTCCAAATATACTTTAAAACCACTCAAATTAATAATTTATCACTATTAATTATTTTGATTGAAAAAGTTGTTTTTAATTAAAATTTAGTAATTTTCACTATTCATCGGAATATGAAAGTTATCCGAAAAGTACCAAAATTTCACCATAAGATAATTTTGATATTCTGAATCCAAAAATGAAATCCATTTTGAAAGAAATACTTTCGTGATTTTGGTACAATCTCACCGTTGGTCGTTCTTTGGACAATTTCCACTTCATCTCTTAAAGAAATTAAGTTGAATTTTTCATTCGTGAAGTGTTAGCAGATCATGTGATAGAATGATGGGTCATTCCATCTGTCTCAAACAAAAGGTTAGAAAAGTTATCAAAAAATACATAAGTCCATCTATAGTGAGATTAATCATATATGGTTCTTAAAATGGACTTATACATCATATATCATACTGATTAATATAATAAAACTAGTTTCTACTAAACAGGGACATCCTGTAGGCTAGTGGTAGGCGATAAAGGCCAGTCGCACTTCGGTTGTGGGTTCGATTCCCATAGCCTTGTCTGACACGATGGGTTGTCGCCCGTCCTGAAGGTTGTCCTTTTTCTAAAACTACATTACTATAACATCCCATCAATAATATCGAAAAAACTTCTATCCTTAAACAATACTAACTTATGTCCAACATAATCCATTCCAATCTTTAGGCTTATCCATAATACTGCAGTCCACTATCATATTATAGTGAAAACGATTACCAGAGATTTCATATAACAAGCATGTAAATACCATCATTGATCCCCATATATCATAAGATGTGTCTTGTTGGTCACATTCCAAACATTCGAATGCCTTAATCATTTATTCTTTTGAAAAATTAATACCCATTGAATCTTAGTGAAAACATTAGTGTTGTAAAAAGTTAACTCTTTCCACATACCAAAACCCCATGATTCTATATACTCAATCCATGATATAACTATTTCCTTATATCAGTCATGAGCTCATGAATTCTATCAAACATTTAATTTTCTCCTTATCCCTTCATTATGCGCATATCATCTACTTTCCAAAAATTCTGGTACCATTCATCACACACTTTCAAAACTTAAGGAAAGACAACAGTATAACAATCCTTAGATGTCTCTTTATTCCATAGTACCATGAGATTACTTATACAAAATTACACTTGATAAACATGTAATCATTCCACTATCTTCTTAAACCATTGACCGAGCTTCAACAAATCTTTCATCTCACATATCATTTGTAGTCTCTTCATCATCATCAACATAAATATTACCCATACGACCATACTGATTCTCTTCATGAGACTTTCCCTTAGGGCATTGGTTTGAATAATGCCCGTACATTCCACATTTAAAACATTTAACCATTGTCGATGTCATATCAATACCATTATCCTCATCCATGGTGTTAACTGAACCTTTTCATTTGCACTTACTGGCTTTATATCCTTCTTTTCCACACCCAAAGCATCTTCCAGTTCCTTTGAAACATTCTCCTTGATGCCTCTTCCCACATGATTTACATAGGGAAAATTGAACTTTATTTCTTCTATGATCATCATGAAACTCCATCTTTCTCTTATTAGCCGAGTCAGGAAACTTACCAAATTTGATTTTATTGATCATATTATGAGATTTCTGATTCGGCATAATAATGATGTTTGGACTTCCAAATCCAATTTCATTTTGTTTCACATGAATAATATCATTCCATTGTCCATTATATCCTCCATTATCGTGAATCATCTTGTTTCTAGACATTTTCTAAAACCCAAAAAGAATAGTGTGAGAGGAAAAAATCATAATAAAGGGGGATTAACTTCAATATCTAACATCTTAAGTTTAATCTAAAATCTTTACCATAATTCTAGGACTATAACCTATACGTATACTTAACCTTAGGGACATCCCTAGACATACCTTAGGAATATCTCTATGGATCTCAATAAAGTTTTTGTATCCTAGTTTCCAAAGGTTAACTAAACCTTTCCTCTGATACCAACTGTAGAGACTCGAAGCTTGACGTACACAGATATTACATTACTTTTGTGGAATACTTAATACATAACAAAAACAGACACACAAGGATCGTAATATTTTAGTGTCTTTGGAAACTCGGAATAAAATCTTCTAATCGTGGTGAAAGATCTTCAACATCTCCCAATAATGATCTTCCCCCTTTTTTTCTTACCTAAAACCTTTCTTTATATCCTGGGGAAAAGAAAACATAAAAGGGGTGAGCTCAAATTCCCAATAAGAGTAAACGTAGAGAACATAAAACAATCCATAAACATTTGAATACAAAAACTTGAACATAAAATCTAAACATCAAAATCTTAAGCAAAGACGTGAATCTTGGAAGTATGTAAGGCATATATCATAAGGGAACATCAATCATGATAAAATATCATGGGAATAAAACATGTAATTATGGAAAGCATTAAGCACATTATATGATTTCCATAGTATGCAAGGCATTGCTGCCAAGACCATCTTAGTGGACAAAGTCCCTTTCTGAATCGAGTTCACTCCTCGTTCTAGTCCTGTATTACTGAACCGGTTTAACTTGTTGTTCCATCCATGTCTATCACATGAGATATAAATCTTTACCCAATGCATTTGAGGGAGATATAGGTCCCACCCATCTCATAATGAAATCATTTTTACTTGTTCCACATACATCATTCATAATAACTCAACGAATAAAATGGGTTTCATAAACATCATCACATCATCACATAATCCATATAAAAGAAATGGATATTTCATCATAAGAAAAGTGAAACCATGTAAATCATTAGGACATTATACTTGAAACATACACATATGAAATAATGTCATCTTAGATGTAAAATGATTTTGATAAAAACACTTTAAATGAATTCTTGAATAAAATACCCTTTCTTCTTCAAAATAAATTTCTTTTCACAAAACGTCATTCAATTTTAAAAGAAAAGGATTTTCTTGAAAATAGTCATGAAATATTTTGGAGGAAGCTTCATGAAAATAAGGCTTTATAAAACCGTAAAAATCCTTTCATGCTGTATACGTTAAAAGAAACATTCTTCTCGTACTTTTGTCGGAAAAGTCAAAAAGTACCTTGTAGGGTAAATAAAAGAAAGGTCCCTTCCATACCATGGGGTAAAAGTCAAATGGGTAAAAATTAATTTAAACATACATTAATAAACTTTTATAAAACATGGACATGGATGATAGAAATAACCCCAGTAAATACTTACGAATAAGCAATCTCGGATAAAAATGAGATTGCACAATTATCCCTTACCTTAGGTCTGATATGCTTCGTACGTATCTGAACCTCCTGTATAATGATTTAAATAATGTTATTGAATTATTAAAGAATCATATACATTGTTATTATATCATATATGGTTCACTTATGACTTTATATTACCCGTTCTTTTGTAAATTCATGTTAAAGTAGTGTTTTGGGTAAAATCATTTCATTTGTCGTTCGTGTTTTAACTTGTAATTATTTATATGATTACTTAGATCATGATTACTTGCTTCCAGAATATAAAACATGATTTATATATAATATATATTCTGAATATACATATATATAATAGATCAATAAATGGAAATAAATACACCGTTCATGGAGACGGTAGGTCGTATGTACGCATGAACGTTGTTTTCGTTTCCTTATTGAATTGAATGGAATTAAGTAGATGAAATAAATATATATATATGTAAATCCAGTAGAATTATTATGTCATATATTTCATTATTACTTATTATATATACTTTATAATCATTCAGGAATGGTTAATCATTGATAATGAATCTCATCACGTCGTGGAGACGGTATTCTGTACGTATGCACGAGCGATGATATCATTCCCATGATCGTGGAATTTTATTGGAGTGTATGTATACTATTACAGAATCAATATCACTTTAAAATAATCATATATAGTTATTATTTACACCATTATACCCATCCATGTAAGGTGGTGGTGGAAAATAGATTACACCACAGCGTGGAGACGGTATTCCGTACGTACGCACGCTCGGTGATTTCGTTTTCTGTAGGATGGATAGATGGTGAAATAGGGTTGTTTCATACTTATAATAACATATCAGTATATGATTGATACTAATGTTATTACTTCATAATGAAACAACCTAAGAAGAATAAGTGGAAGAAGAAATAAAGTTGAAAGAATCGGTAATAGACATTACCTCTTCTTTGAAGCGCCTCTTTGAGACCTCCTCTAAGGGCCCTAAAATTGGTCTTTGAAGATGACCAGGACCTCTAGGATGTTTCTAAGAAAGTGTAGAAGAGAATATTTTAGGGTTTGGACAATCTTGAAGGCTAAAAGTGGTGTGAGGAAGAGAGGGAGGAGGTTCCCATTTATAAGGGAGGAGAGGGGCACCTTTGGAATAACTAAAAATATTATTTTATTATAAAGTCATATTCGGTTTTTAATAGCTTCAAATTGATTTATTTTGAAGCTAAGGTATGGATGGGTCTAAAGCCTCTCATACAATAGAATTTAGACAAGTTTAGGTTTCTATTTTAACCTTATCATTTAGATTTAACTTTAAGTTAAATAATTTAACTTTTACCGTGTCTTCTTGTTTTCTTACACAATAAGGTTAATAAAATTAATATAACAAGCCAAAAGAACCCCAAGTTGTTTATTCTTAATATATATAACCTTATCTAAGTCATTTGTCCGAACCTTAGATTTTTAGAAATAAAATAACAATTAATAATATAATATTTGTTTTAAAAACTATTTTATGTCAATTTTGACACTATTTTGTAATTGATTTTTGTGAAAATAATAAAAACATGATTAGTTAGAAAAAAGTTAATTAAATAAATAATAACATGTCATATTAACATTGAAAATTATTTTAATTCATAAAAAGTCTCAAATTACATTTATTTGGGTATTTATAACATCAATTATGTCAATATTTCATTAATAAGATAATTACTGCATCATCATTGTGTCATAAATAAATTAAATTATTTTAAGTCTAAAAATTACAAATAAAATACCATTATGTAGGAAATATATTTAGATTTCTAATGAATATTTATAGTCGAATTTATCTTATGTATAACCCTATATTAAAAATGATTTAGTTATTAAACTTTGATTTTAACTATTTTAACCCTTCTTTAAATAAATTAATAATAATTGTCCTAATCTAATCCAAGTGGGCCTAAATGGTCATATTTTATTCCTAAGGTTGTTTTTGGTTGAATTAAACTTATACAATAGAATTAGGACATGTGTTAGGGTAATAATAATAACACTTTTCCCTTAATTACTCTATTTACTTTTAACCGTGGTAAAAAAAAGTAAATAGTTACTATTCACCAAAAATTATTTTCATATCATTGAACCACATTTTAGTCCTTGATATTAACCGTGTCTCTCAGATTTTTAAAATTCCACTCACAAAAGCGGTAAAATTAAGTTTTATGAAAAAATTCAGTTTTTTAACTACCACTTAGTGGTTTCACTATTCATCAAAAAAAATGAAAGTTTCCAGAAAAATACCAAAAATTAGGCCTAAGCTATATTTGATATTATGAATTCAAAAATGATTTCTATTTTACCAAATTCAAAACGTATCAGTTGCATTAATTAATTTAAAAATTAATTCTCGTCGTCAAAACAAATAGCGTGTTCTTAAGAGATAATAACTATCAAAAGATTGACACTTGTTTATGTCTGGTTTAAAAGTGAAATTACATCCAATTACCAACATTATATTAAATTGTAAAAATATATTCAAAATATACTTTAAAACCACTCAAATTAATAATTTATCACTATAAATTATTTTGATTGAAAAAGTTGTTTTTAATTAAAATTTAGTAATTTTCACTATTCATCGGAATATGAAAGTTATCCGAAAAGTACCAAAATTTCACCATAAGATAATTTTGATATTCTGAATCCAAAAATGAAATCCATTTTGAAAGATAAAATTTATAAATTTTCAAAAAGTGGGTATTACTATTCATAACAGCTAGTTCATAATAATATTATAATAGTATCTCGTTTAGTGAAACTCGGTATTGCGTACTACACATGCTATCGAGGAAGGTCACGATTGCGTGTAATGCAAGGCAAGTCAGGGATACGTGTTGTGCAAGCTTCTTTTGGTGTAGCTTACAACACAAGACATTAATGAAATTAAAAAGAATATTTTTCATAAAATCTCGGGGTGTTACACAAATGGCTTGAGAGGTGTGAGGAATTGGTTAGAAGTGGTCTCCTTTTATAAGGGAGAGGAGGGGCTCTTTAAGAAAGTGTGAAAATATTATTTTATAATATAATGATATTCGGTTTCAAATGGTCCAAAAATCATTATAGTAGAAGATAAGATGAGTCATGGTTGAAATAAAATCATCCAATCAGAATTGGAAATGTTTTGGATAATATTTTAATAATTATAATCTTATTTATTTAAATCATTTATTAATGAGATAAATATTGCATCATTATTGTGTCATAAATAATTTAATTTATTTGATGTCTAGAAATTATAAAAAAAATTCCATGATATGGGAAATCTTTTCATATTTCTAAAGAATATTTATAGTCGAAAATAGGACTTATATAACACCATATAAAAATTAATTACTAAAATATTTTTGATAATGTCAATTCTGTCTTCACATTAAATTAATTAATTTGAATTGTCATTATCACTCCCAAGTGGCTCAATGGGGTCCCAAAATCAACACAAATATTCCCATGGTCGTAAATGACTCAACCAATAAGGTTTGGATAAGTGTTAAGGTAATTCTGAATTATTATAATATTCTTTTAACCTTGAATTACCTTATTTACCTTTAACCGGGATAAATAAAAGTCAAAAGTTACTATTCAACAAAAGATTATTTTCATCTTAATGAACCACATTTTACTTCTTGTTAACAACCATGTGTGTCAGATTTTTGAAATTCAATTCACAGAAGTGGTAAAGTTTTATTTAAATGAAAATGTCAGTTTTTTTAACTACCACTAAGTGGTTTCACTATTCATCAAAAATTGAAGATTTTTAGAAAAATACCAAAAATTAAGCCTAAGCATTATTTGATATTATGATTTCAAAATTGATGTCTATTTTTCCAAATTAAAAACATATTAGTGGCATTAATTAATTTAAATATTAATTCCCATTATCAAAACAAATAGCGTGTTTTTAAGAAACAATAACTATTAAAAGATTAATACTTGTTTATGTCCAATTTCAAAGTGAAATTAATTATAATGACCCACATTGGATTAAATGGTAAAAATATATTTTAATTTCACTTTAAAACCAATTAAAAATATAATCTAACCATATAAATAAATTATAATAAAAGGCACTTTTGAATTAAAATACAATATTTTTCACTATTCATTAAAAATGAACTTTATCGGAACAATTCCAACAATTTACACAAAGTAAATTTTGATGTCCCCATTCTAAAGAAAGGTTTTATTTGCTTAATTAGAATGTATTAACGTGACCAAAACTATATTTAAAGAGGGTTCACCATTAAAAGGCGATAAATCGTCCTTTTAATGTAAATTGTGCTTAAAATTAGATTCATTCACAATTTAAGCCTCTAACTTTTATTGGATAAATGTAAATACATTTAACAAACATGTATAATCATATTGTATTTATTTTTGTTCATTCCTTCCAATAAAACGGCTAGGAGTTGACTACCATTTAAAATAATAATATTATATTATTAGTGTGTAACGTAAGATTTCAAAGAAACTCGTTTTTGCGTATCGGGTACGCTATCAAAAATAGAAACCCTTTCAAAGTAAAATTAATATTTAATACAAAAATATTAATAAATATGAAATATGTCTTATTCTTTATTTACCTGGGATGTTACAATATTTATGTATTTTCTTCACAACCTCAAGATATGGAATATTTAACACGTTTTTCTCAAAAATATAAAGAAACTCAGGTTTAGGTTTTTCTAGAGTTTTATCCTTGTTTAAATTTTGAGGAAATGGAACTACAGGGGTAGGAATAAAGGTTAGAACATGGGATAGTTTATCAGGTTTAATAAATGAATTTGTATAATAAGATTCACTAAAATGAGTAGTTTTCCCACTTCAAATAGCATGGTTTTCAACCAGAACAATAATAGTTTCTTAACAGATAGCATGTTTTCCATCTGTTTTAAGAGATTATTTACTACTTCCCGTTAAATATTTTTCAAGGGATGGTTGTACAACTTTTTGTTCTTTAGTTTTAATATTATCGACTCTATTTTTACAAATTAATTCATTTTTAACAAATATTTTTGTTGAATTAAAAATTCCCATACCTATGTTTGATTTCATTCCCATTACCTTTAGGATTTAGAAGTGGTTATGAAGGTGATTATTGATTTAGGTTTTGAATTAATTGACTTATTTTATTTGACTGAGAATCCATTTATCCTAATTTGTTTTTTAATTATTTGTTAACACATCATAGATTTTTAATGGAATAATTTTAGCCTTGTTTAAATATTTATGAAAAGGAACTACAATAGTAGGAATAGTGGTTGGAACCCGGGATGGTTTGGCAAGTTCAAAAGATGAATTTCAAAAGGAGGATTCACTGAAATGAGCAGGTTTTCCACTCAAAAAATCATGTATTTAAATAGAAACTACAATATTTTCCTCAAAAATAGAAGGTTTTCCATATATTTTAATATAAAATTCACTTCTTACCACTAAATATCCTTCAAGGGATTGGTGGAAGACTTTTTTTCTTCAGTTTTATTATTCTCATATCTATTTTTACCAATTATGTAATTTTTAACAAATATTTGAGGTTAAATTGATAACATTATAAAAATATGTTCGATTACATTCAAGTTGACTTTCTAATTCAGAAGTTTTTTTGAAGGTTATTATTGATTTAGGTTTTTAGTGAAGTGATTTATTTTAATTTATTTAGAAATCATTTATCTGAATTGGTTTTTTATGTTTCTGTGAGCACTTTACATATTTTTAATGGAAAAATTTTGTTTCTCTATAGAATTTTCCAATGGTTTTCTAGATGATTATTGATATAGAAAATATTTTCAATTAATTTATATTGAATATCATTGTTTTAAACCCACAAAATTGTTCCTCTAAGATGAATTGTTTCATTTTTATGATAATGGTGTTATTTTGAGTTGAATAGTAAAAATTGGCCATTTTGGAGTTTTAACAGTTTTAACTTATTTCTGTAGTTTGGCCATAAAACTAACTACATTGATTCAAATTGAAAGATTATTTCTTTTCCAGATTTTAGAAATCCAGTTATTCATTTACTATTTTTTGACTAAAAGCTGAATCGGCCATATGAAATCTCAAAAGAAGCTCACAAGTTGGCTCAAGAAAACTGTTTGCAGTTCTGCCTAGTTTTGGTGTGGGAACCATAACTCATCCACTATGGGCCCCAATCTTGTGCAATTCGGTAGGTGGACACCCAAGGAGGTTTGGAGCATCTTTTATGAAGGAAGAACCGAATGAATTGTCCGTTTATGGGGTCATTAAATCACCTTAATCCGGAGGATTTCGTTTTGGAGAGTCTGACTAGACAGAATAAATGCTCATAGTAAAACGGTCATAACTCTCGGAATACATGTCCAAATCCGCTGATATTTTGAGGAGACATGGAAAACGGAATTATGAACAACATTAAAGAAGGTCTCAACGTGTGAAGATGTCATTCAATGGGGCTACAACGCATCTACATTCGGGGGAAGCATTCTGGCTATAAAAGGAGGAGAGCTCCACCCTCACAAAGCATCCATTCTCCATCCCATTCCTTCCGGGACACCAAGAAGAAGATATTTTCAGATTTATTTTTTATTTATTTTCTTTTTCATAGTTTTATAATGCCTTATTATTCCCCATTCATCTCTATTACCCTTACCATGGTGGGTTAAACTTTTGGAGTGATTGGAGAAGGGTTGGTTTTCTACATTGTAATGCTTGAGTTCTTGGACGCAATTGAATAAATTTCTTTCTTCTTCAAAGTTTTTTTCAATTTCTTATAGCGGATTTTATTATAAAGTTCGATCGTTCTTGAATATTAATTCCGTTATTTATTTTTTCCTTGGTAAAATAATCAATATCTCCCTCCACTAATTTCTGGTTTATATACGATGGAATAAACCAGGAATTAGCAGTGAAGTACTCGACGATCGTCAGTACGTGTAAAAAGTGTAGTGAATGTTCTTGATTTTTTGGGATAAACAAAACCCGATCAGGTATTGTCCATTTAAATTAAGGATATTCAATAAAACTATTTTACACATGGAAGGAGAGTTGACCAAACCAAGATCTTGGTAAGGTTTTCTCTCACAATAATAATTTCACTAAGGAAGTGAGAGGAAACGATTGTGGAAACTCACTTTAATCAACTAAGAAGAAGAGGTTTGAATTAAATTGAACAAAGATAGCATTATAATTAGGAAACCGACCCCGACCTAATCACCCTTTTAATTTCATTGTTTTTCAATCATTTGAATTTCAAATTTCCTTTCACAACATTTTTACCCCCGTTTTAAAGTGACAACCCGTTTTGTGTGCACTCCTATTTGGGAGACATCCTAGGTAAATCACATTAATACATTTTAACTTATGAAATAATTGTTTTAACACGCCCTACGACAGGAGTGCATCAAACTTGGCATCGTTTCTGGGGAGGTAGTGCCACAATTTAATTGTAAATATTTGACTTTTTTTCAATTTTAAAAAAATTAAAAAAAATCTTTTTCCATGTTGTTTTCAAATGATTATTTCTTTAATTCATGGAACAATTACCCACCAGTGCGAGAACCAATTATTGAATCACCTTGGTCTGTAGAGTATAAATTTTCTTTCTTGGCTAAACAAATTCGGGGAGCTCGAATCCAAATCATCACAGAGGATGAATTCAAGGATCTAATTGAAAACCTTAAAGAGAACCTCGAATACCCAGTGTTGGAGGGATTGGCCAGAGAATTAATTGAACTTCAGGAGTATTTTTCGGAATTTTATCAAGACATAATCAAAGTACAACACCAAGAAGAAGAAGTTCACAAGGATATTGAATCCCAATTTGAAAGAATAAGTCAAATAGTTCAAAACCTAGAGACTTCAATACAGTGGATAGCGGAACAAGTACATGCATCCCAGGATCAACAAATGGAGACAGAACGAGAACCAGAACCAGAAAAATTGATGAAATAAGTATCCCCACAAATCTTTCAGGTTGAAGAACCCATGTAGGACTTGATGAATTTAAAAGAAGATCCATTGAGCCCATCTCAATCAATGTTGGAGGAGATTAATGAAGAAGATTTAGCAATTGAAATACATATGGGAGATCAAAAATATCTAGATAACTTCTGGAATGAGTGTGAGGAACTTCTTGAGCCAACTATTCCTCATAATGTAGATGATTCAACAACATTGAAGGAAGAAACCAACAAATCAGTGAAATTTGAAGAGCGGATAGAGGAGTCTGACTACCTACCTCTATCTAGGGAAATTCAACTTCAAGAAGCACCTCCCATTGAAGAATCAATTGAAGCCAAACAAGATCAGGGAGTCAATCTTTTCATAAACTCATTATCTTTTGATTTTTTTGAAACTAAATTGAGTATTACCTCCCCTTATTTTAATTTTTCAGATTCATCCAACACATGTATTTCTTTGGAGGAAGACGATGAAAAAGAAAAGTCATCCATGGAGGAAAATCTAGAGCTCCCCAAACCTGTTGAACAAATAATGGAGGGAGTACATGAGAAGATCAAAGTGATTTTTCTGGACGAAAATGAGACAAAAAGATACTTACTTTGAGATGGAAGAATTTGATGTTGATTCCTCATGATTTAATTTTTTTCAAATAGAATTAAACTCTGACATTGCCTTTGAATTTTCTACAGATGTATCATACCTTCAGCAACCACTGGAGAATAAAGAAGATGTTGTTTATGTGGAACCCAAGAAAGAGGAGGACTCATTCATTGTCCTACCCCCACCATGCATGTTTTATCTCATTACAATGAGGGTGGACTTGGAGAATTTTATCGATGGAGTCCTCAAGAAAAAGGAAAACGTCCATCCTGGAAAGAAAAGTTTTTGTTGGTTCATGAGAAAGAAACTTCACCCACCATCAGATTGGGGATAACCAATTAGAACTGCCCCTCTGGAGGCAGTCAAAACCCAGGGCCCACTTGGGGTATTAAACCAAGTTTTATCCTTCTATTCTCAACCTATTTCTATTTTCATTTCTTTCAATAAATATTTGATGTTTTCTTTTGTTCTTTTATTTGTAGGTTTTCAGAGTGCAACACTTAGGAGGTTAACTCAATGTTGCACTGTGAATAAATCAGGTTGTACCTCTCTTTCACACTTTCTTGATGTTGTGATTCATTTTAAAATTGGATCACATGTTAAATCAACTTGAATGCATTGAGGACACTGCATCATTTAAGTGTGGGGGAGGGAACCTTTATAGTATAAGATTTTCATTTGAAGTTTGTTTTCACAAAGAAAATAAAAAATTGTGTGTTTTCAAATTTTTGTGTGTTTATTTTTTCAATTTTTGGTGTGTTTATGAAACTTTTGAGATGAAATTATTATCAATACCATTTTTGAAACCCATGTCAATGAGTGAACCAATATATTCCATGAAACTAATCTTAAATGAATGCTGAAATAACTTTGTTTCAAGTTAAAATATTTTGGAATTTCATGAAAAGTACACTGATTTTTGAAACCCATGCCATATTTTACTGTCTATATCTTTGAAATCACTTTCTTGGGAGGCTTCTAAACCATTTTTGTCATATTCTTTTCATTCACCTCATTTCTTGAGAGAATCATACCATGCTTTCTTTAACCAAAATTTGATTTATTCCTTTAAAAACTTGAGGGTTGGGGTACCTATGTTTTAAATGATTGAGGCATTTATTTGGTTTGAAGCCCCTTTTCAAAATAATCCTTTTAATTATGGCCCACCTTTACATTTATCCTTCATTGTATCCCCTAGTATCCATGAATTTCCTGTTAGGTTAGCCACATTACAAGCCAATTTTCCCTATCCTTCCTGCTCTTGAAGTGAAATTGCATGATCTAGTTGAACTTAAGTGTGGGGGAAGATGTCTTGTGGTGTACTACCTCATTTGGTTATACTTTGGGTGGAAAATAAATTGTGTATGAGATGTGTGTGATGCTGAAAAATTATTCTGTTGAAAGCTGTGCCTTTTCTGTAGCTTTTATGACAAGAGAAGTTGTTCCTTTCTAGAGATTCCAATGTAAAAAGAAAGTTGTGCCTATCTGGAGCTTTAAAAAAATCATGTTTTAAAAGATTGAAATGTTTGATTTTGAGCTGATTGAATGATTATGGAGCCTATTTTCAACAAAGGGGAAGTGAAGGAGACCATATTTGAGTGAAAATTAGAATCTTGCAATTTTGCTTCAATAAGAGACAAGCCTTCCTTTTTCGGCCTCAGAACTTTTAACATCTAAATCCTACCAATCAGAAGCCACAGAACAACCCTGAAAAGTACTCATGAGAAACACATGTCCTTGACTCACATCGGGTGGAGAAGTAGGAATTTATCAAACCTATGGTGACTCTTGTGTGAGTTTGGATGAGAAAAGCCTTGTTCAGCCTTTACATTTTTGAGATGAGAGAAAATTCATGTGAGGTAGGTGTTTTGTGTGCATGGGATAAGAAATGAAGTGGAAATATATTAAAATCTTAAATGAAGAACTTGAAATAATAGTTTTTGATGAGGCATGATATCTTTTTGTTTCTTGAAATTGATTTGATTGATCTCATTGATATGTGTTTTGGATTTGATTTCATTTAATTTTTACTTGTTCAAGAGTCCAAGTGCTAAGTGTGGGGGAATTGATAGAGAAAATATTTTCAATTAATTTATATTTAATATCATTGTTTTAAACCCAAATAATTGTTCCTCTAAGATGAATTGTTTCATTTTTATGATAATGGTGTTATTTTGAGTTGAATAGTAAAAATTGGCCATTTTGGAGTTTTAACAGTTTTAACTTATTTCGGTAGTTTGGCCATAACATTATCTACATTGATCCAAATTGAATAATACTTTCGTTTCCAGATTTTAGACATCCAGGGCTTCATTTACAATTTTTTGACTAAAATCTGAATCGGCCATATGGAATCTCAAAAGAAGCTCACAAGTTGGCTCAAGAAAACTGTTTGCAGTTCTGCATAGTTTTGGTGTGGGAACCATAACTCATCCACTATAGGCCCAAAGCTTGTGAAATTCGGTGGGTGGACGCGAAAGGAGTATTGGAGAATCTTTTATGAAGTAATCACTGAGTTAATTGGCCGTTTATGGGGTCATTAAATCACCCTAATCCGTAGGATTTCGTTTTGGTGAGTCTGACTGGACAGAATAAATTCTCATAGTAAAACGGCCATAACTCTCGAAATACATGTCCAAATCCGATGAGATTTTGAGGAGACACAGACAAGGGAATTATGAACAACATTAAATAAGGGATCAATGCGTGAAGATGTTATTTAACGGGGATACAACGCGTCTACATTCGGGGGAATCATTCTGGCTATAAAAGGAGGAGAGCTCCACCCTCTCAAAGCATCCATTCTCTATCCCATTCCTTCCGGGACACCAAGAAGAAGATATTTTCGGATTTATTTTTTATTTCTTTATTTTTCATAGTTTTATAATGCCTTCTTCTTCCCCATTCATCTCGATTACCCTTACCATGGTGGGGTAAAATTTTGGAGTGATTGGAGAAGGGTTGGTTTTCTACATTGTAATGCTTGAGTTCTTGGACGCAATTGAATAAATTTCTTTCTTCTTAAATGTTTTTTTCAATTTCTTATAGAGGATTTTATTATCAAGTTCGATCGTTCTTTAATATTAATTCCGTTATTTATTTTTTCCTTGGTAAAATAATCAATATCTCCCTCCACTAATTTCTGGTTTATATACGATGGAATAAACCAGGAATTAGTAGTGAAGTACTCGACGATCGTCAGTACGTGTAAAACGTGTAGTGAATGTTCTTGATTGTTTGGGATAAACAAAACCCGATCGGATATTGCCCATTTAAATTAAGGATATTTAATACAACTATTTTACACATGGAAGAAGAGTTGACCAAACCAAGATCTTGGTAAGGTTTTCTCTCACAATAATAATTTCACCAAGGAAGTGAGAGAAAACAATTGTGGAAACTCACTTTAATCTACTAAGAAGAAGAGGTTTGAATTAAATTGAACAAGGATATAATTATAATTAGGAAACCGACCCTGACCTAATCACCCTTTTAATTTCATTGTTTTTCAATCATTTGAATTTCAAATTTCCTTTCACAACATTTTTACCCCCGTTTTAAAGTGACAACCCATTTCGTGTGCACTCCTCTTCGGGAGACATACTAGGTCAATCACATTACTACATTTTAACTTAGTAAATAATTGTTTTGCCACGCCCTACGACAGGCATTCATCAATTATGCCCCACTAAATATTCCATTCTTGCATTTAATAGGGATTGAATAATGAGATACATTTTGAACTAATTTTAGCTTTCTCCGATTGGTGTAAATTTATTTCAAAAACTTAGCATTGGTATTTTATTCACAGCCTTGAGAAATGAAATATTTAACTCAATTTTCTTAAAAATATCATGAAATATAGGTTTAGGTTCAATGGTATTTTTATCCCTATTTAAATATTATTGAAAATAAACTATAGGGCTAGGAATAGAGGTTAGAACATGGAATGGTTTGGTAGGTTCAAAACACGAAATAGTAATGGAAGATTCATTAAAATAAGAAGGTTTTCCAATCATAACTATAAGGTTTTCAATAGGAATATAAATATTTTCTTCAAAATATTAGTTTTTTTATGTGTTTTAAGAGAAAATTGACTTCTTTCTACTAAATATTTTTAAAGGGATGGGTGGACAACTTTTATTTCTTCACTTTTATAATTCTCAACATGGTTTTTATCAATTAAGTCATTTTTAACAAATATTTTAGGTTTAATTAATAATTTTCAATACCTTATTGAATTTAATTTTCATTACCATTAGTATTTAAAAGTTTTTGTTATGGTGATTGTTAATTTAGGTTTTGAATGAAGTGATTTATTTTACTATATTGAGAATTAATTTATCCTAATTGGTTTTCTATGTTTTTGTTATCACTTCACATATTTTTAATGGAATAATTTTTATTCTCAATATTATTTCCCCATAATTTTCTTGATAATGATACCATAGTATAATTGTTATAATTTTATTGGTTAATTATACTTGGATTTTAATTATCCGGATAAAAGTTTTTTTAGTTGAAGTTTTTAAGAGGAGGTTTTTAATAAAATGATTGTTCGTGGTTGGTTTGATTCTTATATGGTCAGTTTTTAGAAAAAAAATATTCCTTATGGGATGATTCAAATGGTTTTTTTAATATATCAAATTCTTTGATTTTTTCAACATTTTGATTGTTTTCAGTATTAGGAAAATCATAATTTTGGTAAGCCCATTGGTTATTTTCAAGGTATTGATTAGTATTATTGAATTTTTTATTCTTAAAATTAAAATTAGATTTGTAATTGTTATAAATTTGTTTATTTCAAGGTTTTTTAAATTTCCAAAAAGGTAGGTTGGTCGATTGAAAATAATTTTTATTGTTAATATAGTTTTTTCTTGGGCCATTGATACAATTAATCTTTGGATTTTAAAATAATTCAGTCAATGGATCTTGAAAATAATTACAATAATTAATTAAGAGGTCAATGGTTGAACAAATATCCCTAGGATATTATGGGATTGAAGGTCTAAATGGTTTTTGGTAAGGTGGTTAGAATGGTGGTTGATAATTGAAAGTCACTCTAACATGTGATAGAATTATGTAGAATATAATAGAGCCTAGTTTTTATAGATTTTTCAATATAAAAAGGAAAGGATCTAAGTTTTTCATGATCCTAATCCACTGTATGTAGTTTGATGTTGGGGAAAATTGAATAAAAATGATTCAAGAACATGTGAGAATCCTTCCCAATTAACTTGTTAAATTTTAGAAGAAGTTTAATAATTTCTAGATTTAATTCAAGGTTCAAAGTCAAATCAAGGAATTTAATTGTAAGGGTTTGGTTGTGTAAATTAGGAGTAGGAAACTCCTTGAGGGTTTTCTCAGCATTTGGGTTGGTCATTTTGATGTTTTCACAAGGGTTTTGGGGTTTTCCCTATTCTTTTTTAACATTTTTTCTTAAAGTTTTGAGTGTTTTGTTTTTCAATCTCAAGATCAAAACCAACAGTATCAGCAACATCATCACTTATAGGCATACAATACCACACTCTAACAAATCTAAAATGTTAAAAATCATCAATTTGAAACATAATTTCAATAAAAAAAGCTTCACCCAACAAGGATAGCATAAATTAATTGAAAAAAACAACATTTTTCAACAATAAATACAAGAATATATCACACTTTTTCAATAAAATCATGGAAACATTCAATTTTCAATAATAATTATCAAAAAAAATATTTTATTAGCCCTATATAGGTCCCTTTCCCTTTTATGGATACCTAATAATAGATTCTATACACACATTGAGGTGATTGTGTGATGTGTGAGTAACAATACCAATTCTACACCACCAAAAAATCATTAGTATAAGTCTATAAGATATATGAAACTACATTCACAGTGGGGAAATAAAAAAATAAGCATGCATCCCCACTGATTTATGATGCACTGACCAGGATACAACAGAAATATATTATACCAACATTGTATCTATACCAAAAGGTTCAATTATTACATGCACATACTATTAAAAATATTTATTTGGATAACTTTTGAGATATATTTGTTTAAAATGTTGGTGTGGTGATACTTCCATATAAGGATCAAGAAGTTATACCAAGGAGTTTTGGAAGAAGCTATAATCAGTTGTAGTAGTTCTATATAAAGGAATTAAATTGGGTTGTAATATCTAAGATATTTCTTTGAGAATGCTATGTCAGGATACCATATTATGGAATTTTGTATTTTGAGTTTTGGAACACACATAGATTGGGAACTGGTGAATGTTAGTATTTGAGTTTTTTGAAATTAATTAATTATTTAAGCTATATAAATCCCAAGGTTCAGTGGTCTAGAGTCTTCTATAACCAACCATATATGAATAAGTCGGATTGAATGTCGTTCACATAACCTGTACATTTTTAGAAATATATATAGACTATACTTGTCATCAAAAATAATATTCTTGGAACATAAAAAAATTTAGTATTTCATTTCAAAAAGTAATTTGTATAGTCAAATATTTGGTATTTTTAATTCATAATCAACATATTATTTAAAAACACATCATATCTCATGGAATTGAATGGGTAAAATACTATTTGATTTGATATCATGTATGATGTTTAAAAAAACACATACAATATTGAAATAATAATATTTAAATACTTATAAATTTTTCAACACTATGTGTTATCTGTGACAGTTTATGGTTCACAGTTTGTTCTAATAATTGAATATTCTATTTAATCAAATGAAACATTCTAATAAATACTAACAGGTTCATCCACAACATCATTATCATCCATTATTTTATCAAATATATGTTTAGGAATGACATCAACAATAATAACAAATTGTTTTTTTAATGGTTCAGTTACATATAACACATGTCTAGATTGTGATTCAATAATATGAGGTTCATCGTTATAAAGCTGGCAGTTCATATCAATCAATCTAAATACATAGTTATCTATATGCATGTCTTATTGTTTCATTGAATCAAACCACCTACATTTTATCATTGAAACATGACCATGTGCATAGTAATAAAATAAAATGATTCTTTCAATGACCCCATAATATGATATATTTTCTGATCATGGATTCTTGTTTGATTCACTTACATAACAATCTATTGTGGTTCTTATCATGACACCATAATGTTGCATTGAAACTTTCCTTTCATAGCTATTTCTAATGAATTAAAAGACATTGACAACCATTTCCATATAATCATGTTCCACATTGTTTGGAAAAAAGGAAAAAAATCTTATTTCATCTAATACATCATTCATTAGTAAAGTTAAAACCTGAAAGATACCAACCTCGAATATTAAACAAATACCTATGATTATGTTATGAGAAGAAAAGGAATTTTATTACATTTTACTTTAACCAAGAAGTAAATTCTTTACTGTGAAATTGTTTCTTCCTTTAATAGATAGAGAAATATGTCTCCTTTTTATAATTTATAAATATTCACTACATTTATGAAAGCTTTAAAATGTCAGAATATATAAAGAAATCACACAATGAAAAAAAATCATTTTTTTTACTTACTTGATGTAATCATCATGCATAACATTATTCAATAATATTATATGATGAGCCATTTTCCACTCTTTGCTTCATAAAGTGTACAATACGTATGATATAGATATTCCTTCTTTTTGGGAAAGTGAAGGAAATGTAGGATCAATGGAATCATATTTCTCATATTCAGTTCTCATTAGTCTGTTACACCTTATAGTGACATTATCCATGTTTGATGAACAAAATTCCATGAATTATTTTACTACATGTCCTTTCACAATAGAGCCTTCGGGTTGATATTTATTTCCAACATAATATTTCAAAGTATACATAATTCTTTCTATGAGATACATCATCCGACTCAAAATAGGACCACCAAAAAGTACTTCTTTTGAAAGATTCATAGTTATATGTAACATACATCTGAAAAGTAATGATGTGAAAAAAAATCAATGTCACAAAAAATAATCGATGTGTCTCTATAAAATTTCAAAAGAAAACTCCTTCTTAGTATTTTTGAGCAAAGGAATTAATAAAAATTACATAACTTAATCGCATCAACACTAACATTATGTAAAAGTAAATATTGAATGGAAATGGTAATCAACTAATGTAACAATACATGGTAATCACGGGTTTTACAATATTTTAGTTTCACATATTGTTTATTCAAACTTTTCAAAATGTTACTTGAATAACCATATGGAACCTTAAAACATTCCGAGATTGAATTTTTTTTCTCCACATTTTTCTTTGAATAATTGTAAAAAGACACTTTAAACTTATTTTGACCAATTAACTCAAGATGAAGTCTTATTATTATAACCCAATCCATTAAATCATGATATGAACACAAATAATATTTTTTTCACCTTATACATTTAAAATAGTATAAATTAAAATCTCACAAATATTTTTACAGATATGAATTACACCCAAACAATGAAAAAAGAAATTTTATGTCCAACAGAGAAACTAAAATAATATACTTTTTTCATCAATTTATAGTTGAATTTGTATTAACATGCTTTCACTTTCAGATATTTGATTTACTTTTTCCAATAACATAATTAAAACCATCAATTTATTTACCAATATCATTCTTCGACATTAATTCAGGTGTTTCATCTATCTATATGGGATTATAAAATTGTCTCTAATTTTTCCTGTATGGATGAGTCATCTCTAGAAATCATCAATGCCCTATAAAGTTGAAAGTTCATCAAAAAATTAATATCTAAGAACGTTTATTTTTTATACAAATAGAGAAATATAATTTCCATTCTATACTCCATCTATAAATAATTTTATAATAAGATAAATCATTTATCATATATAAAAAAGTTTCATGAAACATAAAATACTCCTTATAAAATGCATCATAATCATGAACACCAAAAAACCAAATCCCCTTTAACTCATCTATTAATGGATAAAAGTATATATCAATATCATTTCTAGTATCACTGGTTCTAGATATAAATATACTCATGATTGTAAATTTATTCTTCATAAACATCTATAAATTAAAGTTATAAATGTGAATGAAAACAGTACTAGTATTGCGTGCAGTATCCATTTGGGGAAATGGGTTGAAAACATCACCGGATAATCCCAAACTAACATTTCATGCATCAACTATAAAATCAGGATGTATACTATCAAATTTATTCCAAGATAACCCATATGTAGGATTCTTTATTTCATCATTATTCGTATTTCTTTCATCTTTATGCCATCTCATATTACTTTCCATTTTTTGAAATAAATTGTTTTTTAAGACTGGGAATTAAAGGTTAGTTCCACATCACTTTCTCTGGTATATGGTATTGATTTTATCTTTATTATTCTTCCACCTTGATGTACCTCACTATTTTCACTAACTCAAATATGCATTTTCCTTCCAAAATAGACAATAATAATTAGGGAGAAAAGGAATCATAATAGATGAAAATCCAAATTTTTCAACTAACTTTGATTCCATGTAATAATTTTCTAGAATAAATTCATTATCATATAGTAAATCTATAATAAATGTATTGATATATTCAACTGTAGTATTACTAAATCCATACATTTCTTTCCCATGATAAAATATTTAAAATGTAAAGTTTGATCATTTTTTCACATGCCTGCTATACTGGGGTATTTTCATCTTACATTAGCTTTATAAAACACTCAATTTAATCATTCTAATCAATAGATGAAAATTATGTTCTGGTATTCATTTCCTCTTATACTGGTCTACATAATGATCTAGCTTCTGAATGAAATAGAAACCCATCAAAATCAACATTTCTATACCAATCATTTCAGGTGAATCAATTTCATTCACCACTTGATATTTTATTCCATTTTGATACCACACATGATATTTTTTTGTGAAACCATGTTTAGTGATATGGTAAATGAATTCCTCATGAGTTAACTATGGTCTTATAGCACAATCAAATCATGGGCATTGATTCAATATTCTATCTAAATCATTATTGAATGAAAATTCCAAAAAGTATCATAACTTCTTCTGAAAATAATTAGTGATCTGATCAACATTATACTTCCAACTTCTATCAATCCTAAGGAAAATAATGATACATTTAATAAATAATATAAAAAATTACTTAACATAATATGTATTGTTTTTTAAGATAAAAACTAATAATCAATAACATGTTTACAAAAATCATAAAAAATATCTTAAATGGAAAGTCAAATAATATATATACACACACATAGAAGATATCATATGTTGTAGAGTTTAATATATATTTCATATTCAATAGATAATTTATATGTTTCTCTAATGAAATAATTATAGTTCTTAAATTGTGAGATCCATATTGGTGTGGTTATTTATGGTGTATAGTGTACCATGGTGACAAGGGTCTCCGGCATAAAATCCCATTGTGTGGTACATAGCGCATGGAAATATTAACTTGTAGTTCACAAAGGGAATATAAGAACATTTAAATAATAAAAAATAACAAGTTAGATGGTAAAATTATCAGTAATAATAAAAATATAAAAATATAAAAATATAAAAAATATTTATAAATTTTAATGAAAATTATTTTGAAAAATCCTATATTTTAATAATTGAAGATTTTTCACTCAAATAATAATTCATTAAAATTATATTATGGGAAGGATAGTGAGAAGGTAATAAGATTTATAGTTAATCTTGGTTGTGGCACTCGATCAATCCATCATATAGAGTCATGGGAGGAAGGAGGGGAATTACTTGACTAAAAAAGTGTGTTTTAATAAAATATTCTAATAGAGGTGGGTCATCCGGTTCAAAAATGTGAAAAAAAAAACAAAAAAAAATTATGACAGCACAATGGCTCACACAATTCCACACCACATTGTAGCACAACATATCACACACCGTGATGAACCATATCAACTAGGAAATTGTGAAAGATTTGCATGGATCAATGGTACCTGATGTTATCCATGGTGAAATTGCATTCCATGGTGCACTAAATTAATAAATATTCATATTGGGTTGATTTTATTTGTCATTAGTATCTATTTGTGATTATATTTTTCATAGATGAATTCATATTTTTTAAAGGCATGTAGTGTAGTAAGGTGCATAAACATGATTAATATTCATTTATGGGTTCATGTGTTTGTCTATAAGACTGATTCCTTGAAGATCTTACATTGATGGAAACAAATTTCATGATTAATTAATTTAAGATGATATTGGTGATGTTATTAAGTTTTAAACTATATTGGATTCATGTGATGATGGATTCTCAGTTAACACCACTATGGTCGATCCCATTTATGTCTGGTGGGGGAATCTATTCATTTTTGGTATGAAACTGGGTGATATAAATCCATTTGGTTTGAGGAATCCATTTGGGTGAGGTGGTGATATTTCTCCCAAGTATATGGTAAATAAAATCATTGAACCTGTGGTAATATATAAGGGGTCATAGGGAAGGGTGAAATTATCCTCTTAGTTTAGAATATGGTTGATTTATTTCCACTAGTTTTATTATTTATAATAGTGTAAAAATAAGAAATAACACCTTGTTCTATAAGCAAGGTTAGTGATATATACCATAATTTCATTAAAATATGGGCACAGTCTTCTTAAATTAGTGTGACTTCTCTTCCATGACATTTAATCCATTTTCCTTAAATCCCTTTTTCAAATGGTCTTTCTCACTATTCAGTGCATAAGGTTTGGTAAAATTGGTCTATCATAATGGTTCTATGTATGAAATCCCCAAAGGAATAAAATACACCTATATTACATTATATTCCATAATTTTTTTATTTTAGAACAACCAATGTGATTTTATGGATAATTAGGACACTTAAACTAGGTCTATATTATGTAAACCCATTAAGGTATCTATTTGTTGGCTCTTTATGCTGAAATAGTAAGATTGAGGTCTATTTGTAGGAAATATAATCCTATAAATAAAACCATTTTTATAACTACCTTAGGTACCTAGGATTCTAAAGGGGTATATGTGTGAACATTATAAGGGTTCATGAAAATGTTTTTAATGGGTACAAAAGTATATTTTGGTAAGTAGAATGAAAAAAACATTGATATGATGTGCATGTGAAAATGATATAGACTAAAACTGATTGTTCTTGGGTAGTGTATTCCTTAGTAATAAATATGTCATAATCACGGGATTTGATAGTGTGCACTCACTAGCTTCAAAAGGTTACATAAATAGGAATCTTATATGTCGGTGTTATCCAGAATTCATTAAAAACCCTTTAAATAAACATTATTTTTTAATGGCCATAACCATTGATCTAGGTGTTTGGTTTTTCTCTATGAGACATTACATCAAATATAAATGAATTATTTCAGATATGATAGCATGAATAATCACATCATATGTTATTCGTAACTAAATAGGGTATAAAAGACCTTAAAATGTGAACCCAATATTTATATATTAAATTTATATCCCACTATGGATTAGAGGTTCCCACAACCACATCACTATATTTGGAAACTTTTTTGATGAATCTATATCCTTAAATATATGAACAATATTACGTTATATAAAGAAACACATTCATGTCTTCGTCATGAAGCAAATTAATTTTTGATCTTCATTATATATAATTGGGGATGTTAACAATGCCTTAATAGAAAAAGTTTTCACCACATTTTTTGAACCTATAAATGTTACAAAAATATTTGTTATAATATTAAAAATACAAAAAAAAAAAGTGGTGATTTACAATAATGAACATAAGGGAATAATATGATATTACTAAACTTATTTAAAAGGAACTAGTTGGAAATGTTATGTTATATGTGGAATAGATTTAGTCAAGGTCATATGATAATGATAACCCCAATAATAAAATTATTGTGTTCTTTTCTTTTGAGAAAGCCAATAATGTTTTTTTCAATCCAGAATTAATTAATGTGATGTTGATGAAAGTGATAAAGAAAAAGATAAACTTTTAAAAAATATATATAAATTTTATTATTATAATATATTATTCCAATGATTATATATTTTTAGATTAAATAATTATATATGAGGTCAATGGAAGAAATAAAATACAAACTCTACTAAATTTATCTATTTGAGTGTAAAAATAAGTGACTCATCAAGGAAGACTATACATTTATGAAATTCAAGTTGTAATATTAAAATTTAATGTTTCTCAATATATATATTATATTAATAGCTTCTAAATATATTTATAATTATTCAAATGAAAATTACATAGATAAACCACTAGATATAGAAAAATATGTTTTATAGAATCACTTAATTGAGAATCATTTATTTTAATCTATTTATGAAATAAAATTACCGATGAATATATTATATGTTTTTAGGAATGATAAATATTCCTTACCATCATAGGGGTGAATTTAAATTAAATAAAGGATGTCTAAAATGGTTTTAAAATGATAAAGGTACCACTTTTTATAAAGAATACATTGGTGAAAATTGATGTTTCAAATCAGAGTAAATTTTAAGAAGAAGTTTTAATTCTCATGGTTAATATTGGATAACATTTAATGTGTCTACAATAATATACTAAAGGTAGAGATACCTTTTGAAAAATTTAATATACTATAATATTTCAAGATCCATTATTAAAATATATTTTTTACAAGTTAAGAAAATAAATTATATAAATGTTTTTGTTCCTAGTTATAATTATGCTCCTGTTATTATTTCTCAAGTTTTAAATTTTTATGGGATTATACTGATTGGTTAAATCTATTTTCCATAAAAAATACAATTATTAAGGTCTTAATAGTGTTTTTTCTCAATTATATTTTTATATGATTATTATAGTATTCATAGTATATTTTTGGAGTCTGTAAAACTAATTTATAACTTTTTATAACTTAAACATATTTCAGTCTGAAAAAATCATTGATCTATATTTTTTAGGATAAATGTTATTGGAACACTACTAGAATACTACGATATATTGATTGTGGATGATTATGTAATATTTTTTGGGACTACTCTAGTTATAAAATGTTAACTAATGCTAAAGGGGGGCATTTAATACATGGAGAAAATTCCTAATGTAAAATTAATAGACATTCAATAGCTATAACTGCAAATTTTATATATATTTCAAAACTCTTTCATGTTAATGGTTTAAAGTGTAATTTTATTTTTTTTAGTTTGAACTATGATCCTACTTATTAGGAAATTTTTTTTGTAAATCCTTCCTCCATAGTAACACAAAAAAAATTATAACACTATAATGATAGACTAGAATGGAAAAAATTAGCATAGAATGGGAAAATTAGAAGTAATAGATTAGAGGGAAAATATTTGACATAGTCAGGGTAGAAAAAGAAGAATATAATCGGTTAAAAAAATTATTAACATAAGAGGTATTATTAAAAGAAGAATATACCGTCGGAAATTAATGAAATTCACCCACTAAGAGAAAGCCTGAATCGAAGCCCGGTTTGGAGATAGAGGAGATGCTTCATAGGGAATAATTGTAAGAACTAATTTCATCAACCCATCAATGGGAAGTCATAAATACCTTCGGTGGATAAGAAAATTAAAGAGGTGTAACTAGATGAGATTTATGAGGAGGAGGATGATCACTGAGAGGTGGGGTACCCACATCGGAGGAGGAGGTGGAGAGGCCTCATAGGAGTAGCATCGGTAGATATGGGGGGTTGCTGCATTGGGTGGCAGCGTCAAGGGAGGAGGGTCAGGTATAGGAGATCTCATGGTGGGGTGGTCATGTTGTTTGGTAGTGTTGTGGGAGGAGGGTTGCTGAGAGGATAATATTTTAGGGTAATGGTGTTGGAACCATGGATATTTTATGCATGAATTGGAGTATGGTTTGTGTTTGTTTTAAATCCTCCGTGGAAGTTTAGAATGTGTTCCAATAAAGTGATCATATAGTTCAAGAAGACAACAGTATTGAAGGTGGCGTCGTTTCCCAGTGTTTTCCAAATTTTTGGGCCTTAAAATAGGAAAATTAAGACATGAATTGTTGGTAAAAGGAATTGCGTGCAAAGAGGAAGTGGTGCGCAAAAAAGGAGGGTTGTGCGCAAAATATTTTAGTTGTCTGCAAAAAACAGCGTGGTTCACGAAATATTGGATCGAGGTTTTTCACATAAATAGTGTTTCAGAATCAGAACATCGAAAAATGGCAAAGGCATGGGCTGTGCGAAAAATCTAGAGATGTGCACAAAAAACGGTACCTGTGCGAAATATTATGTGCCAAATGAGAGGTTTTTCGTGCCACAGGGGGTTTTGCATGTGGGGGTCTAAGAAGCCTACAAATAAGAGGTGACCCCCCTCATTCCGTGCAAAAAAAAGACTCAGAGAATATCTGATGTCTGATGCACATAAAAGGTTCACGTAAAGGGATTTGTGTGAAACTTTGCGGCATTCATGAAATATTTGCCTCACATGTAAAAATTCCAAGTTGCGCGAAATATTCCGGCTTGCACGAAAAATTCCAAGTTGCGTGAAAGATTTTGGCTTGCGCAGAAAAAAAAACAAGTTGCGTGAAACATTACAGCTTACGCGAAAATTCCAAGTTTCCTGAAAAAAATCTGGCTTGCGTGAAAAAAAGGTGAAGTTGCACGAAAAACATGAGGTTGCACATAAAACTTGGTGATGCGTGAAATTTTTAGTGAAACCTGTTTGTCCGTTTCTGATTATCTGTTTCAGGGGTTCAGTGCATTCAAGTGCATCATTTCCGGTCTTCCATGCAAGCAGAGTCTCGTGCTAAGTAGAGGAAACACTTCAATGAAAATCTATTGAAGAGACCCTCACCTCTATAAACTGACTGGGACTTTACCAAAGGCAGTGAGCCAGGGGAGTCAACAGGAGTGACCCGAGGGATGTAGTGAGCTATCTCTGAACTTTTGTAAAGGCAGTGTGCCTAGAACAGAGTGACTGTACCTGAACATTATAACCCACAGCTAGTGAAGTTTAGTGGAATTAGGTACGACTGACAACCTGTCGGCATATGCTCCTTTGACGTAGCCCTTTATGGTAAACCAAGTAAAAGTGTTTTGTCAACTTCCTACTTTCATTTTTTTGACAGGTTTAACATGTTCCTACCAATGTGGGAACAAGATCTAAAACTTTAAAAAGAAAAATTTAACACCCTGATCCACCCCTCCCATCTCAGGGTGTTCTGGGGTCCTTCAAGTGGTATCAGAGGGAGGTTCACTGGTGTTTGATCTTTCATTTACCGTTATGGGCAACTCAACCAATGTCAGAGGAGTCCCTCTCTTTTATGGAAGTAATTTCTAGATCTGGAAGAATAGAATGAGATCTCATCTAAGATATCTTGGAATGAAAGTCCTTTTTTCTATTGTTCAAGGAATACAAGTCACTGATCCAACAGGCCTGGCTATGTCTGACGCAGAAAAGAAAATTCTTGATGCAGATGCTCAAGCACAAAATGCTCTCACTGCAGCCCTTTCTAATCAGATCTATCTAAATTTGATGATTTGCACCTTAGAAAAATCCATGTGGGATAAACTTGAAAATATTTATGAAGTAGATAGAAAATTGAAGGAGGAAAAACTACAAGTCCTAAAAAATAGGTTTGATGATCTGAAGATGCATCCGGATGAGAATGCAGACTCATTCTTTAATCGAATTACATGAAGTGGTTGGAGCTATTCGTGGTCTAGGTGAAGAAATCAAATACATTGATATTGTAATGAAAATATTAAGAAGACTTCCACCCTTGTACAATGCAAAGGTTTCAGCCCTTGAAGAAAGATATCTTTCTAAACCTTCGATGGATAACCTGTTAAGCAGTTTGGTGGAATATGAAATGAGAGTCAAACCAGAAGATTCTACGACTCGAGTGAGCAAGGAAATGGCATTCAAATCCAATTAGAAACTAAAAATAACAAAAGATAGTAGTGGTTAATATGATGAGTAAAAATAAAGAATGTATCTCATTGAAAAGAAGTTCCATAATGGAAAAGGGAAATTCAAAGGGAAGTTACCTCTTGCTTGCTTTCGTTGTGGCAAAGTTGGTCACATTGCCTCTCAGTGCTTAAGAAAGATCGATGATGAGAATAGTGATTCTCAAAAACATTGAGAATCCTTAGAAAAGGTTTTTCAAAATGGGAGACTTCAAATTCAGAAATAAAGTACCAAAGAAGAGTTTTGTCTGTGAAGAGGAAGAAGATGATAATGAATTCTGTGATAAAGAAGAACCATAATTTAAAACTAGGAACCATGACTCCATGATGGCCACTATTGAAAAATAAGAAGATGCTAGTGAAGAAAATCAGTTGACAACTAGTCCCAATCCCAAGTTGCAGCTTAAGGATGTTGTTAGTAACCTTAATGTTAAATGTAATAGTTGCAATAAGTGGAAATCAATTGTAGAAGAATCAACTGAATATGTTGATAAACTTGAAGCTAAAATTTAACGACTGGAATAATTGGTGAATGTAAAGTCTAAAATACTTGAAATCAATGATGATGTAGTGGATCTGAAGCTGAGAATTGAAGAGAAGGCAAAGGTCATCAATGACCTCACCTCCAGACTAGAGGAAAAGTCCAAGACTGTTGAGCGTCCTAAGGAGGAAGTTGTTATTATTAGGAGTAAACATGAAAAATATTCAATTTCAAAAAAATCAAGGAAGAAAATATAGTTTGGAAGGTTCTTAGATGTTGAGCAATTGGAGAGAGAAAAACCTGGCTCTAGTGGAGTTGAAAAGATTTTAAATGATCAGAGACCTGCCTGCATGGGAAATAGTGGAATTGGTTGTGAGGCAGAGTCGTCATATTTTGTAAATAAAGGTAACCAAAATAAAGGCAAGTTGAAAGTGGGTGATATGGAAAATTCATCTAAAGTGCTGAAACAGAAACCCCCAATTCAATCTGAAATAAGAAAAGAAGATTATCCTCGAGCCTCCTTGGAAAAAGGGCCCTCAAACTATTATCCCACCAAAGAAGGAATGAGGATAAACAGAAGTGATAAGATATTTCCTCTCATGAAGTGTTAGTTCTATGGATATTTTGGCCATAACATATCTTATTGTGAAAAGGCAAGAAGTTATCTTAATTGAGAAGATATGGGAGTTCAACAGAGGAGAACAAATTCATATCCTAATTCTTTTAGAAGAAATAATTTCTATGGATATTTTTTTCGTTGTTCTAAATTTGGTCATAAGTCTATTAATTATAGGCAGATAAGGGACATGGACACCTCATACCGTAGTTCGAGACAAGTCAAATATCATCAACAAGATAGTGTTTCTCTTACAAATAGGTTTTATCATCTTGAAGAAGACTTCGACTATGAAGAACACATGTACACTGATGAGATAATTGAAAGGCCATCAGTTCTTTATACTCAATCCAATGTCTCATGGAAATAAAGGAATAAAATTGAGAAATACAACCTTTCATAGGTGGCCCTCAAATCTACAAAAAGAAACAGTACCTAGATTCTGGTCAGTGGTTGTTCATATCATATGACAGGTAATGCTGGCCTATTAATGGATATCAAAAGGAAGGTTGATTGTATAGTATGATTTGGTAATTATGGAAATTTGAATATCAAAGGTAGTGGAAGTACTGAATTAGCTAATGGAGAGATAAATAAGACTGAAGTCCTTTATGTAGATGTCCTACATCATAATCTACTCAACGTGAGTCGACTCTGTGACTCGGGAATTATATTTACTTTTAATCAGAAAGGCTGCACTATCAAGGGAAAGATAGGAAATTCACTTATGAAGGGATGCAGAATAGAAGGAAACTTGTATCAGGTTGATAGTAAAGAAAATGTTTGTTATGTTACTATTTAAGAATAAAACAATTTTTGGAATCGGAGACTGGGACACATCAGTCAACAAGACATGGAGAAAATATCAAAATTGAGGATTTTCATGGACATTCCCAACCTAAAGTGTGAGCATGAAAAGTCTTGTGATGCTTTCATTTTTGGGAAGCTGGTCTATAGTTCATATCGCCCAAAGAAGAAAAGGGCATATCATCTTCTTGATCTAATTCATACAGATGTATACGGGCCGATTAATTTTGCTGGAACTCATGGAGAAAGGTACTTTGTCCTTTTCATAGATGATTACAGTATAATAACATGTGTAATGGTCATTCACAGGAAACAACAAGTGCTTGACTGCATGAAAACATAATGGTGAATTTCCAAGAATGATACTGGACGAACAATCAAAGTGTTGTGATCTGACAATGGAGGGGAATACACATCCATTGAATTTGAAAATTACCTGGAGAAGAATGGGATACAACATGAGGTAGCTGCTATGAGAACTCCACGACAAAATGGAGTTGTTGAATGTAGTAATCTACAGGTGAACAACATGGAATGAACTATGCTGATTGAGAGTCTTATTCCAAGACATTACAGGAAAGAGGTTGTTCAAGCTGCAATGTATATTCAAAATTGAACAGGACTTTATATGGGTGAGATGAAGACACCATATGAATTGTGTAATGGAAGGAATCCCTCTTTGAAATACTTTCAGGTTTTTGGAGTTAAATACTTCATTAGGAACAAAGAAGAAAATCATGGGAAGTATGGTGACAATGTAGATGAAGGAATTTTCCTTGGATACTCAATGAACAGCAAAGCCTACAAGTGTTTCAACAAGAAATTAGTAAGGATCATGGAAAGCTGTGATGTTAAGATCATTGAAGAGAAAACCACAAATTCTTCACGGATTTCATATGCCGATGTGATATAAAGTAAGGAATAAGATGAACATGGAGTAAATATAAATACAGGAATATAGGAATTTGGACAAAACACTCAGTAGTCACATCATAATGTTGACTCAAAAGAAGAATTTGAAGAGGAATCCTTGGCTGGAGAGAATGCAACTGAACCTCACAGGAGAAATAGAAGAGATGAGATTGATCCATCTAACATAATTGGGGACAGAAGTGCACCCACACAAACAAGGAGGATGAGTAATAACATACCATATGTATTTCTTTCAGTTGTGGATTCATCCTCATTTGAAGAAGCTACAAACGATGAATCATGGGTGAAATCCATGAATGAAGAGTTAGATCAGATTGACAATAATTAGGCATTGGATCTTGTCCAGAGACCCGAATGTCACAATATGATTGGTACAAAATGGATCTTCAAGAACATGTTTGATGAGCATGGAAGTTTTATTAGAAATAAGGAAAGACCGGTATGTAAAGGATACTCCCTGATTGAAGGTGTTGATGTTGAAGAAACCTTTGCTCTAGTGGCTAGACTGGAGTCAATCAGGATTTTCCTTTCCATGGCACTGCAAATAGGATATAAATTATATCAAATGGATGTCAAGACAGCATTCTTGAATGGTGTAATCAAAGAATAAGTCAACATTGAACAACCAGTGGGTTTTCTTCTTGGTACTGATGAAATAAAGGTTTTCAAACTAAAGAAATATCTATATGGTTTGAAGCAGGAACCACGAGCATGGTATTCCCATCTGGACTCTTATCTCAAAAAGCTGGAATTCAAAAGAGGAGGAGTAGATCACAATCTATATGTGAAGAATTCCCCAAAAGATCAGTTCATAGTTCTAGTCTACGTTGATGACATTATATTTGGTGGAAGTAGGCAGAAATCAGTGGATGAATTTTCCAATCACATGAAATTAGAATTTGAAATTTCTATGATTGGGGAGCTCACATATTTCATAGGGCTGCAGGTGATTCAAAAGAAGGATTACACTTTCATTTCTCAGTAAAAGTATGCAAGATAGATGCTGAAGAAGTTTAATATACAAGACTCTAAACCAATTACAACTTCAATTGCAGTTGGAACCAAACTTGGAAAGCATGAGGATAGGACATCTGTAGATCCCACCATGTACAGGAGGGTTATTGGGATCCTATTGTACCTGACAGTGACACAGCTAGATATTGTCTTTGGGACATGTCTAGCGGCCCTCTTTCAGAGTAATCCAAAGGAGGAGCATATGGCTGTAGTAAAAAGTATCATGAGGCACATTAAAGGTACTCATAACTTTTTGTTATACTTTTCAGCATGCAGGGATAGTGAATTATCAGCATTTTTTTATGATGACTGGGTTGGTGATGTAGTGGACAAAAATTCCACCTGTGGTGGAGCATTATATATTCGGAATAAATGTGTTGGCTAGTTGAGCAAGAAACAAGAAAGTACTTCTCTTAGTACTGCTGAAGCTAAGTATATCTCCACCACAAAGGCATGCACTCAACTGCTATGGATGAAGCAACAACTAACAGATATTGGTGATGAGGTGAAGCAACCAATGGTAATTTACTGTGATAACAAGAGTGCAATTGATCTTACAAAGAATCTTGTTCACCATTATCATACAAAAAATATTGAAATCAGGTATCACTTTATCAAAGAAAAATTTGATCAAGGCGTGATTAGAATGGATCATGTGAGAACTGATGAGAAAGTGGTTGATATCCTGACCAAGCCACTGTCAGCGGCTGTGTTAGAGAAGCATCAGTTGAACTTTGGTGTTCAGCCACCTCCTAGTGCATAAGGTGGTTACGAAATACACCTCTCCCCAGTTATGTTAACTGTGTTTAATCTTTTTGTTGATATGATGCAGGTTTATGGGGGAGATACTATCCAGGGGGTGTATGGAGATGTTCAATGAGAAAATACCGATCTTTGGGTTTATTGCCAATGGGGTATAAGGAATAAATTCAGGACATGTTTGGTATCACGATGAGGTTTCGGTGATAGTATAAGAAGGAATACATTGGACATGTAATGATTTTGGGAAAATTTAAGAGAATTTCTTAGGAGTCATTTAGAATTCCAAAATATGGGAACCCAATTCAAGCTTTCTCTCTTGTTTTATACACCAAGCATTGCTCACGTAGACTTAGATTGTGGGCTGATTTGACTCTTGAATTTTTGGTTTGCATGTGGATGGTGATCTATTGAATTTATTTAGTGATTGCCAACAAACCCAAAAGGGGAGATTTTTGGAACCATGGCTATTATATGCATGAATTAATGTATGGTTTGTGCTTTTTATCAATCCTCAGTGGAAGTTTAGAATGTGTGCCAGTAAAGTGATCATACAGTTCAAGCAGACAATAGTATTGAAGGTGGCACCCTTTCCCAGTGTTTGCCAAATTTTTGGGCCTCAAAATCGGAAAATGAAGACATGGATTGTTGGTAAAAGGAAGTGCACGCAAAGAGGAAGTGGTGCGCTAAAAAGGAGGATTGTGCATGAAATATTTGAGTTTGCCGCGAAAAACAGCGGGGTACGTGAAATAGTGGATCGTGGTTTTTTGCACAAATAGTGTTTCAGAATCAGAGCATCGAAAATGGCAAAGGCATGGGCTGCGCGAAAAATCTGGAGATGTGCGTGAAAAAATGGTACCTGCATGAAATATTATGTTCCAAATGAGTGGTTTTTCACGCCATAGGGGGTTTTGCGCGTGGGGGTCTCAGACACCTATAAATAAGAGGGTACCCCCATCATTCCGTACAAAAAAAGGACTCAGAGAAGTTCCGAGGTCTGATGCACGTAAAAGGTTTGCATAAAGGTATTTTCATGAAACAATGAGGTTTGTGCGAAAGATTTGGCTCGCGCGGAAAAATTCTAATTTACGCGAAATATTTCAGCTTGCGCGAAAAATTCCAAGTTGCTCGAAAGATTTCGGCTTGTGTGGAAAAAAAAAGTTGCGTGAAATATTCTAGCATGTGCGAAAATTCCAGGTTGCGCAAAAAAAACCGGCTTGTGCGAAAAAAAAAAGGTGAAATTGCGCGAAAAATTTGAGGATGCGCGTAAAACTTGGTGTTGCGCGAAATTTTAAGTGAAACCTTTTTGCATATTTCTGATTATCCAGTTTAGTGGTTCAGTGCATTCAAATTCATCATTTCTGGTCTTCAATTCAATCAGAGTCTCGTTCTAAGTAGAGGCAAATACTTCAATGCAAATATATTGAAGATACCCTCACGTCTATAAACTGACTGGGACTTCACCAAAGGCAGTGAGCCAGGGGGAGTCAATAGGAGTGACCTGAGGGACGTAGTGAGCTATCTCTGAACTTTTGTAAAGGCATTGTTCCTGGGACAGAGTGACTGTACCTGAACATTGTAATCCGCAGGTAGTGAAGTTTAGTGTAATTAGGTACGACCGACAACCTGTCAGCGTATGCTCCTTGGGCGTAGCCCTTTGTGGTGAACCAAGAAAAATTGATGTTTTAACTTCCTACTTTAATTTGTTTGACAGGTTTAACAAGTTCCTACCAACGTGGAACAAGATCCATAACTTTAAAAAGAAAATTTTAACACCCAGATTCACCCCGCCCCTCTCAGGGTGTTCTATGGTCCTTCAAATGAGAGGATGGTCATGGAGAGGAGAGATTGTGAGGGTTATGGGATGGGGTCGTAGAGAGGGGGAGATCTGTATGAAGGAATTAACTATATTTCCATAGTTTTCATTAAATTATTGCATAAAATAACTATATATCCACATTTTTAATTAAAATGTGGTTAAAAATTAAGCTATATCTATAGACATATAAAACCATGGATATAGGTTTATAGATATATATCATCTATTCCAAGACTCCCTAATGACCCTACCTTATAACTATCATTATCTAGTGTCTCATGAGGAAGAAAAAATCTCAAAAAAAATCTCATAATATCTCCAAATCCCCTACGAATAACACTATCATTTTTCTATATAGAAAAAAACTCAGGATAGACTACTTGTGGGACAAAATCTGAGTCAAAGTGAAGGATATGCAATAGGTATAATTTTCATAAAGAATTACATGATGTGTGACCTCACTAGAAACTTGGTTATTTCATCTCTAGCACATAGCTCATAGGGAATTTAAATGATGTTTGAGGGTACTAAATAGAGTTTCTCAGCCTCCCAGGGCTGAGTTGTGTGCTACTGGTCATGCTCATGTCCTTCAGGTCATGTATTTCTATAAGGCCATCTCCATGTCTGTGTACTTCAAGAGTACATGTCGGGATTCCAACACTTGGTCACACAATTTTTGGGGGTCCCACACAGTGTGTAATAATTATCTCTACTCAGAAACCCTTGTCATCATAGCCAGTGGACTACATGGTGTGTGTTCTTCAAAACTATTTGTTGTGTTATTAGGTTTTTCACATAAAAATAATTTATTCACCAATGATCCAAGATCCACCATTTTCACAAAAATTTATGGCTATTTACCACTTGAAATATACCAAAATCTAAGGTAACAACATCATCCATCGATATCCCAACCTCTGATGGCCAGAAATCAGATTTCTAATCATCCACTCAAAGATGTTGCATCCCTAGTGAGCCTCCCATCATCGTTGCTACTTTGGATCCTAGATCTATGGAGTATCACCCACATTTCATCCCAATCTATATTTAAATCACAGAACCAATCATTTTCCACACATCCACTATGAATCTACGGGGTCCAATCATGCTCAATAACCCTTTGAAAATGTCAAATCGTGGCCCCGTAACCCAACGCCTAAGACCAAAAATAGGCAGTGTAAAGGCACAAGAACAAATGTGAATCAATATTTATCCAAGTTTAATTGTCCAATGATCATATATCAATGATAATATGTGTAAAAAACCTCTAATAATCATTAATAAATCAAATAAATAATTTAATTCAAAAAATGGACTCATACGAAGGATTAATTAATCACATATCAAAGAATAGACGATAAGAACATGCTCAATATTTTAATCAAATGTGGAAATCACAATTGAAAATACCTTCCTCAATATTGTATCAATAATTAGTTAAGAATTTATTCACCAGTGATGTGGGGATCCCATTATGTTCATTTCTTGCTGATCCACCTTGATTTGATCTCTATTCATCGTCTGATCCCGATCCACCAAGGAAGAGCGATGAAACCTCCTCTCAAAAATCCCAAGGTCATTCGGCTAACCCTTGAAATTTTACATAATAATATATTTAAATACTGAAATAGGCTTTTTGTAATAAATAAAATAATTAAAATAATTAATTAATTAATCCACTTAATGTTCCATCTAATAGAAACCTCATCTGAACTTTTGGTACTGAGCAACATTAGGTCCCACCTAGGGTAAACCCAACATTCTAAATTCAACCATGGTCTTATATTTATTATTTGAGACTTTATTCAAGAGATATTAAATTATTTCTTAAAATCTTTGTGGGATTTTTATAAAATTAATTCAAGGTTCACCATGCCTCAGAATCTCACATCATCTTAGTGCTTGGCTCCAGAAATAATTCATAATATATTTCAATGTCTTATAAGGAAAAATAGAATCTCTAAATAGAGTTTTGTTTCTATAGGAAATATATCCCTATTAAGATAATGGATTGTGGATGAAGTTATATCACACATGCACCTAGGGTTAACAACTCAAAAATGGGATGATTTGGTATTCACTTAATCCCCACTAGTGCACGATTGGTGGTCCTAAGACTATAAACCTATCTATACACTCTCAGGGAATATTATTTGGTTAATTAACATTCTATTGATGAAAAACTATAATGAATAAAAGGATTTAACCTATGAAAACCATTGATAATTCTCGGTGATATGATTTAAACATAATGTGTCATTTTTTGAAATTAGCTTTTATATTTATAGACATAAAATCAATGATTTTCATAATCATATGATTGTTTACACTGATTATAGATAATTGATACTCATGATATATTGTCTGGTTTTTTCAATGATAGAACTAGGAGAAATCATGTGAAAAAAACATTATAGTAAATTCAATGACCATACTCATGAGAAACCAAAGTAAATTAGATATGGGATGTGCAATTTTGTTTCCATAATCACCCAAAACTCTCAAGATATGAATGGTAACTTGAATTTTGATGAACTTCTAAATAAAAAAAGAAAGAAACAATTCACTATTGAATCTTTTATACATCAACATAAACCTTCCATCAGTGGTTCCTTTGATGCACTTATTGGTTAAAAATGGATCAATGTTATGAAAGATATATTCCCTATTCTCTAATGATTGGGAAATGAGAAAGTTATTTTGGTTGTGTATCATTTGGAAGCTGAATCTTATTAATGATGTACTCCTATCAAGAGTATTTGGAAAGAGGGGAAAATTTTCTCCATGAAATGGGAAGAGTATAAGAAGGTATTTTTGAATAATATTCTTCCATATAAACTTCAAATGGAATTGGAAAGGGGATTTCTGGAATTAAAGTGTAAGGATGAGGAATCTATTAGTATCAATGAGTAAAATTTCACCATAAATGCAAGGTATTCGTCCGGTTTCATCATAAATCCTGAAAGCAATGCTGACTAATTATTTAATGGCATCAGGCCAAGTATCCAAAATTAATTGTCTATAAAATACATAGATAGCTATGAAAAACTCATTAGATTTGTTCTCAAGATAGAAAGGATATTAGGGAGCCTCATTTTTCTTTTGGTTTTAGGGATAAAGGGAGAAATATGTAATTTCAATGAAATTAGAATAAATAAAATCTAATATAATAACCCAAATCCAATTTTTACATTATTACATTGGAATTAGATACAAGTGATCACATACCAAAGGACTGAATTGTTTATCAGTATTCATAAACTAGATATATACATGACTCCCATACTACATTTAAATACACAAATTATAATATATTTTTTTAGAATATCTTTATTCTATCTAGAATATCTTTTCATATCATTTATAGTACACTTATTGGATTCTAGGGAAATGAAAAAAATAAGGGTGAGCTCAATTGCTCGGTAAGGGTTAAGTATAGAAGAATCTATCATAAATCAATAAGAATAAATAACATGTAATGTAAATAACTAAACACACATTTCAATTAACATATTTTAAAATTGTGATTAGATAATGTGCAACACCCTCGTTTATGGTATGTAATGCTTTCTTTATGCTTCTTATGTATATAAATTATAAGTGTGAAGTTTGGGAGAGTTTTGAAAACTTTTAAAGTTTTTTTTGGTCATTCCTACAGGTGCATAGGTGGTGCACATTTTTTGAAAATTGTTCAACACTTGCAGGAAACCGTGAACAGTAAGACAGTGACTAAAGGAGAGGCGCACAGGTGGCACACGGTTTGTCCTAACCATGGGGAATCCTAGGAGAAACCATACGATGTGGTGAAAATGTTGGATAGAGAGATTTAGCATGGTCGGTGCATGGTTTAGAAGCCATGTGAGCCAACAGTGTGAGGTATTTCTTATGATAGAAGTTGGATCACTGTTAGCACACGGTTTATCTAACCATGTGACTAAACCATGCGTAGGGTCAAACCTATATCCTTAAAAAGTGGATCTAGGTCAGCTTAAGGTTTTAACCACTCATTTTTCACCAAAATAGCCCTAACTTGGGATTTTTCTCCTCCAAAGGTCAAGTAAGGTTCTCCCATCGATATGGAGGTAATCCGAAGGCTTCCCTTGGTGATTAAAAGTCGATTCTCCGTGGTATGTGATTGTTCTTCATCATTATTGATGTTATTCTTAGATCTGCTTCGTCCCTTCTCTATTTTTCTTAGATATATGACTTTTGTGGGTAGATATAAGGTTTTGGAGGCCAAATAAGTTTATATTTTAGTTCTTTTATGATAGGGGATGAGATCTAAGGCAGGTTCTTAAAGATTCAACCCGTTTTTGTGATGTTTTTCATGTGGTTTATCATTTTCTCCAAAACTCTTAAGGTAGGTGGCTTCACTCATGACTCCTCTTGCTATAACTAATTGGATAAATTTAAAATTTATTATTTTGTGTGAAATTGATTTTGAATTGGCTGAGTAATGATTGTTGAAAATCCTCTTGAGTGATGGTTTGTGGAAGGGAATTGGGTGTTTTAAAAAGTCCTTTGGTTCTTGGTTTAAAAATATTGATTTTAAATTGAGGATTTTTCTAGAATTTTGGTAAATGGATTAATAAAAATGTTTTCTATAAGAGGGATGATTTTATTTAAATGAAAATGGGATGGTTTATTTGAAATATTTTTTTTAAAAGTTTTCAATAAAAGATTGGTTTTTTTTTAAAATGATGAAATGGTTGTTTTTGGCATTGGCTTTTGGAATTATGGTTGTGTGTGTTTGTGTGCACTCAGGAAAGATAATTGTAAGGAGTCTCACCAATAATTAGTGGGATGGATAAGGGTTAGGTCTCTACACCATTAAATGGTTCACTAGGAGACAGCTTAGTGAAAGGATGAATCACTACTCATGATTATAGGGAGGTCCAGGTTACATGCATGGTTTTATGTGTGGATAGGTGGAATGGAATGGCTATGCCAAAATGGATTTTGATAAATGAATTTCAAGAATTGGTTGGTTTGTTCCATGAAAAATGGGTTTTTTGGAAAATTAGGCGACATGGAACTTGTTTATATTTAGTTATAAACTATTTTTATAAGTTGTTTACATTTAGTTATAAACTATTTTTAGAAGTTGTTTATATTTTTTTATAAACTTATTTGGGTATTGTTTTATATAAATTGTTTTATATAAATTTTTTTATATAAATTTTTTTATATAAATTTTTTTATATAAATTTTTTTATATAAATTGTTTTATATAAATTTTTTTATATAAATTGTTTTATATAAATGTTTCTAACTTTTTTATCCTAGTGGTGCGAGTAGGGAAATATTTGGGGAAAACCTATTAAGTTTTAGTATTATTCCCTACTTTGGAAATTTGGTTCTTTTACAGATATCATCTTACAAGACATGGGAAAAGGTAAAGTATCACACATATTTAGCACTACCTCATGATACTTGGTCTTTTTTGTAATTTTGGAGCACAGAGTCTTATGTTCATCTTAGTGTTTAATTAGTTATCTTTTGATGTTTACTTTTATGTGAGTTTAGCTTCTATTATTGTACACTTTGGTTGGTTTTGATATAAAATAAATAGTTGTTTCATCATTCTTTTTATCATGCATAATATATTGGTTTGTTTGGTTTGGTTTGGTTTTATTAGATTAGTTGTTTTATTCTTAAAGGGTAAATCTTCCCCCACATGTATTAAAACCCTTCGGAATTTATTTCCAGCCTTTGGTGTATTGGGGATGTCGCTTAATCCCTAGTAGTATCCTCCCACCTTCACAAGCCAATGAGGAGAATGAGGGATGTTACAAATGGTATTAGTTTTGTTCGGTCCAAAACCATGTTTGAAATAAATATTATCAGCGTGTTCCTTTCCTTATGGAACAATTAGTCATTAGTTTTCTCAATCTTGGAGTGGAATTCATTCTTGTATATTCCTTGGGTTGGGATCTTAAAAGGAGTAGGATTTTCAGGACTTTAAATGTAGAGCATAAAAATACATTGCTAACCTTTTTATGCTAAACTTTAAGTTACCATGGAGTTTGATACATAAGTGTTTTTGAGACAGTTATAGGATTCTGAAATCTCATTGTGATGGGTTTAGACAACAAGACAAGCATGTCATACATTAGATGAATGTCTCACCACTAGTAATGCATACATAATTTTGAGTAATTATTTATGATTTTTTCCAATGTGTTGTTTTTTTGAAAAAGTTGTAAATGGTTTTCAAATGAAATATTTTGAAAAAGAGCATGGTTGTGATATTTTAAAAATGGTATGATTTTCAAAATCAAGTTGAAATTTTTTTCAAAAATGGTTGAACATGGAAAAAGTTTATTTTTTAAAATAAATATTGTGATAGCTAATGTAAAAGAATTTGAAATGTTAATACTTCAGTTTCTAGGGAGTGAGACTTATGTAATTTTTTGTTTATTTAGAAATTGGAACTCGTTAGGCGTCATAGAAACCAACACAGAAGAAGTTGTGGAGAATGTGGTTCCATTTGAGAAATATGTGAACCAAAACATGGTTCAGAGTATTTTCCAAGAGTTTTAGGATATGGATGCAGGGAACATGAGGGATGAGCCAAGACAAGTGGATAATTCCATCCAGTTCTAGAAACAGAATCCACCCATCTTCTAGTGTGATTCAGGACCAAAAATGGTAGAAGTGTGGCTGAACAGGATGAATCGTATCTTCAATTTTATCGACATGTCAGCGGATATGAAAGTCAATCTAGAAAAATATATGCTAGAGGATCTTTCATGCCAGTGTTGGGATATAGAGTTACAAGATAATGTGGATCAATTCCTTGGTTGGGTGGCTTTCAAGGAATTTTTCAACAAAAAATTATATCTTCATACATTCAAAAATTCAAATAACAATGTAATTATTCATCCTAAAGCAGTAAAATCTCTCTATCATAGATTATACGGCTAAATTCATGAATTCATCATTCTTTGCACTAGATTTTATGTCAAGTGAAGCATTGAAATCACGCATCTTTGAATTAGGGTTAAGGTAGGAGATTCGCTCGATGATTGTCGTGATCTATATTGAAAATTATACAAAGATGGTGAATAGAGTGATAGTGGATGAATGGGAAATATTAGGAGATATAGGAGGAGGAAGTATCATAATACCTATGGGAAATGGTGGGAATTCTAATACTGGTGGAAAGCAGAATAGGGGCACCTACTTCCAAGGTGGGAGTGGGAATTAGAATCAAACTGATGGATCGGTGAATCTTCCTCCAAAACCCAAGAGACAGCCTGGATGTTTTCAATGTGGTTCATTTGACCACATGAAGCGACAGTGTATAACACCCCCTAGATCATTCCACAAATGCAACCATATGGGAATATTTAACACTATTGTCACAATTCTATGAGGTAGGGTGCTTGAGACACTTCTTAGGTGTCTTAAGCGCTGTATGCTTCGATGGGGTGAGGATAGAAGAATTAATCTCATTAGTAGAGAATAGATAACCATGGTGACTCTAGTAATACCTGAAATCCTTTTCAAGGGTAATCTCATAATGGAAAAAATAAGCGCAATGAAATAATGAAGCAATTATATAGAGCTGATCATGTGATTATGGATGATCAGGCTGGACCATCTATAGTGAGAGGTACAATTATTTTAAATTCTACCTTTATGAAAGTGTTGTTTGATACTATTGAATCTTTTTCCTTCATTTTTTCTCATGTTATTTATTTACTAATTTTAAAACTTGAGATTATGCCTTTTGTGATAAATCATAAAACTCCTCTTTGTCAAAGAGAATGTCGATCCTTTGTGTGTAAATCATCTTTTATAATTGTTGATGGAGATAAAATGAAATGGGATTTCTCGATGTTGGAGATGTATTTTTATCATATAATCCTGGGTATATATTGGTTGACAACGTTCAAGGCTTACATAGAATGTTATAGAAGAACTGTTAGTTTCATGACTGAGGATGGCGATGAGTATATCTTCATAGGAGAAAAGATTGTAAAAACAGGTGAAATGGGATTGTTAGCACCAGTAGTGGGAATAATCTATTACCAGTTGGTAGCATTGACTTTGGAATCGATGGAAGAGATCTAGGATCAAAGTTTTCCAGTAGTCACAGATCAATTCCCAGATGTTTTTTTCCAAGAACATCTCAGGGTTACCACCTATAAGGGAAGTGGAGTTTATAATTGATCTCCTTCTGGGGACCAGTATAATTTTACTTCCATATTATAGGATAGAACAAATAAAATTAAGGGAGCTAAAATTGCAGTTGGAAGAGTTGGAAATCAAGGGTTTCATTCAGTCAAGCACATCTCTATGGGCAGCACCGGTCTTGTTCATAAATAAATAAAATTAAACTCCTTGGATTTGTATCAATTATCATAAGCTTAACTAAGTTATGATAAATAATATATATCCACTTTCATGCATTGATAATCTATTTGATCAATTGAGGGGAGTTTAGTGGTTCTCTAAAATTGATTTGAGATCGATATATCGCCAATTGTGAGTTTGGAAGGAGGATATTCCAAAAATAGTTTTCAGAAGAAGATATTTACATTATGAATATGTGGTAATTCCATTCAGTCTTAAAAAGGAACCATAAATCTTTATGGAATTGATGAATCAGATATTTCAAAGATAACTAGATTATTTTATTGTGGTGTTTGTAGATGATATATTGGTGTATTCAAGGAAAAGGGTTGAGCATGAGAAACACTTGGAGATAGTGTTGTAAATATTGAGAGACCATTTTTTGTATTCCAAATTATCAAAGTGTGATTTTTGGATATAATAGGGATGCTTTATTGGCCATGTAATATCTGAAAAATGTTTTTTTGTTGATTTAGAGAAGATATAAGTTTTTATCTCTTAGAAACCACCAAATAATGTATTTTAGAGACAAAGTTTCCTTGGACTAGTTGGTTATTACTGATGCTTTTTTTGTGACTTTTCACATCTAGCCTCACCAATTATAGATTTTACAAAGAAGAATATTTCATTCCAATAGGCTATAGAATGCCAAAAATATTTTAAAGAGCTAAAAAAATTTCATACATCATCACCTATCTTGATACTTTTAGAATAAAGTTGGGGGTACATGGTGTACTATGATGCTTTGGGATCTAGGTTGGGGTGAATTCTCATGAAATTAGATCATGTTGTGTCTAATGGATTAAGTCAGTTGGGGGTGCATGAGAATAATTACACAACACACAATTTGGAGTTATCTATAGTTGTCCATGCCTTGAAGACTTGGCGTCATTATCTCTTTAGTGAGAAATTTATCATATTCATAGATAATAAGATTTTGAAACATATTTTCTCATAATGAGATTTTAGTCTAAGGCAAAGAAGATGGATGGAGTATCTCTATATGTTCCACTTTGAATTGATGTATACATCGTGTAAGGTAAATACAGTGGCAGATGCATTAAACAGAAATTCATATTCTTAGTTGGTGAAAGAAGCTTTAGATGAGTGGTAGTTGATATATGTCCTAACCAAGATACATGTGGAATGTGAATTCTAAGGCGATGTTACAGTTTTATTATGAGTTTCGTTAGTTCCTAAGTTAGTAAATATGGTTAAAGAATCACATACATCTGATGCAGAATGTGTGGCAGTGAGTTCAAAACTCAATGGTGTGGAGACCATTGAGGGTTGGCAACTGGATAAGATTTTAGTGTTGTGGTCCAAGAATCGGATTTTTGTACCTATGGTTTTTTAGGATAAAATTCTCAGTGATTATCACCATTCGATATGGGTTGTTCATCTTGGAATACAGAAGATGTATAAGGTGTTGAAGGAAATGTTTTGGTGGAACAGTATGAAACAGAAGGTGGATGAGTTTGTTTCAAAGTGCTTAACTTGTCAGCAAGTTAAGGCAGAGTATCAGCGAACAGAAGTTATACTGTACTATTTAACTACCCCAGTATAGAAATGGGAGAAAACAGCTACGTATTTTGTCACAAGTCTCCCAGGAATGTTTCAAAAACACGATGCCATATGGGTGATTTTGGATCATCTTACCAAGTTGTCTTATTTCATCCCTATTTATGAAATTCACATGGTGTAGGATTTTTCCAACATCTATATCATAGAATTGGTAAAGAGAGATGGCATACCAATTTCGATCATATCAGACAAGGATCTGAGGTTTACATCTCATTTCTGGAAATCCTTACAGAAATCTCTTGGGACTCAATTGACTATGAGTATGGTGTATCATCCTTAGATGGATGGGGAATCTAAAAGGATGATACAAACATTGGAAGACATAATTTGGTCTTGTGTAATGGATTTTGGTGGCTCATAGAAATACCACATACCATTGGTGGAGTTCTCATATAACAACTTTTATCAGGCCTCGATACATATGGATCCTTTTGAATAATTGTATAGGTGTCCTTGTTGTTCTCCACTGTTTTGGGTGGATATAAAATAAAATTTACTAGTTGGGTAGAGCCTTATCCAAGAAAAAATAGAAAAGATTTATTTGATTAGAAAGAGAGTGTAGATAGCTCAGAGTCATCAAAAATCATATGCAAATATTCATCAACCATCATTGTCATTTGCGGTGAGGGATCATGTGTTCTTAAGGATTTCTCCAAGGCTTGGACATCAATATTTTGGGAAGTAGGGAAAGTTATATCCTTGATACATAAGACCTTTTCATATACTGGGATGGGTTGGACATGTTTCATATCAATTGGAATTTACACCACAGTTCAGTGTGGTGCATAATGTGTTATATGTATCATAGTTGAAAAAGTATCAGCCTGATCTGGATCATGTGATCAGATGGGATCACATTGACCTAAAGGTGAATTATTTTTTGGTACATATCCTGGTGCATATTTTGTATAGGAAAGATAAATTCTTTCATGGAAAAATCATTGGTCTAGTACAGGTTTTGTGGAAACATGGTCAGATTCAAGAAGAGACGTGGGAATGTAAGAAGGAAATAAAAGATCAATGGACATTAATATTTTAGGTAGGTGATGATTTTATACTTTTGATGTATGGAAAGAAAAATGGTGGGGAGAATTTATCACCCCTAGTTTCTATTATTTAACCCTTTTGTTATGTTTTATATGTATATAAAGTACAAGGGTGAAATATGGGAGATTTTAGAGAACTTATAAAGTGTTTTGGGGTATTCCTATAGGTTTACGGGTGGTGCAAAGTTTGTGAAAACCATACAACACTTGAATTAAATCGTGAATAGTAAGAGAGGTGCTAAATAAGAGGTTCACAGGTTGTGTATGGTTTTCCCAAACTGTGCATCCTAGAAGAAACCATGTGGTGTGGTACAAATTTTGGATAGTGATCTTTGACAAAGAAAATTTATGTGCATATTTTTAATCAAATAATTAGTATTTTTTTACTATTTTTTAATTATAAACCCCGTGTATTTAAATTTTTTATTAAAGCAATGGTTAATTTGAATTTTATAATGAAAATGAGAAAAATTGTGAAAAATGCATAGTTCTGGGTTTTGGACAAATTTTTACCACAAGGGTATTTTTGTCATTTATTAAAAAATATAATTCCAAATTTATTGATTCTTTTTTTTATCATCCTTATTTTATTTCCTATAACTTTTTCTTCAGTACCTATTGTAACTCCCTGACCCCAGTTACCCAGAGTCGGTGCATTATTTTAATACATTGGCATGATTACAAGGAATCAAGTCCCGAAGGACCTATCGGTTTAGCAGTCTTGGAAAATATATTCCATACATGAATGTTACATTAAACTTTATAACATAGAAAACAACATAAATAATCCTTTATGAACGCCTTTATTCTCTTGGCTTAACCCTGCATATCAATCACAATACACTTCTTGGAATCCTGGGAAAGGGGTGAGCTCAGATGCTCAGTAAGGATAAAAATATAGCGGAATATTTCATAAATAAGCATAAATATTTAAGGCAATGTATAACTAAAACCAAATCCTTTTAAACTTGAACTTTATCATAATATGGAAAAAATAAAATGAAATAATGTCATTTAATTATTCACATGGATATTCTACTAGTCGAATAATCACATGAAATATCAATAACCACTTTCAAAATGATGGAATGCATAATGCCAAACTTTAATTTTTGTGTCAAGGCCTCGTGCCAAGACCTAAGGGATAACTGTAACTGGAACCCAACCCGGAGAGCCTCTGTAACCGGACTCCATCCCGGAGAGCCTCTGTAACCGGACTCCAACCCGGAGTGCCTCTAATAACCGGACACCAACCCGGAGTGCCTCTAATAACCAGACACCAACCTAGAGGGTCTGCTGTAACCGGACCCCAACCTGGAGGGCTTACTTTTACCAGTCCCCAACCCGGAATATACTAGTCCAACACATTCATCTTAAGAAGAGGATGAAATATAACATAAACATTTGTATTAAAACTAGAATACGAAATGCCAAAACATTAATCATAAACCATTAATGGCATAAAAATAACTCATACATAGTCAAACATATCACAAAACCTTAAATACAATATGGATGATTTGTATCATAATAAATCAACTTCAAACAAGTGTAAAATTTATCAAAGGATGTTGACATAAATGAAATCAAAACTGTTTGAGAGAAATATCTTTTTTTGAAATCATTTAAAAGTCACATAATTATAGAGAAAACATTTATTTTGAAAACATTATTATAAGATTTTAAGGGAAGATTCGATGACTTCATAATGGTGGAAAATAGTCGCACCCTCCGTATAAGTTAAAAAAAAATTCTTACCTTAATTTTGTCGAAAAAGGTTAAAAAGGACCTTGTTTGGAAAACGACAGAAAGATTCCTCTATAAACCTCTTGTAAAAATTTAAACAAGGGTATAAATGACTTTAACCCATATTCTATAAAATAGTAAGAATGTTTTGAAATACATTTTTAATAAATATGGATGTGGATGATAAAGAGGTCCCAGTAGATAATTATGTATAAACAACCTCGAATAATGAAGAGATTGTGAAATAAACCCTTACCAATTTGGTAACGTACGAAACATACAACCCATGAAAGAGGTATCATACAATGAATATGTAAATACACATAAATTAAAGTGTATTACACAAAGAATACAATTATGTTCAGTACATACACCCCACAAAAGGTAATAGTGGTAATATGGCATGAATCCCACGGGAATAAGGAGTGAGATGAAAACCCCTTACCTTGCACTTTCCTTTAGTCGAGGGTAAGTTTAGCCTCCTGTATGAAGACTATAGTGTGTTATTAAATTATACAAGAACCATATTAATATTTATGATATCATACATTATTCATTTATGACTTTATACTACCCATTTAATAATAATTTCCATGTTATATTAATATTTCGGGTAATAATCGATTTCTTTATCGTACGTGTTTTAACTTGTTACTCTTGATTGTATCACTTAGATCATGATTTAAATACTTCCAGAATATAAAACATGATTTATTTATCATATATATTAGAATATAAAAATTTATAATAGACGTATATATGAAATGGAAAACACCGTTTATGGAGACGATATTATATACGTACGCATAAACGTTGTTTCTGTTTTCATATAGCATTGAACGAACGTAAGTGAATAAGATATATGTAAGTACATAAATACTTATATATATAAATATATATATCTCCAGTAGAATTATTATGTCATATATTACATACTTATTAGTAATATATATTTTTATAATCGTCGATGAATGGTGAACTTGGAAATGAATCTCATCGTGTCGTGGAGACGGTAATCCGTATGTGCAAACGAGCAAAAATATCATTCTTTTGATATTAATATAATATATAATTGGATGTTATATGATATATATATAATCCTTATCATGTTATATTTATTATTTACATCAAATACACATCATTATTATACCCATCCAAATAATAATGTGTTGAATAACAATTACACCACGACGTGGAGACGGTAAGCCGTACGTACGCACGTATGGTGACATGTCATTCAAAGGGTGGATAGAATAATGAATTTGGTTGTACCATAATTATAATAACATCATAGTATATAGAATATACAGGATTTATTATTTTAGAATGGAAACAACAAAGAAAAAAGGAAGTGGAAGAAGAAAGGAACTTGAAAGAGGGTGGTGAAATCATTACCTCTTCTTCGGGTTCTTCCTTTTGATTTGATCAAAAGGGATCCTTAGGTTGGCTTTCTGATCAAAATAAGTCCTCTAGGATGAAGGGAGTATATTTTAGAGGGTATTTGGGCAGGGTTTGTCTGAGCCAAATGGCTTATAAGGTGTGAATTAGAGAGAAGGGGGAGTGCCCTTTTATAAGAGGGGTGAGGGGCACCTTAGGAAATATTTAACATATTAATTTATAATAAATTCATATTCGGTTTCTAATGGCTCAAAAGTTGATTATTTAAAGTCTAAGGTGGGGATAGGTCGAAAAAAACTCAACCAATAGGTTTTAGACAAGTTTAGGTTACCATTTTAACCTTATCATTTAGATTTAACTCTAAGTTAAATAATTTAACTTTTACCGTGTCTTCTTGTATTCTTACACTATATGGTTAATAAACTTACTATATACTGCCAATAGAACCCCATTTGGTTCATTAATGTCATATATATTATTATATAAGTCTTTTGGATGAACCTTAGATTTTTAGGACCATTATATCAATTAATAATATAATATTTGTTTTAAAAACTATTTTATGTCAATTTTGACACTATTTGGTATTTGTTTTTTTTGTTAAACAAATAACAACATTATTACTTCAAATAAAATACATTGAATCAATCCTAACATGTGATATTCACCTATAAAATTCGTTTATGTCATAAAAACTTTGAAATTATATTTATTTTAATATTTATAATACCATTTATTTGATACTTTCATGAATAAGGTAATTACTACATCATCATTGTGTCATAAATAAATTTATTTATTTAATGTCTAAAAATTATAAATAAAATACCATGATGTAGGAAATATTTTTATCTTTCTAATGAATATTTATAATCGAATTTATCTTTTGTAAAACCCTATATTAAAAATGTTTTAGTTATTAAACTTTGATTTTAACTCTTTTAACACTTCTTTGAATTAAATAATAATAAATGTCCTAATCTAATTCAAGTGGACCTAAATGAAAATATTTTATTCCTAAGCTTGTTTTTGGTCGAGATAAACTTGTCCAATAGAATTAGGACATGTGTCAGGGTAATATTAATATCATTTTTACCCTTAATTACCCTATTTACTTTTAACCGTGGTAAATAAAAGTAAAAAGATACTATTCACCAAAAAATATTTTCATCTCATTGAACCATATTTTAATCCTTGATATTAACCGTGTCTCTCGGATTTCCGAAATTCAGCTCACAGAATCGTTAAAATTAATTTTATGTGAATTTGCAAAAGCTCCTAGGAGGTGGGTAAAAGACGGTGAAAAGTTAAATGAAATTTTTATATATATAAAATTATTATAAACTGACTCCAATGAATTAAATTGAACTTATATAGGTATTATGTATCTATTTTGACATTAAATAATTTAAATAAAATAAATAATTATTTAAATAAAAATTCGGTTTTAAACTATAACTCAGTGTTTTTCACTATTCATCAAAAATTAAAAGTTTTCAGAAAAATGCCAAAACTTTACCCTAAGATAATTTTGATATTCCTAATTCAATAATGAAGTCTATTTTACCAAATTCAAAACATATAATTTATATTTATTAATTTAAAATTAATTCTCGTTGTCAAAAAAACGTGTTTTTAAGAAACAATAACTATCAAAAGATTGACACTTGTTTATGTCTTGTTTAAATGTGAAATTATGTCCAATGACCAACATTTGATTAAATTATAAAATTATATTCTAAATATAATTTAAAACCACTAAAATTAATAATTTATTAATATTAATTATTTTGATTAAAAAAGTTGTTTTTAATTAAAATTTAGTAATTTTCACTATTTATCAAAATATGAAAGTTATCCGAAAAGGACCAAAAATTCACCCTAAGCTAATTTCGATATTCCGAATCCAAAACTGAAGTCCATTTTGAAAGATAAAATGTATAAAATTTCAAAAAGTGGGTATTACTATTCATAACTGCTAGTTTGATTGGTTGTGATGTGTGTTAGAACTCGAAGTTACGTACAACACACGCTACTATATTATTCAAAGAGAAGCGTACCGTGGAAGCTTGGGGTATTACACCTAGAGCTGATTCGAACATCTAGTAGCCCGAAAAATTCATTGAAGTTCGAAACTTTTCCGGGAGGACAGTGTGGACCCCACCACCATAACGGATGCACAACCCGGTCTCCACACCTCCAATTTAATTTATTCTACATTGATATGGAAGATTACTCATAGGCGCATTCACCCATTAAATCCTATGGAGGTTTTCGTCCATTAAGGTGGCTATTGGTCCTTATTCATTTCATGGAAGCTTCCTGGATATTTCGGTAAAAAAATGTCATATTCAATAAAAATTCCATAACTCCTACATCTGGTGGCTAAATTTGCTTATATTTAGAGGAGATATAGACAATACATTTATGAAAATATTTTATGAATGAGGAAACTCGAAACAAATTCATTTATGGGGGATAAAATGCGTCAACTTTAGAAGGAGAATTCTACCTATAAAATGAGAGGAGCTCCTACCTCTCAAAGCATTCCTCACATCCCATTATAGCCCGCAGTAAGCATCCAAGAGGAGGAGAACTTCCTCATCCTTGTTCTTCACTCATAATTCCTTCCAAAATGTTTATTTTTTATTTAAATTTGATGACCCCACCTTGCATGGAGGGGCAGAATCCTTTGTGATTGGGTAAAGGGAAGGGGGACTCCATTTTTGTGATGTTTGAGTTTCTGAAGTTTTAGTCAAAGGAATTATTTTATTTTAAATGAATTATTTTCAATTTAATTTATTTTTAAATTTTCATTAAATACGATTTTATTTTTATTTATTCTTAAATATTAAATTTCTTTGATTTAAATATTATTCTACCCTTGCTTGATCTATTAATTTTTACACTGATTGGTTAATCTGTGATAAAAATCAACTAAGGGGTGATTTGGTGATTGATAAATCATGTGGAGAAATTAAGGTATATTAATTTAATTATTTTGGGAAATAAATACTAGATTTGTTATTTTCTGAGTAATTAATATTATTCCATTAAGATTTCTACACTTTGATAAATAATTAAATCAATTGTGAAACGAAGAAACAATTGTTATTCAGTTCACTTAATTATTATTTTTCTAAAACCAAAGGATTCATATTTTCTTAAAAACTATGATGAAAACAAAAATGGGAAAAACCAACCTAAATCCAATCACTTCTCTCTCATATTGAATTCACAACCCTTTTTAAAAAAATATCTCGCTTTCTTAAATCATTCAAACTTGTTATTTATTTTAATTGACCCCAAGATTAAAACACTTCTCCTTGGAGAATGACATTCTGGTTACCATTCATACTACACCCTTATGGGGATTTAATTGTTTTTTCCACACCTCATGAAAAGCGTGTGTCAAAACTAGAACCGCTGCCAAAGAGAAAGTGTAAATATGCATGACCAGGACCTCAAACGAGGAACAACTTGATTTTGACCTTGATATAGAAAGAACATTATTATCTAGGATTAGGAATCTAAATATTGAAATCAATTTTGAAGAAATAAATTTTGAAGACTCAAGTGTCCAATCCGAACCACCAATAATGGCCCAAAATCCAAGACAAACCTTGAGGGAACTCTGTGCCACGAAATTTTCTAACCAACAGAATCGGTTAAAAATGCCTAAACAACCAAATGATTTTGAGTTATGAGTAAACATGATTCTCATGTTACCTAAATTTCATGGCCTTTCAAGTGAGGATCCCAATTGGCACATTCAATAATTCAACCATGTGTGTTCAAGCTTCGAACCAAGAGGAGTAACGGAGGAGCAAGTGAAGTGGAAAGCATTCCATTTTTCACTTGAGGGAGCAGTAAAGGAGTGGTTGTATACCTTAGAACCCAGAGAAATAAAAGACTGGGATGATCTCCAACAAAGTTTCATGCAAAGGTTATTCCCAACCTCCTGGAGTATAGAAATCAGGAAGGAGATATACGACATTATATAAGCTACCGGTGAGACTCTTTAAGAGTATTGGGAATGATTCAAGAAGCTTAGTGCGAGCTGCCCACACCAAGAAATAAAGGAGAACCACTTCTTGGTCTTTTTATACCAAGGATTGCTGGACAGCGATAGGAACCTTTTGGATGCATCCTCCGCAGGATATTTGACTGAAAAATTACCCGTATAAGCCTAAATCTTGATTGAGAATATTTCCCATAATTCACAACAATTTGGGACAAGAAGCACTGGCACAAGAGGGATACATGAGGTAAGAACTTTTGACTCATCACCTCTTCTTACAAATCAAATTCAAGAACTAACAATCCTTGTGAAAAAAATGGACATCAAGCAAGTGAATGAGAAACCATCTTCACATTAGGTATGTAGGTTATGTTCATAACCAAATCATTACACTGATCAATGTGCTGAGATACAGGATACAGAAAGTTTTGCAACTGCATTCCATCAAAGGAAATTCCCACAAAATCAACAATGGATAGAAGGTCAAACCCAAAAAGGATGTGGAGGAAAATAGAACCAGTCCAGGCCACCATTTCAATAGTAATTTTAGAAACAGACACCGTACAAGCATCCCTTACAACCACAACTATCATTTCAACCACCACCTTTCCAATGAAGTAATTTTGAATAGGCTTCAACAAGATCTGAGAAGTGCCACCAAGAAACATAGATTGAAGAGCTGAATAAGATTATGAAAAATTTGGACAACAAGTCTGATAACCTTATGGATCTTCTAACTAGGAATCAAGGTAAAATACAATCCCAAACTATCCCAAATCCAAAGAAAAATGTTAGTGCGATCATGAATCGAAGCGATAAAAAGCTTCCACCACATGAGCCAAGTAAGTTGGATGATTCCAAAAAAAATCTAAATAGAAACTCATCCACCTCAAGAAGATGGAAGAAACAAAAATTCAAAGGCAATAAAGAGAGAAAAGAGGAAACAAGGTAGCATTCCCTTCTACAATAACTCGGTCATCAAAGGATGAAGAATAACAAATTCAACGGGATATCCAAGAAACCTTCCAAAAATGGAAAATCAACATTCCCTTACTTGAGGTAATCTGAAAATACCCAAATATGCAAATTGTCTAAAGGAAATATGCACCAATAAAAAGAAGTGCGATGAGGATGAAAAAATAAATTTTTGAAAGAGTGTCTCATCCATTTCCACCCCACCTTTACCCAAAAAATGTCAAGATCTAGGGACATTCTCTACTCCCTATACAATGGGTTCTTTAGATTTTTATGATGGTTTGTGTGACCTTGGTGCATCCATAAATGTAATTTCTAATTTTGTTTTCTATTCTTTGAAAATAGGTGAGTTGAAGCCCACAATAGGGGTTATCCAACTCGCAAATGGATCCACTGTTTATCCAGGCGAAGTTGTGGAAGACGTGCCAGTAAGAGTTAAAGAACTCATTTTTTCAGCAAACTTTTACATACTCACCATGGAGCAGGACAATGCACCGAGACATTCACCCATAATTTTAGGAATACCATTCTTAAAAACGGAAACAACAGTCATCAATGTATATGAAGGAACTCTGACCATGGAGCTAAGAGATAGCAAGGTCAACTTTAATTTCCTTGACCCAAAAAGAATCCCATCAAGCAACCATTCCCTCTTTGAAATTTCCCATAGAGAAGGTAGTGATCCCATAAATTATTTAGGTATGCTTAATGATTTTTTTTCTTTAAGAGATAAAACCATGGATTTGGAGAGAGTTTAGAAAGAGAGAGAACTACAGTTATAGGTTCTAGAAGAAATCAGAATAGAATCTTTTGAAAATTAGAGGATTTACAAAGGAAAAACTAGGGTGGAACATGATAGACTGATCCAACCAAAGACCATTCAACCAGGAGACCAAATTCTACTATACAATTCCAGATTGAAGTTAATTCCATGTAAGATTCATTCTAGGTGGGAAGGTATGTTTATTGTTTCTAATTCATATCCTTTTGGTGCCATTCAGGTGAATAAGAAAAGAGGAAACCCATTCACTATAAATGGGAAAAGGATAAAGAAGTTATATGGAATTTTACCTCAAGAACTGGAGGACGAGGTCAATCTTATCCAGCCCATCTACTGAATTCTTCTCATGAAGTGTGGTTGAGTCAATGACATTAAACAAAGGCACTTAAAAGATTCAACCTAAGTATCACTATTTTCTTAGGATTTAGGACTCATTTACCTCTTACATCACCCATTTGAGCTATAATGGAATGGTTCTTACACTGGTATGAGTTGTTTTAGTTTTTTCAGAACCATTATGGAAGGAAACCACAAGGCAGACTCAAGAAGAAGAGGAAGAGGAACAAAAGATTTATGTCAAAAGGGAGTTCTCTTTTATGATTATCATTTAAACTCCCTTCATTCTTTTCATCAAAATCATGTTTTGAGCTTTAAAATTGAAATTGTATGCCCACACTTGAATTCATGTTTTAATCAACTTATCTAGGAGACATGAGTTTCTTAGGAATCATGTGATGTCATATTTTAGATTTCAATGTTGATATGATTAAATGATTGAAATGGAGAATTGAATTTTTAAATTTGAATCATAGATATTGAAATGACGACCCCTGATTTGAAGGAATTAACTAATTCATGTAAATGAAATTTCCCTACCATTTTCATGCTTTGAATTTCTAAAATTTATGTCAATTGATTTGTTATTATTAATCATGCCTTGAGTGATTGTCCAAAATTATATGTCTCATTCTCGAGAGGATTTCTAGACCAAGTACTTCCTATTTATCTTGAACATATTTCTTGAGTGATCTTGGGACATGTAACCGACCAGAACTTGTATTGTAACTTGTCGAAGATATGGTTGTACAAAAATACATTTAAAATGATTGTTGTATCCTTTTAAAAGATACTTTTTCCTAAAATACCACCTTTACATCAATCCTTCATTTATCCCATAGAGACCATAAATGACCTTTATAGGGATGAGCCATGTTTCAAGCCATTTTTATCCATTCCTACCCTACTCTTGGTATTTGCATGATATTTTAATGTTGAAGTGTGGGGGTAAAGGGAATCATGGTGGTAAGGATGATACACATTGTAAGGAAGAAGTATGGGGGTTCTATTATGGGAATTTTAAAAGGTTGTGGAATCATTCATTGAACTCTACTATTTTTCCCTCTTGAATAAAAAAAAAGAAATAAATGGGTTGTGATTTAGGAAAACCAAAAATCACCATTTTCCAGACCGATGATCTAATGAACGTATGTGGTTAGGTGATGGATGTGAGGTTTCGTATAATCATAACTTTGTAAAAAAATAGGTACAGAATAAAAAAATCAAGAGGGTGAAAAAATCATTCATTATGCTTACTTGATCATAACCTTTACTTTGAGTTTTTGGAAGTGGGTGTTGCTACTCTGAAGGAGAGAATATCATTACACTTTTACTTTTGATATCATGCATTGTTCTTAAAATATTATCCTCCTCCTTGAGCCTTAATTTTTAAAGCATCAAATCCTACCAACCTTAAGCCTCAGATTCTTTTGAACCTTTATTGCAAGTCCTCATGATTTTATGTGTCTTTTGTCTTTAAAAAGTGGATAATGTAGTTCATTTACAAGCCTATGGATAAGGAGCATGTTCTCATGATATGAGAATAAATTTACTTGAATTGTATCATGAGTGATGAGAAAAAAGAATCAAAAGTGAGGTAAATCATGACTTGGAATGTTTAATAATAATGAATCAAGGAGCCTGAATGAATGAAAGGAGAAGTCCCATCAATTTTCAATGGGGAAAAGTAAAATATGTGAATTATTTTTTTCATTGAAAAATGGGAAATTAAATTGATATTTTATGCAAATTTTTGAATTTTTGATTTCACATTGAATTTTTTTTTATTATATTTCATTGAAATTTGAATATTGGTAACATTGGTGTCCTATGATTTCTATGTTAAGATTTTATGCTTGAGGACAAGCATGGTTTAAGTGTGGGAGTATTTGACAGAGAAAATTTATGTTCATATTTTTAATCAAATAATTAGTATTTTTTAATATTTTTCAATGATAAACCCCATGTATTTAAATGTTTTATTAAAATAATGGGTAATTTGAATTTTATAATTAAAAAGAGCAAAATTGTGAAAAATTCATAATTCTGGGTTTTGGACAGATTTTGACCACAAGGGTATTTTTGTCATTTATTAAAAAATATAATTCAAAATTTATTGATTTTTTTTAGAATCCTGATTTTATTTCATATAACTCTATCTTCAGGACCTAGAATTGATTTGAACATCTAGTAGCTCGAAAAATTCATTGAAGTTCGAAACTTTTTCAGGCGGACAGCGTGGACCCCATCACCGTAACAGATGCACAACTCGGTCTCCACACCTCCAATTTTGGTTTTTACTCCTGGATATGGAACAGGACTCATAGGATCGTTCACCCATTAAATTATATGGAGGTTTTCATCCATTAAGGTGTTTATTGGTCGTTATACATTTGAAGAAAGCTTCTTGGAAATCTCGGTCAAAAAAATTTCTATTCAATGAAAATTCCATAACTCCTACATATGGTGGATTAATTTTCTGATATTTTGAGGGGATACATAAAAGACATTTATGAACATCTTTTATGAATGATGGAATGAGAAAAAAAGTCATTTATGTGGCATAAAACGCCTCAAATATAGAAGGATAATTCTTCCTATAGAAAGAGAGGATCTCCTACCTCTCAAAGCATTCCTTCACATCCAATTATAGCCAACGGAAAGCATCCAAGAGGAGGAGAACTTCCTCATACTTATTCTTAATTAATAATTACTTCCTCTTTGTTTATTTTTTATTTGAATTCAATGACCCCACCTTGCATAGAGGGGTAGAATCCTGTGTGATTGGGTGAAGGGAAGGGGGACCCCATTTTGTGATGTTTGAGTTTCTAAAGTTTTATTCAAAGGAATTCTTTTATTTTAAATGAATTATTTTAAATTTAATTTATTTTTTAATTTAAATTAAATAATATTTTATTTTTATTTATTCTTAAATATTAAATTTCTTTTATTTAAATATTATTCTATCCTTGCTTGATCTATTCATTTTTACCCCGATTGGTTAGTCTGTGAAGAAAATCAACTAAGGGGGTGATTTGGTGATTGCTAAATCACATGGAAAAATTAAGATAGATTAATTTAATTATTTAGAGAATTCAATACCAGATTTGGTATTGCCTGAGTAATTAATATTATTACATTAATATTTCTACACTTTGATAAATAATTAAATCAAAGGTGAAACAAAGAAACAATTGTTATTCATTTCACATAATTATTATTTTTTCTAAAACCAAAGGATTCATATTTTCGTAAAAACTATGATGACATCACAAATGGAAAAACCCAACATAAATCTAATCACTTCTCTCTCATATTAAATTCACATAGCTTTTTAAGAAAACCTCTTTCTTTCTTAAATCATTTAAACTTGTTATTTTTTTAAGTGACACCAAGATTAAAACACTGCTCCTTAGAGAATGACATTCTGGTTATCATTCATACTACACCCTTAGGGGGATTTAATTATTTTTGTCACACCTCATGACAAGTGTGTTTCAATCTTTGGAATGGTTGGCACATGGTTTGGAAGCCATGTGATCCAACCATGTGAGGTCTTTCTTAAGACAGAAACAGGAGCACAGTTAGCACATGGTTTATCTAACCATGCAACTAAACCATGTGCAAGGTCAAACATAGTTTCTTAAAAAGTGGATTTACTTTGTCTTAATCTTTTAACCACTAATTTGTTTTTCAAAACGTCCCTAACTTATGATTTTACTTCCCTAAAGTTCATGGAAGGTTGTCCCATCTATTTGAAGGTGATCCAAAGGCTTCCCTTGGTGATTAGAAAGTAATTATTCACAGTTTGTGATCGTTCTTTGTCGTTCTTGATTTTCTTCTTAGATATGATCCGTCCATTCTCTATTTTTCTTAGATCTACACCCATTGTTGGTAGATCTAAGGTTTTATAAATAAAATAAGTTTATATTTGGGTTTTTTATGATAGGGGAATAGATCTATGGTGGGATTGTGGATATTCAACCCGTTTTTGTGACGTTTTTCATGTTGTTTATCATTTTCACCAAAACTCTCGAGGTGGGTGGCTTCACTCTCGAATCCTCTTACTAGAACTGATTGTCTTGATTTTAAATTTATTATTTTTTTTAAAATTTATTGTGAATTGGATGAGTAATGATTTTTGAAAACCCTCTTGAGTGATGGTTTGTGGAAAACATGGGAACTGGGTGTTCTTACAAAGTGCTTTGGTTCTAGGTTTAAAAATGTTGACTTTAAATTGAGTATTTTCCTTGAATTGTGGTAAATAGATTAATCCAAATTTTTTCAATAAAAGGGGTGATTTTATTGAAATGAAATATGGATGGTTTATTTGAAATAGTTTGTTTAAAGGTTTTCAATAAAATAATGGTTTTATTGAAAATGATGAAATGGTCATTTTTTTGCATTGGTTTTTGGAATAATAGTTGTGTGTGTTCATGTGCACCCAGGATGGATAAGGGTAAGGATTATACCTCATAATTAGTGGGATGGATAAGGGTTATCACTACTGGAAAAGTGGTTTATTGTGATGGGTTATTTACGATGGGATCCCGTCATAAATAGTTTTTTGCGATGGGACCCCGTCACAAATGACCCGTTGTGGAAAATGGCATCGCAAATATTACATTTTGCGATAGACCGTTGCAAAAAAACCTATTATTTATGATGGGTAGTATCACCATCACAAAAAAAATTCTATTGATTTTTTAAGAAACTGTTTATGATGGAAGAGTGACCCATCGCAAATAGTTTCTTGTTTTTTTCTTTTTTGGGACAGTCCGTCGTAATTACTAATTACGACGGACCGTCTCAGTTACTTCTAGAAATATAAAAAAAATAAAACCCTTTGTGATGGACCTTCATAATTAGTATCTATGATGGTTCCATCTCAAATAGTTAAAAAATTAAATAAAATAATATTATCAATAATATAATATTAATATTAACATAATAAAATTATTTATAAAATAATAAATATAATATAATATTTATATTTATAAAATAAAATTAATTATAAAATAATTAATTAATATAATAACATTATTAATAATATTAATATTAGTAATATAATAAAAACCTGAGTATTTACAAAAATATAAAAATATATTAATTAATAAAATAATAAATATAATTAAAAAATTAAATAAATAGTAAAAATCGTAATATTTGAGACAATATAAAACACACACTATTTAAAACTTTAAATTGTTAATATTACAAAAAAATACATTCAAATGTTTCATCATAAAATAAAAATACATCAATGAGGGGGAGGGTCGTCTAGAGGAGATGGAGGAGATGGTGGAGGGAACTTCATCCCTAAACTATGAGTCAGACATCGCATATACTCCATCTGCTCCTGCTCCTGGTCCTGCCTACATTAAAGAGTCTCATCCTACATCTATTGTTGTTGTCGTAGGAACTCTTTATGTTGCTACTGCTGCCACTAACGCATATCATCCTGATCCCTACACATAGACTCTATAAGCTCACTATAAGCTCACAACTACTCCTAATACTGTGCATGAGATGATGATGACTCTCTACGATCTCCTCTCGAGTTGGACACTAACATTGCAGAGGTTCCATAAAAACCCCCAGGGGTCACTCGAGATTTGATACCAACAACTTGGAATTTCTCAAAGCCATACTAGGTTTCCTACATCCATGCTACCTCATCAAATCGGGGGTATTGGTCTGACCATCAGTCTCATCCTGACTCTAAACATCTGTCTGAGATGTCGCGGCCTCATATTACTCCTTCAATTCCAATTTAAAATTAAAATAGTTAAAATATTATTTTTAGTTAAATTTAAAACTCAAAAAAACTTATTCTGACCACAATCTGATGTTGGTGATCACCTCTAATCTCCATAGTGGCTGGATCACTATACATCCTCCTATAAAGTTCATGCTTTGTAATATCGGGTTGTGTGGCTACCTATATAAATATAAAATAAACCGTTTAAATATAAAGTTATATACAATATTAAAGAATATGTCCTTACCATATGCTTCCTATGCGTACTGAATGTATGACTACTAGCTTGATGTGTCACCTCATGTATCCCCCAATTTTTCCGACCAATTGATGATATACTCTAAAACCACCTACTCAACTAGTGTGAACATAATCCATCCCAAACCTGAGATGAAATATAATCAGGTTGTCGTACATGACATGTCTCATCAAACTCCTTCACTCCTACTTTCTCCATTTCTTTTCTTTTAATATTATGTAAAAACTGAGTGCAACGCGAACGCATAACTCCCTACCATGCCTTCCAAATAGCCTCACATATTCTCTCCTCAATGGAATACCACAAACCCTAAAAATAATTTATTATATCAAGTTATTAATTAAATTAATTTCAAAATAAATACTATTTATTTACGTACCAGACACTGCTCAAACATGCACTGCAAGAAATCAATGGGAATCTGATCTCATGACACCCATGTATCAGAAACATAATTGGGAAATATAGCACTCCCCTTTCCAACAGCTATATACATAAAGCTGTGAAAAAAAACAATTAATCAAACAATTAGAATATAAATAAACTAATGAAAAATAACTAAAATACATAATTAAACATAACTCAGTATGCGTGGATCGAACCCAAGATGTGGATGTCTCTCGAGGATAGGGTCATGAATCATCAGTCATGAAATACTATGCCCCCTCCGAGTTCCCCCTAAACCAGTAACAATATAAGGGTCGGCCGATCTGACAGCCTTCTTGTCCAAAGGTAGATCAGCCTCTTGTAACAAATGATACAGATCCTCATCCATCTAAAACATGAAATGATTATTGTTAGAAAATAGTTGAAAAAAACTATTATATATAGATATATATTATATATGATTATAACCAACATTTAACTGTGTCAATGTCCATCTTCATCCTCATCTTCATAACTGCTGATGTCAATGTCTTCATCTTCCTTCTTAGCATTATCAATTTCCATATTAGTTTCAGTTTCATCATCTCTTATCATTTAAAATTCAGTTCTAACATCTATAACATCAGTGTCACCATCTTCCCTTAATTGTGGGGTGTCATCAATGATATTCATGTCTCTTCATGAAAAATATTGATTCGAAGCAATCTCTTGAAAATTTTCAATTCCTTACACTTTATAAGAACCACATTCACTTTCAGTAAAACGATTCTCTTGAGATTTAATTTTTATTATGCTCCACCAATCACCCAACTCCCTTGAAGTATCATAGTAATTTGTATAATAAATTTTATATTCCTAATGAGATAATAAAAATGGTTCATTTACTGCAAGAATACTTATATACTTAATATCAATGATTTCATGGATTGGATGAACATGCAACCTCTCTCAGTATCAAACCACTAACATTTAAACATCATTATGTAATGTTTTCCCAAAAAACACGATTCAATGATTTCTTCCAGCATGCCATAAAAGTTAACTTCAGTTTCTCTATGATGGTATTCTCTCAAGAAAACACCATTATTCATTGTTTTTTTTTTGATTCCCTATATTCATGTGTATGAAATCAAAAACCATTCACCGCATAATAATTATAAGATTTAACCATTTTCAATAGTGGGTTACTCAATACAGAAAATCAATTATCAATTTTATCAAAAAGTTGAGATACCTTAAAATTTGTAAAACAATTATCACTATAACAAGTATTAAATTTATTTTTTATGTGAAATGAAAAATAATTTATGTTACCAATTTTTGAAACCAGTAGGAAAAAAATGTGACGCCGTTATTCAAGAGCAGCTGCTGTAATTTTTAGAAACTATTTCTTGATATGATTATCATATTACATAAAATAAAATAAGATTAATGTATTGTTGTAAAAATTATAGAATAATTGATAGGATTTTTCACAGTAAAAATGGTGTAATTTCTTCATCGTTGATAAGAATATATGTATGAGATCTGTGATGTTCATCATCTGAAATCCATCGTTCATGAACTCTACCAAATCCATGTTTGGGATGATTGAAAACTGATAATTTATTGCTCATGTCATCATCAAAATTTCCCTTGTTATGTCTCATTTAGTTTTGTTTTGAATGATATTCAGATTGAATGTAATGAGAGCAGAGAAAAAAAGAAACTCCCTCTTTAAAATAAGCTTCTGCAATTGAGTCTTCAATTGATGCTTTGTTACATACTTTTTTTTCAATTTCTACATGCATCTCTCAAATGGTTACATAAATTGGAACTGTACTAGACCTCCAAATTTTGTTTCATGAGGAAAAAGTAATATCAAATGTTCCATTGAGTCAAACAAACCTGGCAGGAAGATTTTTTGCAGTTTAAATAAAATTAAAAAGACATCTTATTACAGTTTGATTACAGCATCATAGTCTGTTGTCAATGCACAAATGTCTCAAAAAATATGATATGTCTATAAAAGTATCCCAAATCATAGGATTTAACAAACCTCTTAATCCAATTGGTTGAAGTATTTCCATTAAAACATGACAGTCATGACTTTTCAATTCGGTAATATGGCCATTTCTGACACATCTGCCCAAATTAGAAGCATAACCATCTAGAATTCTCAAATATGAAATCTACTGACAAAATAATAATTGACTCTCTTTGGATAGTGTAAAACTACTATTGGCTTCATTAACATCTGTGATCTGAAATTTTCAAACAGTTCAAGTTCTGGTCTCTTTCAAATTTCGGCAAGATCTAATCGTGCCTTTACATTATCTTTGGTCTTACCTGGTGTATCTAAAACTGTATGAAATAAATTATCAAAAAAATTCTTCCCAATATGCATCACATCCAACATGTTTCATACCAACAAATCAGACCAATATGGAAAATCCCAAAAAATGCTATGTTTTATCCAATTGTGCTCTTTTCCAAACCCATCAATTTTCTATTGGTTTATTGTCAGTCCAAATGTGATGGGAGGTAATGAAGAGATAATTGATTTTAAATATTTAACTGAGATCATTTTTGGAGGCCCATATTTTTCAATTTTTTCTTTTCTAAAGTGATATTTGTTTCTTTGAAAAGGATGATCAGTTGGAAGAAATCTGTGATGACTGTCGAAAAAACAAGGTTTTTTTCCATTAACGAGCATAAATTGTAACACCCAGACCCCTATTGACTAGAACTGATGCATTACTTGTTATATTAGCATGGTTTTAAGGAATGAATATCCTGAAGTAATGATCAGTTTATTAGTCTTAAAGAAACTATATACATATATGTAACTCAAATTACATTGGAAAAGTTTACAAAATAAAATACATAACAAATACTAAAAACTGCATCCACAAGAACTCAATAAATAATCTCCTCTTCATCACCTATTTAAAGAAAAAAATAAAAGGGGTGAGATCAAATGATTATTAAGGGATAAAAATAGTGGAAGCATGAATCAATAATAACTGAATTGTAAACAATTTTACATAATCAATATGGCATGGTTAATAAATGAAAAACTCATGCCATTAATAAACTGAGAATGAAACTGCATCAAAAGATTTCTTCATAGTGAAAAACTCATGGATAGTAATAACTGATAATGAATAAAAATAATTCTTATTAATGTTATTTCATTTATCTATAACATGATACCATAATACTATAAAAACGGTTCAGTTATGTGGGTAGAAACCCATCTAATTTTTGGAAACAAACTCGAAGAGTTTGTCGCCAACAGATTTGTCTCATGATACCTAATGATGCATCGAGGGGCTGTAGCAGGCCCCACCTTCCACTTCATGTCCAAATAATTATATATACATACATTCAACACAATAGTAATATTCCTTTAAATTATCTGTATAGAATAGAGGATACAGATTCATCAATATTTCCACAATCAAAACAACATCTAAAATAAATACCATATATAAAATGGTATACAGCTTAGACAATAATCATATCCATGATATGATAATACATAAATTTAAATGGAATATAACTTCAATTGAAAATTGATCTCAAATGGTTAGTAGGTACACCACATAAGAAAGAGTAGGTGCACAATACTAAGCAAGTCACATTGAAGTGAAAATAGAGACAAAGCTCCTTACCATGTTGTAATCAATTGAGTCATATAACCAAAAGTTAATAACCACCAAATGAATCACAGAATAACGTGAATATAAATAGAATCATGAAAATATATATCAAATGGAATTACACCTATACCACATATAATAAATAAGAGGCGAACAATGGAAATCCCGCAGAATTGAAAGTGGGATGGAAAAACCCCTTAAAAACATTTCGGCATGGTAATGAGTGTTCTTGTGAGGGATTAATGAGAGGTAAAGGGGTATCCCATTATTTATATGTCATAAGGGTGGTATGGGGAAGGTTAAAAAATATACCCCATCATTAGGTATTAAAAATAACAGATCACAATAGAGGGGAGATTCTTGAACAAAAGTGAGAGAGAGGATCCCATACCTTATGTTTGAAGGTGTTTTTGATTGTTCTTAATGACCTGAATAATCAAATTTATCTTAATTAATTAATAAGTCCAGAACCTCATAAACATGTAATTAATATTTTATAACCTTATTAGGTTCATTAATGGCCTTTTTATGGGTTTAATAGATTCAATGTTATTGTTTTGGTAGCATTTTCTTCTTTGGTTTTCATGATCTATTTACCTGTATTCATGAATGGATGTTTATTTGAAATATGGTTAAGAAACCATAATTGTTAATATAAATTATTAGTGACATTAAAGAGATATAAATTATCTTATAATTATTCTGGTTATATACCATAAGTATGACTCATTCGATGAGTTAATAAACGCTTGGATTTGGCTTGGTGGTTTTGTGCACAGTAAACTTGTTTTGTATTATTATTCCATATTATGAGTGTGTAAAGATTCCAGAACATGAAACAAGATAAAATACATATATTATGATCTTTTTAAACCATTGAAAAGTTTTCATGACCATTATTGAAGATAGTAATGAAAATTGAACACTCGTATTCCTTGAGTGTGATAAATCAACACATCTCGGACGGTGTTTTCATTTATTGTATAAAAGGAGGAGAAAAAGATAGATTATGATGAAATATTCCATTAGAATAATGAAAATAAATTAAATCTAGGGTACTATAATTATCATGTAATTTGGAAGAGGTGAGGTGAGAATAGAGAAACAAAATAATAAAACTTGTAAGAGAATTTGAAAGAAAAGAGAAGAGAGGTTCGCCTCTTGAGTACTCCTCCTTGAGAAATTCCTTAAGACCTTTATTTTGGGCCTTTTGGAGAGACCAGAAGGTCTTGGACATGGGGATAGGGCTTGGGAAGAGTATTTGGCATAATATAGGTAAGGCATGAATCTTGAGTGGTGTGGGAGGAAGAGGGGGTGAGGGGTGGTTTATAAGTGGAGAGAAGAGGGTATTTCTCTATAATATAATCATTAATTTATTATTTCTCCAGAAGACAAAGAATAGTGAGTCTTCCATGACCAATAATAGTAATTTTATCATGTGAATCCTAATAAATTGGTCTTAAATCAATAGTACATCTTATATGACTCTATAATTTGTGTATTTAGCTTATTCTGTAAATTATGGTATTTCACTATTCATCAAAAATTTAAGTATTTCAGAAAAATACCAAAAATTTACCCTAAACAATTTTCGACGTATAGAATCCAAAAATGAAGTCCATTTTTCATAAAAAAAATTCTAAATATAATTAATTAAATATTTAATTAAAATCATTATTTAATCGAAAAATATAAACACTTAAAATATTTATCTTTGTTTTAAAGGTGCCTAAATTTATTTATACATTCATGGGTATTGATAACATTCATAATATTCATGTTACTATTCATAAGGGTATGTTACTATTCATAAGGGTAGGTTACTATTCATAAGGGTAGGTTACTATTCACCAAAAATTAAGTTAATTCTATCATACTCTAAATATCATTCAGAACACAACTTTGTATATCAGATTTTCAAAATTTAAAACACACAAGTGGAAAATTTAAGTTCAATGGATAGACTATTACTATATTCTAAATAACCAATTGTTGTTTCAAAGAAATTCAGTGCTTTATGAAATATAGAATATGACCCGAATATATTTAAGAAAAACATACCATAAAATGTTTGGGGTGCTACATTATTCCCTTCTTTAGAAATATCGTCCTCAAAATTTTCATTTATAAAGACCAACAAAAATATGTGGGTGGTTATTATTCATAACATCCTTAGTTTCCCATGTTTCTTCCTCTATATTCTGGTTTTTTCAAAGAACCTTTACTAGACGAGTCATCTTATTTAACAATACTTGTTCCCTTATGTCAAGGATCCTGATAGGTTCTTCATAGTATGAAAAATCAGGTTCCAGATCTATTTCTTCATAGGTGAGTACATGTGTTGGGTCTGGCATATATTTCTTTAAAAATGACACATGGAACACATCATGAACTTTGGAGAGTCTTGGAGGCATTACTAAATGGTAAGCTACAGCTCTGATTCTTTCCAAAATTTCAAATGGCCCGATGTACATGGGGATCATCTTCCCTTTCTTACCGAACCTTAAGACACCCTTCCATAGAGATACTTTCAAAAAGGCATGATCTCCCACTTGGAATTCCAAATCCTTTATCCAGTTTCCAACATAACTCTCCTGCCTACTTTGGACTGCTTTAATAGGGTCTTGAATTGTTTTTACCTTTGTCATGATCTCTTCAATAAGTTCTGGGCCTATAAGTTTTCTCTCTCCAACTTCATCCCAACATGTTGGAGTTCGACATCTTTTTATATATTATGCTTCATATAGAGCCATTTGAATACTAGAATGGAAACTATAGTTGTAGGGAAATTCAACCGATGACAATTATTGATCCCACATACCTTGGAAGTCAGGAGAGCATGATCTCAATATGTCTTCCAGAGATTGAATGGTCCTTTCAGACTGTCCATCAGTTTGGGGGTGATAACCAATACTTATACGAAGCTCAGTATTCAAAGCCTTTTGGAGACTTTTCCAAAATTTTGATGTAAATCGGGGATCTCGATTAGACACAATTGATATAGGTGCACCATAAAGTCTTACAAATTCATTAATATAAAGTCTTTCCAGGCGCTCATGTGGTAAATCCTCTCTTATATGAAGGAAATGTGATGATTTTGTGAGATGATCAACAATTACCCATATTGAATCATTCCTTCTAGATGTCCTCGGTAGTACGGTGAAAAAATCCATCGTAATATTATCCCACTTTTGCATAGGAATAGGTATAGGTTGCATCACTCCTCTAGGATGTTTTCTTTCTGCCTTCACTTGTTGAAAAATTAAACACCTTGACACGTAGTTAGAAATTTCTCACTTCATATTATCTCACCAAAAATATTCCTTCAGATCTCTATACATATTTGTGCTACCTAGGTGTATAGAGAAATTTGAGCTATGATCATCATCCAATAGTTCCCTTTTTAGCTCATGTATTGATGGGATGCATAACCTCTTCCCAAATTTTAGAACTCCTTCCTCATACTCGCAGTCTTTCAATCTCCCATCCTTAACAGCATTAATTATCTTGTGCAGATTCTCATCATCATATTGAGATATTTTTATCTTCTCTAACAAATATGGTTTAGCAATCATTTTTAAGAGAAAATATGTTTCACCTTACTTAACAATTTCCATATCCATCTTTAGTAGATCCCTGAATATACGATCTCTTTCAATCCCCATTTGGTTCAGGAGTCCATGATCTTTTCTACTTAATGCATCTGTCACCTTATTTGACTTTCCTAGGTGTTAGTGTATTGAAAAATCATAATATTTGAGTAACTTGAGCCATCTACTTTTCATCATGTTGAGTTCTTTTTGTGTGAAAATTTATTTCAAACTCTTGTGGTCCGTATAAATCTCACATCTTTCTCCGTAGAGATAATGTCTCCATATTTTCAGAGAAAAGATTATGAATGCTAACTCAAGATCATGAGTTGGATAACTTTTCTCATGAGTCTTCAACAGTCTTGATGCATAATCAATAACTTTATCATTTTTCATAAGGACACAACCCATCCCATTCTTTGATGCATCGTTGTATATCACAAATACCTCATTTCCAGATGGAAGAGTCAAAATTGGAGCATTGAACAGTCTTCTTTTCAATTATTCGAAGCATTCTGCACATTCTTTTGTCCAAACAAACTTAACTCCTTTATGTGTGAGCTTGGTTAGAGGGTTATCCAGTCGGGAGAAATTATGAACGAAACACTGATAATAACCTACTAAGACAATAAAACTACGTACCTCAGTTATGTTTGTTGCCATGGGCCAATCTTGGATTGCCTTTGTCTTTTCAGGATCAACAAGGATTCCATCCTTAGAGACAATGTAGCCTAGAAAAGAAACTAATCTAAGCCAGAATTTACACTTTCTAAACTTCCCATAAAATTCATTTCTTCTAAGAGTTTTCAGAATAATCCTCAAGTGATCCTAATGGTCATCATATATTTTTGAGTATACTAGGATATCATCGATGAATACCACAAAAAAGTTATCAAGATATTCCTTGAAAACTCTATTCATTAAATTCATCAAAATAGAGGGTGAATTAGTTAGTCCTAAAGGAATCACTGTAAACTCGTAATGACCATACCTGGTTCGAAATGTTTTCTTAGGAATATCTTCCTTCCTCACATGCAGTTGATGATATCTGGATCAAAGGTCAATATTTGAAAAGTATTGAGCTCCATGAAGTTGATCAAATAAATCATCAATCTGAGGTAGAGGATACTTATTCTTTATTTTAATAACATAGATTTCCCTATAATCAATGCATAGCCTCGTGGATCCGTCTTTCTTTTTGACAAACAGGATCAGGGATCCCCATGGAGAGACACTAGGTCGAATAAATCCTTTGTCACTCAACTCCTCTAGTTGTTTATTTAGCTCAACTAACTCCAAAGTGTCCATTCTATAGGTGGTCTTTGATATAGGTCTTTCACCAGGAATTAATTCAATGGAAAACTCAATTTTCCACTTTGTAGGATGTACAGGTAAATCTTCTGAAAATACATCAATGTATTCTTACACTATATACACATATTCAATTTTAAGATTTCTTTCCTCACACATAGATATTGGGTTCTCTTCCTCTCTAAGAATTGTATTAAATGGAGCTACTAGGGTTGGGTCAAGATAAGAATCAGATGGAGAGGTCTCTACTCTAAAGATAATAGATTCTACACCATTTTCAAAAATTGTAACTTTCTTTTTCTTAAAATAAATCTTTGCATCATAGTTTTAGATCCAATTAATACTGATAATTATATCAAAGTAATTGTTATGATGATGAGGTTAGCAACTAAAGCAAATTTATGTGTCATGAGGGGGACTAGTTAACATGCCTTTGTTGCAATGATGAATCCCTTAGGAGTTTTGACTGATAACTCCTTTATTAAATCAAATTGGACATGTCTAATTTTCTTAGAAAATGGGAAGATATAAATGAATGCGATGATCCAAAATCAAATAAAGTGTTGGATAAGTTTGAGGAAACAATTAAAGTACATTCCACCGCATCATTAGGAAGTTCAACCTCCATAGTTGTAATCGCATAATCTATCCCTTTCTCTCTTGGACTTTTCTGAGGGAAGTTTCCTTGGAACCTAGGACACTCATTTTCATAGTGTCCCATCTCTCTAAAATTTTAGCATTGAACATCATAAAATTGTTTCTTCCCCTTCAATTCATTAGATAGATGCACCTTTTCTCCACACTTATAGCAAACTCTTATGCCTTTCAAGTATTTCTCAAGATGATTCTTTCCACATTTCTCGCATAATGGAAATTTCTTCATTCCCTTGTTCTTCTTTGGCACTTCACCTTTCCCTTGGTTATTAGAGTACCACTTTTTATCTTGGTTTCCCTTTAACAAATTTGATCTAGAAAATTCCTTTTCTATTTCGATGGAACTTGATGCAATTTCATCATATAATGAAAATGTTTGAGAAGCCAGTGCCCTTAGAAGACTTGTCTTAAGACCTTCAAAGAAATGATCAATCTTATCTGTTGAGTCAGATAAGAAATCTACAGAATACCTAGCTAGCCTTGTGAAGCTAGCCTCATACTTTACAACACTATCTTCTTCCGTTTACTTTAAGCCAAGGAATTTCCTCTTCATTTCAGTACGTTTCTCATGAGGGAAATATTTTTCGAAGAATATTTCCTTAAAAGTCCTCCATTCCATATCTTCTATTTATTCTTCCTCTATGGTATTCTGAATCAAGGACCACCATTTATCAGTGTCACCCTTGAGACAATATACTGCCAGTACTACCTTTTCATTTTCATTGCATCTTAATGCCAGGAATATCTTTTCAAGGGACTTGATCCATTCCTCAGAAACCACTAGATCAGTAGTACGGCTGAATGATGGGGGCTTCTGCCACATAAAACTATCCAAAACAAGTGTGGAATGGTTATTCGTTACAACCTGAGTAATTTGTCCCAATGTGGTCATGATCTGATCTGCTCCAACATTGACTATGTTGACTTGATCAGTGGGGAGATCCCTACATTGCCCACAAGTATTGATTCCCCTTCTTCCATTAGACGCCATTTTTAAATAATTTCATACACTATATTAGGTTATGAATATAAAATATAAAATCACTTAAGATATATAGAAATTCTATGCATAACTAATCTCATAAACATTGCTTCTTTGAGAAAAAATTTACATTAAAACCCTTCATAATGGTTTGTAAAGAAAATGTGAATTATCCTAAGCATATACCCCGGGAGTGTCATAACCAAGAGTGCAACAAGGCCCATTGTCATGTACCAGGATACCTTGGGTCAAGCCCAAAACTCCTTTTTGGAGCTTTCACTACTAAGTACATTTGTGCCAGAGCCACCTCTACCTACTCGTATCCAGACAGAGATGTATTTGCTAGAACAATTCCAATAATCTATTCCTTACCAAAATACCAGGACTTTCTTATACATTTATCCTCAAATACTACCTTATGACTTTGTTCCCTACAATACATTTCCTACTCTAGTTTCCAAGTTTTCTATTAAACTTCCTCTGATACCAACACTGACACCATGACCTCTCTAGATTGGAGCTTGTGCATTACTTGTTATATCGGCATGGTTATTAGGAATTAATATCCTGAAGGAATGATCCGTTTATTAGTCTTGAAGAAACTATATATATATATATATATGTAACTCAAATTACATTGGAAAATGTTACAAAATACAATACATAACAAAAACTAAAAACTGCATCCAGAAGAACTCAATAAATAATCTCCTCTTCATCACCTGTTGAAAGTAAAAAATGAAAAGGGTGAGATTAGATGCTCAGAAAGGGTCACAAATAGTGAAATCATGAATCAATAATAATTAAATTTTAATCAATTTGACATATTCAATATGGCATGGTAAATAAATGAAAAACTCACACCATTAATAAACTGAGAATGAAACTGCATCCATAGATTTTGTCATAGTGATACCCTCAAGGATAGTAATAACTAATAATGAATAAATATAATTCTTATTAACTGGATGTCATGTATCTAGAACATGATATCATAATACTGTAAAAATGGTTTAGTTCTGTGGGTAGAAACCCATCTGATTTTTGGAAACAAACTCGAAGGGTTTGTCTCCAAATTATTTGTCTCATGAGACCTACCGATGCATCGAGGGGCTATAGCGGGCCCCACCTACCACTGAATGTCCAGATAATTATTTATTCATAGCTTCAACATAAGATAAATATTCCTTTATATTATCCGTATAGAATAGAGGATACAGATTCATCAATATTTCCACAGTCAAAAAAACATTCAAAATAAATATCGTATGTAAAATGGTATACGACTTAGACAATAATCATATCCATGATATTAGAATATGAAAATTCAAATGGAATATAATTTCAATAGAAAATTGATCTCAAATGGTTATTTGGTACACAATATAAGAAAGAGTAGGTGCATAATACTAAGCAAGTCACAGTGAAGTGAAAATAGAGACAAATCTCGTTACCATGTTGTAATCAATTGAGTCATATGACCAAAAGTTAATAACCACCAAATGAATTATAGAATACCAATAATATAAATTAAATAATGATAATATATATCAAATGATAGTACACCTATATCACATATAATAAATAATAGGTGAACAATGGAAATCCTACATAATTGAAAGTGATATGAGAAAACCCCTTACAAACATTTTGGCATGGAAACGAGTGTTCTTGCGATGGATTAATGAGAGGTAAAGGGGTATCCCATTATTTATATATCATAAGGGTAGTATGGGGAAGGTTATAAAACATACCCCATCATTAGGTATTAAAAATAAAAGTTCCCAACATAGGGGACATTCTTGAAAAAAAAGTGAGAGACAAGATCCCTTACCTTATGCTTGAAGGTGTTCTTGATTGTTCTTAACGACCTGAATAATCAAATTTAGATTCATTAATTAATAATTCTAGAACCTAATAAACATTTAATTGATATTTTATAACCTTATTAAGTTCATTAATGGCCTTTTTTATGGGTTTAGGAGATTCAATTTTATTATTTTGGTAGCATTTTCTTCTTTGGTTTTCATGATCCATTTACTTGTATTCATGAATGGATGTTTGTTTGAAATGTGGTTAAACATACAGAATTATTAATATAAATTATTTTTGAAATTAAATATATATAAATGATATTATAATGATTCTATTTATATGCCATAAGGATGAATCATTCGATGAGTTAATAAATGCTTGGATTTGTCTTGGCAGTTTTGTGCACAATAAACTTGTTTTGTATTATTATTACATATTATGAGTGTGAAAGGATTCCATAACATTAAACAGGATAAAATACATATATAATGATCTTGTTAAACCATTAAAAAGTTTTCATGACCAGTATTTAAGATATTAATGCAAATTGAACACTCGTATTCCTTGAGTGTGATAAATCAACACATCTCGGACGGTGTTTTCATTTATTGTATAAAAGGAGGGGGAAAAGAGAGATTATGATTAAATATTCCATTAGCATAATGAAAATTCATTACATTTAAGTTACTGGATTTATCATGGCATTTGGATGAGGTGATCTGATAAGAGAGCAACAAAATAATAAAACTTGTAAAAGAATTTGAAATAAAGGAGAAGAGAGGTTCACCTCTTGAGTACTCCTCCTTGAGAAATTCCTTAAGACCTTTTTTTGCCTTTTTATGAGACCAGTAGGTCTTGGATGTGGAGAGAGGGATTGGGAAGAGTATTTGGAAGAATTTAGGAAAGTATTGAAGCTTGAGTGGTGTGAGAGGAAGAGGTTGTGAGGGGTGGTTTATATAGTGGAGGGGAGAAGAGATTTCTCTATATTATAATCATTAATTTATTATTTATCCACAAGATAAAGAATAGTGAGTCTTCCATGACCAATAATAGTAACTTTATCGTGTAAATCCAAATAAATTGGGATTACATCAGCAGGACATCATACATGACTCTGTAATTTGTGTATTTAGCTTATTTTGTAAATTATGGTATTTCACTATTCATAAAAAATTCAAGTATTTCAGAAAAAATACCAAAAGTTTACCCTAACCATTTTTCACTGTGTAGAATCCATAAATGAATTCTATTTTTCAAAAATAAGTTTCTAAATATTATTAATTAAATATTTAATTAAAATATTTATTTAATCAAAATATATATACACTTAAAACAATCATCTTTATTTTAAAGGTGCCTAAATTTATTTATACATTCATGGGTATGGATACCATTCATAAGAGTCATGTACTATTAATAAGGGTAATTTACTACTCATAAGGGTAGTTTACTATTCATAAGGGTATTTTACTATTCTCCAAATGGAAAATTTCATCATGATCTCTCTTTTTCCTCTCCTTTTATACAATAAATGCATACACCATCTGAGATGTGTTGATTTATCACACTCACGGAAGATGGGTTTTCAATTTCCATTACTATCTTCAATACTGGTCATGAAACCTTTTTAATGGTTGAACCAGATCATAATATATGTATTTTATCTTGTTTAATGTTCTATAATCCTTACACACTCATAATATGGAATAATAATACAAAACAAGTTTGTTGTGCACAAAACTGCCAAGCCAAATCCAAGCGTTTATTAACTCATCAAATGAGTCATCCTTATGGAATATAAAAAAATAATTATAAGATCATTTATATATATTTAATTTCACTAATAATTTATATTAACAATTCTGTTTGTTTAACCACATTTCAAACAAACATCCATTCATGAATATAAGTACACAGATCATGAAAACCAAAGAAGAAAATGCTACCAAAACAACTAAAAATGAATCTCTTAAACCCATCAAAAAAGGCCATTAATGAACCTAATAAGGTTATAATATATCAATTACATGTTTATGAGTTTCGGGACTTATTAATTAATGAAGATAAATTTGATTATTCAGGTCGTTAAGAACAATCAAGAACACTTTCAAGCATATGGTAAGGGATTCTCACTCTCACTTTCGTTCAAGAATATACCCTATGTTGTGCCCTTTTATTTTTAATACCTAATGATGGGGTATATTTTCACACCTTCCCCATATTTTCCTTATGATATATAAATAATGGTATACCCCTTTACCTCTCATTAATCCCTCGCAAGAATACTCGTTACCATGCCGAAATGTCTGTAAAGGGTTTTCTCATCTCACTTTCAATTCTGTGGGATTTCCATTATTCACCTCTTATTTCATATATTTGGTATAGGTGTACTTCCATTTGATATATATTATCATTATTATATTTATATTCATGGTATTTTGTGATTCATTTGGTGGTTATTAACTTTTTTCCATATGACTCTATTGATTACAACATGGTAGAGATATTTGTCTCTATTTTCACTTCATTGTGACTTTCTTAGTATTTTCCTCCTAATATTTCTTATGTGGTGTACCTACTGCCCATTTAAGATCACTTTTAAATTGAAATTATATTCCATTTAAATTTCCATATTCCCATGTCATGGATATGATTATTGTCTAAGTCGTATACCATTTTACATACGGTATTTATTTTGAATGTTGTTTTGACTGTGGAAATATTGATGAATCTGTATCCTCTATTCTATATGGATAATGTAAAGGCATATTTAACTTGTGTTGAATCTATGTATAAAGAATTATTTGGACATGCGGCAGTGGGTGGGGCCCTCTACAGTCCCTCGATGCATCGGTAGGTCTCATGAGACAAATCGGTTGGCGACAAACCCTTCGAGTTTGTTTCCAAAAATCAGATGGGTTACTGCCCACAGAATTGAACCGTTTTTATGGTATTATGGTATCATGTTCCAGATACATGACGTACAATTAATAATAATTATCTTTATTCATTATCAGTTATTACTATCCATGAGGTTTTCACTATGAAAAAATATATGGATGCAGTTTCATTCTCAGTTTATTAATGGCGTGAGTTTTTCATTTATTCACCATGCCATATTGATTATGTAAAATAGTTTACAATTAAGTTATTATTGATTCATGGTTTAACTATTTTTAACCCTTACTAATCATTTTATCTAACCCCTTTCATTGTTTACTTTCAACAGGTGATGAAGAGAAGATTATTTATTGAGTTCTTGTGGATGCAGCTTTTAGTTTTTGTTATGTATCTGACCCCTCTGGACTGGAGTCGCTGCATTACTCGTTTTATTGGAATGGTTAGAAGGAATTAAAATCCCAAAGGAATGATCAGTTTAGTATTCTTGAAGAAAATAGATACATATATGTAACTCAAATTACATTGGAAAATGTTATAAAATACAATACATAACAAAAACTAAAAACTCCATCCACAAGAACTCAATAAATAATCTCCTCTTCACCATATTTTGAAAGTAAACAATGAAAGGGGTGAGATCAATCACTCAGTAAGGGTTAAAAATAGAGGAATCATGAATCAATAATAATTTAATTGTAATCAATTTGACATAATCAATATGGCATGGTGAATAAATGAAAAATTCATGCCATTAGTAAAATGAGAATGAAACTGCATCCATAAATTTGGTCATAGTGGAAACCTCATGGATAGTAATAAATGATAATAAATAAAGAGAATTATTATTAATTGGACATCATGTATTTGAAACATGATACCACAATACCATAAAAACAGTTTAGTTCTGTGGGTCTAAACCCATCTGATTTTTGGAAACAAACTCGAAGTGTTTGTTGCCAACTGATTTGTCTCATGAGACCTACCGATGCATCGAGGGGCTGTAGAGGGACCCACCCACCGCTTCATTTCCAAAAAATTATTTATACATATATTCAACACAAAATAAATATTTATCCATATATAATTGAGGATACAGATTCATTAATATTTCTACATTCAAAACAACATTCAAAATAAATGTCGTATGTAAAATGGTATACATCTTAGACAATAATCATATCCATGATATGATAATATGGAAATTTAAATGGAATATAATTTCAGTTGAAAATTTATCTCAAATGTTCAGTAGGTACACCACATAAGAAATATTAGGTGCACAATACTAAGCAAGTCACAATGAAGTGAAAATAGAGACAAAGCTCTTTACCATGTTGTAATCAATTGAGTCATATGACCAAAGGTTAAAAAAAACAAATGAATCACAAAATATCATGAATATAAATAGAATCCTGATAATATATATCAAATTTTAGTACACATATACCACATATAAGAAATAATAGGCGAACAATGGAAATCCCACATAATTGAAAGTGAGATGAGAAAACCACTTACAAAAATTTCAGCATGGTAACGAGTGTTCTTGTGAGGGATTAATGAGAGGTAAAGAGGTATCCCATTATTTATATATAATAAGGGAATTATGGGGAAGGTTATAAATCATACCCCATAATTAGGTATTAAAAATAAAAGAGCCCAACATATGGGATATTCTTGAACAATAGTGAGAGAGAGGATCCCTTACCTTATGCTTGAAGGTGTTTTTGATTGTTCTTAACGACCTGAATAATCAAATTTAACTTAATTAATTAATATATAAATAACCTCATAAACATTTAATTGATATGTTATAACCTTATTAGGTTCATTAATGTCATTTTTTATGGGTTTAAGAGATATAATTTTATTGTTTTGGTAGAATTTCCTTCTTTGATTTTCATGATCCGTTTACTTGTATTCATGAATGGAAGTTTGTTTGAAATGTGGTTAAACATTCAGAATTGTTAATATAAATTAATAGTGAAATTAAATAGATATAAATTATCTTATAATGATTCTGGTTACATAACATAATGATGACTCATTCGATGATTTAATAAACGCTTTGATTTGGATTGGCGGTATTGTGCATAATAAACTTGTTTTGTAATATTATTACATATTATGAGTGTGTAAGGATTCTAGAACATGAAACAAGATAAAATACATATATTATGATATTTTTAATCCATTTAAAAGGTTTCATGGCTAGTATTGAAGATAGTAATGAAAATTGAACACCTGTATTCCTTGAGTGTGATAAATCAACACATCTCAGACGGTGTTTTCATTTATTGTATAAAAGGAGGGGAAAAAGAGATATTATGATGAAATATTCCATTAGAATAATGAAAATCCAGTATATGTAAGGTACTGGAATTATCATGTCATTTTTATGAGTTGAGGTGAGAAGAGAGCAACAAAATAATAAAACTTGTAAAAGAATTTTAAATAAAGGAGAAGAGAGGTTCACCTCTTGAGTACTCCTCCTTGAGAAATTCCTTAAGACCTTTGTTTTTTTCCTTTTGGTGAGACCATAAGGTCTTGTATGTGGAGAGAAGGATTGGGAAGAGTAATTGGAAGAATTTAGGCAAGTCATGAAGCTTGAGTGGGGTGAGAGGAAGAGGTGGTGAGGGTTGGTTTATATAGTGGAGGGGAGAGGGGATTTCTCTATATTATAATCATTAATTTATTATTTCTCCACAAGATTGTAATGGTTGGTGTCCTGATAACCAACTATTTTTTACTTTGATTACATGAATGTTCACTTATTATATATTGTTCATTGTTCTGCATGACTATAATATAATAATGTCCTGGAATATTTGTTTCATTAATAAGGTCATGGCAGATCCCTGCTATGATGAGAACCTTAAAATGCTATAACAATATTCTTAAATAAAGTTCTGCAGTTGGATGACATACTATGATAGGACACATAGTATACAGACCGTCATGTGCGAGTACTCGTAAGAAGATGAGACTCTCTCTCATGGAGTTCTCACTTGGTAATATCCAAGATGGGAGATTATGAGAACAGACTCGCCAGTAGTAATTTCGCATGTCTTTGGGTCATCAGACATTACTATCTACGAGCTTGTGTAATGGTCCTTAGACTGGAAGATTATCATTAACTCATGCCATGACTCGCACACTTAGATTTATTGATGAAAACCGTCATGCAGACAGTTGGCAGGAAGTAGGGTACGTTGGGTTCATCACGAGTGACATGTTGTTAATGGATAAGTCGAGGAAGGATTTGTCCCTCCCATTTATAGAAGTTGATATCTCGGCCCTTTTATTGAAATAGAACTGTCGCATTAAATTCCATGTCCATGGTGTAAACGACGAGTTTATTTCGATAGTCCAAGAACGACGGATCAAGCATATAGTTTTATGACACTGCCATGAAACCTGTTTGATGAGATATTGAGACAAAGGGATTAAATTACACAGTAAGCGTTCGTATGAGGTGAGATGTCAATGCGGCGTCAACTTCTTTCTCTTGGGTGCCTTAACCCATTGCTAGACAGTAATCTTGGACTTTGGGTAAGATCGCCTAATGCCAACGGGAAAGAGGCCTAGAGGGTCACACACTATGTGTATCCCAGTATCTCAAGTTGAATAAAGATTATTCCCATACGTGGTTTAATAATTATTCAAGGAAGCCTAAGTTGTTTTAAATGATAGAGGAAGAATAAAATAAAACAAGTACATGTCGTGTATCAATGATTACACACCGTGTTGTTTTATTTTGAAAACAAGTACACACCGTGTATTATAAAATGTACACGTCATGTAGTTTTCATTTTGGAAAGGAAATGAATAAATGAAAACAAGATATACATGCCGTGTACATTTAATGTACACACCATGTAGTTTTCAATGAAAAACAAGTACACGCCATGTATTTATTATTACACACCGTGTAGTTTTTCCAGTCAGGATTTTGAGGATATAATATTGTTTTATTAAATGATATTTATTATAATCAGCGTGAGTGCATGTCAAGGAATTAATTATTTGACATGGGGTTTTCGATAAGAGTTAATGAAATAAATGAAACGTGTAACGCGTTTATTTATTTTCATAACTCTACAACCACAAACTCGATTATAAATATCCTCACAACCCCAACTCTTTTCCTACACAAGAGAATCGTTGTGCACAACAATTCTGGAGAATTATTTCAAGGCCGAAAGAACCTCTTCCTCTAAGAATGCTCTCATGACCAAGAGAGATCCTCTTCTATCGGAACAAGACGATCTAAGGCGGACAACGCAAGCAAAGTTTTATCCATGCTAGCACCCGGAGACTCCTTTGGTGACGTCTAGAGATACGAGGTGAACGTGTGGATCATCGCTAGAGGAATTCTACACTTGGCTTCTATGACGCAACGACGAATCACATCGGACCGTGATCAAGAACATCAACGAAGAAAGAACACCCAAAAGGTACTTCTTTATAATCAATTAAATTAATTATAATCAACTTGTAACGATCCTTGTTTGTGGTTCCAGGACAAACCTTCTTCTTTGTCTATTTTTTTTATTCGATCCGTGGAGACTGTAGTTTATCGTCGTATTGATCCTCGATTGATCATTATTAATGATGAAAAGCCAAGTGGGCACATCCACCCACGCACTTTTGCTGCACCCAGAACCTTCAAAGACAACGTATAGTGATTCATCCATGACCAAGAATAGTAATTTTATCATGTGAATTGGAATCAATTGGTCTTACATCATTGGTACATCATACATGACTCTATAATTTGTGTATTTAGCTTATTTTGTAAATTATGGTATTTCACTATTCATCAAAAATTCAAGTATTTCAGAAAAATACCAAAAATTAACCCTAACCATTTTTTAATGTGTAGAATCCAAAAATAAAGTCCAATTTTCAAAAATAGTTTTCTAAATATGATTAATTAAATATTTAACTAAAATCATTATTTAATCGAAAAATATAAACACTTAAAATATTCATCTTTATTTTAAAGGTTCCTAAATTTATTTATACATTTATGGGTATGGATACCATTCATAAGAGTCATGTTACTGTTCATAAGGGTAAGTTACTATTCGTAAGGGTAGGTTACTATTCATAAGGTTAGGTTACTATTCGCCAAAAATTAAGTTAATTCTATCAGACTCTAAATATCATCTAGAACACAACTGTGTATGTCAAATTTTCAAAATTCAAAACACACAAGTGGAAAATTTAAGTTCAATGTCTAGGCTATAACTATCACTTAAATAAACAAGTTTTGTTTCAAAGAAACTCACTGTAACACCCCGAGATTTTATGAGATATATTATTTTTAATTTCTTAGATCTTCTATTATACACTAAACCAATATTAGCTTGTACTATATGCAACACCACATTAGCTTGCAGTATACACAACACTATTCTTGGCTTGCATTACATGCAATCGCGACCTACCTCGATAGCGTGTGTAGTACGCAATACCGGGTTTCACTAAACAACGATATATTATTATAATATTATTATGGACTAGCTTTTATGAATAATATTAACTAAATTTTGAATTTTATAACATTATTATTCATCTTACACATTTTCTAGAATATGGTATGAGAACAAAATAAATTTTTCGTGTAAAATATGTATTTTTCAAAAATTACAGTTTTCCTACCTTTTGATGGCGCACCCACCTTAAATCTTGTTTTTGACATGTCTATAAGTTCAATTTGACAAAATAAAATTCTTCTTTGGAATCAGGATATAAAAATTTACTTTGGATAAATTTTTAATATTATTCTGATAACTTTCATATTTTAATGAATAGTAAAAACACGCTATATTATAATTAAAAACAACTTTTTTCATCACAATAATTTATATGGTTAAATTATATTTTTAAATGGTTTTAAAGTGTAATTATAATATATTTTTACCATTTAATCCAATGTTTTTCATTGGAATTAATTTCACTTTGAAATTGGATATAAACAAGTATCAATCTTTTGATAATTTTTGTTTCTTAAAAACATGCTATTTGTTTTGATAACGGGAATTAATTAATGACACTTCTATGTTTTGAATTTGGAAAAATATACATCAATTTTGAATTTGGAATATCAAATAATACTTAGGCTGAATTTTTGGTATTTTTCTGAAAAACTACAATTTTCGATGAATAGTGAAACCACTTAGTGGTAGTTAAAAAACTGACTTTTTCATTTAAATGAAATTTTACCACTACTGTGAATTGAATTTAGAAAATCCGACAGACACGGTTAATATAAAGGACTAAAATGTGGTTCAATGAGATGAAAATAATTTTTAGTGAATAGTAACTTTTTACTATTATTTACCACGGTTAAAAGTAAATAGGGTAATTAAGGGTAAAAATGATATTAATATTACCCCAACACATGTCCTAATTCAATTGGATAAGTTTAATTAGACCAAAAACAACCTTATGAATAAAATTTGACCATTTAGGCCCACTTTGATTAGATTAGGACATTTAATATTATTTTATTTAAAGAATAGTTAAAATAGTTAAAATCAAAGTTTAATAACTAAAACATTTTTAATATAGGGTTATACATAAGATCAATTCGACTATAAATATTAATTATAAAGATAAAAGTATTTACTACATTATGGTATTTTATTTATAATTTTTATACATTAAATAATTTAATTTACTTATGACACAATGATGATGCAGTAATTACCTTATTAATGAAATATTAACATAATTGATGTTATAAATACCCAAACAAATGTAATTTGAGACTTTTTATGAATTACACTAATTTTATAGATTAATATGACAAGTTAGTATTTATTAAATTAACTTTTTTTAAACTAATCATTCTGTTATGATTTTCACAAAAATCAATTACCAAATAGTGTCAAAATTGACATAAAATATTTTTTAAAAGAGATATTATATTATTAATTGTTATTTTATTCCAAAAAATCTAAGGTTCTTCCAAATGACTTAGATAAGGTTATATATATTAATAATAAAAAACTTGGGGTTCTTTTTGCTTGTTATAGTAAGTTTATTAACCTTATAGTGTAATAAAACAAGAAGACACGGTAAAAGTAAAATTATTTAAATTAAAGTTAAATCTAAATGGTAAGGTTAAAATAGAAACCTAAACTTTTCTAAATTATATTGGATGAGATTATTTCGACATATCCCCACCTTATATTTGAAATAAATCAATTTGGAGCTATTAAAAACAGAATATGACTTTATAATAAAATAATATTTTAAGTTTTCCTAAGGTGCCCCTCTCCTCCCTTATAAAAGGGAACCTCCTCCCTCTCTTCCTCACACCACTTTGAGCCATCAATCTCTTCCAACCCCTGCCAATTTATCTTATCCACTTATCTATAAACATCTTAGAGGTCCTATTTTTCTTCAAAGACCATATTTAGTACCCTAAGAGGAGGTTAAGAAGAGGCGCTTCAAAGAAGAGGTAATGGATGTTACCGATTCTTTCAACTTTATTTCTTCTTCTACTTCTTCTTATTTAGTTGTTTCATTATGAAGTAATAATATCAGTATCACTCATATACTGATATGTTATTATAATTATGAAACAACCCTATTTCAGCATCTATTCATCCTACGTAAAACAAAATCACCGCGCGTGCGTACGTACGGAATACCGTCTCCACGCCGTGGTGTAATCTGTTTTCGACCACCACCTTACTTGGATGGGTATAATGGTGTAAATAAATAACTATATATTATTATTGTAAAGTGATATTTATTCTGAAATATTATACATACACTTCAATACAATTCCACGATCATGGGAATGATATCATCACTCGTGCGTACGTACGGACTACCGTCTCCACGACGCGATGAGATTCAGTCTACATTTTAACCATTCATGAATGATTATAAAGTATATATAATAAGTAATAATTATATATATGAAATAATAATGATACTATATTTATGTATATATATATGTATGTCATCTACTTAATTCCATTCAATTCAATAAGGAAACGAAAACAGCGTTCATGTGTACGTACGGCCTACCGTCTCCATGAACGGTGTATTTCATTCCATTTATCGATCTATCATATATATATGTATATGATGAATATATAATACATATAAATCATATTTTACATTCTGGAATTAAGTAAATCAGGATATAAGTAATAATATCAAGAACAACAAGTCCAAACATGTACGATAAATAATACGATTTTACCCAAAACACTGCTTTAACATGGAACTTACAAATGAACGGTTAATATAAAGTCATAAGTAAACCATATATGATATCATAACAATGAATATGATTCTGTAATAAGTCAATGACATTATTTAAATCATTATATAGGAGGTTCGGATACGTATGGAGCATATCAAACCTAAGGTAAGGGATAATTTTGCAAATCTCATTTTTATCTGAGATTGCTTATTCGTAAGTATTTACTGGGGTTATTGTTATCATCCATGTCAATGTTTTATAAAATTGTTTTCATGTATGTTTAATGTTTTTTTTTACCCATTTTGACTTTTACCCCATGTTAGGGAAGGAATCTTTCTTTTGTTTACCCTACGAGGTGCTTTTTGACTTTTCCAACAAAAGTATGAGAAGAATGTTTTTTTAACTTATACGGCATGAACGGATTTTTAAAGTTTTATAAAGACTTATTTTCATGAAGCTTCCTCCAAAATATTTCATGAATACTTTCAACAAAATCCTTTTCTTTTAAAATTTCATGACATTTTGTTAAAAGAAAATGATTTTGAAGAAGAAAGGATATTTTCCTCAAGAATTCATTTCAAGTGTTTTATCAAAACTATTTTCCATCTAAAATGACATTATTTAATATGTTTATGTTTCAAGTATAATGTCTCCATTATTTACATGTTTTTATTCTTCTTATGATGAAATGATATCCATTTTTTATATAGATTATGTTATGATGGCATGATGTTTAAGAATCCCATTCTATTACATGAGTTATGCTATGATGTATGATTTATGATTTTCTGGCACACGAAAGAATGATTTCATTATGAGATGGGTGGGACCTATATATCCCTCCAATGCATTGGGTAAAGATTTATATCTCATGATATAGACATGGCTGGAATGGTAAGTTAATCCGGTTCAATGTTACAGGACTGAAACGCGGAGTGAACTTGATTCAGAAAGGGACTTTTTCCACTAAGATGGTCTTGGCAGCAATGTCTTGGATACTATGGAAATCATATAATGTGATTAATATTTTTCCACAATTAAAAGTTTTATTTCCAAGCTATTTTATTATGATTGATGTTCCATTATGATTTATGTCTTACGTACTGCCATGTTTTATGTCATTGCTCAAGATTTCAATGTTTAAACATTATGTTCATGTTTTTATGTTCAAATGTATATGGTTTGTTTTATTTTATCCATGATTACCCTTACTGAGCATTTGACCTCACCCTTTTTATGTTTTATTTTCCCCAGGAAATAAAGAAAGGTTTTAGGTAAGAAAAAAAAGGGGAAGATCTTTTTGGGAGATGTTGAAGATCTTTCACCATGATTAGAAGATTATGTTCCAAGTTTCCAAAGACACTAAACAATTATGGTCCTTATGTTTCTGTTTTTGTTATGTAATAAGTATTCCTCAAAAGTAATGTAATTTTCATGTACGTCAAGCTTTGGGTCTCTATAGTTGGTATCAGAGGAAAGGTTTAGTTAACCTTTGGAAACAAGGATGCGAAAACCTTAGTGAAATCCCTAGAGATATTTCTAAGGTATATCTAGGGATGTCCCTAAGGTTAAGGATACGTATAGGTTATAGTCCTAGAATTGCACTAAAGATATTAGAATTAAACCTAAGATGTTAGATATTGAAGTTACTCCCCCTTTATTATGTTTTTTTCCCTAGCATGGTTTTTGCCTCTCACACTATTATTTTCTGATTTTAGACGATGGCTGGAATCCGAAGGAACCGTGTTGACCAATGTAATGGAAAATGCAATGATTTTCCTCCTGACCAAACCAATGTCATAGGATATGGAGTGCACAATCTTATTTCTATACTTACACAAGCTATGAATCATTATGGACTTTAAAATGAGCAGAGAAAGGAGCAACATTCTGTTGAATCCTTCATGAGACAGCGTCCACCTTCCTTAAACGGGTCTTCTGATCCCTTAGTGGCTGAACAATGGATCAGTACCACTGAGAAGATATATTCAGTTCTACAATGTTCTGAGCATGATAAATTCATCTTAGCAGTATATCGTTTGGAAGGTGCTGCTAATCAATGGTGGAATCTTATCAAGAATACGAGGCAAATAGATGAAATTGAGTCCATGGAATGGGACGAGTTCAAGAACTTGTTTTTCAGTAAGTACTTCCCTCGTATTCTTTGAACAAAGATGGAAAAGTAGTTTCTTGAGCTTAAGTAGAAGTATTATGAATCTGTTGGTATATACGAAGCAAATTTTACAAGACTTGAAAGGTATGCATCTGGCTTTATCATCCAACCTGAAAGTAAAGTTGATCTATTTTTCAGTGGCTTAAAACCAAGTCTTAGAAGGGAATTATCTATAAGAGACTTCAGTAGCAATGAAGAAATTGTGCGTTGTGCTATAAAGGTAGAACTGGAATTTGGTGTAACATATCCATCTCATGGTTTTGACAAGAAATGAAAGATGGAGTTCAAGGATAAATATTAGAACAATGGTGAAAAGAAGATGAATGTTTCTTTATGCTCAAAGTGTGGAAAGAAGCATGGTGGAGATTGCCTAAAAGGTAATAGAAAATGTTTTAAGTGTGGAAAAGAAGGTCATTGAGCAGTTGATTGTTGAAGTAATGGGAAAAAGGTTTCTAATGATGTGAATAGAGAAAAGACTACAGAGAACTCTCCACCAACACTTCAATGCTTCAAGTGCAAGGAAATGGGGCATTATGCTAATAAATGCCCTAATCCACGGGTTAATGATGATCAATGTGAGAAACCTCTTAAGGCAAAGGATAAAGGGAAGTCTCATGTGATCACTATTTGTGATGTTGAGTATGAAAATGATGTTGCGTAATGATTAAGTGTTTTTGTAATGGGATTTCAAAATAGTATCATGGAATCTCATTTATAGTATTGTGGAATTTTGGAATATATATGTATTGGTTTTCAATAATTATATGGTACTGGTAACCATGAAAAATTGATTGAAATATTTTTGGAAAGCAGATGAAATGCACATAATGAAGGGATAAGGAGAAAATAATATGATAGTAATCATGAGCTCATGACTAAAATAAGGACAAAGTGATATCATGGTTTTAGTATATAGAAATTTTTGGATTTTGGTATGTGGAAAGAGTTAAATTTTGATAGCATTCATGTTTTCACTAATGTTAAATGGGTATTCATTTTTTCAAGAGAATACAAAATTAAGGTATCCACATGTTTGGAATGCGATCAACAAGATATATCTTTTGATATATGAGGGATAAATGATGGTATTCACATGCTTGTTATATGACCTTTTTTTGTAATCGTTCTCTTTATACTATGAGTTTGGAAAGAAGTATTTTAGATAAACCTAAATATTGGAATAGATTAAGTTAGATTTCAGATAGTATTGTTTAAGGATAGAACTTTTTGTTATGTTATAATAGTATAGTTCTAGAAAAAGGAAAACCCCTAGGACGGGCGACAACCCGTTGTGTCGGACAAGGCTGTGGGAATCGAACCCACAACCGAAGTGCGATTGGCCTTTATCACATACCACTGGCCTACAGGAAGTCTTAGGTTAGTAGAAACTAGTTTTATTTTATTAAGCGGTATGATATATGAAGTATAAGTTCATTTTTGAAATCGTATACGATTAACCTCACCATAGATGGAATTATGTATATTTGATAACTTTTGAAAACCTATTGTTTGAAATATATGGAATGACCCATCATTCTATCACATGATCTGTTAACACTTCACGAATAAAAAATTCAACTTCATTTCTTTAAGAGATGAAGTGGAAATTGTTCAAAGCACGAACAATAGTGAGATTGTACCAAAATCAAGCAAGTATTTCTTCTAATTCAAATTTTTCAACTTTAGGGAAATGATATTGAAAACCAAAAAAGTTTTCCTAGTGCTCTTATATCTGATGAATCATATGGTACCTTAGATCATCACAAATTTATGGCTTTGTGATTGATGGCTTTTTCATAGCCATGTTCTCTACCACTCTCCATCAGAACTTGATGGTTAGATTTTTCTTCCATATCCATATTTTCACCGATATTCTCATATATGGAAACCCAGTGATGAGTTACTTTGGGTAATCGTTACATTTCATACTTTAGTTTTTAAAATTAAGTTATAGTATTCCTTTTTATGATGTGGGTTTCTATGAATAGTAAACGATTTATAACCCCGACGAATTTTGAGGACGAAATTCATTTTACGGGGGGTAGAATGTAACACCCCGATAATTTATGAGATATATTATTTTTAATTTCTTAGATCTTATATTATACACTACACTAAGATTAGCTTGTACTATACGCAACACCGCATTATCTTGCAGTATACGCAACACTATTCTTGGCTTGCATTACATGCAATCGCGACTTACCTCGATAGCGTGTGTAGTACGTAATACCGGGTTTCACAAAATAACGATATATTGTTATAATATTATTATGGACTAGCCATTGTGAATAGTATTAACTACATTTTGAATTTTATAACATTATTATTCATCTTACACATTTTCTATAATATGGTATGAGAACAAAATAAATTTTTCTTGTAAAATATGTATTTTTAAAAAATTGCAGTTTTCCCGCCTTTTGATGGCGCACCCACCTTAAATATTGTTTTTAACATGTCTATAAGTTCAATTTAACAAAATAAATTTCTTCTTTGGAATCAGGATATAAAAATTTACTTTGGATAAATTTTTCATATTATTCGGATAACTTTCTTATTTTAATGAATAGTAAAAACACGATATATTTTAATTAAAAGAAACTTTTTTCATCGCAATAATTTATATGGTTAGATTATCTTTTTAATTGGTTTTAAAGTGTAATTAGAATATATTTTTACCATTTAATCCAATGTTGTTCATTGGAATTAATTTCACTTTGAAATTGGATATAAACAAGTATCAATCTTTTGATAGTTTTTGTTTCTTAAAAACACGCTATTTGTTTTGATAAAGAGAATTAATTAATGCCACATATATGTTTTTAATTTGGAAAAATAGACATCAATTTTGAATTCGGAATATCAAATAATACTTAGGCTGAATTTTTGGTATTTTTCTGAAAAACTTCAATTTTCGATGAATAGTGAAACCACTTAGTGGTAGTTAAAAAACTGACTTTTTCATTTAAATGAAATTTTACCACTTCTGTGAATTGAATTTCGAAAATCCGAGAGACATGGTTAATATCAAGGACTAAAATTTGGTTCAATGAGATGAAAATAATTTTTGGTGAATAGTAACTCTTTACTTTTATTTACCACGGTTAAAAGTAAATAGGGTAATTATGGGTAAAAATGATATTAATATTACCCCAACACATGTCCTAATTCTATTGGATAAGTGTAATTCGACCAAAAACAACCTTAGGAATAAAATTTGACCATTTAGGCACACTTGGATTAGATTAGGACATTTAATATTATTTTATTTAAAGAATAGTTAAAATAGTAAAAAACAAAGTTTAATAACTAAAACATTTTTAATATAGGGTTATACATAAGATAAATTCGACTATAAGTATTCATTAGAAAGATGAAAAATATTTCCTACAAAATTGTATTTTATTTATAATTTTTATACATTAAATAATTTAATTTATTGATGACACAATGATGATGCAGTAATTACCTTATTAATGAAATATTAACATAATTGATGTTATAAATACCCAAATAAATGTAATTTGAGACTTTTTATAAATTCCACTAATTTTATAGGTTAATATGACATGTTAGTATTGATATAATTAACTTTTTTCGAACTAATCAATCTGTTATGATTTTCAAAAAAATCAATTACCAAATAGTGTCAAAATTGACATAAAATAGTTTTTAAAACAAATATTATATTATTAATTGTTATTTTATTCCACAAAATCTAAGGTTCAACCAGATGACTTATATAATGTTATATATATTAATAATAAAAGACTTGGGGTTCTTGTGGCTTGTTATAGTAAGTTTATTAACCTTATAGTGTAAGAAAACAAGAAGACACAGCAAAAGTAAAATTATTTAACTTAAAGTTAAATCTAAATGATAAGGTTAAAATAGAAACCTAAACATGTATAAATTATATTGGATGAGGTGATTTCGACCCATCCCCACCTTAGCTTCGAAATATATCAATTTGGAGCTATTGAAAACTGAATATGACTTTATAATAAAACAATATTTTAAGTTTTCCTAAGGTGCCCCTCTCCTCCCTTATAAAAGGGAACCTCCTCCCTCTCTTCCTCACACCACTTTGAGCCTTCACGATCGGCCAAACCCTGAATATATATCTTCTCCATTTCCCTAGAAACATCCTAGAGTTCCTGGTCTTCTTCAAAGACCATCTTTAGTGCCCTAAGATGAGGTTAAGAAGAGGCGCTTCAAAGAAGAGGTAATGTTCGTTACCGATTCTTTAAACTTTATTTCTTCTTATACTTCTTCTTCTTTAGTTTTTTCATTATGAAGTAATAACATCAATATAACTCATATAATAATATGTTATTATAAGTATGAAACAACCCTATTTCACCATCTATACATCCTACGTAAAATGAAATCATCGTGCGTGCGTACGTACGGAATACCGTCTCCACGCCGTGGTGTAATCTGTTTTCGACCACCACCTTACATGGATGGGTATAATGGTGTAAATAAATAACTATATATGATTATTGTAAAGTGATATTGATTCTGAAATATTATACATACACTTCAATACAATTCCACGATCATGGGAATGATATCATCGTTCGTGCGTACGTACGGACTACCGTCTTCACGACGCGATGAGATTCATTATCCATGTTAACCATTCATGAATGATTATAAAGTATGTATAATAAGTAATCATGAAATATATGAAATAATAATGATACTGTATTTACGTATATATATATGTATGTCATCTACTTAATTCCATTCAATTCAATAAGGAAACGAAAACAGCGTTCATGCGTAAGTACGGCCTACCGTCTCCATGAACGATGTATTTCATTCCATTTATCGATCTATCATATATATATATATGTATATGATGAATATATACTACATATAAATCATGTTTTACATTCTGGATTTGATTAAATCAGGATATAAGTAATAATATCAAGAACAACAAGTCCAAACATGTACGATAAATGAAACGATTTTACCCAAAACGCTGTTTTAACATGGAACTTACAAAAGAACGGGTAATATAAAGTCATAAGTAAACCATATATGATATCATAACAATGAATATGATTCTGTAATAAGTATATGACATTATTTAAATCATTATATAGGAGGTTCGAATACGTACGAAGCATATCAGACCTAAGGTATGGGATAATTTTTCAAATATCATTTTTATCTGAGATTGTTTATTCGTAAGTATTTACTGGGGTTATTTTTATCATCCATTTCCATGTTTTATAAAAGTGTTTTCATGTATTTTTAATGTTTTTTTACCCATTTTGACTTTTACCACATGGTATGGAAGGAATATTTCTTTTGTTTACCCTACGAGGTGCTTTTTTACTTTCCAACAAAAGTATGAAAAGAATATTTTTTTTAACTTATACAACATGAACGGGTTTTTACGGTTTTATAAAGCCTTATTTTCATGAAGCTTACTCCAAAATATTTCATGAATACTTTCAAAAAAATCCTTTTCTTTTAAAATTGCATGACATTTTGTGAAAAGAAAATGATTTTGAAGAAGAAAGGGTATTTTCCTCAAGAATTCATTTCAAGTGTTTTATCAAAACTATTTTCCATCTAAAATGACATTATTTAATATGTTTATGTTTCAAGTATAAAGTCTCCATTATTTACATGGTTTTATTCTTCTTATGATGAAATGATATCCATTTTTTTATATAGATTATGTTATGATGGCATGATGTTTAAGAATCCCATTCTATTACATGAGTTATGCTATGATGTATGATTTATGATTTTGTGGCACACGAAAGAATGATTTAATTATGAGAGGGGTGGGACCTATATCTCCCTCCAATGCATTGGGTAAAGATTTATATCTCATGAGATAGACATGGATGGAATGGTAAGTTAATCTGGTTTAGTGTTACAGGACTGAAACGAGGAGTGAACTCGATTCAGAAAGGGACTTTGTCCACTAAGATGGTCTTGGCTGCAATGCATTGGCTACTATATAAATAATATAATGTGATTAATGTTTTTCCACAATTATAGGTTTTATTTCCAAGCTATTTTATCATGATTTATGTTCCATTATGATCTATGCCTTACGTACTTCCATGTTTTATGTCATTGCTCAAGATTTCAATTTTTAAACATTATGTTCATGTTTTTATGTTCAAATGTATATGGTTTGTTTTATTTTATCCATGCTTACCCTTACTGAGCATTTGATCTCACCCTTTTTATGTTTTATTTTCCCCAGGAAATAAAGAAATGTTTTAGGTTAGAAAAAAAAGGGAAGATCTTTATGGGAGATGTTGAAGATCTTTCACCATGATTAGAAGATTATGTTCCAAGTTTCCAAAGACACTAAACTATTACGGTCCTTGTTTGTGTGTTTTTGTTATGTAATAATTATTCCGAAAAAGTAATGTAATGTCCATATACGTCAAGCTTTGGGTCTCTACAATTGGTTTCAGAGGAAAGGTTTTGTTAACCTTTGGAAACTAGGATGCGAAAACGTTAGTGAAATCCCTATAGATATTTCTAAGGTATGTCTAGGGATGTCACTAAGGTTAAGGATACATATACGTGATAGTCCTAGAATTGCGCTAAAGATATTATAATTAAACCTAATATGTTAGATATTGAAGGTAATCCACCTTTATTATGTTGTTTTCCCTAGCATGGTATTTGCCTCTCACACTATTGTTTTTGGGTTTTAGACGATGGATGGAATCCGAAGGAACCATGTTGATCAATGTAATGGATAATGCAATGATTTTCCTCCTGACCAAACCAATGTCGTAGGATATGGAGTGCACAATCTTATTTCTATACTTACACAAGCTATGAATCATTCTGGACTTCAAAATGAGCAGAGAAAGGAGCAACATTCTATTGAATCCTTCATGAGGCAGCGTCCACCTTCATTCAGTGGGTCTTCTGATCCCTTAGTGGCTGAACAATGGATCAGTACCACTAAAAAGATATTTTCAGTTATACAATGTTCTGAGCATGATAAAGTCATATTAGCAGTATATCGTTTGGAAGGTGATGCTGATCAATGGTGGAATCTTATCAAGAATACGAGGAAAAGAGATGAAATTGAGTCCATGGAATGGGACGAGTTCAAAAACTTGTTTTTCAGTAAGTAATTCCCTCATATTCTTCGAACAAAAATGGAAAAGGAGTTTCTTGAGCTTAAGCACAAGGATGATGAATCTGTTGGTATATACGAAGTGAATTTTACAAGACTTGAAAGGTATGCATCTGTCTTTATCATCCAACCTGAAGGTAAAGTTGATCGATTTTTCAGTGGCTTAAAACCAAGTCTTCGAAGGGAATTAGCTATAAGATACTTCAGTAGAAATGAAGAAATTGTGCATTGTGCTATCAAGGTAGAACTGGAAGTTGGTGTAACATATCAATCTCATGGTTTTTATAAGAAATGAAAGATGGAGTTCAAGGAGAAATCTCAGATCAATGGCGAAAAGAAGATGAATGTTTCTTTATGCTCAAAGTGTGGAAAGAAGCATGCTGGAGATGGCCTAAAAGGTACTAGAAAATGGTTTAAGTGTGGAAAAGAAGGTCATCGAGTAGTTTATTGTTTAAGTAATGGGAAAAAGGTTTCTAATGATGTGAATAGAGAAAAGACTACAGATAACTCTCCACCAACACTTCAATGCTTCAAGTGCAAGGAAATGGGGCATTATACTAATAAATGCCCTAATCCATGAGTTAATGATGATCAACGTGAGAAACCTCTTAAGGAAAAGGATAAAGGGAAGTCTCATGTGATCACTATTTTTGATGTTGAGTATTAAAATTATTTTGTGTAATGATTAAGTGTTTATGTAATGGGATTTCAAAATAGTATCATGGAAACTGATTTATGGTATTGTGGAATTTTGGAATATCTATGTATTGGTTTTCAATAATTATACGGTACTGGTAACCATGAAAAAGTGATTGAAATGTTTTTGGAAAGTAGATAAAATGCACATAATGAAGGGATAAGGAGAAAATAATATGATAATAATCATGAGCTCATGACTAAAATAAGGACAAATTGATATCATGGTTTGAGTATATAGAAATTTTTGGATTTTGGTATGTGGAAAGAGTTAACTTTTGATAGGATTCATGTTTTCACTAAGGTTAAATGGGTATTCGTTTTTTCAAGAGAATACAAGATTAAGGTATTCACATGTTTGGAATGCAATTAACAAGATATATCTTTTGATATATGTGGGATACATGATGGTATTCACATACTTGTTATATAACCTTTTTTTGTAGGCGTTCTCTTTATACTATGAGTTTGGAAAGAAGTATTTTAGATAAACCTAAAGATTAGAATATATTAAGTTATAATTCAAATAGTATTGTTTAAGGATAGAACTTTTTGTTATGTTATAATAGAATATTTTTAGGGAAAGGACAACCCATAGGACGGCCGACAACCCGTCGTGTCAGACAAGGCTGTGGGAATCGAACCCACAACCGATGTTCGACTGGCCTTTATCGCATACCACTGGCCTATAGGAAGTCCTCGGTTAGTAGAAACTAGTTTTATTTTATTAAGAGGTATGATATATGAAGTATAAGTTCATTTTTGGAATCGTATACGATTAACCTCACCATAGATGGACTTATGTATATTTGATAACTTTTGCTAACCTATTGTTTGAAACAGATGGAATGACCCATCATTATATCACATGATCTGTTAACACTTCACGAATAACAAATTCAACTTCATTTATTTAAGAGATTAAGTGGAAATTTTTCAAATCATGAACAATAGTGAGATTGTACCAAAATCAAGAAAGTATTTCTTCTATGTCAAATTTTTCAACTTTAGGGAAGTGATATTAAAAACCAAAAATGTTATCCTAGTGCTCTTATATATGATGAATCAGATGGTACCTTAGATCATCACAAATTTATGGCTTTGTGATTGATGTCTTTTTCATATCCATGTTCTTTACCACTCTCCATCAGAACTTGATGGTTAGATTTTTCTTCCATATCTATATTTTCACCTATGTTATCCTATATGGAAACCCAGTGATGAGTTACTTTGGGTAATCGTTACATTTAATACTTTAGTTTTTAAAATTAAGTTTTATTATTCCTTTTTATGATGTGGGTTTCTATGAATAGTAAAGGATTTATAACCCCAACGAATTTCGAGGACGAAATTCATTTTAAGGGGGGTAGAATGTAACACCCTGAGATTTTATGAGATATATTATTTTTAATTTCTTAGATCTTTTATTATACACTACACCAAGATTAGCTTGTACTATACGCAACACCGCATTAGCTTGCAGTATACGCAACACTATTCTTGGCTTGCATTACACGCAATCGTGACCTACCTCGATAGCGTGTGTAGTACGTAATATCGGGTTTCACTAAACAATGATATATTTTTATAATATTATTATGTACTAGAAGTTATGAATAGTATTAACTACATTTTTAATTTTATAACATTATTATTCATCTTACACATTTTCTATAATATGGTATGAGAACAAAATAAATTTTTCTTGTAAAATATGTACTTTTCAAAAATTGCAGTTTTCCCGCCTTTTGATGGCGCACCCACCTTAAATATTGTTTTTGACATGTCTATAAGTTCAATTTGACAAAATAAAATTCTTCTTTGGAATCAAGATATAAAAATTTACTTTGGATAAATGTTTCATATTATTCTGATAACTTTCATATTTTAATGAATAGTAAAAACACGCTATATTTTAATTAAAAACAACTTTTTTCATCGCAATAATTTATATGGTTAGATTATCTTTTTAATTGGTTTTAAAGTGTAATTATAATATATTTTTACCATTTAATCCAATGTTGTTCATTGGAAGTAATTTCACTTTGAAATTGGATATAAACAAGTATCAATCTTTTGATAGTTTTTGTTTCTTAAAAACACGCTATTTGTTTTGATAACAGGAATTAATTAATGCCACTTATATGTTTTGAATTTTTCAAAATAGACATCAATTTTGAATTTGGAATATCAAATAATACTTAGGCTTAATTTTTGGTATTTTTCTGAAAAACTTCAATTTTTGATGAATAGTGAAACCACTTAGTGGTAGTTAAAAAACTGACTTTTTCATTTAAATGAAATTTTACCACTTCTGTGAATTGAATTTAGAAAATCTGAGAGACACGGTTAATATCAAGGACTAAAATTTGGTTCAATGAGATGAAAATAATTTTTTGTGAATAGTAACTTTTTACTTTTATTTACCATGGTTAAAAGTAAATAGGGTAATTATGGGTAAAAATGATATTAATATTACCCCAAAACATGTCCTAGTTCTATTGGATAAGTGTAATTCGACCAAAAACAACCATAGAAATAACATTTGACCATTTAGGCCTACTTGGATTAGATTAGGACATTTAATATTATGTTATTTAAAGAATAGTTAAAATAGTTAAAATCAAAGTTTAATAACTAAAACATTTTTAATAAAGGGTTATACATAAGATAAATTCGACTATAAATATTAATTAGAAAGATAAAAATATTTACTACATAATGGTATTTTATTTATAATTTTTAGACATTAAATAATTTAATTTATTTATGACACAATGATGATGCAGTAATTACCTTATTAATGAAATATTAACATAATTGATGTTATAAATACCCAAATAAATGTAATTTGAGACTTTTTATGAATTACACTAATTTTATAGGTTAATATGACATGTTAGTATTGATTTAATTAACCTTTTTCGAACTAATCATTCTATTATGATTTTCACAAAAATCAATTACCAAATAGTGTCAAAATTGACATAAAATAGTTTTTAAATCAGATATTATATTATTAATTGTTATTTTATTCCTAAAAATATAAGGTTCTGCCAAATGACTTAGATAAGGGTATATATATTAATAATAACCAACTTTGGGTTCTTTTTTCTTGTTATAGTAAGTTTCTTAACCTTATAGTGTAAGAAAACAAGAAGACGCGGTAAAAGTAAAATTATTTAACTTAAAGTTAAATCTAAATGATAATGTTAAAATAGAAATCTAAACTTGTCTAAATTATATTGAATTATATTATTTAGACCCATACCTACCTTATTTTCAAAATATATCAATTTGGAGCTATTAAAAACCGAATATGACTTTATAATAAAATAATATTTTATGTTTTTCTAAGGTGCCCCTCTCCTCCCTTATAAAAGGGCACCTCCTACCTCTCTTCCTCACACCACTTTGAGCCTTAAAAATCATCCAACCCCTACCAATATATCTTATCCACTTCCCTATAAACATCCCAGAGGTCCTGGTCTTATTCAAAGACCATATTTAGTTCCCTAAGAGGAGGTTAAGAAGAGGCGCTTCAAAGAAAAGGTAATGTCCGTTACCGATTCTTTCAACTTTATTTCTTCTTATACTTCTTATTATTTATTTGTTTAATTATGAAGTAATAAAATAAGTATCTCTCATATACTGATATGTCATTATAAGTATTAAACAACCATATTTCATCATCTATCCATCCTACGGAAAACGAAATCACTGTGCGTGCGTGCGTACGGAATACCGTCTCCACGCCGTGGTGTAATCTGTTTTCAACCACCACCTTACTTGGATGGTTATAATGGTGTAAATAAATAACTATATATGATTATTTTAAATTGATATTGATTCTGAAATATTATACATACACTTCAATACAATTCCACGATCATGGGAATGATATCATCGCTCGTGCGTACGTACGGACTACCGTCTCCACGACGCGATGAGATTCATTCTCCATGTTAACCATTCATGAATGATTATAAAGTATATATAATAAGTAATCATGAAATATATGACATAATAATGATACTGTATTTATTTATATATATGTGTGTGTCATCTACTTAATTCCATTCAATTCAATAAGGAAACGAAAACAGTGTTCATGCATACGTACGGCCTACCGTCTCTATGAACGGTGTATTTCATTACATTTATCGATCTATCATATATATATGTATATTATGAATATATACTACATATAAATCATGTTTTACATTCTTTAATTAATTAAATCATGATATAAGTAATAATATCAAGAACAACAAGTCCAAACATGTACAATAAATAAAACGATTTTACCCAAAATGCTTCTTTAGCATGGAACTTGCAAAAGAACGGGTAATATAAATTCATAAGTAAACCATATATGATATCATAACAATGAATATGATTCTGTAATAAGTAAATGACATTATTTAAATCCTTATATAGGAGGTTAGGATACGTACGAAGCATATCGGACCTAAGGTAAGGGATAATTTTGCAAATCTCATTTTTATCTGAGATTGCTTATTCGTAAGTATTTTCTGGGGTTATTGTTATCATCCATGTCCATGTTTTATAAAATTGTTTTCATGTATGTTTAATGTTTTTTTACCCATTTTTACTTTTACCCCATGGTATGGAATGAATCTTTCTTTTTTTTACCCTATGAGGTAATTTTGGACTTTTCCAACAAAAGTACGAGAAGAATGTTTTTTTAACTTATACGGCATGAACGGATTTTTACGGTTTTATAAAGCCTTATTTTCATGAAGCTTCCTCCAAAATATTTCATGAATACTTTCAAAAAAATCCTTTTCTTTTAAAATTGCATGACATTTTGTGAAAAGAAAATGATTTTGAAGAAGAAAGGATATTTTCATCAAGAATTCATTTCAAGTGTTTTATCAAAACTATTTTCCATCTAAAATGACATTATTTAATATGTTTATGTTTCAAGTATAATTTCTCCATTATTTACATGGTTTGATTCTTCTTATGATTAAATGATATCCATTTTTTATATAGATTATGTTATGATGGCATGATTTTTAATAATCCCATTCTATTACATGAGTTATGCTATGATGTATGATTTATGATTTTATGGCACATGAAAAAATGATTTCATTATGAGATGGGTGGGACCTATATCTCCCTCCAATGCATTGGTTAAATATTTATATCTCATGAGATAGACATGGCTAGAATGGTAAGTTAATCTGGTTCAGTGTTACAAGACTGAAACGAGGAGTGAACTCGATTCAGAAAGGGACTTTGTCCACTAAGATGGTCTTGGCAGTAATGCATTGGCTACTATGGAAATCATATAATGTGATTAATGTTTTTCCAAAATTACAAGTTTTATTTCCAAGCTATTTTATCATGATTGATGTTCCATTATGATCTATGCCTTACGTACTGCCATGTTTTATGTCATTGCTCAAGATTTCGATGTTTAAACATTATGTTCATGTTTTTATGTTCAAATGTACATGGTTTGTTTTATTTTATCCATGCTTACCCTTAATGAGCATTTGAGCTCACCCTTTTTATGTTTTCTTTTCCCCAGGAAATAAAGAAAGGTTTTAGGTAAGAAAAAAAAGGAAGATCTTTATGGGAGATATTGAAGATCTTTCACCAGGATTAGAAGATTATGTTCCAAGTTTCCAAAGACACTAAACTATTACGATCCTTGTGTGTCTGTTTTTGTTATGTACTAATTATTCTGCAAAAGTAATGTAATTTCCATGTACGTCAAGCTTTGGGTCTCTACACTCAGTTCTTTATTAAATATAGGCTATGACTCAAAGGTATGTAAGAAAAACATACCATAAAATGTTTGGGGTGCTAAATTATTCCCTCCTTCAGAAATGCCATCCTCAAAATTTTTCATTTATAAAGCCCACAAAAAAGATGTGGGTGGCTCTTCTTCACAACATCCTTAGGTTCCCATGGTGCTTCCTCTGTATTTTTGTTTTTCAAAAGAACCTTTACTAGATGATTCATCCGATTTCTCAATACATGTTCCCTTGTGTCAAGGATCTCGATAGGCTCTTCACAATATGAAAAATCGGGTTCCAGTTCTATTTCTTCATAGGTGATTACATGCATTGGGTTTGGCATGTATTTCTTTAACAATGACATGTGGAACACATCATGAACTTTGGAAATACTTGGAGGCATTTCTAAACAGTAAGCTACAGCTCCGATTCTTTCCAGAATTTCAAATGGCCCGATGTACCTGGGGCTCAGTTTTGCTTTCTTACTGAACCTTAAGACACCCTTAAATGGAGATACTTTTAGAAATACATGATCTATCATTTGAAATTCCAAATCCTTTCTCCGGTTGTTAGCATAAATCTTCTGCCTACTTTGGGATTCTTTAATAAGGGCTTGAATTGTCTTTACCTTTTCCGTGGTCTCTTCAATGAGTTTTGGGCCTATAAGTTTTCTCTCACCAACTTTGTCCCAACATGTTCGAGTTCGATATATTTTTCCATATAATGCTTCATATGGAGCCATTTGAATACTATAATGGAAACTATTATTGTATGAAAATTCTACCAATTGAAAGTATTGATCCCACATACCTTGGAAGTCAAGAGAGCATGATCTTAGTATGTATTCCAGAGTTTGAATGGTCCTTTCAGACTATCTGTTGGTTTGGGGGTGATAAGTAGTACTCATACGAAGCTCAGTATTCAAATACTTCTAGAGACTTTTCCAGAATTTTGATGTAAACTACGGATCTCGATCAGACACAATCGATATAGGTTCACCATTAAGTCTTACAACTTCATTGATATAAATTCATTCTAGGTTATCAAGTGGTAAATCCTTTATTATAGGAAGGAAATATGCTGATTTTTTGAGACGATCAACAATTACCCATATTGCATCATTACTTCTAGGTTTCCTTAGTAATTCGGTGAAAAAATCCATCATAATATTATCCCACTTCCACATAGGAATAGGTATAGGTTGAATCAATCCTTTGGGATATTGTCTCTCTGCCTTCACTTGTTGACAAATTAGACACCTTGACATGTAGTCAACAATTTCCTGCTTCATATTATCCCACTAAAAATATTCCTTCAGATCTATATACATCTTTGTTCTACCTAGGTGTATAGAGAAATTTGAGCTATGAGCATCGTCTAATAGTTCCCTTTTTAGCTTAGGTACTAATGGGATGCATAACCTCTTCCCAAACTTCAGAACTCCTTCCTCATACAAGAAGTCTTCCAATCTCCCATCCTTAACAGAATTAATTTTCTTGTGTAGATTCACATCATCAGATTGAGATCTTTTTATATTCTTTAATAAAGATGGTTTAGCAATAATTTGAAAGAGGAAATATGTTTCCCCTTCCTCAACAATTCCCATATATATCTTCAATAGATCCATGAATATAGGATCTCTTTCAATCCTCATTTGGGCCAGGAGTCCATGATCTTTCCTGCTTAATGCATCTTCCACATTATTTTCATTTCCTAGGTGGTATTGTATTGAACAATCATAATCTTTGAGTAACTCAAGCCATCTCCTTTGCCTCATGTTGAGTTATTTTTGTGTGAAAATGTATTTAAAACTCTTGTGGTTCTTATAAATATCACATCTTTCTCAATAGAGATAATGTCTCCATATTTTTAGATCAAAGATTATGGTTGATAACTCAAGATTGTGATTTGAATAATTTTTCTCATGAGTCTTCAACTGTCTTGATGCATAAGCAATAACTTTATAATTTTTCATAAGGACGCAACCCATCCCATTCTTTGATGCATCGTTGTATATCACAAATCCTTCATTTCCAGATGGAAGAGTCAAAATTGGAGCATTGAACAGTCTTCTTTTCAATTATTCAAATCATTCTGCACATTTTTTTTTCCAAACAAACTTAACTCCTTTACGTGTGAGCTTGGTTAGAGGGTTAGCCAGTCAGGAAAAATTTTGAACAAAACACTGATAGTAACCTACTAATCCAATAAAACTGCATACCTAGGTTATGTTTGTTCACATGGGCCAATCTTGGATTGCCTTTGCCTTTGTAGGATCAACTAGGATTCCATCCTTAGAGACAATATGGCCTAGAAAATAACTTGATTGATGCCAGAATTTTCACTTACTAAACTTCCCATATACTTCATTTCCTCTAACAGTTTTCAGAATAATCTGTAAGTGATCCTTATGGTTTTCATAGCTTTTTGAGTATACCAGTATATCATCAATGAATACCACAACAAATTTATCAAGATATTCCTTGAAAACTCTATTCATTAAATCCATGAAAACAGAGGGTTCATTTGTCAGTCCAAAAGGCATCACTGTAAACTTATAATGCCCATACCTGGTTTGAAATATTGTCTTAGGAATATATTCCTTCCTCACACGCAGCTGATTATATCTGGATTGAAGGTCAATTTTCTAAAAGTATTGAACTCCGTGAATTTGATCAAATAAATCATCAATATGAGGAAGAGGATACTTATTCTTTATTATAATAGCATTGATTTCTCTGTAATCAATTCATAACCTCATGTATCCATCTTTCTTTTTGAAAAATAGGAGCATAGATCCCCATGGAGAGACACTAGGTCGAATAAATCCTTTGTCACTCAACTCCTCTAGTTGTTTCTTTAGCTCAACTAACTCTACAGTGGCCATTCTATAGGGGGTCTTTGATATAGGTCTTGAACCAGGAATTAAGTCAATGGAAAACTCAATTTCCCACTCTAGAGGATGTATAGGTAAATATTATAGAAATACATAAATGTATTATTACACTATATGCACATCTTAAATTTTAATATTTCTTTCCTCAACCATAGATATTGGGTTCTCTTCGTCTCCAAGAATTGAATTCAATAGAGCTAATGGGAGTGGATCTAGATAAAAATCATATAGAGAGGTCTCTGCTCTAAAGATAAGATACTCTACACCATTTTCAAAAATTATAACTTCTTTTTTCTTGCAATAAATATTCACATCATATTTTGATATCCAATTCATACTGAGAATTATATCAAAGTTAGTCATTGGTATGATGATGAGGTTAGAAACTAAAGAACATTTATGTGTTTTGAGGGGGACTAGTTGACATGCCTTTGTCGTAATGATGCATCCATTAGGAGTTTTGACTGCTAACTCCTTTATTAAATCAAATTGGACATGTCTAATTTTCTTGGAAAACTGGGAAGATATAAATGAATGCGATGATACAAAATCAAATAAAGTATTGGCTAAGTTTGAGGAAATAATTAAAGTACCTGCCACCACATCATTAGGAACTTCAACCTCCTCTGTTGTAATCGCATAATCTCTCCCTTCCTCTCTTGGCCTTTTCTGAGTCAAGTTTCCTTGGCACTTAGGACACTCATTTTCATTGTGTCCCATATCTCTAAAATTGTAGCATTGAACATCATCAAATTATTTCTTCCCCTTGTATTCATTAGATAGATTCCCCTTTTCTCCACACTTTTAGCAGACTCCCATGTCGTTCAAGCATTTACCGAGATGTCTCTTTCCACATTTCTTGCATAATGGGAATTTCTTCTTTACCTTATTCTTCTTTGGCACTGCACCTTTCCCTTGGTTATCAGAGTACCGCTTTTATCTTGGTTTCCCTTGAACAAATTTGATCTATAAAATTTCGTCTCTATTTTGATGGAACTTGATACAACTTTATCATATGATGAAAATTTTTGAGATGTCAGTGCCCTTCGAAGACTTGGCTTAATACCTTCAAAGAAATGATCAATCTTGTCTGCTGAGTAATATACGTAATCTATGGCATACCTGGATAGCCTTGTGAAGGTATCCTCATACTATACAACACTATCTTCTTCCTTTTTCTTTAATCCAAAGAATTTCCTATTTATTTCGGTTCGTTGCTCATGAAGGAAATATTTTTCAAAGAATATTTCCTTAAAAGTCCTCCATTCCATATCTTCTATTTCTTCTTCATCTGTGGTATTCTGAATCAAGGACCACCATTGACCTGCGTCACCCTTGAGACAATATACTATCAGTACTACCTTTTCATTTTCATTGCATCTTAATGCCATGAATATCTTTTCAAGGGACTTGATCCATTGCTCAGCAACCACTGGATTAGTAGTCCTGCTGAAATATGGGGGCTTCTACTGCATGAAACGATCCAACATAGGTGTGGAATGGTTATTCGGTACAAACTAAGTAAGTTGTCCCAATATGGTTATGATCTGATCTACTCCAACATTGACTGTGTTAACTTGCTCAGTGGGGATATACCTACATTTCCTATGAGTATTGATTCCCCTTCTTCCATTAGACACCATTCCTAAATAAAGGGACACACTAGATTAGGGTATGAATCATAATGTATAATCTTAACTTAACAAATACTAATCATAAATTGAGATCCTACTCATAGGTAATCCCATAATCAGAAAAATGGTTTCTTTGAGAAATAATTTACATTTCAATCCTTAATAATGGATTGTAAAGAAAATATGAATTATCCTAAGAATATCCCCTCGGGAGTGTCATAACCAAGAGTGAATCAAGGCTTGTTGTCATGTACCAGGATACCGCGAGACAAGCCCGAAACTCCTTCTTGGAGCTTTCACTCCTAGGTACATCTGTGTCAGAGCCACCTATACCTGCTCATATCCAAATAGGGATGTATTTGCTAGAAAGATTCAAATAATATATTCCTTAACAAAATATCAGGATGTTCTTTTATGTTTATCCGCAAATACTACCTTAGGGATTTGTTCTCTACTATACATTTCCTACTCTAGTTTCCAAGTTTTCTACTAAACTTGCTCTAATACCAACTGTAACACCCCAACCCCTCTAGACTGGAGATGGTGAATTACTTGTTATATTGGAATGGTTAGAAGGAATGAAAATCCTGAAGAAATGATCAGTTTAGTAGTATTTAAGAAACTAGATACATAGATGTAACTCAAATTACATTGGAAAAGGTTGAAGAATACAATACAAAACAAAAACTAAAAAATGCATCCACAAGAACTCAATAAATAATCTCCTCTTAACCACCTGTTGAAAGTAAACAATGAAAGGGTGAGCTCAGACTCTTGGTAAGGGTTATAAATAGAGGAATAATAAATCAATAATAACTGAATTTTAAACAATTTTACATAATCAATATGGCATGGTGAATAAAAGAAAACTCACGCCACTAATAAACTGAGAATAAAACTGCATCCATAGATTTTGTCATAGTGAAAACCTCATGGATAGTAATAACTGATAATGAATAAAGAGAATGATTATTAATTGGATGTCATGTATCTGGAACACGATACCATAATACTATAAAAACGGTTTAGTTCTGTGGGTAGAAACCCGTCTGATTTTTGGAAACAAACTCGAAGGGTTTGTCACCAACTGATTTGTCTCATGAGACCTACCGATGCATCGAGGGGTTTTAGCGGTCCCCACACACCGCCGCATGTCCAAATAAATTTTTATAAATAGATTCAATAAGAGAGAAATATTCCTTTACATTATCTATATATAATAGATGATATAGATTCATAAATATTTCCACAGTCAAAACAACATTCAAAATAAATATCGTTTGTAAAATGGTATACGACTTACACAATAATCATATCCATGATATGAGAATATGGATATTTAAATGGAATATAATTTCAATTGAAAATTTATCTCAAATGGGAATTAGTTACACCACATAAGAAATAGTAGGTGCACAATACTAAGCAACTCACAATGAAGTGAAAATAGAGACAAAGCTCGTTACCATGTTGTAATCAATTGATTTATATGACCAAAGGTTAATAACCACCAAATGAATCACATAATACCATGAATATAAATATAATAAAGATAATATATATCAAATTTAAGTACACTTATACCACATATAATAAATAAGAGGTGAACAATGGAAATCTCACAGGATTGAAAGTGGGATGAGAAAACCCCTTACAAACATTTCGGCATGGTAACGAGTGTTCTTGTGAGGGATTAATGAGAGGTAAAGGGGTATCCCATTATTTATATATTATAAGAGAAGTATGGGGGAGGTGTGAAAACATACCCCATCATTATATATTAAAAATAAAAGAGCACAACATAGTGGATATTATTGAACAAAAGTGAGAGAGAGGATCCTTTACCTTATGCTTGAAGGTGTGCTTGATTGTTCTTAATGACCTGAATAATTGAATATATCTTCATTAATTAATAATTCCCTAACCTCATAAACATGTAATTTATTTTTTATAACCTTATTGTGTTCATTAATTTTATTTTTTGATGGTTTTAAGAGATTCAATTTTATTGTTTTGGTAGAATTTTCTTCTTTGGTTTTCTAGATCCGTTTACCTGTATTCATGAATGGATGTTTGTTTGAAATGTGGTTAAACATCCAGAATTTTTAATATACATTATTAGTTACATTAAAGAGATATAAATTATCTTATAATGATTCTGGTTATATAAAATAAGGATGACTCATTCGATGAGTTAATAAACGCTTGGATTTTGGCTTGGCGGTTTTGTGCATAATAAACTTGTTTTGTATTATTATTCCATATTATGGGTGTGTAAGGATTTCAGAACATTAAACAAGATAAAATACATATAGTATGATCTAGTTAAACAATTGAAAAGGTTTCATGACCAGTATTAAAGATAGTAATCCAAATTGAAAACCTGTCTTCCTTGAGTGTGATAAATCAACACATCTGAGATGGTGTTTGCATTTATTTTATAAAAGGAGGGGAAAAGAGAGATTATGATGAAATATTCCATTAGAATAATGAAAATAAAGTACATTTATGGTAATTTAATTATCATGGCATTTTAATGAGGTGAGGTGAGAAGAGATCAAAAAAATAATAAAACTTGTAAAATAATTTGAAAGAAAAGAGAAGAGAGGTTCACCTCTTGAGTACTCTTCCTTGAGAAATTCCTTAAGACCTTTGTTTTTTGCCTTTTGGTGAGACCATAAGGGATTGGACATGGGAAGAGGTCTTAGGAAGAGTATTTGGAAGAATTTAGGTGAGGCATTAATCTTGAGTGGTGTGGGAGGAAGAGGGGGTGAGGGGTGGTTTATATAGTGGAGGGGAAAGGGGATTTATCTATATTATAACCATTAATTTATTATTTCTCCACAAGACAAGGAATAATGAGTCTTACATGACCATGAATAGTAATTTTATCATTTGAATCTGAATCAATTGGGATTACATCAGAAGGACATCATACATAACTCTATAATTTGTGTATTTAGCTTATTTTGTAAATTATGGTATTTCACTATTCATTAAAAATTCAAGTATTTCAGAAAAATACCAAAAATTCACCCTAACCCTTTTTTGACATGTAGAATAAAAATTTGAAGTCTATTTTTTAAAAATAATTTTCTATATATGATTAATTAAATATTTAATTAAAATCATTATTTAATCGAAAAATATAGACACTTAAAATATATCTTTGTTTTAAAGGGGCCTAAATTTATTTATACGTTCATGGGTTTGGATACCATTTATAACAATCATGTTACTATTCATAAGGGAAAGTCACTATTCATAAGGGTAAATTACTATTCAGAAGGGTAGGTTACTATTCAGCAAAAAATTAATTTAATTCTATCAGACTCTAAATATCATCCAGAACACAACTGTGTATATCAGATTTTCAAAATTCAAAACACACAAGTGTAAAATTTAAGTTCAATGGCTAGGGTATGACTATCTCCTAAATAACCAAGTGTTGTTTCAAATAAACTCAAAGCTTTATGAAATATAGGCTATGACTCGAATGTATTTAAGAAAAAAATACCATAAAATGTTTGGGGTGATACATTAAACCTCATAGATAGTAATAAATGATAATGAATAAAGATAATTCTTATTAATTGGATGTCATGTATCTGGAACATGATACCAAAATACCATAAAAATAGTTTAGTTCTCTAGGTAGAAACCCGTCTAATTTTTTGAAACAAACTTGAAGGGTTTGTCGCCAACTAATTTGTCTCATGAGACCTACCGATGCATCAAGGGGTTGTAGCGGGACCCACCCTCTGCTGCATGTCCAAAGCATTCTTTATACATAGATTTATAACAAGAGAAATATGCCTTTATATTATCCATATAGAATAGGGGATACAGATTCATCAATATTTCCACTGTCAAAACAACATTAAAAATAAATACTGTATATAAAATGGTATACGGCTTAGAAAATAATCATATCCATGATATGAGAATATGGAAATTTAAATGGAATATAATTTCAAATGAAAATTGATCTCAAATGGGCGGTAGGTACACCACATAAGAAAGAGTAGGTGCGCAATACTAAGAAAGTCACAATAAAGTGAAAATAGAGACAAAGCTCATTACCATGTTGTAATCAATTGAGTCATAAAACCTTTTCAATGGTTGAACCATATCATAATATATTTATTTTATCTTTTTTAATTTTCTATAATCCTTACGCACTCATAATATGGAATAATAATACAAAACAAGTTTATGGTGCACAAAACTGCCAAGCCAAATCCAAGCATTTATTAACTCATCAAATGAGTCATCCTTATGGTATATAACCAGAATCATTATAAGATAATTTATATCTATTTAATGTCACTAATAATTTATATTAACAACTCTGTATGTTTAACCACATTTCAAACAAACATCTATTCATGAATACAAGTAAACAAATCATGAAAACCAAAGAAGAAAATGTTACCAAAACAATAAAATTGAATCTCTTAAACCCATCAAAAGAGGCCATTAATGAACCTAATATGTCATGACCCATCCCTTGGGGCCTATTATGTGACTACCCCAAGCCCACCTTCCATAGGCCAGGGGCTAGAAACTAGTACCAAAGGCGTAATTCCCTAAAACTGGGAAGGCATTGCCTTTATAACCTGTAAACACACACACAAGAAAGCACGCAGCTGGATGAAACACCAAGTAAACTGTATAACAAAAGAGTTCTGAAAGTAAAAGGGGCTATAATATAATCCCAATATAAAATTACAATTACAATTGTGATACAATACAACTGAAGAAAAGGGAAAGTCAACTGTTGGGTCGTCCTCTGAGGTTCCTACCTGAAGGGTAGGTACAGATCGCCTCCTCAGCACTCCTCGTCCGTTCGTCTCCTTCGTGTACCGACTCGTCATAAGGTCCACCTCTAGGTACCATCCAGTCCTGGTACTCTTGACCTCAGTCAGCACTGTCTATTGTCTGCATCCAACACAACAAGGTGTGGGCATAGCCCATGCAGGGGTGAGTATAACGATACTCAGTAGGGCCCCTGAGACCCTCAAGGTCTCACAAAAATCAAACAAGGATAAACCACAAAGTATGAAATGAAAAAATAGCCATACTTAGGTATATTCCTATACAAATACCTAAGTTATCAAGTAATCCATCTCAATCATGAGGAAAACACAGAAAAACTAACTCTGCTCAAACCAGGATTTTATTTTAGGGGTAGAATCAAGTGACAACCCCAGTCACATTGTCAAAACCTCGGCTGCTAGAGAAATCTTCCTCTATCGAGTATAGTAGGCCTATCAAAACACCAAGGTGCTTCCCACTAATCTTGGACTACTGAGGTACTCTGCATGTCAAGTATTGTGGGTCTGTTGTGTCACCAAGGCACTCCCCACCATGGGTCTGCCACATCACCAAGGTGCTCCCCCTCGTAGCCTGTTGAGGTACACCTCCTGTTGAGTACCGTGGGTCTTCTGCGTCACCAAGGTGCTCCCCACTGTGGGTCTACCACAACACCAAGGTGCTCTCCACTGGGCTAGTCGAGTCACTCCAAGTCGAATCAGTCAGCAGTCGTCAGGTCTCAGCCAGCTACTAGGTCTCTGCACTAAGCTCGCTCGTCTCTGGGAGGATCCGTTCCACAAGCTAATGGTCGATACTCCAAATATCAATAATTCCCATGAAGAAGTATCTCAAAGGTCTTCCACATCATAGGGGTCTCAATGAAACTGATGGAGTGTCAATCGGATGTCCGGTCTGTGAGTTATTACCCTTTTAATCCCGGAGGCCCTGTTGGATTCATTCTCGATCCAACCTGACCGTTTCCCAAATCAAACCAAAACTCCAGTGGAGTATACTCAAAGGAACTGTCTCGCTCCCAGATTTCCAGCACCACTTATGGTTCTTCAAACAGACGTCTGGTGCTAAAGTTATGGCCAAAATAAAGTAAAGGGTCATAGCGGGCCTGGGTCCGGTCCCACTCGGTCGGACCGACCCGACCCGACCCGTCTCGGGTCATCCCGGCTTGACCCTTTGGGTCTGGACCGGACTGTTGGGTTTGGCCCAACTCGCGAGGGCCGCGAGGGTGGCAGACCGGCCGTGAGGGCGCAGACCGGCCGCGAAGGCATGGACCGGCCGCGGTTCGGTAGTCCAACCATGGGTCGGCAGATTGGTCGTGGTTCGGCGGCGGTTCGATTAGGAGGGTGGAGCAGCTCGGCTCGGCGGTGCGGCTCGGATCAGTGGCAGCGAGGCTCGGCTCGGACGACGGCGTGACTCGGCGGACGACGGTGCGGCTTGACTCGGACGGCGGCGCAGCTCGGCTCGGACGGCGGCGCAGCTTGGCTCAAACAACAATGCGGCTTGGAGGATGGTGGCACGGATCATCTCGGACGGAGGCGTAGCTCGGCAGATGGCGGCATGGCTCGGCGGACGGTGGGTCAGCCGGCACGGCTCGGCGAGGATGCAGGTCCGCCCGAGCGGCGCGGCGAGGCCATGGGCGGCGGCGTCGTTGCCTCCATCATCTTCGTCGCCTTCCTCTACTTTGAAGAACACACCAAAAAAGAACATTGGAGGGGTCGGGCCATGTTTTTTTGGCCCATACCCTCCACTTTTAGATTTGTAGCAAGCGGTTCACAAAGAACAAAGCATGAACGTGAAACCATAATCTTCTACAATGTTTGTTCCCAACCTGCACAAGAAAATAAGGGAGTACATGGAAAGTGATAAACATTTAGGAATAAACCCCTACCTCATTCGCTTGATGTCGTTGGAGCAAGAAGGTAGTACGGTCGTTGATTCATCATAGATGAGGATTTCCCATGTCGGAATAAGTCCTGAGGAAGAAGGTTGAAGGTGGTCGGTGTTCTTCATCGGCGGAGCGTTCTTCATTGGAGAGCTTTCTCCCAAGTTCCTCCTCTCCCCAATTCCACCAAAAATAATTTGTAGCCCAAAATAATATATTATGAGTTTTATTATGTTTGTTGGCATAAATTCAAATAGTTTAATTAATTAATTGATGTGTTGGATCAATTAATTAAAGGGAAGGGTTGGAAAGATTAATTGGCATAATTAATATATGAGGGGTTGAAGAGGCTCTCCTTAATTTAATGTGGGAGTTGAGGTTTTCTCCTAATTAAAGGGGGGTTTCAAGGGGGTTTAATCCCGGGTGGTCCCCACCACCATAACCTCTCATGAGAGGTTAGGCTCGGGTGGTCCCCACCACCATAACCTCTCATGGGAGGTTAAGGTCTGGTGGTCCCCACCACAAACTTCCACAAAAGGTTGGTTACAACAAAACAAAATAAAACGTCTGTTTATTTTATTTTATTATTTCCACGAAAAACCCAGAAACTAACTTTCACTCGTGACCAACTGTCGTCGAGGTGAAAGTCTTCTAAAGTGAACATCGGCGTTGCGAGTTAAATGGTGCCCTTGGATTTCAATTCTGAGCACCGGTTCAAAAGTTATAAAAACCCACTCGTACCTTTACTAAACATACCTGAAGAAAAGTTCAGAAATTGATTTCGAGCACACCAGGCCTCGAAATCATGCGCCGTTAATTTTTTTCGGACTCATAAAATTCCCATATATTAAAAAACTTACATAGAAATTATGGGTCTTTACATTCTCCCCACCTCAGGGCTCTACATCCCCGTAATCCATAACTCAAACTAGGTAAACAAGTGGGGGTACTAAGCATGCATCTGATCCTCCCACTCCCATGTGCTCTTCTAGAGGTTCACGTGCTTCCAGTGAACGCGCACCAGAGGTTTCGACCATCCAAGAAGGACTCGCTCCTGTTGATCCTCAACATCTACTGAAACCTCCGTAAAATTTTCCCCATTGTCAATGTCTAGCTCTCCATGGTCAATGATGTGAGAAGGTTCGTGCACGTATCTCCTCTTCTAGGATACGTGGAAGACGTCGTGCACCCGGTGCAACTGAGGTGGAAGAGATAGGCAGTAAGCCACCTCGCCAATTCTGCTGAGGAACTGAAAGGGTCTGATGAACCTCAGAGATAAATTGTCTCCTCGTCCAAATCTCTACGAATCTTGTCAAGGTGAGACCCATAGAAATATGTGGCCCCCATCCTCAAACTCTAGAGGTCTCTGTCTCCTCTCGGCATACGACTTTTTCCTTCTCTGTGTAGTCTTCATCTGCTCCTGGATGATCTGCACCTTCTTTGTGGTAGCCCGAACCATCTCTAGTCCCACGAGTGATGACTCCCCTGGGTCAGTCCTGCACAAAGGTGATCTGCAAGGTCGCCCATATAATGCCTCTAAAGGTGTCATCCCTAGAGTGGAGTGATAACTGTTATTGTATGCAAACTCCACTAAAGGAAAGTGATCCTCCTATCTACGTCCGAAGTCGAGGACACAAGCACACAGCATGTCCTCTAGGGTCTGAATTTTCTGCTCACTCTGGCCATCCTTCTGCGGACGGAAGGCGGTGCTCAAACAAAGTTGCATCCTGAAAGCCTCCTGCAACCCCTTCCATAGCCGGGATGTAAAATGTGCATCACGAATGGAGACAATCGTCGAAGTTACTCCATGTAGCCGCACAATCTTCTGCACATAGAGTCATCCCAAGCTCTCTACTGAACTCTGCTCTCTGATCGGTAGGAAGTGGGACGACTTGGTGAGTAGGTCGACGATCACCCAGATCGAGTCATGACCTCTAGATGTACATGGAAGTCTTGTCACAAAGTCCATGGATATCCCATCCCACTTCCACTCTGGGACCTCTAAGGGCTGAACCAAGCCTGCTGGTACCTGATGCTCCGCCTTCACTTGCTAACAAGTGAGGCACCGAAAAACAAACTCTTCCACTGCTTTCTTCATTATCGGCCACCAATGCTATCATCGGAGATCCTGGTATATCTTTTCCACTCTTGGATGTACCTCAAGAGGGGAAGTGTGGAAATCCCTCAACACTTCCTCTTGAAGTGACAATGGTACCATGGTATGTCCTCTGAAGAGGATGACGTGCTCCACACCTTCAGAAAATCCATCAGGTTCTTGTCCTATGGATATCTGAGCACATCGTGTCTCGCAGTCAACGTCCCCACGCTGCACCTCCCTGACTCACTAAAGAATTGGAGGAGTGACTGAAAGAGACTAAAGAAAAGCTGCTCCATCTCTTTCCACAAAGGATATCTGTAAAGTAGCCAGCTGCTCCGTCGCCTCGCCTAACATCTGTATACCAGATCTCCTACTGAGTGCATCTGCAACAACGTTCCCCTTCCCAAGAGTATAGACTATCTCGAAGTCATATTCCTGGAGGAACTCAATCCAACATCGTTGTCTCAGGTTCAGGTCCTTCTAAGAGAATATGTACCTAAGAATCTTGTGATCATAGTACATAGTAAAGTGCTCTCCCATCAGATAGTGTCACCACATCTTCATGGTGAAGACCACTGCTACTAACTCTAGGTCATGGGTAGAATAGTTATGCTCATGCTGCCTCAACTTTGGAGAACCACATTTGATCACTGCTCGCTCCTGCATCAAGACACATCCGAGTCTGGTCCCTGATGTGTCGCAGTAAAATACGTACCCTACACCCTCCTCTGGAAGCCTCAAGATGGGGGCACTAGTAAACCTCTGCCTCAGCTCCTGAAAACTCCATTAGCATTTCTTCAACCAAACGAAGGGTTTCCCCTTCTTCGTCAAGGATGATATTGGTTATGCAACTCTGGAGAAGACTAGAACAAACCTCCAGTAATAACCAGCCAAACCCAGGAAACTCTGTACCTCCATCACACTCCTAGGTGGATCCCAAGCAAGTACCACCTCAATATTTACTGGATCCACTGCAACTCTAACCTCCGATATGAAATGTCCCAGAAAGTGAACCTCTCGGATCCAAAACTAGAACTTTGAGAGCTTACCATAAAGCTGGTGCTCTCAGAGTGTGTCCAGTACTACCTGCAAATGATAGGCATGCTCCTCCTCAGTAGTCGAGTAGATCAGAATATCATCGATGAAGACTACTACAAATCAATAAATTTATGGCTGAAAGATCATGTTCATGAGTCCCATGAACACTATTGGGGTGTTGGTTACACCGAATGGAATAACCAAGAACTCATAGTGATCGTACCGACATTTAAGGGTCATCTTCTTCACATCCTCATCTTGTACTCTGAGCTGGTGATAGCCTGATCTGAGGTCTATCTTCGAGAACCACAGTTCACCCTTCAGCTAATCAAAGAGGTCGTTAATCCTCAGGAGTGGGTACTTGTTCTTCATGATCACCTGGTTTAGGAACTGATAGTTAACACAAAGCCTCAAGCTCCCATCCGCCTTCTTGGCGAACAGAATCGGGGTTGCCCAAGGTGAAACACTGGGTCGGATGAACCCCTTCCCCTGCAAGTCCTCTAGTTGTACATGCAGCTCATGAAGCTCCGTGGGAGCCATTAAATATGTTGGTGTAGATATCGGTGTCATCCCAGGGTAAAAGTCAATGTAAAATTCCACCTCTCTGTGAGGAGGTAGACCTGGAACATCATTAGGGAAAGCATCCGCGTACTAGTCCACCACTACAGGATAGCTTAGACTCTCCACATCAATAGCTCTGAGGGTAAGGATAGCCAACTGATGAGTGATCGGCTACACTCTCCTCTGGGTAAGTCCATCCTGTGCTGCAAAGGCTTCCTTCTTTCCAGTGAAGGTAAACTTGGACCCATATGTGTGGGCACACTGCACTTTGCACCTAATACAGTCAATATTAGCATGGAATGTAGATAACCAGTCTATACCCAAGATGACGTCATAAGGCCTCGACGCCGCTACTATGAGATCCCAGCCGAAGCTATCACCTCCTAGAGTAAGCTTGCACTGCTGGAACTAGTGCGTAATCGTCGAATCCGCTCTCATAGGAGTCTCTATCCATAAGGATCGATCCAACGGCTCTGTCGGAATCTCCGAGCTCCGAACGAGGGCATTGGAAATAAAATAATGACTAGAACCTATGTCTATAGGTATTGCAGCTATGGTGGATTAGACACAGATTGTACCTCGAATCATCTTCGTAGAGCCATGATTGTAAGCCTCAGCTGCCTGGAGCTAAGATCTCCCCTATCCACCTGCTCCCTGTAGTCGGGGTGGACCTCTTGGTGGTGGTGGCGGTAATATATCGAATCATCTCCCACCACCAGCTGCACGACCAGCTCCTCTTCCATGTCTGTCTACTCCCTACAGACCTCCTTGATCGAACCTCTATCTCTTCCTGGGTGGTCCTTTGATTGTCTGTTGATCATCCGTATGGAGGGTCAGACAGTCATGAGCCATGTGACCCTGCCCGCCGCATGTGAAACATTGCCCGCTCCTGGCATGTCTATCTCCACCTCAGGTGCCCCGCACAACCGACTCAGAATTATGAGGTCATCCACCTGTAGTTATGGTCCTCTTAGACCTCTGTGATGTCTTTATAATGCCAGCTACAGAAGACTCCGCTACATGACGATTGGTAGTGGTTCTCGCTACAGGTGACTGCTCAGCAAGGAAACTCTCCACCAAGAGGGCTCTCTCTAACACCCCCGCCTGCGTCGGGATGCTGAGTGAGATCACCAAAGCCATGATCTCCCGCATGAGTCCCTGATAGATGGTTCGGGCCCTGAAGAATGGGTCCCGTACTATAATAGTGGAGTATCATGAGAGTTCAGTGAACCTAGCTGAGTATTGAGCCACAGTCCTACTACCCTGATGCAGATTAAGTAGCTCTTTAATGCACACTATGCAAAGAGTAGCTGGAACAATCTCCACCTGAAACAGGCTCTCAAATTCTTCCTATAGAAGAGTCACCTCGTCGTGAACTTGGAGCATCAAGCTCCACCATCTTCTCGCTGCTTCCTATAGAAGAATGGTGGAAAGAATCACCATAAGGTCATCTGGTGTCCCTACCAGTCGGAAAACTCTCACCACAGCCTCCAACCAATCCTCAGCTGCTCGTGGGTCTGTCTCTCCCCTGAACCTGGGTGGACTCTGGCGCTGGAACTCATGCAACGTGCTCAAGCGGCGTCCACCGTCTGCTGCTGGGGATGGTGGCATCAGTGTCCCAACGGGGAGTAGAACCGCTGGTGACTCCACTGGTAAAGGGCCCTACACCGAGGCCTCATCGCTCAATGGGATATCAGTGTGTAAAACTATTGGAAATCTAGCTGGTTGTCTTCATGGTGGCGTCCTGAAAAGAAACAGGTGCACCGCGGTCAAAAGTTATACCTGGTGAGCTCACCTGGTGAGCTAAATTAAAGAAATATTTTGAAAACACACATGCAATCAGTGTTTTCATGCACTGAGTCGGAAATCAGAAGTCAAGGTCCTGGTGTATGGATATGTCGGCCGCCACACCAAAACTGGACTCCCTGAACTGAAAATCGTACTCACTACACTTAACACTATTGCTTCATAGAAAAGATCATAGTCCTAAGTTCTGAGGTAGAACCGACTCCTCTGATACCAATTTGTCACGACCCGTCCCTCGGTGCCCGTGTTGTGACTACCCCAAGCCCGCCTTCTATAGGTCAGGGGCTGGAGACTAGCACCAAAGGCATAATTCCCTAAAACTGGGAAGGAATTTCCATTATAACCTGTAAACACACACACAAGAAAGCACACAAATGGATGAAACACCAAGTAAACTGTATAACAAAAGAGTGGTGAAAGTAAAAGGAGCCAGAATACAATCCCAATAGAAAAGTACAGGTACACCTGTGATACAATACAATTGAATAAAAGGTAAATTCATTTTTTGGGTCATCCACCGAGGTTCATACCTTAAGGGTAGGTACATATTTCCTCCTCAGCACTCCTCGTCCGTCCGTCTCCTCCGTGTACTGAATCATCGGAAGGTCCACCTCTAGGTACCATCCAGTCCTGGTACTCTCAGCCTCAGTCATCAATGTCCATCGTCTGCATCTAACACAACAAGGTGTGGGCATAGCTCGTGAAGGAGTGACTATAACGATACTCATTAGGGACCCCGAGACCCTTAAGGTCTCACAAAAATCCACCAAGGATAAACCATAAAGTATGAAATCAACAGATAACCTTACTTAGTTATATGCCCATACATATACCTAATTTATCAAGTAATTCATCTCAATAATGAGGAAAACACAGAAAAATCGACTCAGTTCAAACTAGGGTTTTATTCTAGGGGTAGAATCAAGTGACATCCCCAGTCACATTGTCGAAACCTCAGCTGCTGGAGAACTCCTCCTCTATCGAGTACAGTGGGCCTACCGTGACACCAAGGCGCTTCCCAATAACCTTGGACTACTAAGGTACTCCTCCTGTCGAGTACCATGGGTCTTCTACGTCACAAAGGTGTTCCCCATTGTGGGTCTTCCGCGTCACCAAGGTGCTCCCCCTCATAGCCTATTGAGGTACTCCTCCTTTCGAGTACCTTGGGTCTGCCATCCCACAAAGGCACTCCTCAATTTGGGTCTGCCGCGACACCAAGCCGCTCCCCACTGGGCTAGTGGAGTCACTCCAAGTCGAATCGGTCAGCAGTCTTCAGGTCTCATCCAGCTACTAGGTCTTCGTACTAAGCTCTCTCATCTCTGGGAGGATCTGTTCCACAAGTTACTGGTCGATACTCCAACTATCACAAAGTCTCACGAAGAAGTATCTCAAAGGTCCTATATGTCATAGGGGTCTCAACACAACTGATGGCGCATCAATCGGGTGCCCGGTCTGTGAGTTATTAGCCTTTTAGTCCCGGGGGGCGGTTGGATTCGTGCTCGATCCAACCTGATTGTTTCCCAACTCAAACCAAAACTCAATTGGAGTATACTCAAAGGAACCGTCTCGCTCCAATATTTCTAGCACCACTAACGGTTCGTCAAACAGATGTCTGGTGCCAAAGTTATGGCCAAAAGAAAGTAAAGGGTCGTAGTGGGCATGGGTCTGGTCCGACCCGGTCACACCGACCTGACCCGACCCAGCCCAAAGTGCGGCCCGGACCATAGGGTCCGGCCTGGTTCGTGAGGGCCGCGAGGGTGGTGGACCGGCCGTGATGGCGCGGACCGACCGCGGTTCGGCAGTCTAACCATGGGTCGGTGGACCGGCCGCGGTTCGGCGGCGGTTCGGTCAGGAGGGTGGAGCGTCTCGGCTCAGCAGCACAGCTCAGCTCAATGGCGGTGTGCCTCATCTCGAATGGTGGCATGGCTTAGTGGACGGTGGCACGGCTTGGCTCGGACGGCAGCGCTTCTCGACTCAGACGGCGGCGCGGCTCGGCTCAGACGGCGACGCGGCTTGGCGGATGGTAGAGTGGCTCGGCTCAGACGACGGTGCGGCTCGGCAGACGACGGCATGGCTCGGTGAATGGATGGTCAGTCCGGGTGGTGCGGTGAGGCCGTGGGTCGGCCGGGGCAGTACGGCGAGGCCGCGGGTCGGCCGGGGGGGCGCGGAGAGGCCGCGGGTGGTGGCGTCGTTTCCTCCATCGTCTTTGTCTCCTTCCTACACTTCAAAGAACACACCAAGAAGAATGGTGGAGGGGTCGGGCTGTGTTTTTTTGGCTCACACCATCCGCATTTAGATTTGTAGTAAGCAGTTCACAAAGAACAAAGCATGAATGTGAAACCATAATCTTCTGCAATGTTTGTTCCCAACCCACACAAGAAAATAAGAGAGTACATGGAAAGTGAGGAACATTTAGGAATAAACCCCTACCTCGTTTTCTTGATGTCATTGGCGCAAGAAGGTAGTACGGTCGTCGATTCGCCGTAGATGAGGACGTCCCATGTCGAAAGAAGTCCCTAGTAAGAAGTTTGAAGGTGGTCGGAGTTCTTCGTCTGCGGAGCGTTCTTTGTTGGAGAGCTTTCTCCCAAGTTCCTCTTCTCCCCAATTCCACCAAAAATAATTCGTAGCCCAAAATAATAGATTATGATTTCTATTATGTTTGTTGGCATAAATTCAAATAGTTTAATTAATTAATTGATGTGTTGGATCAATTAATTAAAGGGAATGGTTGGAAAGATTAATTGGAAAAATTAATGTAGGAGGGGTTGAAGAGGCTCTCCCTAATTTATTGTGGGATTTGAGGTTTTCTCCCAATTAAAGGGGGGTTTCAAGGGGGTTTAATCCTAGGTGGTACCCACCACCATAACCTCTCATGGAAGGTTAGGCTCAAGTGGTCCCCACCACCATAACCTCTCATGGGAGGTTAAGTTCTGGTGTTCCCCACCACCAACTTCCATAAGGAGGTTGGTTACAACAAAATAAAATAAAATGTGTGTTTATTTTATTTTATTATTTCCAGAAAAAACCCAAAAACTAACTTTCACCTTCGACCAACTATCGTCGAGGTGAAAGTATTCTTAAGCGAACACTGGCGCTACGAGTTCAATGGTGCCCCCGGATTTCAATTCCGAGCACCGGTTCAAAATTTAGAAAAACCCACTCATACATTTACTGAACGTACCCGAAGAAAAGTTCAGAAATTGATTCCGGACACACCGGGCCTCAGAATCACGCGCCGTCAATTTTTACGGACTCGTAAAATTCCCATATATTAAAAAAAATACATGGAAATTATGGGTATTTACATAATAAGGTTATAAAATATCAATTACATGTTGATTATGTTCTGGACTTATTAATTAATGAAGCTAAATTTGATTATTCGGGTCATTAAGAACAATCAAGAACACCATTAAGTATAAGGTAAGGGATCCTCTCTATCACTTTTGTTCAACAATCTCCCCTATGTTGTGCTATTTTATTTTTAATACCTAATAATGGGGTATGTTTTTTCACCTTCCCCATACTGTCCTTATGATATATAAATAATGGGATACCCCTTTACCTCTCATTAAGCCCTCGCAAGAACACTTGTTACATGCCGAAATGTTTATAAGGGGTTTTCTCATCTCACTTTCAATTCTGTGGGATTTCCATTGTTCACCTATAATTTCTTATATGTGGTATAGGTGTACTGTCATTTGATATATATTATCATTATTCTCTTTATATTTATGGTATTCTGTGATTCATTTTGTGGTTATTAACTTTTGGTCGCATGACTCAATTGATTGCAACATGGTAATGAGCTTTGTCTCTATTTTTCACTTCATTGTGACTTGATTAGTATTGTGTACCTACTCTTTCTTATGTGGTGCACCTAATTCCCATTTTAGATCACATTTTAATTGAAATTATATTCCATTTAAATGTACATATTCTCATATCATGTATTTTTTTATTGTCTAAGTCGTATACCATTTTATATACGGTATTTATTTTGAATGTTGTTTTGACTGTGAAAATATTGATGAATATGTATCCTCTATTCTATACGGATAATGTAAAGGCATATTGATCTTGTGTTGAATCTATGTATAAAGAATTATTTGTACATGAAGTGGTCTGTGGGGCTCGCTACAGCCCCTCGATGCATCGGTAGGTCTCATGATACAAATTAGTTGGCGACAAACTCATCGAGTTTGTTTCCAAATATCAGACGGGTTTATACCCATAGAACTAAACCATTTTATGGTATTATGGTATCATGTTCCAGATACATGATGTCCAATTAATAATCATTCTCTTTATTCATTATTAGTTATTACTATCCATGAAATTTTCACTATGACAAAATCTATGGATGCAGTTTCATTCTCAATTTATTAATGGCGTGAGTTTTTCATTTATTCACCACGCCATATTGATTATGTAAAATTGTTAACATTTAGTTATTATTGATTCAATCTTCCTCTATTTGTAACCCTTACTGATTGTTTGAGCTCACCCCTTTCATTGTTTACTTTCAACAGATGGTGAAGAGGAGATTATTTATTGAGTTCTTGTGGATACAGGTTTTAGTTTTTGTTATGTATTGAATTTTGCAACCTTTTCCAATGTAATTTGAGTTACATATATGTATCTAGTTTCCTCAAGACTACTAAATTGATCATTCCTTTGGGATTTTTATTCCTTCTAACTATTCCAATATAACGCTTTGATGTCTCTCGTATAGTACAGACATGATTTTGTACCATTTTTACTCCATCCAGATAACATTCCATATGTTGGGAAGTCACTAATAATACACATCAATGAAGATTTTAGTAGGAATTTTTGTTTCACAGTAACATCATATGTACTAACACCATTACTGCACAGTGAATTCAACACATCAATAAATGGTTTCAAATAAACAACGATTTTCTTTTTTGAATGACCTGGAATTAAAAAGGTCAAAAAGATATATGGTTCATTCATCAATATACATGAAGGTAAATTATACAGAGTTATGAAGATAGGACAACATGAATACTGACTACCATAAGAACCAAATGTATATAAACCATCATTAGAAAGACCCAATTGCATGTTTCGGGCTTCTAAAGTAAACGACGGGTGAACTTGGTCAAAATGTTTCCATAAATCACCATCAGAGGGATGATTTAAGATTTTACTGGTTGAAATGTTGGTTTTATGCCATGACATAATTGATTCTGTGTTTTGAGACATAAATAAATTCTTCAATCTGGGTGTGAGTGGGAAATATCTCAATTGTTTTACAAGAACAAGTACATACTTCCCGGGTTGAGCTTCTTTATATCTTGATTGTCCACATGTAGGGAAACTATCCAATAACTCATTTTCACTATAATATAATATGTATTCATTTGAACATGCATGAATCTTCTGATAACCAAGACCCAAATTACAAACTATCCTCTTGATCTCATAAAAATTTGAAGGCAACACATTTCCTTCAGGTAGCAGTGTTTTTAACAAAAGGAATATCTAATCAAAACAACTATTTGACATTCCATCATCTGATTTAATGGACATAAATTTATAAACTAATTCAAAATTCCTATCTTACAACCAGGATATAAAGTATCCTCAGTGGACCTCAATAAGTCATATAAATAAGATGGTTCAAACTCGGGAGTGAAATCAATATCATCCTGAGTTTCAGTTTTTTGAATAGACAGACCCACCACATTATGTACTAAATTTTAAAATCATGCTGGATCTGGAACTAAATTATTAATATCTTCTCTAAAACTGTGGTCACTATGTTGATACCAAAAAAAATAATCTGGTTGAAAACTAAAATGAAATAAATGACCTCCAATGTTGTCAAATGTTTCATACATCCTCATAGAACATTTTTTAAAAGGACACTTAATTTTACCTTCTAAAAAATTAGTTTTGATGATGAAAATGATAAGAAATCTTGAACACCCTCAATATATACAAGATTTAAACCAAAACTGTTTGGATTACTGTGTTGAGTTATCCAAGAATGATCATCTAATAATGACTGTTGTCAACTTCCTCATTCCATATTTTTCTCAAAAAATATGAAATAATTAGTTATTTTTTATAATTAGATATAAGATAAACACTATCCAAAAAAAGTTAAGACAATTAAATTCTCTTTTCTAGCAATTTATAATAATTTTTATTATTTTATATTTATTTATACTATTTTTTAAGCTTTTATACTAATCAACACTAATTTATAAAAATTTATACTAATTACCACTAATTATTATTAATTTCAGGTATTTTGTACTAATTACTATTAATTATCAGTGGTACAATTTCCAATGGATTGGTGGTATCTCTTTTTCCTAATGAATCATCCCCTTGCAACTTTCTATAACTAAAAGCACTATGAAAAGTCTACTCCAACGTATGAATATCCATTTTTGTATGCAACAGGATGGAGAGCAGGTATGCCTTACTATACTGCTCTCCATACTCTCATGCTTACGAAAATGAATATTTGTACATCGGAGGAGACTATTCATAGTGATTTCAGTCATAGAAAGTTATAAGGCATTGATTCATTGGGAAAAATAGCCTCTTTTTTCTGACGTCTCACATCCTTGCAACATTCTCTGACATAAATCACTATGTAAAATCTACTCTGACATATGTCCAAGTAGATTTTTCATATTGATTTCAGTGGGAGAAAGTTGTAAGGAGATAAGGTGTCGATCAAAAATAATGTTGTCAATCTGTAGAAAATTATGCCAGTTTATTAATGCACTCAAATTTATTATGATTTATTACGATTTATTACTAATTATTACAAATTATTACTCATTATTACAAATTAATCCTAATTTTTACTAATTTTTACTAATTATTACTAATTATTACAAACTATTACTAATTATTTCTAGTTAGTTCTAATTATTTCTAATTAATCCTAATTATTACTAATTATTACTAATCAATCCTAATTATTACTAATTAATCCTGATTATTACGAATTAATATTAATTATTACTAATTAACCCTAATTATTACTAATTAATCCTAAATTTTACTAATTATTCCTAATTATTACTAATTATTTCTAATTAATCCTAATTATTACTAATTATTACTAATTATTACTAATTAATCCTAATTAATCCTAATTATTACTAATTATTGCTAATAATTTCTAATTAATCCTAATTATTACTAATAATTGCTAATAATTTGAAATTAATCCTAATTATTACTAACTAATCCTAATTATTACTAATTATTGATAATTAATCCTAATTATTACTAATTATTTATGATTAATCCTAATTATTACTAATTATTACTAATTATTGATAATTATTCTTAATTATTACTAACTATTGATAATTAATCCTAATTATTACTATTTATTACTAATTATTGACAATTAATCCTAATTATTAATAAATATTTATAATTATTACTAATTATTGATAATGATTACTAATTATTGTTAATTGATTCTAATTATATCTAATTATTATTAATTATTATTAATTATTACTAATTGTTACTAATTATTACTAATTATTTCTAATTATTACAATTTATTTCTAATTATTACTAATTATTGATAATTATTGATAATTATTACTAATTATTATTAATTACTAATTATTATTAATTGTTACTAATAATTACTAATTAATCTTAATTATTACTAATTAATCCTAATTATTACTAATTAATCCTAATTATTACTAATTAATCCTATTTTTTACTAATTAATCCTAATTATTACTAATTATTACAATTTATTTCTAATTATTACTAATTATAACTAATTATTACTAATCAATCCTAATTAATCCTAATTAATCTTGATTATTACTAATTAATACTAATTATTACTAATTAATCCTAATTATTACTAATTAATCCTAATTATTACTAATTAATCCAAATTGTTACTAATTAATCCTAATTATTACTAATTAGTTCTAATTATTAATAAGTAATCCTAATTATTGATAATTATTTCTAATTAATCATAATTATTGATAATTATTACTAATTATTATAAATTATTACTAATTGTTGATAGTTAGTCCTAATTATTACTAATTATTACTAATTATTAGTAATTAATCCAAATTATTGATAATTATTTCTAATTACTCCTAATTATTACTAATTATTACTAATTAATCCTAATTAATACTAATTAATCCTAGCTATTTTTAATTCTTAATAATTATTACTATTTAATCCTAATTATTACTAATTAATCCTAATTAATACTAATTAAACCTAATATTTTATAATTAATCCTAATTATTACTAATTATTGATAATTAATCCTAATTATTACTAAATATTTCTAATTAATCATAATTATTTATAATTATTACTAATTATTGATAATTATTACTAATTATTATTAATTATTACTAATTATGGATAAATGATCCTAATTATTACTAATTATTAGTAATTAATCCTAATTATTGGTAATTATTTCTAATTAATCCTAATTATTACTAATTATTACTAGTTAATCCTAATTATTTCTAATTAATCCTAATTATTATTAATTCTTTCTAATTATTACTAATTAATCATAATTATTAATAATTATTACTAATTATTACCAATTAATGATAATTATTACTAATTGTTGATAATTATGACTAATTATTTATAATTATAAATAATTATTGATAATTATGACTAATTATTTATAATTATGACTAATTGGTATTAATTAATTCTAATTATTACTAATTATGGATAATTATTACTAATTATTGATTATTATTATTAATTATTGATAATTTTTACTAATTAACACTTAGATATAACTATTCATAAAAATAACTACTGAAAAAAATATCCAATTCTAATTTAATTAATTTACATATAATTAACAAAAATTATAAATAATTTAAAATAAAATAAATTAACTAAACAATAAAAATAGATAAATACCTTGAAACTGAAGCTTTCGGAGTATCAAAGTCGCAAATTATACTTTGATTTAAAAGTTTAAGCTATAAAAAAAATTAGAAGAAATTTTTTCAGAAGAGATAGAGAGAGAAGTTGAGTAAAAAGTGAGATGAGAAGAAAAACGGATGGGGGTATATATAGGTTAGATTATTTGCGATTGAGGAATTTTCGACGGGCTCCGTCATAAATGACTATGCCCGCATTAATTATAGTGGGTCGTTAAAAAGTTATTTCTGACGGGACAAGTGTCACGTTACAAATACTAAAACCTTCGTTGGGTATTTGCGATGGGAATATAAACCTATCGTAAATACCCTTGCACGCGGTTTGGTGCGTATTTCATGCCAAACCATTTACGATGGGTCCTTACCGCCCGTCGCAAATAATAGTTATTTGCAACGAGGTAATCGGCACGTCGTAAATACCCCCTTTCAATGGGTTATTTGCGATGGGTTCCTAACCCATCGCAAATAGCCATTTTTTCCGTAGTGTAGGGCTCTCCCCTGTCAAATGGTTCACTAGGTGAAGGCTTAGTGAAAGGATGACTCACCACTCGTGAGTATAGGGAGGCCCAGATTACATGCATGGTTGTATATGTGGATAGGTGGAATGGAATAGTTGTGGCAAAATGGATTTTGAGAAATGAATTTCAAGCATTGGTTAGTTGTTTCCATGAAAAATAGCTTTTTCTAGAAAATTGGGTGACATGGAACTTGTTTATATTTAGTTATAAACTGTTTTTAGAAGTTATTTATATTTAGTTATAAACTATTTTTAGAAGTTGTTTATATTTTGTTATAAACTGATTTGGGTATTGTTTCATATAAATTGTTCTATATAAATGTTGCTAACTTTTCTAATCCTAGTGGCGTGAGTAAGGAAGTATTTGGGGAAAACCTACTGAGTTTTAGTACTCACCCCTACTTTGGCACTTTGGTGCTTTTGCAGATGTCATCTTTCGGGACATGGGAAAAGGTAAGGTATCACATGTCTTTTTCACTACCTCATGATACTTGGTCAATTTGGTGATGTTGGAGCACAGAGTCTTGTGGTCATCTTGGAGTTTTATTAGTTATCTTCTATTGTTTACTTTGATGTGAGTTTGGCTTCTACTGTAGTACACTTTGGTTGGTTTTGATATAAAATAAATGGTTTTATTATCATTATTTTTATCATGCATTATATAGTCGTTTGTTTAGTCTGGATTTATTGGATGAGTTTTTTAATTCTTAAATGTTAAATTGTCCCCCACATGTATTGAAACCCTTCAACATTTATTTCCATCGTTTGGAATCTTAGGGATGTTGCTTCAGGCCAAGTAGAATCCTCCCACCTTCTCAAGATAATGAGGAGATGGAGGGATGTTACACAAAGAATGATCAATATGGAAAGTTAAATAACTAAATCACACATCATTTAATTAATAACTTGACTATCATGATTAGATGGGGAATAATTAATATTTCAAGGTAAATAACAGAAAACACTTTCCATTTAATAAAAAACTTGACTATAATGATTAGATAACGCATAATCAATATATAAAGGTAAATAATTTAACACACATTCCATTTAATCAATAACTTGACTATCATGATTAGATATTGCATAATCAACATGGAAAGGTAAATATCTAAAAACACAATCCATTTAATTAATAAACTGAGAATAAAATGCATCCATAGATAATATATTTTGGAAAATATCATGGATAATAATAACTAAATTATTTATGAAGGAAATACATAATTATTGGACATCGTGATCTCAGGAGTCATGATACCTCTACTATCAAGACATTTCATAACACAGTTTACAACTATAGGTAAAAACCCATATGATTTGGCCAACTAATTTGTCTCATGAGACCTATTGATGTATTGAGGGGATATATATAATCGGTCCCCACCTGTTTCTATGTGTCAAAAGAATTCCACATATCAAATAATCGATTTAATTTATGAACAATATGCCTTATCATCAAATATCAATATTGAGTAAAGGATAAAAATTAATCAATATTTCCCCAGTATAATAAGTTTCAAAGTAATCATCATTTGTAAAAATGGTATAAATTTTAGGAAATAATCATATCTATAATAAAATAAAATGTATATTTAAGATAAATGTAATTTTCTATGAGAAATGATCATAAGAAAGTGATTATTTCAAGATAATTTAAACAATCACAAAAGAAAGTGAGATAGTGAAATAATTTTTACCACTTTGGTAAATTTTAAATTTTAACCCATTTAATAATACACTTTAAAAATCATTAATAATCATTAATAAATATATATTCATTTTAAATACATAAAAGTGGAAGTATATACACCACATAATAGTGAATAGGTTCTTATTAACAAATATATCTCAATGAAATGGAAATTGAGACAAAATCCCTTACCTCATGCTTCATTTGGGATGAACATGATTTATCCTCTTTTATAATGTTTTAAATTATGTAATTAATTAATATAAGAGTCATATTCATATTTATAATATCATATTTTATCCACTTATTACATTTTACCACCTGTTTTTTAATTATATTTCATTATTTTCAATGTTTTGGGTGTTAATTTCCTTATTTTCTTATGTGTGTTTTCTCATGAATGTTTTGTTTCATAAACATAATATATCGTTACATAATATCTAGAATTATATTAATGTTATAAATATAATTTTTGTTCATTAAATACATTTTAATAATCATTATTGAAATCTGAACATGGAGAAGGGGTCACATCGCTTTGTTGAGACATTAGGACGTACGTACGCATGAGCGGCGTTCTAATTTCCTTAATGGGTGAAAATATAAAAAAGTGTGTGATAAATTAATTTTTAGAAATAAATATAATGTCGTTTTTATCACATGTATTACTAAATTTATCCTTATTACCTTCCATGTAAATAATAAGTGGTAAATGAATCACATCACTTCTTTAGGTGGTAATCCGCCGTACACACGAGCGATGCTATTTTATTTTAAACAGAAGGGAATATAAGAAAGTATATGTGATATTAAAATTAAATAAGTATAATAATAATAAAAAATATTATATATATTAGTTAAATATTTCATTATATTCATATTTTAAAGGTGGCGACGGAAAATAAATTACATCGGTTCGCAAGACAGTAGTATGTTGTTGACATGATCAACTATTATGTTTCCCATTTAATGGAAAAGGATATGGTTATAGGGTATGAAGTTAACATAATAAAGTCGAAGTATATATAATATACTAATTTTATTATATACTCATGGTTTAATATGATTTTAAAGATGTGAAAGAAGAAACAAAATAAAAACACTCATTTTAGAACGTTACCTCTTTAATAGAAAACTTATTTAGTTTTGCCTCTACATCCTTCCTAGGATAGATCTATGATCAAACCAAGGGGTATAGGATGTTTTTAGGGTATTAAGGAAGTAATTTGGGAATTTATTTTCCAAAAAAAATGGCTATGGAAGTGTTAATAGGGGAGTATAGTGGGTTTCCTTTTATGAGTGGGGGAGATGATACATATGGAATTTTCAAAACTAATCAATTACACCCATGTTTTTATCATGGAAAAAGAATCCACAATGGGTTATTATAGATCCTTATAAGTTATAATTTCTAAATATCTCTATAAAATGGGTTTTTACAAGTTTTTAGGTGAAAGAGCGTTTTCGTGGTTTCCCTCAAATGATCAGTGATTTTTTGGGTACTTAGGTGCTGCAGAGTGGCTGACCAAGGTCGTCTCTCAAAGGAGGAAGTAAATTTGACAACTTATTAAAGGTATTTTAAAAATAACATAAAATTTAATAATAAAACTACATGAAAGGATTTTGGGGGTTTTACTATTCATAAAACTAGAATAATTTTTTTATAAGAAGATTGTATGATATTTTTGTTTTTATTTTTGAAATAAAATTCGATTAAAAAGACACAACAAGAAGATGTTTTTTAGACAATATTTAAAAGTCGTAATTGATATAACTCTACCTCTTCATTTACTTATTAATAATTATCATTTAAATTAATATCCACTTAATTATTACCTCCTAATTTTTAAACCCCCAAACCCTACGAGAATTAACATTACCACAAATATGAAGAGAATTAAACCCTAGGCTATCTTCGGAACATGCAATCGCAACACCCTTATTTGATTGATGTTCTAAGGATAGATTATAGTCAGTGGTAAATTAAGAAACATTTCCATTATGTAAAATAAGGATTAATTGAGCTTAGGGATAATATTTTAACTCTACAAATTTATCTCGCATGGTCTTGTTTAACCGATTAAGTTTGCGCTCTCACAATTTACACAAATTCTTGACCTCGCGTGTTTTTGTATTAATTGTCAAATTTCTTAATTAGTTTCTTATAATTTAAAAACTCAATTCATATATCATATTAATTGAATTAAAATATCTCATTGATTCAAAATAAATTAATGAATAAGGTTAGAGGTAGATCAATTACTAAAAAGAACTACACTTCCATGGGCAGTGTAGTCATCGTAGAAACGTTTTGCATGTGCAAAGTTTTAGAAAGAGTAAAACTCAATCTCGTTTATACTCTTGATTCCATCCTAATTAGAAAGATTAAATAATAATATAATTGAACAAAACATAGGTAAATATAATAAATTAAATAATAACTAAGGAGTTTACTATACAAACAAAAGTATTACAACAAGAAGAGGAAGAAGAAGGCTTCGTCGAAGGGATCCTTGCTTCAAGAGATACCCTTGTTGAAATGGTTGGATAATTTGAGTGGATACACTTCTAATATTCCCTAAACTTACCAATTCACGTCTCAACCCCTACAAATTATAAATAAACTAATTTATAGAGAAGAGGGGATTCTAGGTTTAAATAGGTTTCAAGTGTGAATAGGGAATCTCAGATAAATATTTTAATCCAACTCTCACCACCCATTTGACCTACAAAACGCTTGAAAAATCGGTTCTTCCATTAATATTATTTGTGTAAAATTGGGTTTTTGAGATCCTCTCAAAATTTGAGCTCAATATAAGCTTAGATGAAGAAGCTATGGCCCAAATACAGAACCAATGTCCAATCTGGCGGGTCCAGCCCACATTTGACTTCATGGTCCATTTAGTCCAACCAAATGCACATTTTAGCTCTAGTGTCCTGAAAAAAAATTTGTATCCCGTTATTTTAGTAACACATTTACAAAATTTTAAGTTCAAATAATAAATATTAAAATATTTATCTTTGAAATACTATAGTGCACTATAAAGGGTAAAACTGGAATTTCCATCAAATTTTAAAATGAATGATCTAATATCAAATATTATATAAATGAATATAGTTACCATAATGTAATTAAATTATATCATTTATTATCAATAAAATATTCAATAAAATTTTGTTTTTTCATTAGGTCATTTTAACACTTATCTTATAAGTTTATCCCACCCACCCGATAAATCAATTTTTATCATAACCATGGTAATTAATTTTTATTGCTTTTTCTAGTCAAAATGGTCAAAATTAAGTTTATAATATTTGATAATATATATTTTTAGGATTATATATTTTTAATCCATTTTAATATATTCAATTGAAAAAATTTGTAGAATCTAATTTAGAATTTTATCCACATGCACAGTGAAAAAGTGGGTTTCCAAAGAGAAAATTCTCATTAGTATAGAATGAATTGCTATAAAAAATAAATTTTAAATTTATTAAAATGACCTAAATTAGTTAAATTTTAATATATGTTAACATGTTTACATTAAATATAATTTATAATATAATATTACTTTTAAAATAATTTAAATGATAAAGAGGTTTTCAATAAAAAACAGTATTTTTCACTTTTCATCAAAAAAATAATCTTTTCATAAAATTCTCAAACATTCACCCAATGATAATTTTAACATATATATTTATAATAATTAATTTTATTTTTTCATATAAACTTTATAAAGGTATAAAAAATACTTTTAAATTATGTGTTCAAACCATGACTAAACTGTCTTTTTGAAAAATAAAGTTTTTCAGAAAACATTTATTTTTTTCAAATGATGATTATTTTATTTATAATAAAAAGATAACCAATTAATTTTTTTAAAATTTTTAAACCATATAAATTTCATAATTTTGTTATTACTATTCATACCCACTAATTTAACGGCTATTTTATAATGTTATACTATATTACAGTTCATTTATACTTGGGGTTGTTTGTTTTGCAAGCTATTGAAGTGATCAGATTTATTTTAAATAAATGTATCATAAAGAATCACGGTGTCACATTCTCATATAAGATATATATTTAATTTCATGATATTGAATACAATTTTATTCTTCTAAAATATCAAGGTGTTACATTTTCCATACGTTTAATAAATTGTGTCCTCATAATTTAAACATGATCTCAGTAATCAGCGATTTGATATTTAGAAATACCATTATTAAAAAACCGCATAGTAAAAGGGTTAATAAAACAACCTCTTGATAAGATGAAAAGTTATTTATAATTTTCATCTGGAATAACACATAACTAGGTTTCCAATTAGTAGAATATATGTGGGAAGTAAAGATATTAATATGGAAGAAAATCATAAATAATTATAGAGTGTGATAGTGATTATGTATCACAATAAAGTGAATTATCAATGGAAAGATAAGGACCTAAAAACCCTAAATATTTAATGATTTAAAAGACAATTTTATTCATCAGATGTTAAAGTAATAGGACAACATTGTTTTTAATATTCTTTTCCTAATGTTGAGGAATTCTTTTACTGTCTAAAAATATTTGAAGGTATACTTACTTTATATATTTCTATTTCATATGAAAAATTTCATCCTTTTGTTGTGCTTCAATAAATTTACACTTCATGAATATATAAAAATAATTTTTTTTATTGAATCACTAAAATTGTCTTTAAACACATCATAACATCTATAAAAGAGTGAGGAGTCTTTCTTCCTGTTTCTAAATATTTTATAAAACTAATATGGTTAGCACAAGTTATCCAATATAGTACGTTAATCTCTAAACCTAAAAAGTAACCCCACTGGTTCATCATTAATATTTATTCATAAAATAATTTAAGTGAAGAAATTACATAATAACTATAATATCACGTAGGCTAGTGGTGGGTTCTAAACTCTTATCACCCTTTAGTTGTGGGTTCAAGCCCTGTGACCTTGCCGGATGCAATGGGTTGTCACCCAGTATGAAGGTTATCATTTTTCTAAAACCATATTAATATAATTTATATAAAATTCCTAAATTATAATAACTAATAATTACCTCAACATTAGAGATAATATAAAACCCTAAAGAATACCAATACCTTTAAACTTATTCACATAAAAATTAAGGTCATTCATACTTATATAACTATTTTACTAAAACATATACTAAACCAATAGGGTTAATTTTCATAAATGTCTCTATACATCCTTAATCTCTATATAATCCCTTCACATAAAATCTAAATAGGTGTGTTTAAGATATTGAACATATGATAAATCTAAAACTCATAAACCCATGATGCAGTCCATAAATTTTATGTTAAGTAAGACATATATTCTTCTAGAATTTAACAAAATCCTTATGTGTTTCATGATTCTTAAAACTAAAATACCATTGGTAAAAATAATTATACAATTTAATTTTTGAATCCCAATACATGAATATTTCATCAATTTTATTTCAAAAAAATCCCTACCTTGGTTTTTGGGTTAACCTTTAGAATAGGTCATTGACTCAGATAATTTTGAGATTCCCCACATTTAAGACAACAAACAAAAAATGGATCCCTAGGATGAAATTTATTTCCTTCCACTGTACTCTTTATTTTTCGACAATAATTAATTCATTTATACCCTTATTTTATATACATATAAAAATTTCTCATTCCTTTGAAACACTTTCCAGGGTGTCTCTTTCCATATTTATGACATGAATAAAATTAATCCTTCTTTAATACATGGTCTATATCACATTATCTCTTATAAAACTCCATCCTTATCTTATTTGTTGAGTCCGATAGTTTGATAAGGTGTAGGTTTTTAATCATTTTTTGGGATAAATAATTCGTAATAATCATGATATATTTCACTCTTATTATCATCTAATTTGGTTTTACATAATCACTATATTTTCCATCATATTAAATGTTAACATAGTTCCTTCGGGTTCTATAAATATACTATAACTAAAAAATATGGTGTGAGTACTAATAATCATAGTGGGAAACCACATAATCCTTTATAGGATGTCTAAATCATGGAAAATTATTTTCAATCTAGAAACCATGGGTTTAACCTTGGTTATTAACCTTCTTCATCTATTCAAATACATCATAATGGTTTGAAAATAAAATGTGAATTATCAAAATTATATCTCTTAGGAGAGTTTAAACAGGTGCGTAGTAAGGAAAATTTTCATGTACCAGGTAATGCTTGAGTTAAGCCCGACATGTATTTTTTGAATTTTTTACCCCTAGATGCATCTATTATAGAACCATACCAACTTTTAGTATACATAAACATAATTATTTCTAGGTAAAATCACACAATATCTACCTTTCCAAATTTTTATGATAGTCTTATATACTTATAATCTAAGTTTATCATAGGGTTATGTTCCATAATCTAGGTTTTCATTAATCTTGTTCCCAATATTCATAATTAAATTTATATAATACTAATTTTGAAAATACTGACCCCAGTAACTATGATCTAGTGTCTATATTATTACATTAGAATAATATACAACCAATCATATCACGAAGGACCAAATAGTTTAGTTGTCTTGTTAAACTAGATAATTACATTATTTATACATTTCATTTTAATACACAAATTAAAGAATAATTTTTTTTTGGTAATATCTTTATTATAACTCGAATATACATGCATATCATTCATAGTAAAATTCAAAGTTCCTAGAAAAGTAAACAAAATAAGAGTGAGCTCAAATGCTCAGTATGGTTTAAGTATGGTAGAATCTATCATGAATCAATAAGAATAATCAATTTGGAAAGGTAAATAACTGAACACTCATTCCTTTTAAATAATTTGACTATCATAATTAGATAATTAATAATCAGTATGGAAAGGTAAATGATTGAAAAAAAATCCATTTAATCAATAACTTGATTATCAGGATTAGGTAAGGCATAATCATCATAGAAATGTTAATAACTGATCACGCATTCTATTTAATAAATAGTATGACTATGATGATTAGATTAGAAATATTCAATATGTAAAGGTAAATAACTTAACAAACATGAAACTTAATCAATAACTTAACTATCATTATTAGATAAGGAATAATCAATATGGAACGGTAAATAATTGAAAATACGTTTCATCAATAAACTGAAAATGAAATGCATCCAGAGATAATAGGATTCGGAAAATATCATGAATAATAAAAATTTATTTCTTAATGAAGTAATTTATTAATTATTAGACATCATGGTCTTAGGGATCATGATACCTCTACTCTCAAGACCTTTCACAAGATAGTTTAAAACTATGTGAAAAACCCCACCTGATTTGGCCAACTGATTTGTCTCATGAGAGTTTTTGATTTATCGAGGGGATATCTATAATCAGGATCCATACCTATATGAATTTCTAAGTAATTCCTTATATATAAAATAATCTATTTAATTCATGAATAATATTCCTTATCAAAAAATATTCTTATTGAGTAAAGGATGTGGATTCATCAATATCTCCCCAGTTAATCAAATAACTGTCAAAGTAAATAACATGTCTGAAAATGGTATATAGTTTAGGAAATAATCATATCCATCAGAAAATAATATTTATATATAAGATAAATTTAATTTAAAATGAAAAATGATCACAATAAAGTGAATGTTTCAAGATAAAGTAAATAATAACAAAAAAAGTGAGATTGTACAATAATTTTCACCTCTTTGGTAGCTTTTAAATTATAAAACCTTGAAGAATAAACATTAAAAAAATAATTAATCATCATTAATAAATATTTATTCATGTTAAATAAATAAAATGGTAATTATATACACCACATAAAATTTAATATATACACATTAACGTATATGTATCACTTAAATGGAAATTGAGAAGAAATATCTTACCTCACACTTTCTTTTGGTTGAAAATTCTTTAAACTCATGTACAATGGTTTAAAGCATGTCATTAATAAATAACATAACCATATCGATATTTATAAAATCATATATGATACCCTTATAACATTTTACCACATTTTTTAATAATATTTTATTATATTCATTGTTTTGGGTGTTAATTACCTTGTTTTCTCATGCGTTTTTTTCATGAAAGTTATGGTTCTTTCATAGACTATTTTATTCCATCATATCCAAAATTATACTAATGTTGTAAATATATTTTTTTAATTATATACATTTTAACGTCCCTGTTGATGCTCCGTTCCGTCACAGAGTCCAAATATTGACTAAGAGGAGTACCTCAAGCAAAGAATAAGGAAGATTCATCAAAAATTCCAAAGGCATTAAGGCGCACAAGTATACCTGCACGCCAGCCTTGGGCGCGCAAGTCACTTGTGCACCAGATATGAGGCGTGCAAGTTACTTGCGCTCCCTAAGTGAAATTTCTCCCAGACCTCAGGTGGCCTATAAATACCCCCTGTGGGACCCCCATTTGGGGATGGATTTTCCAAAACTCAGAATTAAGCTCTGGGTTCCCTAGTCTATACTTAAAGTCATCCAAACACTTCTAAGGTAATTTCTTACCTATAATGGAAGATCTAAAGAGGAAGAATAAGGCCTAAGTGTTAGAACTCATCAATACTTGCGTGCCTAAGTGTCCAGCCGTTAAGGGAAATGAAGACACTTGCACGCCACCTTGTCCTCTCATGGAAACCTATGCACCGCCCTTCTAGAAGCATCTAGGGATAATACTAAGGGCTTGAGCCAAGTCTCGCCCAAGTATTACTCTACAGGTTCTCCGTCGCCCAAGTGAACTCATGTCGTGCAAGTATACTTGCGTGACCAGGACTTGCATGCAAAACCAATACTTGCGCGCCTTATTCCAATTCACTTACTTTCATCAATTTCACCTCTCCTATTCAAGATTTAGCCTTCAAAACCCTCTTCAAATCCATTTATGGCATGGTTCCTTTGTTGGATTCCTTATCTGAAAGGAATTCTGTAGAACATATCTCAAAACCTTGGGATTTACATAACTTTATGTCACTAAGGTTAGAGATTTACTTCATTAAACTTCATCCTTTAAGATGATAAGATCTTTAATTTGGGCATCCTCCTTAAGAATAAGCCCCAAGTTCCCTAATTTGGTAATCCTCCTTAGGAGTAAGCCCCAAGTTCCCTAATTTGGGCATCCTCCTTAAGAGTAAGCCCCAAGTTTCCTAATTTGGCATCCTCCTTAGGAGTAAGCCCCAAGTTCCCTAATCTGGGCATCCTTCTTAGGAGTAATCCCCAATTCCCCTTTAATTTGGGAATCCTCCTTAGGAGTAAGTCCCAAGTTCCTTTAATCTGGGCATCCTCCTTAGGATTAAGCCCCAAGTTCCTTTAATCTGGACATCCTCCTTAGGATTAGGCCCCAATCATAAATCCCCTTTAATTTGGGCATCCTCCTTGGGAGTAAGTCCCAAGTTCCTTTAATATTGACATCCTCCTTAGAAGTAAGCCCCAAGTTCCCTAATCTGGGCATCCTCTTTAAGAGTAAGCCCCATGTTCCCTAATTTGGGCATCCTCCTTTGGAGTAAGCCCCAAGTTCCCTAATCTGGGCATCCTCCTTAGGTGTAAGCCCCAAGTTCCCTAATCTGGGAATCCTCCTTAGGAGTAAGTCTCAAGTTCCCTAATCTGGGCATCCTCCTTATGAGTAATCCCCAAGTCTCCATTAATTTGGGCATCCTCCTTAGGAGTAAGTCCCAAGTTTCTTTAATCTGGTTATTCTCCTTAAGAGTAAGTCCCAAGTTCCTTTAATCTGGGAATCCTCCTTAGGAGTAAGCCCCAAGTTCCCTAATCTGGTCATCCTCCTTAGGAGTAATCCCCAAGTTATAAGTCCCCTTTGATTTGGGCCTCCTTCTCAGGAGTAAGTCCCGAGTTAAAATTCCAAATATCCATAAAGTACAAATACCTTTGTGGACCCTAATCCTGGGATTCTTTCCTGAACTAAGTCCTAATATTAATTTACTTGGGTCGTCATACATACGTAAGCCCGACATCATTTCTTATGACTGCATCTTTCATGGAACAATCGTCAGATTTACTGATACCTCTTGTTTCTCACACCGAGTATGACTCACGTGGGCTTATAGTGTAAAAGTAATTATGACATCTCTCTTTGGGCCATTAATCATGAATAAAACTATTACATAAATTCCCAAACAATGTGGACTTTGATCTCTGCCTTTAAAGTAGAGTACGTAGGAAGCCTTTATAAGGTCCAAGACCATCTTTCATTAATTCTTTTTCCGTCCCATATGACGTTAAACTACATCCTTCATATCGAACTACGTGGGTTCTGATTCCTTTATTTTTAACAAGGATACGTAGGTATCCCATCTGTAAGTATGATCCCAACTCTGAAATCATCCATGTCTTTCTGAACGACAATAAACTTCAAGTGCCCCACTGAGTGGCTTTAAAACCAGTATGGTTATCATAATAACCAAGATATTTATATATAATGTGTTGAAGGATACTATTGACTAAGAATCTCTAAAAAATACGGATGATTCTCTATCTATGAAGAACCTAAAATACATATAAAAGATTCTCTAAATCTCATACATATCAATCCTTGATTTCCAAATCTAAAGGAAAACTCATTTTCATGCTTGGTGAATTAATAAGGATTCGTGAACATAACATAAATCTATAAGAGAGTCCTAAAGTAGGTAATAATTCCCCTAAAAAATGTGTGATGAGCCTGACCTCCCATCCTTTCGACCAATGCAAATTCTTAAGCCTCATCTGTCCACAACTAATGAGCACCTACCTTTGGAAAGTGGGTCCAAATGGATATAGAATCATTGGATGTTTCTGGTTCTATGAATAAACATGTTAGAAAATGATTGGAAATTTTTAACCTTAAACAAGTAAGGTAATCCCCATTTCTAGAAGAAATAATAAATGGTGAACCCAACGTGAATCCTTAACCAAGTTAAAATGATGTTTTATTTGTTAAGCCCCTATTAAACTCAATATGAGGGTCAAAAAAGAAATCAATAACATATATGCTCATCCAAAATATGTAGTTTGGGCCAAATTTATCTTGATTATGACTGCTATATCAAAGAGGCACTCTTTTTTCAAGATCTCTTTGCAATACGAAATGGCTTCTTTAAAATTCACACATGTGAATGCCTCGGCCGCTACTCCTGCTGGATCCTCATCCGCTCTAAGGACGGAATCACCTACTCAGCGTCTGCAATGATGGGTTTCAAATGAATTGGTGAGGGAATACCATCAACATGGTACCATCCTGACTCTGGAGGCCGCTCAACAAGCCCTCCAAGTTAACAATTCACCCTGGTTGTCCGGACAGCGACGACCAGTGGTCAAGAAGCAGATGGTGCCAACCACCGTTTCCAAACATTTCAGGTCGTTATCCCCTGAATGCAACAACCAGTCCCTCCCATATTATAGGGAGGTGAATGAAGAGGTCACTCAAGGCCTCGGTTCAAGAAGGCAGGAGTCCTTCCTGAGGACTCCCACCAACAATCACCGCCAGACTCGTGCGGTAGTGCACTCTAAACATGATGAGGGTATCACCTCTAGATGTTCGGCTCAGGTCCCTCATACCGGAGCATGCAAGACAAATCGTCAGAGGTGAAATTCGGCCAATAGGGAGCAGGTTATTACCTCTGCCCCCTCTAAATATTTCCATCAAACTAACTTGATGGCAAGCAATGAGCGGGCATATACACCCGTCCGTCCTAATTTCACTACCCAGCAGACTCGTCTAGCAGTAACACATCAATCCCACCAGGCAATTCCGGAAGAGTACTATAGGCAAGAACATACGCCTGTTTATAACTCATCAGCCAGTCAGCAGGCTCGTCTGACTACATCCAAAGAAGCTTGCTAATCTAATATGGTGGAAACTGATAAGCAGGAACATACACCTATTTACAATCACCAATTCTGTCAGTAGTTTCTTCTACCAGTATTGAAAAAAATTCTTCAACCATACTTGACTAAGAATACACATCAATCACATACACCTGCCAATGTTAATCAAGCCTGCCAATAGTCTCGTTTGGTAGTACCCGGAGAAGTCAGTCGGAAAGCTCCGACGACAAATTTGGAGCAGACTCAACTCTCTGCCCCTATGCATAAGTACTGTCAGAATTCGTTGATAGGAAAAGGAGGATAGGAACATGCACATACACCTACTCCATACACGGAATGGATGTATATTCTCGTTCCGGCAGCTGAAGTCACCAAGAACATTCTGACAATGGTAAAAGAGAAGAAACAAATCCCTGTCCATATTCTGAATACCTGTCAGAATATTATAACAACTCCAGCAACATCACAAGGAATTAAATACAAATATGTCCCTATAAGTGGAGTGACTCATCAACATGTCACCCCAGAGCAGATACACACCTCTTTTCTAGTCTAGGAGGGTCGTGGGGCATACTTCCTCATTTTATACGGACAATCAAGTCGGGCATGTAAACCCGATTTGAATGGAGATAATCAGCCTAACCTGGCCATTTCTCCTAAGCAGGCACATACACCTGCCTATAATAACCACTTTCATCAACAATTGGTTTCAAAATTCAATAAGAAGGTGTCTAAGAAAAATGCTTGTCCAGCATAGTCGAGAAATCAAGAGCCAATTTTCAATAAGGCCTTGCTCGATGCTGGAGTTCTTGACGTGCTCAGACAATTGTCTTTTGTAACTCAAGATTCTACTCTCTCATTTCCAGATTCTGGAAGTGAAAACAACAATTCCAAAGGTTTTCATCAGAAACTTCCTCATGAAATCTTGCTTCATGAAAATTCAGTCAATCTCGAAGTATTATCTTCAGATGAAAGCCACGATAACCCTCTACGTGGCAAGAAGACCAAGGAGTAAGAGGTTTCATCTTTTTCTATAACCCACCATGGTGGTCCTCCCCATGATGATGATGAATTTATCTGTGAAATTCCTCTCCGTAGTAGTAATTCTCATTGCCTGGAAAATTCTTCAATGGACAATGCATTAATTAGAAAGCCCTCTTATCTTGAGGCACTTTCAAATGAGAATTCATTCATGTATGATGCCTTACCGCTAGCATGTGAAATACTTTATCAATCAGAATATAGCCTGGGGTGTAGGTTATTCCCCGAACCACCCCTGGGTCATTCATTTTCTAATTTGACAAATGAATTCTCTACCAATCTTGTTGAATCTGATGAAGCAACAAAGAAGCGCCAGCTTTGGTCCAATCAGGTAGAATAATCTTCATCGAATGACAAAGTGGAATTACTGAATATGAGAAAACAACTGGTGAAAGGTGAAATACCAGTCATGTTTTGGCCTTTGGATGACTCTCAGTATGATATTCTAGAAACGTTGACAGAAGATTGTATTCACGATATTCGTCTCAATGTATGGAAAACTATTTGTCACTTAAAAGAGAAAATATTATCTTATGATGAATATAAAAATCATGTCAAGATAATAAAAGGGTTGCAAATCCAAATTGAATTGGCATATCTCTTAGTTTCTCAACATAAAAAGGTTTAAAAGCGGTAGATATCCCTTCAGTGTCATGCCTTGGCGCGTTAAAATGGTTGCGCCAGTTAATTACCAATGCCCCATCTAGTATTCATATCTGGGGATGGGGTGTTCATGGAGCACTGCATTTCACTGCACTCTCCAGTCAAAAAATCCTGCTAAAAGTGGTCTCATGCAATGTTATTTCCCATGGCTAGCCACAGATACCTAGTTTTGTGTGTAATCAAAGGCTTGCCCAAGAACAGGCCTCAACTAGTTCTTCCCAAAATCAGGCATATAAAGAACAAGTTGTCGAATTACTCTTGCATCAAGCAAATGAGAATATCGAACAGGCTTTTCATTTAGAGCATGCACATCATCAGGTGATAGAAGTGTCAAAAATAATCCAATGTTCATCTGATCTAGGTGATTTGAGTGGATGTAGGTTGATGCATCCGGCCAATTTCCGGACTAATGTCCGCAAAATCAGGAGAGATTTTAAGAATGTTTCAGATGTAGTAGCTCAAGATCCACCTTATCTTTCCAGACTAGGGACTCTTTTAATCTAACCCTTGGGATCAACAAATAGGATTCGAGGAGTTGAGCAGGAAAAACAGGAGCTTCCCCATTCCATTGGACTGGGGACTTTTTCAAGTTCTCAATATCTTCCTTAGTGAAAGTCTGTCTTCTCTCTATTAGGGAAGAATCCACAAGAGGAACTCATAGACGAATTATCAATATATTCCCTCTAAATTAAGGTTCATCAAGAAGTTCCTGAGGGATCAACTAAACCAAGGGCAATGTCTCATAGATGACATGGAAGAAGACAGTATCGCAGAAATGCCGACAAAAGGACTGTAATGCATTATGCATCGATAAATGTCATCAATGCCATTATCACTGATCCCCCAGAACATGAGGCTCACTTAGAGGGATCAGATGAAGAATTTCATGTTCAAGAGGCTATGCATACAGAAATGAATGAAGAAGGTGTGCATACCAGAAGCCAGAGGGCTGCCCAGGGGCAAGACATTTCCTTGGGTAATGCCCTTCCATACTCCAGAAATACACATGCCAAAGAAAAGGATAAATGTCAGGTTACATTCTACCCTTCCTCTAGATAAGTCCAATCACTCTAATTAGAGTAAAGGTTCGCATAGTAGGAAGAATAAATGAAGGAGTTAAGGAGGTTAAATGAGGAACTACTTCAAGGTAGTCTTACTCTTAAGCGTACTAGAGTTGGTCATTCAAAGGAATTTGTTGCAACTACTAGGATGGATCAAGAATATCCCCCCTTACAAGTACACCCTCGTAGGTCCAATTCTATGGGTAATACGCAACAACAACCAAAAATACTACCATCAGTGGCAATCTCGATCGCCACTGATGTTTCTCAGGTCCAAACTCCAGTTATTGCACCTGCTAAGGTCCAAGCTCAACCAGATGTTTCTCAAAAATTAATGAATACCATTAAATCATTAATATCTCGGTTGGAAGCTATGGAAGGAAATCATGCACAAATTCAACCAGAAAAGAGAGCTTACCCTGAATGGGTGGATGAAATTCCTCCCCCATCAAATTTTTCAAGTACCACATTCCCAATTTTTAATGGTTCGGGAGATCCAGAAAAACACTTAACACATTTTGTTTCATGTTGTGATCCTATGATAGGAACTCCTCAACAACAAGATTCAGTTAAGCTCAGGTGTTTTGTACAATCATTACAAGGGCCTGCTTTTTTCTGGTATACAAGCTTGCAATCCCAGTCAATTACTGGGTGGGAAGATCTCCGTCAAAGATTTATTCTTCAATTTAGCTCAACATTTCCAAAGACAACAGTTTTCAATCTTACCAATTGTAAGAAAAGGAAAAATGAAAGAGTTTCAGATTTCATTACTCACTGGAAGGGATTAACATATTCTTTAAGCTTAGCACTCTCTAAAGAAGAATTATTGCCAATATGTGTGGCAAATTTGCATGATGAATTACACACACTGTTGATCCCTGTGAAATAAACATGAGGGTTTTGAGACCTTACTTAAATCACTTAGTAGATCGAAGACTCTCTTATGAATACTAAGGTTAAAACTCGTGTAATTCCATCAGTTCCAGGAAGGAGAATAGGGAAAGCAGAGACTGCTATAGTTACACTTAAACAAGCACCTGTACCTGCTTCCACATCAAGACCTTCATTATATCGAAGGGCTCCACCTCCTGAACATCAACAAAAATGGTCGCCTCGTCAAGATGATCAAAAAGATCAAAGGTGGAAACAGTTTGAAGATTTTAAGAACAAAGTTTATTCTTTCCGGAATGAACAAGTTTCGGGTTACTTCATCTTGGCTTTGGAAAACAACCTGGTTCAGTTGCCAAGTCCAAAAAGGTCAAACAAGGAAGGAGATGAAGACCTCCTCAACTATTTCCCATTTCATCAGATGTTTGGTAATCCCATTCAGGAGTGTTTTGTCTTCAAATATCTCCTACAAAATATGGTGGACTCTGGATAGATAAAACTGAAAGGTTTTTCAGCCCAGGTAGCATGTGTCACTACTACTGATCCAGAGGAAGAAGGTGAGTGGCATGAAGTCAAAAGTAAAAAATACACAGAAATATGATGATTGGATGGTTAGAAAAATGATCAACCGAACTCATGACATTTTACGAACACAATTGAATCAACCAATTGTGTCTTCTGTTATGAATTCCACGGTAAAACCCCTTTCATCAGAAGGAAAATATTCAAAGAAGCAATGTAATTTGAATAAAGAAGAGCAGTTAGAAGAAAACGAGTTCGTGTCAAAGCCTAAATTATCTTTGACTCTGACAAATTTTACACCATTTGCTTCAAAAGAACGGGCATTGTCCCACCAAATGGCACAGCCTGAATTGGTTCATCAGGAAAAATATTCATCAGATGAAGAGTTGATCTTTGGTTCTGTTAACATGATTAATTTAATAGATCCTTATGCCAATAATAGTTTCAATATTGATGAGCCTGAGTTCCCTGTATCAAATAGAGGAATTAGAGGAAGAGACAGAGGTCCAGGATACAGGGGAAGACGTGGATATTCCAGAAGCCACTATTTCAATCCTACCCCTTCTAGAACTGTATATGCGGCAGAAACTCATGGCAAAGCCCTTCAGTGGGATCAATGGGAACAAAAAAGTTCTTCCACACATGGAATATTCGGTCCTGGCACAGTTATTTTGGAAGAACGGTTAGAGGTTACACCTTCTCCTCTCAGCAAATAAATAGACCCAAACAGTCTAATCTACTGAAGCCAAGAGTATTTCCAACTCCTACCCCGATACAAGATGCATTTACTTCCAAAGCATCAACTTCTAAGGAACCTGAAAAACCACAGTTTCTTGTTGGAAAACGCATACCTTTGGATCAAAAGTATGATGTCTTGAAACATTTTTCCCAAGTACCAACCAAGTTATCAATTCTGGATGCCTTGAATCTATCAAAAGATCTTCGGGTGGCGCTTATAGAGGCTTTGTCAAATCCTCAAGAATTCGAAACTGAAATTGTTGCGGCTGAAGTCTACCATATAGAGAATGATCCTGTAGAATTCCATGCAGTGATAACTTTTATAGATGAAGATGAAGATGATGTTGTACATGGACATATCAGACCTTTGTATCTGTCAGGAAAACTCAATGATATAGACATCTGACAAGCTTTCATTGATAATGGCTCAGGAGTCAATCTCATTCCTATTCATACACTCCGTCAATTTGGCCTCACTAAATCTGATTTATCTTCTTCTACTTTGATGTTTCAAGTATATGATAAGAATTAACAAGAACCTCTAGGAGAAATTACACTCAGAATTCAGTTTGGAGACCTTGTATGTAATTCATATTTCATGGTTGTTCATTAGGACACAGCCTTCAACATTTTTCTTGGAAGACCATGGCTACATAAACATGCGGTCGTACCTTCATCATACCATCAATGTCTCAAATATTGTTTCAATGGTCAAATTGGTAAATTGTATGGTGAAAAATCTCTATTCAAAACATGTGAATCTCAATACATTTAGGTAGAGTTTTATCACATGGAAGGGAAGAAAAAATCCACAGCGAATAAGGTCACCAAAGTTAATGCTCCATATGGTTTGGAAAAGATTCTAGTAAACCCATTCATACATGTGAGTACAAATTATGTGTTGCCTATCAGTAAAATTGACAGGATATACCCAAATCCAAACACTCTTATGGAAACTTCCATAATTTCAATTACCGCAATCAAGCCAGAAAGCATGGGAGAAATTGTTGATTGGACAAGAAATGATAAAAGCTTAAATTGAGATGTCTTCATTTCATTCACTAAAATCCAGAAATTATATACTTCATCAAACAGTCTAGAAGAAGTTATAGTAATACCAAAGGAAAATAATGATGTAGATTTTCAATCCATCATCTCCTCTCTATCACCTCAGAAAGACCATTAATCATCAATAGGGTCATAAATGGAAGCCTCTTTTTCAAGATGTTCAAGTTTTATTTTCTCCCTTGACCATAGAAGTTCTGCTTTATCATCTACTATGCAAGTAGAATCAGAGGAAGTAACACATATTGAAGAAGAAGATGAAGATCTCAAAGATGCTCCTCCAGTCTTTGAAGAGGGTATCTCTACCACTGTGGATGAACTTAGAGAAATAAATCTGGGTACAAAAGAAGATCCACGCCCCAATTTAATTAGTGTGGCCATGACTCTTGAAGAGCAAGAAATGTATACTTTTTTTTAAAGTAAAATCGAGATGTATTTGCTTGGAATTATACAGAAATGTCAGGTCTTGATCCCGATGTTGCCACTCATCATTTGGGTTTTCCAGAAGAACATCGAGGATTCAAGAAAGTCACAAGAAGAACACACCCAAATTATGCCTCCAAAATTGAAGCTGAAGTTGATAAGCTTATCAAAATAACTTCATCAGAGAAGTTCAGTATCCCAAATGGATGGCTAACATTGTCCCTGTGAAAAAGAATAATGGACAAATTAGAGTTTGCATTGACTTCAGAGATCTTAATTGGCATTGTCCCAAGGATGATTTTCCGGTTCTGATCACAGAACTCTTAATTGATGCAAAATCTGGTTATGAAGCACTTTCCTTCATGGATGGATATTCTGGGTATAGTGAAATCCAAATGGCTCCAGAAGATGAAGAATCTACAGCCTTCAGATCCCCTCAAGGTGTGTTTTTCTATCGAGTAATGCCCTTTAGCCTCAAGAATGCAGGTGCAATGTATCAATGTGCCATGCACCATATCTTCAAGCCCTTTTTAGGGAAATTTTTTGAATGTTATATGGATGATTTGGTGGTTAAATCCAGACAACATTCTAATCACCTGGATGATCTAGAAATCATATTCAACAAACTTCGACAACACAATTTGAAGATGAACCCCTTGAAATGTTCTTTCGGAGTAACCTTAGGAAACTTTCTCAGCTTTGTTGTACGCCATCATGGTATCAAAGTTGATCCTGAGAAACCAAAATCAATCCTTGGTACGTCACCTCCTCAAAATTTGAAATAATTAAGAGAACTTCAAGGACACTTGGCCTATATTCGATGTTTCATTGCCAATTTGGCATGAAAGTGTTTACCCTTCACCAAATTAATGAAGAAGGGAGTCACCTACCAATGGACCAAAGATTTTCAAGAGGCATTTTATATCCTCAAGAAATATCTCTTGATTCCACCGGTATTAATTCCACCTATTCAAGGAAGACCACTTATCCTCTATGTGACAGCTTTAGAGTGATCATTGGGTGCCTTATTTTCCCAAAAGAATGATGTAGGGAATGAAAACAACCTTTACTATCTCATTTAAACTATGCTTGAGGCAGAAACTCAATATTCAAGTATTGAAAAGTGCTGCCTAGAATTAATCTTTACAGTTCAGAAATTGAGACACTATCTGCAACATCATGAGGTCCAATTTCTATCTCGCATTAACCCGCTCAAATTTATCCTTAGTCGTCCAATGCTTACAGGACGTCTAGCAAGGTGGGCAGTTATTTTGCAGCAGTTTGATATCTAGTGCGTGTATCAAAAGGCAATAAAGGGTCAATCCCTAGATGATTTCCTTGTTGAGCATCCATCCGTAGAGGATACATCATTTAATACTGAACTTCCTGATGAAGAGGTCTTGTCTATTCAAGATAATCCTCAAACATGGGAAATGTACTTTGATGGTGCCTCCAAAAGTCCAACAGGGAAGAAAATGGAAGATCCTAAACTCAATAAAGTTGGATTAGAAATAATCCTTATTTCCCAAGAAAAGGAATTTTTTCCTTATTCCTTTTTATTATCGGAAGGTGGTACAAACAATTAATTAGAATATCAAGCTCTCATCGCAGGCTTGGATTTGGCGCTTCAGGCGCATGTGAATCACTTGAAGGTAAAAGGTGATTTAAATTTGGTAATAAAACAAATCAATGGGGATTATGCCATCAGAAAAAAAGAGTTAATCCCTTTGTGTGATTACGTCATAGATTTAATGGAGGAATTTCCCTCGGAACCAACATTTTCTTATGTCCCGCGATCACAAAATGCCCAAGTTGATGCACTGGCTAATGTAGCCACAGCCCTAGCAGATCCAAACCGGGATGAAACAATCATCAGTATTTCCCACCATCATGTAGTTTCACCTTTTGTTCAAATCAGAACAGATGAAATCAATGAAATCAGTCTCATTTCTGAACCATATGGTCATACTACAGTATGGATGACACCTATCAGGGAATACCTTAAAAATGGAACACTCCCACCTAATAGAGCTAGGAAAGAACAAGTTCGGCGATGTGTGGTCAATTTTACTCTTTATGATAGCCTAGATCACCAAAAAATTATCTACAAGCGAGGTTTTGATGGAATTCTCTTCAAATGTATTGATGGTTAAGAGACAATGGTTGTCATGAATGAAGTACGTGTAGGAGTTTGTGGTTCCCACCAGTCTGGACATAGGATTTCTGGTCAAATCTTAAGGCTTGGATACTTCTGGCCTTCAATGATGCAAGATTATGTTGATTTCACTAAGAAGTGTCATTCTTTCCAAGTATGTTCCAACTTCATTCATCAACCCCCAGAGTTTCTTCATACAGCTAAATACTCATGGTCATTTTCTACATGGGGAATGGATGTAGTAGGACCTTACCCTTCGGCTACATCCAAGCAGTTTAAGTATATTCTTACTGCTACTAATTTCTTTTCCAAATGCGCAGAGGAAATACCTCTCAAAGAAGTTAGTTATAAAAGCATTATTAGCTTCATCAAGTCTAACATCATTACCAGATTTGGTGTCCCTCATACCATATTGACGGATAATGGCACCAACTTCTGTTCATCTGAGGTAAGGAAGTTGTATCACGAATACAACATCAAATCCAACCATTCATCTCGGTATCATGCAGCGGACAATGGTCAAACAGAAGCCTTCAATAAGTCTCTTTCAAACATACTGCAAAATATGGTGGATAAATATAAGAAATCATGGCCTGATAAACCTTTTCATACTTTATGGGCTTATCGGACCACCACCTGCACTGTTACGCGGTCAACTCCATACTCATTGTTATATGGAACAAAAGCAGTTTTGCCCATTGAGGTTCAATTAACTTCACTCAGAGTAGCCATTTGTGATCAATCATCCATAGATGAACAATCTCAGAAGCAATTTGATGAATTGGAACAATTGGATGAAAAAATATTGTGCACCCTACACCACTTGGAAGTCTATCAGAATCGAATAACATGAGCTTTCAATAAAAAAGTTTGTCTTCATTCATTCATTCAAGGAGAATTGTTATTGGTCCTTAGAACTCCAATGATACCAGTAAAGAAACCTCCCATGATTGAGCCAAAGTGGGAAGGACCTTATTCAATACATAAGGTCTACTCTAATGGAGCTTATTCTTTAATCTCAATGGATAGAGAACTCATTACAACTCCAACCAATGAAATATTCTTGAAGAAATATTTTTTGTAATACAAATACACCCCATGTTACTCACTACAAGACTTTAAATTGCATGGTCCCCCATAGTCCTCACTGCAAGACTTTAAACTGCATGGTCCTTATATTGTCCAACATGATGTTAAACTGTGTCCCTTTTGTCCTACATGAAGTTAAATTGTGCACATGTCCTGCAAGACGTTAAACTACAAAACGTCCTAGCTACATGACGCTAAACCGTATAGCACCCTTTTGTCCTACATGATGTTAAACTGTGAATCATTAGGGTTGTTGTTACCTCTTGTTTCTCACATCGAGCATGACTCACGTGAGCATAGAGTAAGCTTCAACCATAACACCCTCTTTGGGCCATTAACCACGCATAAGTCCCAATATCATCTTTGGGTTGTCCTCAAGTAAAATTTGATCACCAATTCATTCTTAATCGAACTACGCAGACTTTGATCCTTGCCTTCTAGGCTGGGTACGTAGGCAACCTCTTAAGGTTCAAGCCCAAAACCAACATCTTCACATCGGTTCACCTCCATCTCATATGATGTTGATCGGTGAAGCCCCCCCCCCAAACCAATATATTCACATTGGTTCATCATCATCCTTGCTATATGACGTTAAACTATACATTCCCCCATTTTCCTCACTACAAGATGTTAAATTGCATAGCAATACGTTCTAGCTACGTGATGTTAAACTATGCAGCACCGGTCCATGCATATGACCTTAAACTATTCACACTTTTGTCTTGTACGACAATAAACTAGAGAAGTCTCTAACACCCTCACCTGAGAGGGAATCATTATTAACATTGATCCCCAATCATGTTATATTCCAAGTACTATGTGAATACATGGCAATGCCCGAACCTTTAATCTTGGATCCAACCATCATTTCACTAAATTCCCATTTCACCCTTCACATGTACGAACTAAATTTGTACATAGGGTATTTCAAGAACTATGTATGGCTTGATTCCCATCCTTATGGGATACGTAGGAACGTTAGAGCATCCCTCGGACCCAACCCCAATTCTATGGGCCTAACCCCAAACTCCACTGTCAGTCCCTTGCCTGAGAAGTCCCCCTGTGACCACATTAATGTGGTATGAAAACCCTAGTATTTATTCACATCAGGTTTATAACAAACACACAAGTTTTCTCCCTCATTATGGTCCGAACTCTACGACCATAAACTAATATCTCCTACATTCTCATCCCACATGACGTTAAAATGTATTTCAAGAACTACATTTGGCTTGATTCTCATTATAATGAGATATGTAGTGAAGTCTAGCATCTCAATTCAGGACCCAGTCATAACATAATTATGGTCAGCATTGGTCTATGTATCTCCTTGATGCATTAGACAATACCCATTTTAATACTCTTAACCTTAAATACTTCCAGATCTCCATAACCCTTTTCTTGACTTCTAGTCACAAAATGTCTGATACCCGGGAACTCTTTTTCCTGACTATGTAGCATGTTCCCTTAGGCGGCCTTGCATAAGTAGTCTACATAACGGACCTGTCATCCAAAAGATGCTATTATTTGACTATGCATCCAATGCCCTTAAGTGGCCCTGCATAATTCAACCCCCTAACGGGTTTTTCAAATAGTGGTAATTTCATTCTTGGGAGGAAAACCTCTTTTGTCCTTATTGTTCTTAACGACAATATGTAGGGATCTGCAAAAAATAGCTATCCTTAACATATTTATCTCATACTCTTTTTCATGATCTGAAAGTATTCAAGTCTATGGTTTATATTTACCTTCCCTACGTTTGGGTCATACCTTCGCTGGAGTGACATTCATCCAATTCTTTGACAATCTTGATTGGGAATATCCTATCCATATTCAAGTACCCCTCTCTATATAGAAAACTCTATGCTTTGGAAAATTTGAATCTCCATCAACTTCCACTAGATTTTTAGCAATAGAAAATTAAACTTTCTGAGAGTTCTTTTGCTTGACTATTCAGCATGTGCCCCTGGTGTACTTGCATAAGTAGTCTACATAATGGACCTGTCAGCCAAAATATGCTATTATTTGACTATTCATCCAATGCCCATAAGTGGCCCTGCATAATTCAACCCTCTAACGGGTTTTTCAAATAGTGGTAACTTCACTCTTAGGAAATACTTCCTCTAATACCTTTTAGCCCTTTTTTCATATCATCCCTCAGATTCAAAATTTCTTAGGTCATATTTTACATGTTTTACCCCATACTAGAATGTGGTAATATGTTTTCAAACAAATTATCCAGGAATTGAGTCAATTTTAATCCAATCGGTCAATGTCCAACATGCATGACTTTAAACTGCCAACAAAAGACAAGTTACTCGTTAAATTGGGAACTTGTAAAAGGAACTCTGAATAAAATTCGAGTCCCAACTCGCTAAACGTATATATTGTATGATTTAGGCAATATTGAGCAACAAAAGATGCAAAGTTTGTGGGGTTGTTTGTATCACCCTAGAAAAAAAATCAAACTATGCTTACTAGGCCCATTGGCTTAGGTAAAATCAATTAAAGCAAGTGGAAAGAGAATGCAGGTACAAATTATTGAAGTTGAAATGTCTTTTTCATTGATGCACAAGAGTTAGAAGGACATCTAAAAATTAGAGTATCTTCTCTTTTTCAACAATTACAAGAGGATTTAAACATAACTCTTCATTTGATTTACGGCATCCTGAGCTTCATTAGCAGCCACCTAGAATTCATTCATTCAACTAGATACAATAAGAGATGCAGTGATACCAGCTCTTCTTGGAACAATTGTAAAAGAATGTTCTTGAGTGCAGTTTGAGAAAATTTTCTACTGATCAAATAGTGACTCTGTTTCTATCCAAGAGACTTGGAAGATGGATACATGGATTTGAGAATGGATCATTTGAAGTAAAGATCTATTTGGAGAGTACTCTTTTCAGATATTATTCTAACATCATGATAGTCTTTTCTCCACCAACCGGTAGTGGAAAACATATCATTCCATGGGTTTGCCAATTTCATATCTGCAAGGAAATGGCATGGAGAAAAAAATTTAAAAGTTCACACCATTGTTGTTGTTCTTAATGCACAGAATAACCAAAATAGAGGGGTAGTAGTGCGGATTCATCTCGGGCGTATAGTTCTTTGCATCTGGAACGTTGACTACTTGCAGATGACCATGTCTATATAAAGGCAAGTAAATAATTTGTGGGAAATTGACATGATATTTCTTCAAGTACTTGGCCAAATCTAGGAGAGTGTTGTCGCAAATATCATAGTAATCATGTCCAACAATGTTCATCATGTCATCAATATGCTTGCTAGCCAACTCATCAGTCGATCCAATTCTTCTGGGAGCCATTGAATATGCCCAAATATTGAATAATTAACTTTTAAGTAAGTTGGTTTTTCATAATAATTGTGAAGAAAAACAAAAAAATGGCTAAGCCATTAAGGCGTGCAAGTATGGTCGCACAAGTGTAACTGCGCAAGTATTGTCACGGAAGTATTATCGCACAAGTAAAAATACCTCTGCAGAAGCGCGACACAATTTAGAAGAAGCAATCAACCACGGACAGTAGCACCTGTGTGATGAGAGCTCACTTGAACGATGAGAGCTAGAAGATTTGGAAGTCGGGTGCTTTGTGTGAGAGTGGCACCCATATTTATAGGTGTGCCATAACCTCCACATCGCTACATGTGCACTCAAAACCTACGCGCCCAAAATCCTTGGTTTTCTCCTTTACCTCAGAGTCAAATCCTCTTTCCTTTTTCGGATCCAACTCTGAGGGGTGACTATTTTTGATGCTTTGTTACATTATAGAGTCCAAAGATTGACTAAGAGGAGTACCTCAAGCAAATAAGAGGGAAAAATCATCAAAAATTGAAAAAGCATTAAGGTGCACAAGTATACCTATGTGCTAGCCTTGTGCGCACAATTCACTTGCGCGCCAGATATGAGGCGTGTAAGTCACTTGCGTGCCCTAAGTGAAATTTCTCCCGAACCTCGGGTGGCCTATAAATACCCCCTATGGGCCCCCCATTTGGGGACAGATTTTCCAAAACTTAGAATTAAGCTCTGGGCTCCATAGTCTCTACTTAAAGTCTTTTGAACACTTCTAAGGTAATTTATTACGGAGAATGGAAGATCTAAAGAGGAAGAATAAGGCCTAAGTGTTAGAACTCATCAATACTTGCACGCCTAAGTGTCCAGCCCTTAAGGGAAATGAAGACACTTGTGTGCCACCTTGTCCTCTCATGGAAACTTGCACGCCGCCCTTCTAGAAGCATCTAGGGATAATACTAAGGGATTGATACAAGTTTCACCCAAGTATTACTCTACAAGTTCTCTATCACCCAAGTGAACTCATGTCACGCAAGTATACTTGCACGACCAGGACTTGCGCGCCAGACCAATACTTGTGCACCTTCTTCCAATTCACTTATTTTCCTCAAATTCACCTCTCCTCTTCAATATTTAGCCTTCAAAACCCTCTTCAAATCCATTTATGGCATGGTTCCTTTTTTGGCTTCCTTATCTGAAAGAAATTATGTAGAACATCTCTCAAAACCTCATGATTTACTTAACTTTATGTCACTAAGGTTGGAGATTAACTTCATTCAACCTCATCCTTTAAGATGAGAAGATCTTTAATTTGGGCATCCTCCTTAGGAGTAATCCCCAAGTTCCCTAATCTGGGCATCCTCTTTAGAAGTAAGCCCCAAGTTCCCTAATCTGGGCATCCTCCTTAGGAGTAAGCCCCAAGTTCCCTAATCTGGGAATCCTCCTTAGGAGTAAGCCCCAAGTCCCCTTTAATTTGGGCGTCCTTTTTAGGAGTAAGTCCCAAGTTCCTTTAATCTGGGCATCCTCCTTAGGAGTAATCCCCAAGTTCCCTAATCTGGGCATCCCCCTTAAGAGTAAGCCTCAATCATAAATCCCCTTTAATTTGGGCATCCTCCTTAGGAGTAAGTCCCAAGTTCCTTTAATCTGGGCGTCCTCCTTAGGAATAAGTCCCAATAATAAATCCCCTTTAATTTGGGTATCCTCCTTAGGAGTAAGTCCCAAGTTCCTTTAATTTGGGAATCCTCCTTAGGAGTAATCCCCAAGTTCCCTAATCTGGGAATCCTCCTTAGGAGTAAGCCCCAAGTTCCCTAATCTGGGATTCATCCTTAGGAGTAAGCCCCAAGTTCCCTAATCTGGGCATCCTCCTTAGGAGTAAGCCCCAAGTCCCCATTAATTTGGGCATCCTCCTTAGGAGTAAGTCCCAAGTTCCTTTAATCTGGGAATCTTCCTTAAAAGTAAGTCCCAATTTCCTTTAATCTGGGAATCCTCCTTAGGATTAAGGCCCAAGTTCCCTAATCCGGGCATCCTCCTTAGGAATAAGCCCCAAGTTATAATTCCCCTTTGATTTGGGCCTCCTTCTCAGGAGTAAGTCCCGAGTTAAAATTACAAATCTCCATAAAGTACTAATACCTTTATGGACCATGCTCTTGATCTTTTTTCCTGAACTAAGTCCTAATATTCATTTACTTGGGCCATCATACATACATAAGCCCCACATCATTTCTTATGACTGCATCTTTCATGGAACAATCATCAGATTTACTGATACCTCTTGTTTTCACACCGAGTATGACTCAGGTGGTCTTAGAGTGTAAAATTAATTATGACATCTCTCTTTGGGTCATTAATCATGCATAAACCTCGTACTTCAATCCCTGAACTACATGGACTTTGATCTCTTCCTTTAAAGTAAAGTATATAGGAAGCCTTTATAAGGTTCAATCCCATCTTTCATTAATTATTTTTCCATCCCATATGATGTTAAACTACATCCTTCCTATCCAACTACATGGGTTTTGATTCCTTTATTTTTAACAAGGATATGTAGGTATCCCATCTGCGGGTACGATCCCAACTCTGAAATAGTTCCTATCTTTCTGAACGACAATAAACTTCATGTGCCCCACTGAGTGGCTTTAAAACTAGTATGGTTATCATAATGACCAAGAGATTTATATATAATGTGGTGAAGGATACCATTGACTAAGAATCTCTAATAAATATGGATGATTCTCTATCGATGAAGAACCTCAAATACATATAAAAGATTCTCTAAATCTCATACATATCAATCATTGATTTCTAAATCTAAAGGAAAACTCATTTTTAGGCTTGGTGAATTAATAAGAATTCGTGAACATAACTTAAATCTATAAGAGCATCTCGGAGTAGGTAATAATTCCCATCAAAAAGGTGTGATGAGCCTGACCTCCAATCCTCTCGACCAATGAAAATTCTTAAGCCGCATCGGTCCGCAACTAATGAGAACCTAACTTTGGAAAGTATGTCCAAATGGATATAAAATCATTGTATGTTTTCGGTTCTATGAATAAACCCATTAGAAACCAATTAGAAAGTTTGAACCTTAAACAAGCAAGGCCATCCCCATTTCTGGAAGAAACAGTCCCGGTTCTGGAAGCCACCCAAAGGCGCCTCGTACCCGGTTGGTCACATGGCCTCAAGTGTATTTCCCGGAATGCCAGAGGCTGCCGACTAGTAGCGAGGGCCTTGGGTGTGATAGTGGGGAAACTATGATCTCATTGGCAGAGTACACAACGGAAGTAAACAACACACATACAATAGTGGAAGTAGTAAACATCTATACAAGAGTAAACCATGGAAGACTGATATAAAGAAACAACTGGAGCATACATATATATAAATCATGCATGATACATATGTCTAGGAAAGTATTCAAACAAGTCACAATGCTGGAAATACAAATAGTACTAAAAACAAGTGTAAAAGAAATATAAATAGCTCCTCACCATCGCAAGCCTAATCTTGGTCTCATGCTCCCCAGCTCCACAGCAAGTCAAGTACCTTAAGTCGAAGGACGCTTAACCTTATCTATACCTGAACAATATAAACTATTTGGGCCCAAAATCATGACCCAAACAAGGTGTGAGACAAAATCCCAGTAGGAAACCACCCAAAAATCTGTGCCTAATAGTCAGTGAATATATGGAAGGTAAAATTATAGAAAGCAGTAAACAGGAAAGTACTCAGCAGAAAACAACCCACAGTTCCTAGAATATAATTTACAGACATGTAAGTAGAACAAATAGGTAACCCTCTGGGTAGTTCTCACAGCCTAACCCCAATGGTTCAACCAACAAGTACTAGCAACCCTCTAGGAGGCACACATAGTCTCACCCCTCTGGTTCAGCTAAAGAATAGACTCTCTGGGGAAGCACTCACCGTCAATTCCCCCTATAGTCTCTTATCATAATAAAGGTGCTTTGGGGAAGCACACAATGTCTCATTCCCCTTGTGGCCTGCGTCGAGGAACTATAGACACTCTGAGGAATCACTCAATGTCAATTCCCCCTGTGGTCTCACATCATATTATAAAACACTCTAGAGAATCCCTTACGTCCATTCTTCCTATGGTCTACTACACTAGGTTCCCACAACCCAGTGTAAAGTCAGAAAGTATCGCATCGCGTAATGGCCAAAGTAACATCAAGAACTACTTGGCTATAATTCTACAGCATCTCAGCATGAAAGAAAAATAGTCACACAATCCTACAATACTAGGCATGGGAAAAACAATAGCAGTTAAAAGGTAACTAGACCCAATGGTCCAGACAGGAAAGAACATGCATGGAAAACACTTCCAAAGCCTAAAAATTGGCCCAAAACACAATCAAAATCCTCTAATCTAGAATACAAGAAAAGAGGGAAATCAATAAGGCTAAAACGGTAAACACACAATACCCCATTCAAGGGTATTGGTGGAATTTTCACAAAATACTCAAAGACTATCTATAGAAAGGCACAAACCACCTACCTTGATGTTAGGATATCGATATACTTGAACCACGAGGCTTTATTCTCCTTGCAATGTCTTAGATCTAAGAAAACGTCCAAAACGTTCAACCCACGATATCTTGGAAAATAGGAGGAATTGTAAAATGATGCTCTGGAAGAAGGAAGAGCTTACCGTTGTGATTCCAAATCACCCAACGGTGTTAGAATCAGAGTACGAATGGAGGCTCAGTGGATCGTCGAAGATCCGCATCCATAACCTCACTCTCGGACGAACCAAAGCTAAAAGAAGGGTGTTATGTCCATCAGACACGACCCCGGTGCATTTAATGAAAAAAAACAAAGTACATGGTGTGTACTCTCCCTTTCCGTACTCCACTTTAGGCAGCCTCCACATCACCCATACATGGTCGTGTGTGTGCCCATGACATGGCCAGTACACGGCCTCCGACATCATCTAAGTACACAACGTGTACTTAGAAAATTTATAGATTTTCCTCTTTTTCCCAAAAATGACCAGAAAAGGAAAAGCATACCTGAAAAGAAGATTCAGGTTCTTACAAACTTCCCCCCTTAAATAAATTCATCCTCGAATTTCCCTAACATGGCGTAGAAGAAGAAACCCCAAATAGCTTCGGCCACTGAGCTCATACATCAGCCTCCCTCTCCGAAGTCTCGTCCTATACCCACCTGTGCTTCCATAGCACTCGTACCAGAGGAATAGACCTACCACGGAGAACCTTTGTACTACAATCGACAAGCCGGATAGGATGATCCTAAAATGACGCATCCACTTCAAGCTCAACCTCCTCGAGCTGAAATACATGAGACAGGTCTGAAAAGTAACATCGGAGCAGAGAAATGTGGAAGACGTCATGCATAGCTCAGTACTTATGAGGTAACTAAAAACGATAGGAAATAGGACCAACTCTCTCCAACACCTCAAACGGCCCAACGTACCTCAACGAAAGCTTACCCTGCCTCTTAATCCTCCTGTGCCCCAAACTCGGTGTGACATGCAGGAAAACCTGATCCCTGTCCTCGAACTCCAGAGGTCGTCTCCACTGATCATCATAAGACTTCTGACGGGACTGTGCAGTAGCCATCCTCTTCCGAATCAACTCTATCTTCTCTGTTGCCTCTTGAACAAGACGAGGTACAAGAAAAGTTGCATCTCCTACCTCCAGCCAACATAAGGGTGATCAGTATGGCCTATAATACAAATCCTCATAAGGTTCCATCTGAATAGTTGCTTGAAAACTATTATTTTAGGAAAACTCCACAACAGGTATATGCTTCTCCCAAGAACCTCCAAAGTCCCGAATGCAAGCTCGGAGCATATCCTCAAGAACCTGAATCGTACGCTCAGACTGGCCATCTTTCTGGGGATGGTATGTTATACTCAAAAGTACCTGTGTACCCAAAGCCTTCTGAAATCCCCTTCCATACCCAATAAGTAAAGCACGCATCTCTTTCTGAAACAATGGAGTGTGGAACTCTATGTAGACGTACAATCTCTCGGATGTACAACCGTCCCAGCTCATCAACACTGAAGGTCTTATTAATCGGCAATAAGTGAGCAACCTTCATAATCCTATCGATGACAACCCAAACAGCATCATTCCCTCTAGGTGACCTCGTAAAACCGTTCATGAAGTCCATCGAGACATCATTCCACTTCCACTCCAGAATGGGTAACTGCTACAAAAGACCTGCTGGTCGCTGATGCTCTACTTTCACCTGCTGACAAGTGGAACACCTCATGAAAAAACCAGCAATATCTCTCTTCATACCTAGCCACCAATACTGGCGGTGTATATCACGATACATCTTGGTGATGCCAGGATGAACTGCCCAAACCGTGGAATAAAAATCTCGCATCAGCTCCTCGCGTATATCTGTTGGCACCCATACGTGTCCCTGGAAACACAAGATCTCATCCTCACCTATTATCCATCTAGGAATAGGTTCTTCTCCTAACACACTCTCCCGTAGGACTAGGCCTTCTGAGTCTGATAGTTGCCTCATTCGAACTCGGTCAAGAAGCATAGAGGTAATAGCTATAGAAGAAAGAAACTTTTTCCCCTGTATGTCATGCACCTCCAGATGCATCTTAGAGAATAAATCCATAAGCTGCCACTCACTGCTGGCCTCCTGAACTGCCTGTATCTGATTTCTTCTGCTCAACGCATCAGCCACTGCATTGCCTTTCCCAGGTGTATAGGCAAGCTCAAATTCAAAGGACTGAAGATACTCGACCCACTTGTTCTATCTCATATTCAAATCACACTGAGTGAAGATGTACTTGAGACTTTTATGGTTGGTGAAAACCAAAAAATGTTCTCCCAGAAGATAATGTCTCCAACAACGTAAGACATGAACAACAGCTGCCAACTCCAGATCATGTGTCGGGTAATTCCTCTCATGTGGCCTCAACTGCCGAGACCCGTACGCAACGACTCCATCTCCCTGCATAAGCACAGCTTCCAACCCGATACCTGATGCATCGCAGTACACAGTATAGCTCTTTCCTGGCTCTATCAAGACTAGTATTGGTGCTAAATTAAACCTCCCTTTCAGCTCCTAAAAGGATGACTCGCAAGAATCTGACCATAAGAACTTCGCACCCTTCTTGGTCAGACCTGTCAGCGGTGCTGATAAGCGAGAAAAGTCATGTATGAAGCATTTGTAGTATCCATCCAACCCTAGAAAACTTCGTACCTCAAAGACGTTCTTCGTCTGCTCCCAGGAAACTACTGCTCTCACTTTCTCTGGGTCTACTGATACTCCTGTCTCTTAGATAATGTGACCCAAGAAGTGAATCTGGTCCATCCAAAAGTGGCATTTCGAGAGCTTAGCATATAACTGATGCTCTCTCAGTGTACTCAAAACAATATCAAGATGGGTATCATGGTCGTGTAGAGTGTGAGAGTACACCAAGATGTCGTCCATGAAAACCACCATGAAGGAATCCAAGTATGGATGGAATACTCGGTTCATCAGTGCCATGAAAATTGCAGGCGCGTTCGTGAGGCCAAACGGCATAACCATATACTATTATAGACCATAAATGCTTTGAAAAGTTGTAAGAGGTATATCAGATGGTCTAACGTGCAACTAATGATAACCAGACATCAAATCGATCTTCGAGAACACCTGGGCTCCTCGAAGCTGATCAAATAGGTCATCAATCCTAGGTAAGGGATATCAGTTCTTGACCATAAACTGGTTCAGCTTCTGATAATCCACACAAATCGTGAGGGTGTCATCTGCCTTCTTCGCGAACAGGACAAGCGAACCCCAAGGAGAAGTACTAGGTCGGATGAACCCCTTTTCCTTCAACTCCTCCAATTGCTTCTTGATCTCCTGCAACTCAGGTGTATCCATCCTATAAGGAGGAATGGACACCGGTGTCGCTCCTGGCACAAGCTCAATAGAAAAGTCTACCTCACACTCTGGAGGAAAACCTGAAAAGTCCTCTAGAAAGACATCCCTAAAACGATCCACCACTGGAGGAAAGTCTAACTGTGAAGTCATATTGTGAAAAAATCCTTCAAGGTATCCTTGAAGCATTTTTGAGATGATTGTGTTTGTAGACAATTCAGGACTCCATGTTGTGTTTGTTGACAAAACGAATCTCAATAACTCAAACTGTTGACAAAAGGGGTTTTAGTGGAGAATGGGGAAAAGTGTTTTTGGAAAAGGGAGTTGTGATTTTGTATTAAGGAGGTTTCTAATGATGTACACTAGGAATTTTTTGAATTCATAACATCAAAAATTTGGTAAAGGAAAAGTGGCGCACAAGTCCAAAAGTGGCGCGCAAGTGTGGCGCGCAAGTCCAAAAGTGGTGCGCAAGTGTGGCGCGCAAGTCCTAAAATGGCGTGCAAGTATGGCATGCAAGTATGGCGCACAAGTGTGGAACGCAAGTCATATTTCAAGATCATCATATCAAAATATGACAAATGAAACAAAGAGGGGTGCAAGTGTGGCGTGCAAGTGTGGCATGCAAGTCCTCAAAATGTCTATAAATAGATAGCTCCTCTCCTCATTTATTAATGAGCTCAACACTTATAGAAAATACAAGCTTTAATCGCACAAGTGTAAGTGACGTGCAAGTTCAGAGTGCGCGCAAGTGTGGCATGAAAAGTATGCGGGGAAAGTGTGATGCGCTAGTGTACCACGCAAGTGTGCCGCACTAGTGTACCGCACAAGTGTATCATGCAAGTGTGACGTGCTAGTTTACTACGCAAGTGTACCGTGCAAGTGTGTCACGCAAGAAGTGTGGAGCGTATGTTTGGTGCGCTAGTGTGGCACACAAGTGTGGTGTGCAAGTGTGGCACGCAAGTTGGTTTTTCTGCAACGAAGGTAGACATTGTTCACTAGTTAAAGGGGCACACAAGTCACCCTAGGGTTTCCTGAAAGTTAGAAATTTCCCAGAACATCTATGGTAAATTGGTATTCATCAGTGGATGAAATTTGGACTTCAACAGAGCATTTACATACAGTGTAGGATGCATTCATTAGTGATGATAAAGAGACCTACAAGTCTATAAACATTGAGTGGATCTTCTGAAGAAGCAGTGATCTCACTTCAGTTGAGGGAGCAGTGAGTTCTCAAATTGAGAGTGGTTGTAAACCAGGAGGGACAGCGAGTCCTCTTCAAACTTGTAAATAGTAGTGTGCTTATAGTGGAATTGGTATATCAGCACACTACCGGTGTATGCTCCTTGGACGTAGCCCAATGAGGGTGAACCAAGTAAAAATCATTGTGTCCTGTGCATTCTTTAAGTTTTATTCATACTCTGCATCGGGAAGGAGAGAGAAGAGGGTTTTGTCTAACAGTAAAACAAGATCAAAAGGGGGCAGTTGTTTTAATCTTTCATACCCTGATTCACCCCCCCCCCCCCCCCCCTCAGGGTATCTAGCCGAGTTGACCTAACAATTGGTATCAGAGCAAAGGTTGATATCGGTGTTTCTCTCTCAAATGGAGGTCACTAATCATAAAGGGGTTCTGATCTTCGATGGGAATAATTTTCAGCTATGGAAGAATCGGATGCAACACTACTTCCAATCTTGGGGAATGGATTTGTTTACAGCAGCAGTGCATGGTATCACAACTGATATTAATAGCGGTGCATTATCAGAAGCTGAGCGAAGAGAATTGGATGCTGATGCAAAGGGAATCAATGCATTGGGAGGATCCATATCCAATGATATATATACCAAGGTGATGTCATGAAAAACATCACATTCTATGTGGGAAAAGTTGTTGAACATATATAAAGGAGATACAAATGTCAGAGAAGCGAAGCTGCAAGTATTATGGAACAAGTATGAAGATCTAAGAATGAACCTGAGTGAGTCTGTTGATGGATTCTTTGATAGGGTAAATTTTGTTGTGGAAGATATACGAGGGCTAGGAGAAGTCATTCAAGACATAAAGATCGTAAATCGCATCTTGAGGAAACTTCCACCTCGGTTCAATCCGAAGGTTTAAGTACTAGAAGATAAAGATCCAAAGGAGCTAACATTGGACAATTTGCATAGTACCTTGGTTGCATATGAAATGTGAAACGATGATAATGAGGCTGTGGAAAAGGGTAAATCTAAAGAAGTAGAATTCAAGGCCATGAAGAATATCACCATTGAAGATTCTTAGGAACAAGAAGAGATAGATGCGGTGATTTCATTCCTCTCCTCAAACCTTCAAAGAGGAAAAGGAAAGTTTAAAGGGAAACTTCCACTGGCCTGTTTTCGATGTGGAAAGGTTGGTCATCTTTGCAGCAAGGTGTCCCAAAAAGTTCCCAGAAGATGATGATGTCGACGAAGTTGAAATTCCCAAGAAGAAGTCATCATCCTATGGGAAAGGCAAGAAAAAGTTCAATAGAAATTTCTTTAAGAAGTAAAATATCCTTTAAAAAGAATACGAAAACTCTGATGAGTCTGAGGATGAGGAGGTTAAAGAGATAGAGAACTGAAAAGATCATGGAGAAAATTCTATGGTCGCAGTTGTTAGTAGTTCTCGGGAGAAGAACGAAACTGAAGGTGATGATGATGAAGAATAAGTTGAAGGAAGAATAGATATGAAAGCTGAGTTAGAGGCTGCTCTTGAGGAGATAGATGTTTAGAGATCCAAAACAAAAAAAAAACTAACAAAGTTTTTCATGATGCCAAACTCTATATGCAGCAGCAGGAAGAAGAGAAGTCTGAGTTGATGGAAGAAATTGAGAAACTCAAGTCATCAACACCAGAGAACTCAGAATCAATTAGTGAGTATAAAATCAAGATTGAATAACAAAAAAGGGAGATTGATGGCTTGAAAAACACAAGGAAAGATAACGTCAAGCGTATCGAAGAGCTTGAAGAGGAAGATGTCGGTATGTAGAGAAAAGTTAAAGACTAGGAAAAACCTTTGATTCCCAAAACATTCTTGGGAAAGCAGGTCATTCAGAAGACTAAAAAGATGAAAGAGGAGCCTAGTAGTTTAGTAGTAAATAAGCAGCAATTGAGCTCAGATGTCAAGGCTGATTCAGGGCTTGATCAAAAACAAAAATCTATGAAAATTGAAGTCAGACTACAAGCACCCATCTCGATATTGAAGGTTGATTTGGTCACAAAGAAGAATCAGAATATTTAGATATCCCAAGGGGAAACTTGTAGTGAATAAGTAGAATGAAGTAATTCACCTTATATAAGGTATTATTGTTGTGGAAATATGGGACATTCACAGTATGTATGTTCCATAGACAAGAGATATCGAAGGGAACAAGAACAAAGGTGGAATCCAAATAGAGAACGGTTCTCCAGAATATATTTCAAAGGAAACTGTTTTTGGTGCGGAGGATTTGGTCACATGGCTAGGTACTGCACTTTGACCGTATAGAGGAATGTTCCAAAGCAGAATCAAAATGTTTGCAAGCAGCAGATCAATAAACCAACAGGTGAGTTAAAAATGAAAAATAGATTTGCAGTTTTGCAAGATGAAGCTAGTCCATCATACTCTGAGAAAGAACAGAAGTCTCAATCCATTCCGAGTGTGAAAGAAAAAATATGGACCAAAAAGAAGAAGGATGAGAAGGCCACGGTGGCAGAAATTTCCCTTAAAGCATCAGATCGCTCTGGTGTGTGGATCCTTGATAGTGGTTGCACATCTCACAAGAAATGTAATAAGGATCTTGTTACAAGTGTAAAATATGATAAAGAATGAGTTATCAAGTTTGGAAATGATGAAGTCCTGAAGATTATTGGCGCAGGAAAGGCCAAGTTTGGGGGAAACTAGATGAGATGTGATGATGCCTTAGTAGTAGAAGGCCTCAGTCACAATTTGCTCAGCATCAGTCAACTATGTGACTCAGGACATTCTATAAGGTTTACTAAGAAAATGTGTGTTGTCAAAGGAAGAGACAGGGCAGTAGTTCTATAGGGAAAAAGAAAAAAGGGAAATCTATACCTGGTAAGTGGAGAAGAAGATATGTGTTTTCTGTCCAAAGAGGAAGAAAACAAGTTGTGTCATAAATGACTTGGTCATCTTTATCAACCATCCCTAGAAGATCTGGTGAAGTGTGATGCAACAAGAGACCTCCCTAAGCTATCACATGTTCGTACTCAAACATGTGATGCATGCCAATAAGGTAATATTATCAGAAAGACGTATAAGGGAAAGGAAAATAAGTCAACAAGAGTTCTCTAATTGGTGAATGCTGATGTTTGTGGTCCTATCACACCAACTACAATTGACCTAAAGAGGTATTATGTTCTTTTCATTGATGACTATAGCATAATGTCATGGGTATTTATTATTTCCCATAAGTCAGATGTGTTTAGCTGCTTAAAACAGTACTAGAGGGAGTGTGAAAGGATGCTTGGATAGAAAATGTTGAAGCTTCATACTGACAATGGTACGGAATTCACAAACAGTCAAGTGGAAGGTTATCTCAAGAAACATGGGATAAGGCCTAAAGTTTCCTCAGTAAGAACTCCCTAACAGAATGGAGTGGTTGAAAGGAGAAATTGAATCACCAATAACATGGTCAGAATGATGCTCATTGAAAAAGACCTACCAGAGAAATTTTGGAAGGAAGCAGTTTTGACATCAGTCTATATTTCTAACAAGGATTTGTTGTGTCCGAAGGAAGGAAAGACTTCGTATGAGATGTGGTATGGAAATAAGCCAACAGTGAAATACTTTTGAATATTTGGAAGTAAGTGATTTATCCTCAACAATGAAAAACATAGGAAATATGAGTCACGAGGAGATGAAGGGATATTCCTTGGCTACTTAGGTAAAAGTAAGGCATATAAATGCTTTAACAAAAGGCTGGGAAAATTAGTTGAGAGCAATGATGTCACTGTAGTAGAGAATGAGGAGATCATTCAATAGAACAGTGAACAATTTCATGATGAGAGTGATGAGGAAGAAAGCAACATAGGGGGAGCAGAAGTGGATGATGTTGCTTTAGAAGAAGATACTGATGATGAGCATGAGGAAGTAAAATCTGTATCTGCACAAAATCCATGGAGTCGAACTAAAATTGAAAGGCAGAATATCATTGGTGATCAATCAGATCTAGTTCAGACACGAAGAATGAAGTCACTACAGCATACATATTTACTATCACAGGTTGAGCCGAAATGCTTCGCTGATGTAGTTGAAGATGAAAACTAGATTCATGCAATGAATGAAGATCTAGATCAGATTGAGAAGAATCGGACGTGGGAGATTATTTTGAGGCCATCAGATAAGAATCTCATCAAGACTAAATGGGTATATTGCAACAAGATGAATGAAGATGGCATAGTGATTCAGAACAAATCAAGACTAGTGTGCAAAGGTTACTCCCAGATAGAGGGAATAGATGTTGATGAGACATTTGCACCAGTTGCGAGACTAGATACAATCAGATTATTTCTAGCCATTGTAGTGCAATGGAAGTTCAAAGTTTTCCAGATGGACGTTAAATCTGCATTTTTGAACGGGGTTATAGAGGAAGAGGTTTATATTGAACATCCAGATGGTTTTCTCATTCATGAGGATGAGAACGAGGTTTGCAGACTGAAAAAGGCGTTGTATGGGCTGAAACAAGCACCAAGATCATGGTACTCAAGGCTTGATCAGTACTTGAAGAAGCTTGGTTTCCAGTGTGTGGGAGTTGATTACAATCTCTATTTCAACAACAATAGTAATCAAAGGATGATGGTCCTAGTTTATGTCAACGATATAATATTTGGCGGATCAGATGAATCTCAGTGCAGACAGTTTTCTAAATTCATGAAAAGTGAGTTCGAAATGTCAATGATTGGAGAGATAACATTTTTCCTTGGTCTACAGGTGACACAAAGAAGGAATGGAACATTCATTTCTCATTCCAAATATGTCAAGGATGTTTTGAAAATATTTGTAATGGAAAATTCAAGGAGATAAAGACTCTGGTTGCTACCTGGATGAAATTATCAAAAGATGATAATAGCAAGGAAGTTAATATCACAGAATACAAGCAGATTATTGGGAGTTTACTGTACCTGACAGCGATGATACCTAATATTGTTTTTTCCACCTGCTAAGCAGCACAATATCAAATAAATCCCAAGGAAATCTACATGCTTGCAGTGAAAAGAATAATTCGGTATATCAAGGGCATAGTGGACTTCGTCTTGATGTATAATGGAAAATCTCAGACAGAGTTATTGGGATATACTGATGCATATTGGGATGGTTTAGAAAATGACAAGAAATCAACATCAGGGGGTTCATTATATCTTGGTGTCTTGTGTTTTTCTTGGAAAAGAAAGAAGAAATATTGTATTTAATTGATCACCGCAGAAGTTGAATATATTTCCACCACTCAAGCTTGCACATAGTTATTATGGATGAAGCAGTAACTTGATGATATGGACATTGAAGTGAAGTCTCCAATCGGAATCTAGTGTGATAAATCAAGTGCTATAAATCTCAAAAAAAATCTCATCCATCACTCAAGGACAAAGCACATTGAGATAAAGTATCATTTTATCAAGGAGAAAGTTGAGCAAGGAATTGTGAAGATGGAGTATGTGCCTACAGAACTACAGGTTGCAGACATTCTAACAAAGGCCTTACCCAAGGAAGCGTTTGAAAGGCATTTACTGGCTCTAAGAGTTTATTCAACTCCCCGTACTTAAAATAGTGTGGATGTGGAACCCCCTATCCCCGAGGTATTGCGTGTTTTTCTCTAATGCACTAATATATGTTCTTTCCAATGTTACAGACCACAAAGGGGTGACCTTTGGGTTCATTGACAAAGGGGGAGATATATACTCCTAAAGGGGGAGAAACTTTGGCTATGGAAGGGATAAAATATCTTAGTAAAAGACATGGGGAGAAGCTGACAGGTGGAGCAGTGTGATGGGGGGAGAGCAATGAGATAGGGGGGTCATTTCAAATTAGACGATGCTAGATGTGAACGATAAAAGAATAGATATCATGACAGTTGAGGATCATGATAAAAGCAGAAGTGTGGTTGGTATCAGGTTGGTATGAAAATATCAATTCATATCATGTTGGTATCAAAAGTAGTGTTAGAAAGGAAGTGACTCATAGATGAACTTTTCATGATACTCTTATTTCTCACACCGAGCATTGATCATGTGGGCTTAGAGTATGTGTTGAGTAAATCTTTGATCACTATTTGTATCGCAAGAGGTGAATGGTGGATGAAGATGAATGAATCCTTATTGAGGTATCAAGGAATGGAGAATTGTTTTGAGAAGAGTTGTCAACAAACCTAAAGGAGGATATTGTTGTGAAAAAATCCCTCAAGGTATCATTGAAGCATTTTTTAGATGATTGTGTTTGTTGATAATGCAGGAATCCATGTTGTGTTTGTTGACAAAGCGGGTTTCAATAACTCAAACTGTTGACAAAGGGGGTTTTCTTGAAGAATGGGGAAAAGTTTTTTTGGCAAAGGGAGTTGTGCTTTTGTGTTAATGAGGTTTCTACGCCAGGAATTTTTCGAATTCAGAACATCAAAAATTTGGCAAAGGAAAAGTGGCATGAAAGTCCAAAAGTGTCATGCAAGTGTGGCGCGCAAGTCCAAAAGTAGCACGTAAATGTGGCACGCAAGTCCAAAAGTGGCGCGCAAGTCTGGCGCGCAAGTCCTAAAATGGCATGCAAGTATGACGCGCAAGTTTGGTGCGCAAGTGTGGCATGCATGTCATATTTCAAGATCATCATATCAAAATATGACAAAGGAAAGAAATAGGCATGCAAGTGTGGCGCACAAGTGTGGCGCACAAGTCCTCAAAATGCCTATAAATAGACGGCTCCTCTCCTCATTTATTAATAAGGTCAACACTTGAGAAAATCCGAGCTCTGATCGCGCAAGTGGAAGTGAAGTGCAAGTTCAGAGTGCGCACAAGTGTGGCACGCAAGTGTGTGGGGAATGTGTGACGTGCTAGTGTACCGCGCAAGTGTGTCACGCTAGTGTACCACACAAGTGTACCGCACTAGTGTGATATGCTAGTGTACCACACAAGTGTACCATGAAAGTGTGTCATGCAAGCAGTGTGGAGCGAAAGTTTGGCTCGCTAGTGTGGCGCGCAAATGTGGCACGCAAGTTGGTTTTTACGCAATGAAGGAAGAGGTTGTGCACTAGTTAAAGGGGCACACAAGTCACCCAAGGGTTGAGTGAAAGTTAGAAATTTCCCAGAACATTTGTGGTAAAGCGGTATTAATTAGTGGATGAAATTTGGACTTCAATAGAGAATCTACATACAGTAGAGGATGCGTTCATTAGTGATGATGAAGAGACCTACAGGTCTATAAACTGTGAGTGGATCTTCTGAAGAAGTAGTGAGCTCACTTCAATTGAGATAGCAGTGAGTTCTCAAATTGTGAGTGGCTGTAAACTAGGAGGGACAGTGAGTCCTCTTCGAACTTGTAAACATCAGTGCGCTTATAGTGGAATTGGTATATTGGAACATTTCTGGTGTATGCTCCTTGGACATAGCCCAATGAGGGTGAACCAAGTAAAAATCATTGTGTCATGTGCATGCTTTAAGTTTTATTCATACTCTTCCTCGGGAAGGAGAGAGAAGAGGGTTTTGTCTAACAGAAAAACAAGATCAAAATGTGAATTTTTTTAATCTTCCATACCCTGATTCACCCCCCCTCTCAGGGTATCTAGCCTAGTGGACCTAACAGTCGCTCGGTCATCCAGATATAGACTAGAAATCTGGGTTGTAACTCCTCCTAACCCATGATGCTTTGGACCTGCTCTACTTTCCTGGACATCCCACTCGCCCTTATGAGGAAAAGATCCACCCTCTGGTGATACGAAACTCACCATGTGGCGATAACAGTTGACAACTACCTGGAAGGGAACTAGCTAGTCCATTCCGAGAATGACATCATAGCCTATCATCTCTAGGACATAGAGATCCCATAAGAAGTGGCACCCACCAACCTCTAGAGGGTACTCATTGCACTGACGTACACTAGCTGTTCTAGTCCCCAAATGAGTGTTTAGCGTCAAGATATCGGTAGAGGAAAAGATACAGAGCCCAAGGATCTCCACGACAGTAATAGAGATAAAGCTAAGGGAAGCCCCTGATCAGCCATATCTGGTGTCTAATCACCGACTAGTAACTAACGTACAATCAGAGGACGTCTCAGTGGCATAACTCTACGAGGTCAAACGCACACCATAGATTAACACTATCAAGGACTGAAAATTATGATTGTAAGAAGGGAACAAGAGAAAGAAGGCATTCAAATTTTACAAAACATGACTACATGGCATGTATAAAGACTAAACGGTGTGTTCCCTTAAGTCATTTACATGGGCGTGTACTTCTTCCAAAACTGGTCATGTAACACCCCAAACACATGGTGTGTTATCCTAACTCACGGCGTGTACCTGAATCCCCTTCCCCTACCCGGGTCCTTCTACATGGTTAAGCCACACGGCTCTCCTAAGACAAAACTACACGGCGTGTTCAAGGTAGACACGGCGTGTACTCTACAAGCTTCACCTGACTCATGTTGTTAGTGACACGGCCTGTGTACCCAAGTCACACTATACGGCATGTTCCATACGGACACAGCATTCACTAATAAGTCCCAACAGACCATGTGGTTAGCTACACAGTCGGCTACATGGCTGACACTACACGGTGTGTTCCAGGAAGACATGGCATGTATGAGAAAGGATGACACCGACCCGTGTTGTTTGTGACACGGCCAGGTACCTAGGTCAGACTACACAGCGTGTTCAAACCTGAAACGGTGTGTATAAGAAGAGAATACACCGAATGTGTTGTTAACTACACGGTCGGACTCCTAGGATTACACTACACGGTGTGCACAAGTAGTACACAGTGTGTTCTTACCAGCCTTTCTCCATCCCGTGTCTCTGCCCACATGGCCGGTGACACGGTTAGATACTACACGGCGTGTACATAAAGTACACAATGTGTACTTAATAAAAACTATTTCTTCCCGAACAGAAGAACACATGGCATGTACGTAACATTACATGGCATGTATTATGGGTTTTTCTGGACAGTAAGCCTTAGAAACTACTCTAGAGCCCAGAAAACACTGAAATAAACTCTGAAAGTTCCAAATTCTGATTCGTGAGGGCCCATACTCCCCACGAATCGAATTTTGGCATCTTTAACAAGTTACAAACAAGTCAATGATCCACCAAATTATGGACCATGAGGGCCCATAACACCTCACGAACCAAAGCTTGGTGTTCATTCAAATAAAACCACACACAATCAATGCTCTAACAAGAAGAAGATCTTTTTATCAAGACATCTATCACAACAACATGCATATTCTAAACAACATCTATCACAACAACATGCAATTTCTAATGCATCCTAGATGACATGGAAAGAATGCATGGCATGTGATTTCTAACAAGTGCCTATATGATTCATGAGATGTCATACCCTCATCTCATCGGGTTGCAAAAGAAATAGAACCTCAATAACATCAACGATAACAGCAAAAAACATGTGAATCACCCAAAGGTGAAATCAAATCAACTATAAAATTGCAAAACCAGAAAAATTGATATAAACTAGGTAGGTTGGATTTTCCCTGTACATAGGTTAGCTACTCCCGGGCACAACTTATTACCAAGTACCCATTTCATCCTATTCCTGGCTAATGGCTCCAAACAGTAAGTCAATAGAAAATAATTCCTCTAATACCACTTTGTAATGTCTCGGTTCCGGAAGCCACCCAGAGGCGCCTCATACCCGGTTGGTCACATGGCCTCAAACGCATTCCCCCGAACTCTAGAGGCTGCCGACTAGTAGTGAGGGCCTTGGGTGTGATAGTGGATAAACTATGACCTCATTCGCAGAGTATACAGTGGAAGTAAACAACACACATACAATAGCGGAAGTAGTAAACATCCATACAAGAGTAAACAGTGGAATACTAAGATAAAGAAACAACTAGAGCATACATATATATATAAATGATGCATGATACATATGTCTAGGAAATCAGCCAAACAAGTCACAGTGCTGGAAATACAAACAATACTAAAAAAAGTACAAAAGAAAGATAAACAGATCCTCATCATCGCAAGCCTAAGCTTGGTCCCATGCTCCCCAGATCCACAGCAAGTCAAGTACCTAAAGTTGAAGGGCGATTTCCCTTATCTATACCTAAAACAATATAATCTGATTGGGCCCAAAATCATGACCCAAATAGGGTGTGAGACAAAATCCCAGTAGGCAACCACCCAAAGATCTGTGCCTAAAAATCAGTGAATATATGGCAGGTAAAAGTACAGAAAGCAGTAAACAGGAAAGTACTCAGCAGCAAACAACCCACAGTTCCTAACATATAATTTAAAAACAAGTAAGTAGAACAAACAGGTAACCCTCTAGGTAGTTCTCATAGCCTAACCCCTATGGTTCAACCAACAAGTACTAGCAAACCTCTGGGAGGCACACATAGTCTCACCCATCTGGTTCAGCTAAATAATAGACTCTCTAGGGAAGCACTCACCGTCAATTCCCCCTATAGTCTCTTATCGTACTAAATGCGCTCTGGGGAAGCACTCAACGTCTCATTCCCCCTATGGCCCACTCCAAGGAAATACAGACACTCTGAGGAATCACTCGACATTAATTCCCCATGTGGTCTTGCATCGTATTATAAAGACGCTCTGGAGAAGCCCTTACGTCTATTATCCTTATGGTCTACTACCTTAGGTTCCCACAGACCCATGTAAAGTCAGAAAGTATCACATCTCATAATGGAAAAAGTAACCTCAAGAACTACTTGGCTAGCATTCTACAGTATCTCATCATGAAAGAACAACAGTCACACCATCCTACAATACTAGGCATGTGAAAAACAATAGCAGTTAAAAGGTAACTAGACCCAACAGTTTAGAAAAGCAAGAACATGCATGGAAAAAACTTCCAAATCCTAACAATTATCCCAAAACACAATAAAAATACTCTACTCTAGCATACAAGCAAAGCAGGCAATCAATAGGGCTAAAACGGTAAACACGCAATACCCCGTTCAAGGGTATTGGTGGAATTTGCACAAAATACTCAAAGACTATCTACAGAAAGACACAAACCACCTACCTTGAAGTTAGGAGATCGATATAATTGAACCATGAGGCTTGATTCTCCTTGTAATGTCATAGATCTAATAAAACATCCAAAACGTTCAACCCACAATATCTTGGAAAAGAGGAGGAATTGGAAAACGATACTCTGGAAGAAGGAAGAGCTTACCGCTATGATTCTAACGCACCCAACAGTGTTAGAATCGGAGTACAAACAGAGGAGCAGTGTCTCATCGAAGATCCGCGGTCGTACCCTCACTCTTAGATGAACCAAATCTAAAATAAGGGTGTTCTTCCCATCAGACGCGACCCCGGTGCATTTAATGAAAAAAAACAAAGTACACTGTGTGTACTTTTGAAGTACACAGTGTGTAATCTCCCTTTTTGTACTCTGATTTAGGTGGCATCCACATTACCCATACATGGTCGTGTGTGTGCCCATGACACGGCCAGCACACGGCCTCCAGCGGCATCGAAGTATACGGCGTGTACTTATAAAGTACACGGCGTGTACTTCGAAAATTTTCAGATTTTCCTCTTTTTCTAAAAAATGACCAAAAAAGGAAAAACATACCTGAAAAGAAGATATGGGTTCTTACATACATTTTTATAATTATTATTTAATTTTGAACATGAAGAATTTATCACATCGCTTTGTGGTGACGGTATATCATACGTATGCACGAGCGACATTTCCATTTCCTTAATGGGTGAAATGGTAAGGAATTGGGTGAAATGTTAATTTTAAAGAATTAATATAATTTCATATATATCACATATATTCACTAAATATATCCTTATTACCTTCCATTTAAAGCATAAGTGAAAAATGAATCACATTGCTTTGTGAGGTGGTAGTTCATCGTACACATGAGCAATGTTATCGTATTGTAAACAGAATGGAATGTAGGAAGGTACATGTGATATAAAAATTATAGAAGTATAATAATATCATAAATATAATATAAATTAGTTAAATCTTCCATTATATCCAACCTTTAAAGGTGTTTATTAAAAATGAATTACATTGGTTCGTGAGGCGATATTCCTCTGTACACATGATCGACAGTTTTGTTTCTCATTTGATAGAAGATGAAATGGATATAGGTCATTATCTTAACATAATAAAATCTAAATATATTTATAATACTTAGGTTATTATATAATCATGTTTTAAAAATATTTTAAGGAGTTGGAAGAAGAAATAAAATAAAAATGATCATTTTAGAACATTACTTCTTCTTCGGACAACTTCTTTAGGTTTTCACCAAAATCATTCCTAGGATGAATTTATGATCAATTCAAGGGATCTACAATGTTAATAGGGTAGTCATTACCATATTATGTCTTGTTTTATATGATCCAAATGGCTATGGAAGTGTGAATAGGGGAGTATAGGGTGTGACCTTTTATAAGTGGGTGAGATGACACACATGGATTTTTTTTAAAGGAATCAATTATTCCCACGTTTTAATCATAAAAAGCCTCCAAAATGGTTCATTATATACCCTTAGAGGTTATAGGGTCGAAATATTTCCATAAAAAGGGTTTTTTAGAATTTTTTAGGTCATTTTAACCCTTATCATTTTAGATTAACCCCTGGTAAATCAGTTTTTTCCTTAATCGCGGTAATTAATTTTTTTCTTTTACTATTCATAATGTAAAAAATTAATTTTAGATTATTAGAAAATATAAATTATTCTCATTAAAAATACGGAATCCATTTTTACAAATTAAATTAATATAATTGGAAGAATCAAATTTAAAATTATACATGTAGACGCAATGAAAATGCAGGTTTACAAGAGAAAATTCTCATAAGTATAGAATGTTTTACTATTATAATTTAAAATGAAATTCATTAAAATGACCTAAATAATTTAAATTATAATATAATTGAACTTATTTTACTTTTAAACTAATTTGAAATATAATTATACTTTTTAAATAATTAAAATGAAAAGGTGGTTTTAAATAAAAAAATCATTATTTATCAGAATAATTAATCTTTTTAAAAAATTGTAAACAATTAAAAAAATATTATTTTGAAATGTAGATTTAAAAAATGAATCTTATTCATTCACTTAATTTTTTTTAGGTTTTAAGAACTAATTTTAAATTATGTTCCCAAAGCATGACTAAACTGCCTTTTAAAAAAATATAGTTTTTCAAAAAACATTTCTTTTTATTTCAAATGATTCATATTTTATTTCTAATCAATGAATAACTAATCAGTTTTCTATACATTTCTAAAATATATAATTTTCATAAATTATTTATTACTATTTATACCTTCTAATTTTATAGCTATATTATAATGGTATATTGTGTTATGGTTCATTTAGACTCAGGGTTCCATGTTCACTAGTACAGAATGTATTTTTCACGTCGGCTTTATAACGTTAGTTATTTATAAATGCTATGAAAAAACCATCCATATATCTTTTTCAAAAATTTTATTATATAAATGATGTGAAAAAGCTATTATCCAGCTTTATCACATCTATTATTTATAACCAATGTGATAAAGCATTGAGATTTGATTTATCACATTAATTATTTTAACCGATATGTTAAATTGGATTTTTGATATCGGTTATTGTATAACCAAAGTGAAAAATATAGAAAAAATACTTTATCATGTCAGTTGTATAATAACTGATGTTATAAACCTTTTAAAATTTTATGAATTCATGATTCTATTGATTTCTGTGTTATTAGATCATGCAAAAGTAAATTTATCTCTCTCGTGCAATGAAACCCTAAGCTCATTTTTTCGATCTAGTGGCCTAAAATCTCGGTTTTCCTTCATTATAACACCTCATGTTTCATCGGGTCATTTTCTTCATTCAATCTTCTCATCCCTAAACTCTCATGTAAGTCTCACACTTCGATTCTTGTTCTATTTCAGTCGTTCAAAGTCATGGGTTCCCTATCTCTCTTTTTTTTCAATTATGTTTACTCAAATATCACATTACTACTTAGGTTTCATCGGACTCATCATTGCATGTTTGTATATATATAATCTCATCTCTAATCTTGTATTACCATATTCATATACCATATTTATCCATTGATTTAAGTGGAAAGGTGTTAATTTCATTACATTTTAATGTTATATGTTATATCATAAATTTTGGTATTATATCTTATTGTTACGGTGTTTATACTGTATGGAAGAGTGTTTTCACTGAATTGTTTGAAATATGTTTATTGAAGTTGTATTTAGTATTAAATCAAACCTGCATATAGGAAACCTTATTTTTGGTTTAGTGTAATGTAAATTCTTTTCAATCCCATAGCTAATTATATTAATTTTCATTTTGAATGTGTATTGTTAAGAAATATTACAAATCCCTTCTGTTTGTTTCCTTATATAACCATGCCTAACATGGTTTCAGATATACTCTTGAATTTATTTTTATTTATATGTTACATATATACTAAATGGTTTTCCTCAACATATAGTATCATATAAATGTAAGGCTTGAGGATTTATTATATAATGATAGATGTGTCTCATTAATCATCTTAATTGTGGACTAATAGACAACATAGAATGACTAGGGGGAAAATGTAAAGACTCATAAAATTCAAGGGAATTTTTTTTTTAATTTTCTTTGGGATTTTTACAAGAACGCATTTTCTGACGGAACCTGATTCTGAGGCCCAGTGTGCCCGAAATCATTTTCCGAAGTTTAGCTCGGGTACGTTCAGTGAACGAATGAGTGGGTTTTTATAACTTTTGAACCAGTGCTCGGAATTGAAATCTGAGGGCACCGATGAACTCGCAGCGCCGGTAATTGCTTAAGAAGACCCCTTTCTGGAGTTGCATTTTCTCGGGTTGAGTTGTTTAATTAAAGTGAGGGATAATAATATAATTTTTTTACAATTATATTTTCTTTTCTTGTTAAGTGGATTAAGTGTTGTGTCACAACACTTTTCCTCTCTCTTATGTGGTTATAACCTATGTAAGGGAGTTAGGGGTGGGACCCACTTGTTGATAACTAACTTTGAGAGGATTAAGGTGGGGTGGGGGCCACATGAGCCCCACCATTTCTTTTCTTCTTAAGTAACGAACCCCCACCCCCTATTAATGAAGTCAAACCGTGCGTTTTCTGGTTAAGAAACGCCTCATTAATTTGGGCGGTTAAATCATTACAATTAATTCATTGAATTGATTGTTTCTTTTTGAATTTCAAAGGTTGACTTGTGCGTTAATAAAATAAGACTGTTCTTATTTTATTTCTGTTGGAACTTGTTGCGTGGAGAGGATTTGGAGGAAAGTGTTCTTCTTCGACGAAGAACGCGAAGAACGCGAAGAACGCACTAATCTCCGAAGAAGAATGCCAAATCCTCGGAAATCAACGACGCTCCTTCCATGACGTTTCTTCCATGACGATCCTTCTCTTCCGCGACGTTCCTCTTCTTCCGCGATGGTTAATTCCGCGACGAACTCTCGTTCGACGACAACGTTGAGGTAGGGAATTAATTTGAGAATGATTTTATTCCCTTGTTTTCTTTAATTCTAAAGAAATCAAAGAACACGGATCAACTTATTATCTAGTTGATCCAAGAATATTTTCCTTACGGGTTGAGAATAAATTGTTGCGGGAAGTTGTGGGGGTTTATTTTATTGTTGATCGTGATCTCATCTGTCGCCTTTCTTGGTTTCAATTGGGCTGCCTGTTATCGTAAAACGGGAGGAGGTCGGACCGCACGAACATGGCCGACCCTCCTCCCCCATTGTTTGTTTGATTTTGTTGCGGCACGTGAAAGGCAGCGCGGTGCCGTTGCACCGTGTCGAAACGAGAAGGAACGCGGCGAAGGAGCGCAGCGCCGTCGCGCCGCGCCGTTGAGGCCGAACGAAACCGCGGGCGGAGTCAGGGGCCGCAGAGGCGATTCGAAGACTCCACAGTTTGTTGTCGAAGTGCGGATCGACGGACTATGGTGAGGCGGGCCGCGAAGGTGTTTTGGATCCGCTGCAGTAAAGTTCGGGTCCCGAGGGGATCGTTGGCAAAAGCGGCGAGCAAAACAGACCACCGGAGCACGTCCGGTGGTCCACGGAAGACTCCTCTGGCGCGCCGCCGCTCGTCCCGCGACCGCGCGGGACCGGAGAGGCGGGACGCGGCGCTCGACCGCGTCTGGTGGAAAGGGGCGGCCCCACGCGGGGCCACGGTTAGCGAAGCAAGCGAGGGCAGCACCCCCCCCCTCCCCCCCCCCCCCCCCCCCGCGTCTCAACGCTCGGCCGGTTCGGCCGAGCTTCCGGGCCGGTGCGCCATCGCACTGCACGGCCTGACCGGACCGCCCAGGTCGGGCCAGACCGGGCCGCGCCCTGGTGGGCCGGACCCGGGCCGACCCAGGGGGGGTTGGGTCGGGCCAGGCCGGGCCCAGACCCCCCATTTCGGATTGTTTCTGTTCAAATTCCCATAACATGGGCTACGGACCTCCGATCGACGCACCGTCAGTTGAGATGCGATCCTTGGATCGAGGCGGTCGTTTAGGTATATTACACTCAAGGTTTAGGAGAACTTTGAGTTCGGCCGGGTTGGTTCGGATACGAAACCAACCGGGCCGTCGGAGGAGAAACGCTTATATCTTGAGCTCCGGGTGTCCGATTGACGCGCCGTCTGTCTCGTTGAATTGCTCTTGATGAGACGGAACTTTTGGCTTACTTCGCTCGATGTTTGGACGTCGTCGGAGTGCGGTCGGGTTGGTTCGCTCACGAAACCAACCGGGCCCCTGGAACGAAAAAGCCAATAACTCACAGACCGAGTGTCCGATTGACGCTTCGTCTATCTCGTTGAATTCCTCTTGATGAGACGGAACTTTTGGCTTACTCCGCTCGAGGATTGGACGTCGTCGGAGTCCGGTCGGGTTGGTTCGCTCACGAAACCAACCGGGCCCCTGGAATGAAAAAGCCAATAACTCACAGACCGGGTGTCCGATTGACGCGCCGTCTGTCTCGTTGAATTCCTTTTGATGAGATGGAACTTTTGGCATACTTCGCCTGAGTTTTGGATGCAGTTGGAGTATGGCCGGGTTGGATTGTACCCAAAATCCAACCGGGCCCCTGGAACGGAAAAGCTGATAACTTTCAGACTGGATGTCCGTTTGGCGAACCGTCAGTGGCGTTGGTGATCACGTGGAGAAACGGTCCCTATGAGTATACCCTATGAGAGTTCGAGGTACAATTGAGATATGGCTGGGTTGGTTCGCACACGAAACCAACCGGGCCCCGGGGACGAAAAGTCTAGTAACTCACAGACCGAGCATCCGATTGATGTGTCGTCTGTTGCGTTGAGACCCCTGTGACGAGGCGGTCCTTTGAGATACTTTTTTGTGGAACTTTGAGATACATGGATTATCGACCTGTAGCTCGTGGAGCGGACCCTCCCAGAGATGAGCGTGCGGAGTACGGAGACCAAGTAGCCGACTAAGACCTGACGACTACTTGACCGACTCGACTTGTAGTGAGTCGACTAGCCCAGTGGATGGAGCACTACTTTGTTTGGGTGCAGACCCATGGTGGACGGAGCACTACCTGTGTGATAGTGCAGACCCACGGTACTCATCCGGAGAGTACCTCTACAGGCTATTAGGGGGTGTGCACTACTGTGTTTGGGTGGCATACCCCAGCGGGAAGCACTACTGTGTTTGGGTGGCTGGCCCACGGTACTCGACAGGAGGAGTACCTCAGCAGTCTTAGGTTAGTGAGAAGTACCTCGGAGTCGTGACAGGACCACTGTACACTCCAGAGATGGGGCTCTTCAGCAGTTACGGTTTTGATAATGAAAATTCTGGTTTGAGCTGAGTCTATGACCTTTGTGTTTACCTCTTGATTGATATGGGTCACTTGATAACTTAGGTATATGTATGGGCATATACCTGGGTAGTGGTTATCCTTTGATTTCATAATCTTGTGTTTCCTCATGATTGAGATGAGTTACTTGATAACTTAGGTATATGTATGGGCATATACCTAAGTAGAGGTTATCTGTTGAGATCTTCTTTGTGGTTATCCTTGTTGGTTTTAGTGAGACCTTGAGGGTCTCAGGGTCCCTACTGAGTATCGTTATACTCACCCCTGCACGGGCTATGCTCGCACCTCATTGTGTTTGTTGTAGATGACGGGCAGTGCTGACGGAGGCCGAGTTTTCGAGGACTGGACGGTACCCGGAGGTGGACTACCCGAAGAGTTAGTATCCGGAGGTGGACTTCACGGCGAGACGACACTCGGAGGGGGTTGACAGGCGAGATCATTGAGGAGATGCGTTATCTATACCTACCCTTCAGGTATGATCCGAGGAGGACGACCCAGGAGCTGCTTCCTTTCTTCCAACTGTTTGTCTTTTTCTGTTGTACTTTTGTTCAGTTGTAGCTGTATTTTCAGTTGGGTTTGTATTCTGGCCCATTTAATTTTGAGCACTTTATTTGTACTTAGTGTTTTACTTCTTCTTGTACTCTATGGTGTTTTGTTACTTTTATAAAGGCAATGCCTTCCCAGTTATCAGTATTTACGCCTTTGGTGCTAGTCGCCAGCCCCTGGCCTATGAAAGGCGGGCTTGGGGTAGTCACGGGACGGGCCCCGAGGACGGTTCGTGACAGATAAGGTTTGAGTTATCCTTCCAGATTACTAATCAGGTAGGTTTTGGGTTTTAGGTAGACTACCCATTAATACCCAAACCTATTTTACTTTTCATTTATATTTTATTCAAAAAAATTAACATCACAATCACACATATGCATTTCCAAAAATTAAGGTGTAGGGATTCAAAATGGTGAGACAGACTAGTAGTCAAAGGGTGCAAACTCTGATGGATTCTCATTGAAGGGGGTGGAAATATGGGGTCATATAAACCACCACAACTCTATGATTTTCTGATGTGGGGTTTGGTTCACCTATGAAAACATTGTCCCACATCGAAAACACCCCTCATCATGTAAGGCTTTATAAGTCTCTTTGGACCCAACCCTATCTGAAAATCTCCACCCATCACAGCTCTCTAATACGACACATTTGTCGTTGGTAGCCACCCGTCCTTCGTGAACTCCTCCACCATCAACCATGTATTGAATTATATAAATTTTTTATAAAAATAAAAATAATATAATTGAGTTTGGGTATTAAATTTATAGTATTTAATCAATCTGATTATGTTTAAGTAATTAAATAATCAGTTATAAAACAGTTTAGGTTTGGGTTAGGGTGTGTATAATTTACATGAGTTACTGTTAGAGTGCTGCAAAATTAAGTGGGTACCCTACCCATTGTAACCCTTAATTATTATTAATATTATTAAAGAATGATTTGATGTATTTACAAAAATAAATGAAATATTTTAATTCTAATGTACTGATAAAAATAAATAGTTAGAAGAAGATTAATTAATTTTAGCAGGACATGGTTAAAATTATTTAATGTTAAAAAATGATATTTTTCAGAGAAATATTTTTCTCAAGTATTGTATATTATTATCCTCATAAATTAAATTGATTACTTTTTAAATATGAATATAATTTAATGTTTCAATGTAAAAAAAATGGGTTAATGCTTATTTAATTAGTAAATGGTATGAAATAACATCAAGAACAAATTTTTCTTGAAAATTATTTTTTCTATAAAACAGTGTTTATATTTAATGTATATGTTTCCAATTAAAATATACATTTAAATTTTTTATAAATATAATTATTTTAAATAGATTCAATATTTTTAATCATCAAATTGAAATATGGTAGGAGGGGATATCTTATATTTTTTAGAAAAAAATTAATTACCATGGTAAATAAATAAACACGGTAAAAATGGGTATAAAGAGGTAAATTAGAATGGATTGAATTTTATTTTTTTAAATATGATACATATGAATTTTATAAGTATTTTATTAGGTTTTTGGATTCATACCTAAATTTGACATAAACATTTCCTTACCTTACTCACTAAATTCCCATGTGATTCCATCTTTACACTTCACCACACATATGTTTCCAAATAAATGTCCCTCATTTTCACCTATGAAAAGGGATTTCCTCTACCACGTACAAACCAATCTATTCCTTATAAAATCAATTTAATAAATTCTCATTTACAATACATTCTTACTTGTTTTTTTTACTTATAGTTCCAATAAGGAAGCCTAAATCCTTCATTCTAATGTAACCTGTGCTAAGAAGTGGTGAATTCATCAAGTATCTAAGCTCTTCTATAAATTTTTCAATTACCTTCTCATATCAAATATTCATAAATATAATTATTTACTATAATGATGTTATATTAAAATAATTATGCTTATTTTATAATTATATTACTATTTGATAATTCTAAATGCTTACCCATCCTTTAGTATAACATGTTCTTGTTTGGGTCGGTTCAACCACCTACATGAACGATTCTATAACAACATCACCATTTTCACCATGAATAAGTTTAATTAAATTAATAACAGTAATTAATTATATTAAGTAATAATATATTTCATGAATATAGTTCTATAAGGATGACATAAAAATGAAGAATCATTATAAATAACCTAACATTTATCAGTAAATTACCTGGAAAAAAATTCATCATGGATTCCTTTCTCGCAAACCATAACCATGCATCCCCTAAAATGAACATTATAATGAATAAATCATTGAAAAATTATTATTCCAATACCTTGAAAAAACTATAAATGATTAACTTGGTATCAATGAACATGGATCAATATTTCTATTATGAAACTTCTATAAAACAATCAATAATGGAAACATCCAATAATGAAAATAAACTAGAACTTACTAAAATATGTGTAATGAATGATTTTAGTTTATGCTTATGAAAGGTAATAAATATTAATATGGTTCTAAAATAATTTATTGTTATGGTTATGTTTATTATATAAGAGGTTAAAGAACTTTTGTGGAAGTTAGCAGTAATGTTCTTTCTAATATCACTTTGAATTCGATATTGTTTATCTCTAAATTTTTATCTAAGGAAATTTCATGATTTTATCTCTAAAACCCCTATATTTTTTTATACCTTGTTAATTTATTATTTATATAGTTGCTCTTACCATTTCACATACTTCTGGTTCATAATTTACCCGAAGTGATCCTTGTAAGAGAAACTGACTTTATCTCATCTTTCATCCAATAATATTTCTCCTCCATATACATATTATTTATTCTACTTCATGGATTTTATTTCCACTAATTATATGATTTATAATAGAATTTTTCAAATTACCTGAATTTATTTAACGAATTAATCTTATTTAAACAATTTCTTATATGGTTGTTTTCCTCTAACTTTGATGTTCTTTACAAAGTGTCATAATATTTTTGTTTTTAAATATTTTCCACACAAATGCATCTTACCACCATCTTCATCAATTTTATTATTAAAACTTATTATCTTTGTTTTATTGATTTTCCAAAGAAATTTATATTCCATTTGTGTTTAAAATTATTCTTTTTAAATAAAAGGTATAAAAATAAAGGGTATTTCTCCTTTCTCAAAGTAATTTTTAATGCTCTTGTAAAAGTATTTCTCCATCCATGACAAAATCCTTTAAAATTTATTATGCTTCATTGAGAATATGATCTATCGATACCATCCACATTATATCTTTGGATGACTTATGTTAATGTATTGTGGATGTTTTCAAGAAACTCGTTTCTTTTCCATGGGTTAATAATGCTATGATGGGAATATGCATGTTTTAAATTTATTATGGGACAAATATATGCGGTTTATCATTATGTGATTTGTGGTTCTATTATCTCCCTTCAATGCATTGGGTAACATTTAATACATCATTCACTCAAAAGGGTACATGTGTGGTCAGCCAAATGCCAAGGGTACATGGGTGTTCATCCCAAGCCCAAGTGTTCACAGTTGGTCTGTTCAAGCCCAAGGGTACACAGGTATTGAACCCAATCCCAAGGGCACACGAGTGGTAAGACCATACACATTAAGATAAATGAGTGGTTAGACCAAGACAAATAAATTATAAAATAGAGGATTTTATTTTCCTTTAAGTGATGAATGTCCTTATAGTTTTCCGGGAGACATATTATCAGTTCCATAATCATATTAAATATATATTCTAATGTTATGAATTGTGCATATTTCATGATCACACATTATTGAATCATGTTTGAATAATTTCAAAAATAATGTTTTATGTTATTCCTAAAGCCTTATGTAATGATTCAAGATTTTTTTTGAATATTTATTTGAAAATGATTTCACTATGATATGTTCATGTACATTTATTATGTTCTCATTCCAACATGATTATCTTATTCTCACAGATGGTCTTACATTATTGACACCCATGTTTACCCTTACTGAGAATATGAGCTCACTATTTCTTATATTTCACTTCCTAAGGTTATTATGAAGAGTATTATGCATGATATATCTAGAAGTTTACCATGTCTGTGTGTATTTATGGGAAGTGTTAAAGTATTATTGTAAAATGAGAAGATCATGTAGCTGATCTATACATACACTAAACCTAAAGGTTATGAGGTATTATTTAACATGAAACTTAATTAATATTAATGTAAAATTATGTAATATTTATGTATGTTATGATAGGGTTTCCTTAGTTTGAATTAGACATGGGTCTGGATATTTTTTTTGGATTATGTTATAATGAATAAGAGGATATAACCTAAAACAACCTATGATAAACCAAAACTGAAGTACAATAAACCTAGTATTTGTCATAGCTTTAAATGAAACTATCATAATTTTTGATATCTTAGGAATGATTTTCATTAACATACGATCGGTTACCCTGGTTGTTATTTCTTGATACTCACACTAATCTATTTAGCTTTAGTCAGTGGATGGAACCAAGAGGGATCATGTTAATAATGAATGTGATGAAAATTTCAATGATTTTCATAATTATCAAGAGAAATTAATATTTGATGGAGTGAAAATTTTCATGGTTATGCTCACTCAACACTCTAAACCTATGAAATACAACAAGAGTAATGCCAAAATCCCAAAAACAATTAAGGAATAACTCACTATTGTATCCCTCATAAGGCAACACCCACCCTCCTTTAATGGGTCTTATGACCCAATAATATCTGAGCAATGGATCAAAACAATAGAAATGTTCTTTTACATTCTTCAATGATCAGAGCTTGAAAAAAAAATTAGCTCTTTTTCTCTTGGAAGGTATAGCTGATTAAAGGTGGAATCTAATTAAGAATAAAAGAGAAGACGAAGAAATTGACCATAGGGAATCATAGGTTTTTAATAGGATATTTTTTAGTAAATATTTTCCCTAAAATATTCTCACTAAAATGGAGAGACAATTCCTTGAGCGAAAACAAAAGATTCGTGAATCCATTGGTACTTATGATGAAAACTTCACAAGGTGTGAAAGGTAAGCTTCTAGTTTTATCATTGACCCTGAAAGAAAAATTTATCACTTCTTCAGTGGATTAAAAAAAGTATTTAAATGGAATTGGCTTTATGGGATTGTGGAAGGTAGGAATAAATTATTCAAAGTTCCCTCATGTTTAAAATAGAAATTAGAGACTCCCATTATTCTCATCGTTTTTGGGAAAAGATGAAAGAAATGAAATTTTATTAGATCTCGTGTGATAAAACTCATGGAGTAAAGAAAATCAACCTCCATACATTTCAAAATTGTGGTGGAACTATATCCATGGAATAAGTAATTACTTAAAGTGTATAAAATAAGGCCATTGAGAACATGAATAAAAAATAGATATGAAGAGGCTGACTAATGAAATGATAGAAAAGAAAGTTTAGCCTAATGAACCTATCACACTCTAAACCTTCAATTATAAAGAGAATGGGAATTATTCCCTCACGTGAACCATTCAAAGGGTTAATGATGGAAACCAACATCAGCAACCTCATAAGCCAAGGGGCAAAGGGGATGTTTATTCCATCACAACTACAAAAGTGGAAAAAGAAAAAGATGTGCTGAAAAGTACACTTAACATCCCATCAAGAACTTAAAATACATTGTTTGATTATGGTTCAACCAACTCCTTCATATTAGTAAAATTTTATCAGGGAATCATATCATCACATGAAAAAGTAGATATTGAATTATTGGTCAAGACTCTGAGTGGTGTGATGATTGTATCCCAATTCTATAATTATTCCCCGATAGAAGTTAATGGGAACATTCTTCTAAAAATCTTATTATTATACCTTTAGTCACATTTGATGTGATTCTAAGAATATATTGACTCACTCTATATAAATCCCATACTAATTATTATGATAGGCAAGCCACATTTCAAATATTGAAGCAACTTATAATCATCTATTTATAAAAGGCTAACCATAATCTCCCTTTGGAAATTACATCCATTATATAAGTCTTTATACCTAATCATGAGAGGCATTTATCCCAAATTGTTATAGAGAAACTGAATATGTAGGATAATTATTTTTTGAATGAATATGTTGATATATTTTCTGAAGAGTTTCATAGTTTTACACAAAATTGTGATGAAAATTTTTCTTTATAACTCGTACCTAGGTCCATGCCTATATGAAAAACTCCTTATAGAATTTTTTTCAATTGAATTAAAGGAATAGAAGAAGAAACTATAAGAGAATATAGGTGAGAGGTTCATACACACAAGTGCTTCACAATGGGTCGCACCCATCAACATTGTTAAGAAGAAATATGGATAAATACATTTATGTATTGACTGTAAAAAACACAACAAAATCACAATGAAGAACAAGTATCATCTACCCCGTATTGACGACTTGTTTGATCAATTGTGAGGGGATCAATACTTCTCAATGATTAACCTTCGTTATGGATATCATCAATTAAGGGTCAAAATAGAGGATGTACTAATGATATCCTTTCATATAAGACGGGAATAATCAATTTATAGTGATTCCATTCAGAATCACAAATTCTATTTCTATCATCATGGATCTGATGAATAGGGTCTTTAGACATTGCCTCAATCAATTTTCAAAAGTCTCTATAGATAATGTTCTCATATATTCCAAGAACAAGGAAGAGCATGAAGATTATTTGTGGATTGTGCTGAAGGACTTGAGAAAGGATAAATTGTATGTCAAATGTATCAAATTTAAATTTTGGTTAAAAAAGGTTCATTCTTGGGTCATGTAATCATAAACCATGTTTTATTTTTAGATCATTCAAAGACAGAAGTGATTGTAGAATGGCCTAGAAAACCCACTATTGAGGTTCCCTAAACCAAAACTCTCGGATCCAATGCTAAAAATACATAATCCTACAAATTAAATTTGACACCAAGTAAGATCATATAAACAAAATATGAAAAAATAACACATTAGTATTATATATCACAGTAATCTCATGAAACTCAAAGAACCTTAAGTGTATTTGAGGACAAGCTATATAAGAAATTTCTTTGGTAACACATGTAAACTTTTCTCAATAATCCTACTACTCTTAACCCATTTATAGACTTTTGATAAGTTTTACTTATCGTTATAACATGAGAAAATGATACATGAGAAATGGGTGATGTCAAACGATCTGTATGAGTAAACATTAATGATAACAATCAAAGATCATAAGTTAACATAAGATAATATTATGGGTATAATTTGGATACAAAAGGAAATCATACAAAAAAAAGATCGAAAATCATGATTCATAAGGCATGGAATAAACATAAGAATATAAATCGTATTTTAATGTTACCCAGAAAGACCTTCATCACATATTAGGCTTAGGCTAATCACCTATCTATTGTCTTGGGCTTCGGATAATCCTTATGTATACCCGTGGGCTTGGGATAATGCTCTTGTGCACCCTTTGGATTAGGATAAATCCTATGGTGTGCCATTTTCTTTGGATAAATCCTTCTTTGTGCGGCTTGGATTGGGATAAATCCTCTTGTGTACCATTTTTTGGGATAAATACACTTTTGTATTGTTTGGCTTGGAATAAATTCTCTTGTGTAGCCTTTTGAGATCTTGAGATTAAAACATTACCTTTACATTAAAGGGTGATATAATACCATACCTTTCATTCATCCATATATATGTGTCCCACTTGAAAACAATCATTCATCACGTCATTAAGAATCCATAGGAAGAAAATCAGATTTCTTAATATTTTAGGATTGTATCACCAAAATTGACCACAAGAATTTGAATGGTTGATATCAAAATTAGATGTCCCAAGAGTTTATTTCATAAGAAAATTTATAGGGTGATTCATCACAAATGATTTCCACAGAGATAAAGGCTTCAAAGATAAAGATAAAAATGGTGGTTAAATCGTAAGAGTTTTAGAAAACACAATTATCTTTGGTGTATAAGAAGTTACAGTCACATTGGAAGGTCATTTCAGAAAAGGTGAAGTGAAACCATTAGAAAATATTTAATTTTAAAAAATTAGAATAATATATCCTTGAAATGAAATAAAGGTTATCAAAAGAAATGTGAAGTGGAAGATAAAACATTTCATTTTTGAAAGGATAGAAAACCTTAATATTATGAAATACAATTGTCGAAAACCCAGATCATAAAAAGTGGTAGTAAAGTATCACTTTGAAAAGTGATAATAGAAAATAGTAATGTTGCATGTGAAATTACATAAATGTGGTTTCAAAATATAAAGAAGAATATTGGAGGGAATGGAAAATATATAAATAGAGGGGATATGATCATTAAAGAGGATGAGATTTATTCTCATGATTTAATTTGTATGGGGAAGAAATTCATCATTGTAGAAAATTTGAATTAGAAGTGTGATTTCCACATAGTTAAAGAAATGGTATCATGAAATAAATTCTCCATCCTTCCAGCATTAAGAACTTTTATTAGAAATAATGGTAGGGCCCAAGGCCTAAACAAGTCACAATGGTTTAAAATAATGAAGCCCCAGGACATCTTCCCGTACAAGATTAACACACTCAGGGGGAAGGGAGCCGGTACTATTAAAAATTATGCATGAGTTACCTAGGGTGCCCCGGGATGCCAAGTGGTCAGCCACCATATTACCCTCTCTCCAAACCCAGGTAAGATCAATACCACTGGTAAGTAGACTCCTTCATCTGCGCACTAGATAAATTATAGCTCAAGGAATAGTAATCACCCCTATATAGACTTGAGGATAATGGAGGACTCTGTCTCCACGCATTCCACATTAAAAAAGTGGGAATTACACAGTTCCATCCCCTTGAGCATGGTGATGGACTCAGTTGTTAAAGAATCTCCCTAACCCAAAAATAGACTGAAAGCATAAACCACCGAGCCTCCATGATCCTAAGCAACCACTCCACCCCGCATGCAGCCCTCCTTACACGAGCCATCGACATTTAACTTGATCCCTCTAGGAGGGGTCCATCTAACCCAGTTACCCTGGGATGACTCCCCGTGACCCGAGGGAACCAGTATCATACCAGTCATGAGTTTCTGAAGCGCGGGAGATAAAACTGACTTATTCATCAGCATAACCAGCTCTGCTACCACTTGAGCATGCTGCACGAGTTCTAGCGCCAGAGGCCACCCGGTTTCCGGGGAGAGATGGACCCGCAGGTAGCTGAAGTTTGGCTGGAGGTTGTGGTGAGAGTCTTCAGGCTAGTGGGGATGCCACCAGACTTCATGGTGATATTTGCTGCCATCCTTCTTCGAACAGTAGCAGGCAGGTGGTGGAGCCACTTGTTCCAGTTTTGCGACAGGATGACCTTCACATGGAAAGACTTCAAGACCTTCTTCAGGGTGGAGTTTGTGCCAGTAGCTCTACACCCCGAGCGTGTACAGGAGATGCTGCCTTTGCCGAAGGATTTTCGATCAGTAGCTGAGTCATCTATGGGCAGTAGACAAATGATGCAGGGGTCCAAGAGGACCAGATCCAGTCGTACGAGGAGAAGGATGTGTTATGAATGCGGCAAGAAGGGTCCCCTGGCACGTGACTGTCCAACCCCCCACACAGTCGATCTGCAGGCGTTGGAGGAACCACCGAGGCAGAAGCAGCGGCGGGTGCTTGGGCAATAGCCGAGCAGTGGACAAGGCAGTAGAGCTCCAAGAGCAGGTGGACAGGAGTGGAACTAGTGGATACATCCCTTTTACTTCTAGTTCCATGTTGCTGTTGTATTCGTGTCTTTGTACTAAGAGCTGCAATAATAAAAAGACACTTATCTTTGTGATGTTTTCTTTCCTGTCATTTTTTTTGGTTGATACTGAGTGGTCCTGGTTAAAACCGTTGACTTGACCCTCACTTTCGATATTTCTACTAGAGAAGACCCAGTGACCTCACACTGATGCCGACAGTGTGACTCGACCCTTGGAGGTGAGAGTGACAGTTGGATCTCTTGGTAGTTACATCGAGGCCTTACGATGTCATCCATGGCATGAATGCATCATTCATGTCAGGATTGACTGTATTAGGCAATAGGTGTGGTTCATCCAGGGGATGAGACCGAGTTTCTCTTTTCTTAAAAGGAGAAATTTTAGCAGCTCTTTCAGATCTTAGGCAAAGAAGTTACAGATCATCCAGGAGCGGATACAGACTGCACCGTACAGTAAGAAATGGGAAACCTGCGCCAGTCTTAGAGACTCGGGTGTGTTAAATGTTTCAATAAGAGGAAGCTTAAAGAAGAGATGAGTCTGTGATGCAGCAGACATGGAGGCAGAGCTAGGAGAGCAGCATGAGGTGGTGTATGTTTTAACATGCTACAACCACCCACCTTAGTTTTCCCTGCCAGGATCAGGGAGATGGAGGGCAGTGGAAGAGTGCAGCTTCATACGGTTAAGGAGTGTGACCCAATGGCTCTAAAAATGATTCAAGGGATAGTCTGTATCCACTACTAGCTACCGTAGTAAAATATGTTGATATGAGTCATTCCTTCCTTCCACAAATCTTGTCCTAGACCTAGAGTTTCTGGTAAGACGTAGACTTGACCCTCACGTCTGGAGATACCTTGGGAGAAGACTCAATAATCACACTTACGCCGACAGTGTGGTCAGACCCTTGAGGCGAGATTTTCGGTTGGAATCTCTTGGTGGCAGCATCGAGGCCTTACGACGTTGGTTTGAGTATGGATTGGGCAATCACAGTTCATACACAGATTGACGGTATTAGGCAAAAAGGTTGTGGTTTAACTACGACGTCGGGATGGGTTTTCCTTGGTCGGTGAAAAGGAAACCCCAGGCAGCACAGGATAAACTCATGCACAGGAGGGTGCGACCGATCACTCTTGAGTCGGTCAACCTTACCCTCGTGGCAGCAGTCATTTGAGTTTCAGTTCTAACAGGAATTGGAGACCTCTAGAGTTAGAGGATGACGATCACGTCCTTATACGGGTCTCGCCTCGATGAGGTTTACGGAGATGTGGCCAAGGTGGAAAGTTATCTCCGAGGTTCAGCAGACCTTCTTAGGTCCTCAGCTGGGTAGGCGAGGTGGTTTACCGCTTGACCCATCCACCTCAGTTGCACCAGATACACGACGACTTCCACGTATCTCAACTAAGGAGATACTTGCTTGACCCGACGCACATCATCGACCATGAGGAGCTGGACTTTGGCGATGGGGTGACTTTCACGGAGGTTCCCGTGGGGATCGAGGATTGACAGGAGAAGATCCTAAGAGGATAGTCGATTCTTCAGGTGCACTTTTTTTGGCAGCATGGGAACCCCCAGGTGAGCACATGGGAGCGGGAGGCTCAGATGCGTGCTCAGTACCGCTTTTGTAACCCTAGTTTGTGTTAAATCTTTACGAGGACGTAAAGACATGAGGTGGGAGTAATGTAAAGACCCATAAAATTCAAGGGATTTTTTTTTTAATTTTCTTTGGGATTTTTAAAAGAATACAGTTTCTGAGAGAACCAGATTCCGAGGCCCGGTGTGCCCGGAATCATTTTCCGAAGTTTAGCTCAGGTACGTTCAGTGAACGAATGAGCGGGTTTTTCTAACTTTTGAACCGGTGCTTGGAATTGAAATCTGAGGGCACCGATGAACTCGCAGCGTCGGTAATTTCTTAAGAAGACCCCTTTCTGGAGTTGCGTTTTCTCGGGTTGAGTTGTTTAATTAAAGTGAGGGATAATAATATAATTGTTTTACAATTATATTTTCTTTTCTTGTTAAGTGGATTAAGTGTTGTGTCACAATAATTTTCCACTCTCTTATGTGGTTATAACCTATGTAAGGGAGTTAGGGGTGGGACCCACTTGTTGATAACTAACATTGAGAGAATTAAGGTGGGGTGGGGCCCACACGAGCCCCATCGTTTCTTTTCTTCTTAAGTAACGCACCCGCACCCCCTATTAATGAAGTCAAACCGTGCGTTTTTTGGTTAAGAAATGCCTCATTAATTTGTGCGGTTAAATCATTTCAATTAATTCATTGAATTGATTGTTTCTTTTTGAATTTCAAAGGTTGACTTGTGCGTTAATAAAATAAGATTGTTCTTATTTTATTTATGTTGGAACTTGTTGCATGGAGAGGATTTGGAGAAAAGCGTTCTTCTTCGACGAAGAACGCGAAGAACGCGAAGAACGCACCGATCTCCGAAGAAGAACGCCAAATCCTTGGAAATCAACGATGATCCTTCCACGACGTTTCTTCCACGACGTTTCTTCCGCGACGATCCTTCTCTTCCGCGATGATCCTCTTCTTCTGCGACGGTTAATTCCGCGATGAACTCTCGTTCGACGACAACGTTGAGGTAGGGAATTAATTTGAGAATTATTTTATTCCCTTTTTTTCTTTCATTCTAAAGAAAACAAAGAACATGGATCAATATATTATCTAGTTGATCCGTGAATGTTTTCCTTGCGGGTTGGGAATAAATTGTTGTGGGAAGTTGTGGGGGTTTATTTTATTGTTGATTGTGATCTCATCTGTCGTCTTTCTTGGTTTCAATTGGGCCGCCTGTTATCGTAATAACGGGAGGAGGTCAGACCGCACGAACATGGTCGACCCTCCTCCCCCCTTTTTTGTTTGATTTTTTTACGGCACATAAAAGGTAGCGCGGTGCTGTTGCACCATGCAGAAATGAGAAGGAACACGGCGAAGGAGCGCGGCGCCGTCGCGCCGCGCCATTGAGGCCGAACGAAACCGCGGGTGGAGTCGGGGCCGCGGAGGCGATTCGAAGACTCCGCAGTTTGTTGTCGAAGTGAGGATCGACGGACGATGGTGAGGCAGGCCGCGAAGGAATTTTGGAGCCACCGTAGTAAAGGTCGGGTCCCGGGGGGACTGTTGGAGAAAGAGGCGAGTAAAACGGACCACCGAAGCGCGTCCGGTGGTCCGCGGAAGACTCCGTCGGCGTGCCTCGCAGGCATGGCGGCGCTGGCGGCGGTGCCCGACGCGCCACCGGGAAGAGCCGCCGCGGTGGCAGGCCGCTCGTCACACGACCGCGCGGGACCGGTTCAGCCGAGCCTCCTTCCCGGTGCACCAGCACGCCGCGCGGCCAGACTGGACCGCCTTGGCCGGGCCGGGCCATGCCTCGCCCTGGTGGGCCGGACCCAGACCCGGGCCAGGCCGGGCCTAGACCCCCCATTTCAGATTGTTTCCATTCAAACGCCCATAACTTGGGCTACGGACCTAAGATCGACGCACCGTCAGTTGCGATGCGATCCTTGGATCGAGGCGGCCGTTTTGGTATATTACACTCAAGGTTTCAGAAAACTTTGAGTTCGGCCGGGTTGGTTCGGATACAAAACCAACCGGGCCCTCCGAGCGGAAACGCTTATATCTTGAGCTCCGGGCGTCCGATTGACGTGCCGTCTGTCTCGTTGAATTCCTCTTGATGAGATGGAACTTTTGGCTTACTCCGCTCGAGGTTTGGATGTCATCGGAGTGCGGTCGGGTTGGTTCGCTCATGAAACCAACAGGGCCCCTGGAACGAAAAGGCCAATAACTCACAGACCGGGTGTCCGATTGACGCGCCGTTTGTCTCATTGAATTCCTCTTGATGAGATAGAACTTTTGGCTTACTCTGCTCGAGGTTTGGACATCGTCGGAGTGCGGTCGGGTTGGTTCGCTCACAAAACCAACCGGGCCCCTGGAACGAAAAAACCAATAACTCACAGACCGGGCGTCCGATTGACGCGTCGTCTGTCTCGTTGAATTCCTATTGATGAGATGGAACTTTTGGCATACTTCGCCTGAGTTTTGGATGCAGTTGGAGTATGGCCGGGTTGGATTGTACCCGAAATCCAACCGGGCCCCTGGAACGGAAAAGCTGATAACTTTCAGACTGGACGTCCGTTTGACGAACCGTCAGCGGCGTTGGTGATCACGTGGAGAAACGGTCCCTATGAGTATACCCTATGAGAGTTCGGGGTATAGTTGAGATACGTCCGGGTTGGTTCGCACACGAAACTAACCGGGCCCCGGGGACGAAAAGGCTAGTAACTCACAGACCGGACGTCCGATTGATGCGCTGTCTGTTGCGTTGAGACCCTTATGACGAGGAGGTCCTTTGAGATACTTCTTTGTGGAACTTTGAGATACTTGGAGTATCGACATGTAGCTCGTGGAGCGGACCCTCCTAGAGACGAGCGTGCAGAGTACGGAGACCCTGTAGCCGACTGAGACCTGACGACTTCTTGACCGACTCGACTTGGAGTGAGTCAACTAGCCCAGTGGACGGAGCACTACTTTGTTTGGGTGCAGACCCATGGCGGGCAGAGCACTACCTGTGTGACAGTGCAGACCCGCGGTACTCGTCCGGAGAGTACCTCTGCAGGCTATTAGGGGGTGTGCACTACTGTGTTTGGGTGGCATACCCCGGCGGGAAGCACTACTGTGTTTGGGTGGCTGGGCCGCGGTACTCGACAAGAGGAGTACCTCAGCAGTCTTAGGTTAGTGAGCAGTACCTCGGAGTCGTGACAGGACCACTGTACACTCCAGAGACGAGGCTCTTCAGCAGTTACGGTTTCGATAATGAAAATCATGTTTTGAGATGAGTCTATGACCTTTGTGTTTACCTCTTGATTGAGATGGGTCACTTGATAACTTAGGTATATGTATGGGCATATACCTGGGTAGTGGTTATCCGTTGATTTCATAATCTTGTGTTTCCTCATGATTGAGATGGGTTACTTGATAACTTAGGTATATGTATGGTCATATACCTAAGTAGAGGTTATCTGTTGAGATCTTCTTTGTGGTTATCCTTGTTGGTTTTAGTGAGACTTTGAGGGTCTCAGGGTCCCTACTGAGTATCGTTATACTCACCCCTGCACGGGCTATGCCCGGACCTCATTGTGTTGATTGCAGATGATGAGAAGTGCTGACGGAGGCCGAGTGTTCGAGGACTGGATGGTACCCGGAGGTGGACCACCCGACGAGTCAGTATCCAGAGGTGGACTTCACGGCGAGACGACACTCGGAGGGGGTTGACGGGCGAGAGCATTGAGGAGTTGCACTATCTGTACCTACCTTTCAGGTAGGATCCGAGGAGGAAGACCCATGAGCTGCTTCCTTTCTTCCAGCTGTTTGTCTTTTTCTATTGTACTTTTGTTCAGTTGTAGCTGTATTTTCAGTTGGGTTTGTATTCTGGCCCATTTACTTTTCAGCACTTTCTTTGTACTTAGTGTTTTACTTCCGCTTGTACTCTGTGGTGTTTTGTTACTTTTATAAAGGCAATGCCTTCCCAGTTATCGGGATTTACGCCTTTGGTGCTAGTCGCCAGCCCCTAGCCTATGGAAGGCAGGCTTGGGGTAGTCATGGCACGAGCCCCGAGGACGGGTCGTGACAGAAAATATTAGTGACTAATCATACACTATATATTTAGTCGAACATTTGGTTATCTATATTAATTTTTTATAATTACTATTATATATGAATGTCCATGATTTATTAAATAACAAATCATGAAGTATTCATAATTCTTCTAAAAGCCTTATTATATGTTATATAATTAATTAGAGTCACTCTTATATTTGTCTATATTTTGATTAGTGGTTTACATCTTATTTATCAATTATATTTAAACATATATTTGATTATTGTCTAAAATTTATAATTCTACTTTACAAATATGCATATATATATATATATATGTTTAAATTTCAACATTTTGTTACTTTAAATGATGACATATTTGATATAAATATAAACCCGGTTTGACTTGATTAATTTATTCTCACTTTTATAACCACTATATTCTTTTGAAAAGTGATTTTTTATATTTTTTTAGATAATAATGAGTCCAAGTTGGATTATAACACTTTGAATAAGTGATAAATATTAGGAAAGTGTTGATGTTTTTTTGGGGATTTTTTAAATGAAATGTTCCAAACAATGACATGTTTTTCTTCTCATTCTTAAAATGTTTAAATATGAAAAAGCTAAAAAGTAGAGAGGTCAAAGATCATTCAATTTATCTTTGTTTTAATCTAAGTTACAACCCTTGGATTTGACATGGTGAAATTGGCAAAAAAATTAGATCTAATGATGATGATGCTTTGCAAGATGATAACTCAGATGAAATTGGAGAAATGATTCATGATATTGAAGCAGAGGCAATTAAGAAAGAACTAAAAATTGAGTGTCAATATGGTGATGATGAAAACCCATTGTATCTAGGTTGTATAAAATTTATAATCTTATCTTTGGTGTTAATATTTATTTACTTGAAGGCGAAACATGGTTGGAGTGACAAGAATTTTACTGATTTGCTACAATTTTTGAAAGATATTCTTCCTAAAGACAATGATCTTCCTAATTCACATTATAAAGTGAAGAAAATAAAATGTATGGTGGGATTAGGGTATAAAAAAATACATACCTAACTGAATGACTATGTTCTATATAGGAAGGAATATTAATTTCTATCAAAGTGATCTAAATGTGGGAGGTCCCAACATAATTTGAAAGAAAAATTACATGACGATTTAGCACTAACAGATACCCTTACCAAGGAAATTTGTTATAATCCTATAATTTCTCATTTTAAATTTTTATTTTCAAATTAACATGATGAATAAAGGTTAAGATAGAATTCTAATGAATGGATATGTGATAGAAAATTACAACATCCAGCTGATTTTCCATAATAGAAGAAAATTGATCAGTAATTTACTACATTCGGAAATGAAGTTAGAAATATCATACTTGGAATATGCATGGATGGAATGGATCCATATCAAATCTAGAGTAGAAAATATAGTTTATACCCTATTTTATTGGTAATTTACAACTTATCTCCAGAATTTTGTATGAAGCACAAATATGTCATGTTGAGTTTAATGATTTCAGGACCAAAACAAACTAGAAATGATATTGATGTTTTCTAATCACGATTAGTTGATTATTTGAAACTCTTATGGGAGAATGGTATTTAGCTGTATGATTCTTATAAAATGGAATATTTTCAACAGCATGTAATGATTATGTTCACTATAAATGACTTCTCATCATATGGAAATTTTTCTGGATACAGTGTTAAGGGGCATAAAGCATGTACGATTTTTGAACAACAGACTTCATATTATCAACTTCATTATAGGAGAAAAATAGTATACATGGGTCATTGAAGGTTTTTTTCTATGGATCACTCTTATAAAAGATTAAAAAATTCATTTAGTGGCTCATAAGAATTTTATATTTCTCCAAAACCTTATCCACTAATTAGTATTTTGATAGGGTACAAAACCTTGATGTGACATTTGGAAAGACACATAAATCTGGTAATGATAGAAAAATGTGTAAGAAATGGTCAATATTTTCTGAGCTACCATATTGGAGATATCATGAGGTGAAACATAACATTTATTTCATGCACATGGATAATAATATCAGTGAAATATTGATTGGAACATTTTTAGATATTGAAGGAAAGACTAAAGATGGGTTGAATGAAAGATTGGACTTACTATCAATGGGAATATGTTTGGAGTTATCTCCCACTCCTTATGGAAGATGAAAATTTATTCTCCTAACTTTTCATAAATTATCCAAGAGGGATAAAATTAACTTTTGTCAGTGTCTTCATGATATCAAAGTGTCAAAGGTTTTTTTGTCAAATGTTAAAAACTTTGTGTCTTTAAAGGATTTGAAGTTGACAGGTATGAAATCTCATGATTATCACATCATGATGCAACAACTTCTACGAGTTGTATTGTGTGGAATATTGTCTATCTATGTCAGAGTGACTACCATAAAGGTGTGTTATTTTTTCAATTCAATTTTTAATAAGTTTATTGATCTAAATTCTTTGAATATTTTGGAAAACAAACCAATTTATACACTTTGTCAATTGTAAATGTATTTTCCTCAATATTTTCTTGATATAATGGTTTATTTGGTTCAAGAAATAATATTTTATGTACCTATATATCTATTGTGGATGTATCTTTTTGAAAGGTATATAAAGATATTGAAGGGGTGTGTTAATAATCTATATTGATAGGAAGCCTACATTATTGAAAAATATATTTCTAGAGAGGTTTTAGAGTTTTTTACAAGATGCTTGTCTGCGGTGGAGCACATTGTTTTGCCTCCATCTCGCTATGAATGAGTTAATTATGGGGGAAATGGGATTCTTGGATTTAAAGTCAAGTATTTTTCAGGTTAATAGTTACAAAAATTATATTTATACATATTGAATAACATATATGATGCTCAACCATAGATAACATTTCATATTGATGTGTTGAAGCAATGTCATCCAAAAAATAAAGATATGTGGATTTTGAATGAGTATAACAAAACTTTTTTTCATTGGTTTTAAAAGATCATGCTTGGTAGATAAAATACATCAAAAACATTAAGATAGTAAGTAGGTGGTCATTTTTAAATGTGATAACATGGTCTGGGTATGACATTAATGGCTACACATTTCATACGAAAGATTAGGACAAAAGAGGTGCAGTTCATAATAGTAGTTTATTAGTGTTCACAACAGCAATGCATTTTTTCAGTTCTAAAGAAAAAAAACAAATTTATGTATCAAGTTCATATTATGGAGTCATTAAATAAATATGGGAGTTTTATTACATTAAATTTAAAGTTTCAGTGTTTATCTGCAAATGGTTTATCGGTAACAACGGTGTCAGACATGCCTGAATTGTAGGTTCTGGGCATAGTGGAAGGGCGTTGGTGGGAGTGCCCAACTTTAATTTTAGCATTAACAACGATCAATCTGAGATCCATCACGATGTAAAACGCTGGATCTTTGGAATAGAAAGAATAATGAAAAACAAAAGAGGGAGTTCTGGAACCATAGAGATATGATCATCATATGTTGGTTATAATTAATTTAATTAATTGACAAGAATTACCTTGATGGAATTCTTTCTTCATTGATGTCTCTGGTCATGATCTGGTGTGATCCATCTTTGCATCATAGAATCCAAGTGTAGGATTCCTCTAGCGGTGATCCACACGTGCTCCACATATCTTTGGACATCACCGAAGGGATCTTCGGGTGCTACCACGGAAGAACCTTCACTTGCGATGTCTGCCTTTGTTCACCTTGATCCGGTGGTGGTGGATCTCTCTCGGTCTTGGGAGTGTTCTTGGAGGAAGGAGTTCTTTCAGACTTGAGATAACTCTCCAGAATTGTTGTGCACAATGATTGGGGAAAAGTGTTGGGGTTGTGAGGATATTTATAATCGGGTTTGAGGTTATAGAGTTATGACAATAAATAAACATGTTACACATTTTATTTATTTTATTAACTCTTATTAAAAAATCCCATGTAGAATGATTAATTCCTTAACATGAACCCACACTGATTATAATAAATATTATTTAATAAAATGATATTATTTCCTCAAAATCCAGACTGGAAAAACTACTCGTCGTGTAATCATTAATAAATGGTGTGTACTCGTTTTCCATAAAACTACACGGCGTGTATATTCAATATGCATGGAGTGTACTTTTATTTTCCATTTTTCTTTATTTCCTCCACCACATTTATTTGTACTTGAGTAATGGCTATTTATTTCTTAAATAAATGTAACAGAATTACTTGCTAATAAATATATATTATTTCGTCCACAATATATTATCTCGAATAACTAGTGTCGAAATAAATGCGATCAGACATCCTTAAATAATTATTAAACCACAGTCGGGAATAATCTTTATTTAACTTGTTAAATTAATATTTAACTGAGATACATGGACACACTTAGTGTGTGACCTTCTAGGCATCTTTCTCGTTGGCATTAGGAGGGCTTGCCTAAAGTCCAAGATTACTGTCTAGCAACGGGTCAAGGAACCCAAGAGAAACAAGTTGACGTCGCATTGACGTGTCACCTCATATGAACCCTTACCGTGTAATATAATCCCTTTTTCACGATATCTCGAATCAAGCGGGTTGCATGCTAGCGCCATCAACCCATGTGCTCGATTATTCTTTCTTTGACTTTCCGGAATTGAACTTGCCCATACCTTACCATGGCCATGGATTTATTTAGGCTATATCAATTCCATAAAAGGGCCTGAGATATCTACTTCTATTATGGAAGAGAAGGGACAAATCATTTCTCGCATTATCTATTAATGCAGTATTACTCGTGATTCACCCAACGTATCCTACCTCGATGCGAATAGTGTGTCGTCACAGATTTCATCAATACATCTAAGTGTGCGAGTTGTAATATCCATTAATAATAATCTTAAAGTCTAATGACCAATACACACGTCCGCGGATAGGAACATCCAATGACACTATGAAATGTGGATTTCCTACTGGCGGGTCTTTTTCTCATAATATCCTTCTGGATATTACCAAGGGCGCACACCATGAGAAGGTGCCTCAAAGTTTTATGAGTCATCACCCCTAATGGACTGTATTATTTGTGTCCCACAAATAACATCATCCGGCTATAGAACATATATTCAAGAATAGTGTTATGGCACTTTCAGGTTCTCATCATAGCAGGGATTCGCTATGAACCTTTAAAGCAACAGCTATCCTTAGTACATTATCACATGCATTGTCACATAGAAGAATAATAAATATGTGATAAGGCTTTTATTAATGAATAAAGTACAAAGTGGTTGGTTCTAGGCCACTAACTCCAACAAACTCCCACTTGGACTAGAGCCAACTGCTAACAACCTTTAACCCACTATCTCTCACATGATATTCATGCTTCTGCTGAGATAGACCTTTAGTCATGGGGTCCACCACATTATCTTCCATGGACACTCTGCTCATTGGAACTTCACCCATTTGATATAAATCCCTCAATAGGTGATACTTTCGGAGTATGTGCTTTTTCCGTTGATGTGACCTTGGTTCTTTCGCAAGAGCCACCGTTGTAGTATTATCACAATACAATGTGATAGGATCTTTACTGCTAGGCACCACATCAAGCTCCTAGACAAATTTATAAATCTAGACATCTTCCTTGGCTGCATCAGAAGCTGCTATATATTCAGACTCCACTGTAGAATCATCGACAACTGGCTGCATTGAACTCTTCCAGCTCACAGCTCCTCCATTGAGACAGAAAACATATCCAGATTGCGACTTCAAATCATTCTAATCTATCTGAAAACCAGCATCAGCATACCCTCTGATGAAAAGCTCCTCGTCTCCTCCATACACCAGGAACATATCCTTAGTTCTTCTCAGATACTTAAGGATAGTCTTAAAAGTAGTCCAATGTTGTTCTCCTGGATCTGCTTGATATCTGCCTACCATGATCAGTGCATAGGCAACATCAAGCCTGGTACATAACATGGCATACATGATGGATCTTATAGCTGAAGTGTATGGGATCTTACTCATTCTATCTTTCTCTTGTTGTGTCTGAGGACACATTTTCTTAGAAAGATGTAGTCCATGTGACACTGGAACAAATCCCCTCTTGGATTGTTCCGTACTAAATCTCTTTAGTATCTGGTCAATGTATGTACCCTGACTTAGTCCAAGCAGCCTCATGGATCTATCCCGAATGATCTTGATCCCTAGAATGTAGGCTGCTTCAACCAAGTCCTTTATGGAGAAACACTTGTTTAACAAGTCCTTAACTGACTGTAAGACTGGTACATCATTTCCAATAAGCAATATGTCATCAACATATACTACTAGGATAAAGATCACATTCCCATTAAACCAATTATAAACACATGGCTCACATTCATTCTTAATGAACCCAAATTCCTTTATGACCTCATCAAATCGAATGTTTCATGACATGGATGCTTGATTTAATCCATAAATGGATTTCTGCAACTTGCAAACCTGTTTGGCTTCACCTGGTGTCACAAACCCTTCTGGTTGTGTCATATAGACATCTTCCTGAAGGTTCCCATTAAAGAATGTTATTTTGACATCCATTTTCCAAATCTCGTAGTCATGGCAAGCTACTATGGAAAGTATGATTCTTATGGATTTAAACATGGTAACTGGTGAGAAGGTTTCATCATAGTCAATTCCTTGATGTTGTCTGAATCCTTTAGCCACTAGCCTTGCAATATAGGTTCTAACTTGACCTTCCATGTCCATTTTTCTCTTGAATACCCATTTGCATCCAATAGGCTTTACATCAACTAGCTCATCGACCAGAACCCAAACTAGGTTCTGATACATGGAATCCATCTCAGAATTCATAGCTTATATCCATCTTGAAGCTTATGAGATTTGTACTGCTTCCTTGTAGTATAGAGGTTCATTATTGTCCAACAATAATGATTCATCATCTTCAGTTACTAGGAAACCAAATTTCTCTGGTTCCCTTACCTCTCTTGAGCTCCTACGAAGTACTTGTGTTTCTGGAACCTCTTCCACGGGGACCTGTTGAACTTGTTCCTATACCAACTCATGTGTATCTTGAGCATCAACTTCATCGAATTCAATCTTTCTCCCACTATATTTTTTGAGTATGTTCTCCCTCTCGAGAAAGATGGCTTGTTTGGCGATGGTCAATTTCTTGTCTAAAGAGTTATATAGGTAATATCCTTTCATTTCCTTGGGATATCCTATAAAGATGCACTTTGTGCCCCGGGGTGCTAGTTTGTTGCCTGAGAAGGCCTTAACAAATGCCCCGCATCCCCATACATGTGTGTGTGAAAAAATGGGTTTCTTTCCATTCCATAACTTGGATGGAATTCCATTTACCGCCTTAGTTGGTACTTGATTTAATGTGTATACTGCAGTTTGTAATGCATATCCCCAAAAGGATAATGGAAGATCTGCATGAATCATCATCGACCTCACCATGTCCAATAGGGTGTGGTTCCTCCTTTCACTAACACCATTCCACTGTGGTGTATAAGGAGGAGTGATATGAGATAAAATCCCAGACTCTCATAGATGATCGATGAACTATTGGTTCAGATATCCTCCACCTCGATCTGATCGAAGTTTATTTATCTTCTTACCAAGATGATTCTCCACTTCATTCTTGAATTCCTTAAATTTCTCTAAGGACTCTGACTTATAACTCATTAAGTATACATAGCCATATCTACTTAAATCATCAGTAAAAGTAATGAAGTAAAAATACCCACCTCTAGCTTATACTGGAAATGGTCCACATACATTCGTGTTCAGCAATCCTAGAAGAGCTGTGGCCCTTTTACCCTATCTACCAAAAGGAGGCTTGGTCATTTTACATTGTAAATAAGTGTGACATCTATCAAGTGGTTTTATCTCAGTAGAGTATAAATAGAAATCTTGGCAGAGCTTTGTCAAGTGCTTCTCATTTACATGACTGAGATGGTGATACCACAAATGGGTGATGTATGAGTCATGTGAGTTTGTTTCGTTATCGATTTCCAACACTTGGTTTTAATAATTTAATACATACAAACAATTATTTAAATGCACCATACCATAACATACATTGTTCTTATAAACGAGACAACCCTTATTTCCAAACTTGAAAATAAATCCATATATATCCAAACAAGATACAGAAATTATGTTCTTGGTAACACTAGGCACATAATAACAGTTATGTAAAACCAAAATCATCCCAGTAGGCAATGATAGGTGGTAATTTCCAGTATCCAATGTAGCCAGCCTTGCGCCATTGGCAGCTCAAAGATCCACCTCTCCTATGGTAATCTTTCTAAATCTACTTGGTTTCTAGATTTGAATACATATGTGATCCCCACAAGCTGTATCTAATACCCAATGAGTAGAAATAGAAAGATTAAACTTGATAACGAACGCACCTTTAGCATCCTCATGCTTCTGGGTGCAGTTCCTCTTACAGTGGCCTTGCTTTCCACATGCAAAACATACTGCATCACATTCCTTGCCCTGCCTCTGGATCTTCCCCTTCTTGGAAGGATGACGCTCGGGGCTTCGGACCGTTTATAAATCTTTGGCCCCTTTTCCTTGTCCTTCATTATCTTATTCACCATAAGGAATGCGATTTTGTCACGCCCCATGTCCTTATCTACCTAGAGAATTAAGGTTAGAAGTTCTGATAGACTCTTCTCATTTTTTCTCATGTTATAATTGACAATGAATCTAGAGAAGGTCTTGGGCAGGGATGATAGGATGAGATCTGTACGCAACTCATCTGGGAATTTAATCCCTAAGATGTTCAGGTGTTCTATGTAGCCAATAATCTTGACTACATGAGGCCTAGCTGGTACAGACTCTCCAAGATTAGTTGTAAACAAAGCATTGGAGATCTCGTATCTCTCTTGTCTCATCTTCTCTTGGTAGAGATCCTTAAGGTGAGACATCATGCTATACGCGTCTATGTTTTCATGTTGCTTCAAGAGATAATTAGACATGGATGATAGCATGAAACATTGGATATCTGTGGCATCATCCATATGTTTCATATAAAGAGATAGTTCCTCATCACTGGCCTTGTTTCTAGGCGCAACTGGAATAGGCTCTTCCAGCACATACAATTTCCTCTCATGGCGAAGGATGACGCGTAAACGCCTCTGCCACTCATGGAAATTGGTGCCGATGAGAAGGTTTTCCTTATAAAGTATGGTTCACAATGATATGTTTGAAGTCATTTTTATTTCCATTTCTACAAATTAAAATGATCAAAGGTTTAGTAATTTATTATAAAAACTGAGACAAATAAATAAATTAATACTTATTAGTCTCCCACTATTTTATCAAAATCCAATAGCCCTCACCATTGACTTCAAAATATTATTTTTCCTGAATATTCTAGTGGAAATGATCCATATTTCCCTTCGCATTACCCCAACTAGGTTTTTTCAAGCAACATGAAGGTTTTTAGGTAGGCATTTCAAATGCAAACTGCATTAACTCGCTGCTCCTTGATCCGCTGAGTGGACTCCCCAATCATTTAATCCTTTTATTTTGGATTTCCTCAACCTTTGCCTCTTGGTCACACCAAGTCCTACTGTGGCAGTCAACCCTTGATGTGAACCAAGTCAATTCAACCCAAAACCTTGAATTAGAATTCCCCGATAATTGAAAGCACCCCAACTAGGGTTGGTCAAGCACTTTGAACTATAGTTCGATTCTAACCAAGATTATGGAAGGCTATACCGACTTAATATTTCTTTGAGGGATTTTATCCTTATATGTAAATTTCTACTTTATTATCTTTTATTACATGCTTGTTAATATTAAGTGGGATATACTTAAGTGATTAACCATTTCTAAGATAATATTTACGTATAATACGGTTTTATTTTAATTCCATCTTGCATGCTCGTTTAATTCATTAATTGTGTGATCGTGACAACACACCCACAATAAATAATCCATGAAACTGATAGAAATAAAATAAATGGTATGATCATGAGCTTTTCTATTGATTAGTTTATCTAGCAGTTGATAAACTAACCCAGGACCTAGGGGAGAAACACCTTGAACCTTTCGGGTTTGTGTTTACAGCTTTCCACCTGTCCACCTTTGTATCTCATTGGATTGGCTTCACCATGGCTCCTGACTTGAGCCATCCACTAGCTTGAGAGATCTATCCATTACATATGCATTTATCTCACATGCATGTGAGGGGTAAAAAGGGGTTTTACATAAAAGAATCCTTGGGTGCGCAGGCCCTACATATTAATGAGGAGAAGGCTTACGGCCAACAAATTTAATTTAAATAAATAAATTAAAGAAATCATTCACATATAAAGGTCTTGGTCTAGCTCATGATCATCCATAAATAAAACAATATTTACGCATAAATAAAACTAGAATTCAATTCTTCAATCATTCTTGTTTAAGATAAATCACGCTCGAATCAATTAATTATCTCTAATTAATCAATCCTTTTATCTTAAACCTTTTTCTGAATTTCCTTGAGATTCTTATCAATCATAATTTTAAACCAATAAATTCATTTAAAATTATCTTTTTACGTAACTTGTACCATGGAGGAAACCCGGTGGATTCTCATTCATTACGCAGATGTTAAATTAAACACATATATATAAAACACCTATCATGTGTTGTGCCTCAGCTTTACGCCTACACTATGGTACACGTCTCAAGGGTTTGTATAATATAATAATAAATTTTAATAAATCTGCATAATTTGGGTGAGTACACGGTGTGTAGTTCTGACTACATGGCGTGTACTTTTGTTCACTGTCCATCTGAAGTACACACTTGGGTACATGGCGTGTTGATGTACTTCGGAAATTTTCGAAGTACATGGTGTGTTCAGTTGGATACACGCTGTGTAGTATCTGCGTTACATGGTTTACAATCGGGCAAGCCATGTACGGGGTACACAGTCCAATCCCAGCCTAAAGGGACTACACGTCGTGTTCAGTGGACCACACAGTGTGTAATCCAGAAATCATGTGCCACCTGTTCCTAGTCAACACATGGTGTCATAAATGACTTAGATAGGATCCAATACATAGCCTGATTTGGTGGACCAGTCCAATGCATTGAACCTAGACTACATGATTTGTACTTCCTAATACACATCGTGTATTCTGGTGTTGTATGGCCAGGAACTTTTGGCACCTCCGAATGAGTTCCTCTATTTTATTTTAATCAAAATTAAAAGAAAAATTTGTTTCTGTAAGGTGAACGAGAAACGAGAGGGGAGGAATAGATCTCGAGATTCATATTTTTAGGAACGATTAACTTTAATTGAAACAAATAAATTATTAAATGTGTAAATCACCAACAAAAAACTAAATAATTATAATCAATGATATGACCCCTTGATACCACTTGTAGGTTTCAGGCGCAGCGGAAGCGCGTTGGTGGGAGTTCCCAACATTAATTTTAGCGTTAACAATGATCAATCTGAGATCCGTCACGATGTAAAATTCCAGATCTTCATAATAGAATGAAGAACGAAAAACAAAAGATGGAGTTCTAGAACCATAGAGATAGGATCATCATATGTTGGTTATAATTAATTTAATTAATTGACAAGAATTACCTTGATGGAATTATTTCTTCGTTGATGTCTTTGGTCACAATCCGGTGTGATCCGTCGTTGCATCAAAGAATCCAAGTTTAGGATTCCTCAAGTGGTGATCCACACGTGATCCACGTATCTCTGGATGTCACCGAAGGGATCTCCGGGTTCTAGTGTGGAAGAACCTTCACTTGTGATGTCCGCCTTCAATCACCTTGATCCGGTGGTGGTGTATCTCTCTCGGTCATGAGAGAATTCTTGGAGGAAGGAGTTCTTTCGAACTTAAGAGAACTCTCCAGAATTTTTGTGCACAATGATTGGGGGAAAGTGTTGGGGTTTTAAGGATATTTATAATCGGGTTTGAGGTTATAGAGTTATGACAATAAATAAACGCGTTACGCGTTTTATTTATTTCTTTAACTCTTATTGAAAAACCCCCACGTCGAATGATTAATTCCTTAACATGCGTCCACACTGATTATAATAAATATCATTTAATAAAATGATATTATTTCCTCAAAATCCAGACTGGAAAAACTACACGTCGTGTAATCATTAATACACGGTGTGTACTCATTTTCCATAAAACTACACGGTGTGTATATTCAATATAAAAGCGTGTACTTTTATTTTAAATTTTTCTTTATTTCCTACACCACATTTATTATTCCTTTAGTAATGGCTATTTATTTATTAAATAAATGTAATTGCATTACTCGCTAATAAATATATATTATTTCATCCACAATATATTCTCTTGAATAACTAGTGTCGAAATAAATGTGATCTGACATCCTTAAATAATTATTAAACCTGATAAAACACTATTTTATTGAATATTTTATTGATAATAAATGATATAATTTCTTCACATCGTGTTAAATATGTTTAATTAGAAAGTATTTGGGATTAGATCATTAATTTGAATATTTGATGAAAATTCCAGTTTTACCCTTTATAGTTCACTGTAGTATTTCGAAGATAAATATTTTTATATTTATTATTTGAATTTGAACTTTTGTAAAAGTTTTCCTAACTTAAGTATCTACAACTTTTATTCAGGACACTAGAGCTAAATTGTTTATGTTGTTGTTGAAAATGGGCCATGAATTCAAAGTTGGTCTGGGCTCGCCAGAATGGAGAAGCTTATGTATTTCGGCCATAACTCCTTCATATGGGCCTTTATGGAGCCCAAATTTGGAGAGGTGTTAGAGGACCCATATCCTCACATTTTATCCTTCTGGAAGGCCATCCAATTCATTATTTTTGTGGTCAAATGGGCGGTGAAAGTTGGAATAAACTATTTGGACGAATTTCCACATTCACACTTGAAACCACTTGTAATCTCTTCTCCACTCCCCTCTATAAATTGGAGTTTTTCTCATTTTTAGGGGTTGGGGACGTGCATTAGGAGATTGGAGGCAGAGGATAATTTGTTTCACCCAAATTATACAACCATTGTAAGAGGGGTATCTCTTGAAGCAAGGATCCCCTCATCGAAGCCTCCTTCTCTTATTCATTTTGTAATGTTTTCATTTGTGTAATAAACTTCATTGTTCTTCTTTTATTTATTCTATTTTCTTCTGTTTTGTTTAAATTTATTCTTCTATTAATATTCCTCTTTGTTATGGAATTATTGAGTAGAAGCGTTATTGGGTTATACCCATTACAAACCTTTGCACATGCAAAACGCTTCTACGATGATTACGCCACCCATGGAAGAGTAGTCTTTTAGTAATCGATCTATCTTCTACCTTCTTCATTTAATTATTTTGAATCAATGAGCTACTATAATTCACATAATATTATCCATGAATTTTGTTTTTAAATTATAAGAAACTAAGCAAGCAATTGAACAATTAACACAAAAACACGCGAGGTCGGGATTTTGTGTAAATTGTGAGAGCGTAATCTTAATCGGTAATACAAGACCACACGGGATAAATTTGTAGAGTTCAAATATAATCCCTAAACACAATTCATCCTAATTTCCAAAATGGATATGTTCTCTAATTAACCACTGACCATAAGCTATCTTTAGAACAATAATCAAAGCAGGGTGTTGCGATTGTGTGTTCCGAAGCTAGCCTAGGGTTTAAATAATTTCATCTTTGTGGTTAAGTTAACTCTCGTAGGGTTCTAGGGATAACAAATTAGGGGATCATAATTGAGTGGATATTGATTTAAATGATAATTATTAATAAGTGAATGAAGATGTATAGTTAGATCGATTACGCCTTTTAAAATATTTTCTAAAAAAACATCTTTTTGTTGTGTCTTTTTAATCAAACATCATTTCAAAATTAAAAACAAAAAAAATGCAATCTTCTTCCAGAAAAATTCTTCTAGATCTATAAACTATAAACAACCCCCATCCATTCAATTAGTGTTTTTATTCTCTTTTATTTTATTTTTAGAATACCTCTAAGAAGTTGTTTTAATTCACTTCCTCCTTTGAGAGACGACCTTGGTCAGCCACTCTGCTGCACCTAAGTACCCCAAAATCACACTAATCATTTGAGGGAACCCACGACAGTGCTCTATCAAATTGGAGTCGTTTTCAGGGAGGCAAGTAATTATTTCAACCAATTAGAGGTATTTATTTTATTTTACATTTTATTCCCTTCCTCTCTTCTTTCTTCCTTCTTTACCCAATATGATTTTTCTTCTTCTTCTTTTATTTTCTTCTACTTCTTTTTGGAACATCAACTCAAACTTCTCATTTTTATTTTACTATGGTCCACTTTCTTTATTTTCATTATTATTTGATCTATGACATGAACTAATCCTGAAGATCTCTTAGATCTTGACCCTGAGATTGAACGTAGCCTTAGGGCTCGAATCAGAAATTCTCAGTCTACGGGAAGTTTCAATATTCAACTAGTTTGTGAATTCCTCTCTTCTGGAAACATTGAAATTGGAAGCTATTCAAATTCAAACATAAAAGAGGAACCAATGGCTGAAAACAATGGAAATGAACTTAATAGAACCATTCGAGAATTAGCTGCACCTGATATTAACTATCAACCAAATTGTATTGCATACCCAAATCTCGAATCGGGCTTTGAACTAAAATCTGGGTTAATTCACTTACTTCCAAAGCTTCATGGCCTCTCTAGTGAGGATCCCAATAAACATTTGAAATAATTTAATGTGGTTTTCTCAACCCTTAAACCAAGAAATGTTTCCGAAGATCAAATAAAATTAAGAGCATTCTCATTCTCACTTGATGGAGCTGCAAAAGACTAGATGTATTATTTACAACCCGAGGATGTAACTTGTTGGAACGATTTGAAACGTCTTTTCTTACAAAGATTTTTTCTAGCATCAAGGACCACTTCCATTCATAAGGAGATCTCGGGGATCAATCAAGCACAAGGGGAGTAAATGTATGAGTATTGGGAGAGATTCAAGAAGTTGTGCGCAAGCTGTCCGCATCACCAAATCAGTGAGCAACTCCTCATCCAATACTTCTACGAAGGACCCACACCCATGGAGAGGAGCATGGTGGATGCTGCAGTTAGAGGAGCATTGGTGGACAAGACACCAGTAGCTGCACGAGCATTGATCGACAAAATGGCCCAAAACTCTCAACAATTTGGCGATAGAGGTACACCACATGTCAGGGGAGTACATCAGGTAAGTCCTTCTTCTCTTGAGAGTCATTTGATTGATACCAAGTTAGAAGAATTGACCACTATGGTGAGGAATATTGCTTTGGCACAAAAGACATCTCTACCCCCTCCTTCAAGGCCTTGTGGCATTTACACTGAGACAAGCCACCCAACTGACTGTTGCCCACAACTACAAGAGACAGAGGATTGCGCAGCAGTATTCCTAGGGAGACCATTTCAGCAGCAACAACAACCATATCCCCAAAATAAGTTTGATTCATTTGCTCCAACATACAACCAAGGGTGGAAAGATCAAGCGGACATGAGGTATGGATCTGGACAACAACAAAGTCCCCCTTTTCAACCAAACATCCAGCAGCCTCCGCCTTACCAGCAGGGTTTCCCACAACCCCAAAGGAGATTTGAAGCCCAAGCATCAATAAGCCAACAACAAGGGAATCCCCCACCAAATGTAGATTCTAATACTGATGATATTTTGAAGCAAATTGTTCTTAATCAACAGAATGAGTTGAAGAGTCAAAGTTTGAAGATGAGGGAGTTAAAGACTCAAATGAGCCAGATTTTCACCGCCCTCCATGAACTTGTAAGTAAGAATTTCGGAAATCTACCTTCCCAACCCACTCCAAATACAAAGGGGAATGTTAGTTCCATCACATTGAGAAGTGGGAAGAAAATGAACAATACATCTGTACCTACAATTCCACTGAGATTAACCTCAACTCCGGAGAAGCTGCATTCCAAACCAACTGATGAGCAATCCAAGGAGAAGATAAAGGTAAGAAAAATATTGATGATGTTCCTCCTAAACCCCTTCCTTTTATAAACAGGGTTGTTTAAACCAAGAAGATGGCTGAAGAAGCAATGAAAAAGGAGGTTTTGGATACATTCAAGCGTGTGGAGATCAACATTCCTCTACTTGAAGCCATTAAGAAAATCCCAAGGTATGCCAAATTCATAAAAGAACTCTACACCAATAGAAGAGGGCTCAAGGGGAATGAGAGGATCAACCTTGGAAGGAATGTCTCGACACTCATTACACCAACTCTAGCAATGCCAAAAAAGTGCAAGGATCTCGGGACATTCACCATCCCATGTACCATAGGTGAGTTTCACTTCTCTGATGCTCTTTGTGATTTAGGAGCTTCAATAAATGTGATGTCTCACTCTGTATTCTCTTCCTTGCAGGTTGGTGAGTTGAAGCCAACAAGAGTAGTGGTGCAATTGGCGAATAGAGCTACGGCATATCCAGCGGGAGTCCTTGAGGATGTACTTGTCCGGGTAAGAGACATGATCTTTCCAGCGGATTTCTATGTTCTTAACATGGAGGATGATCAGGTAAGTTCTCATGCCCCCATTATCTTAGGTAGGCCCTTCCTCAAAACTGCAAAAACTATCATAAATGTCAATGAGGGTACACTTTCCATGGAATTTGGGGATGAAGTTGTGATATTTAATGTTATGGATTCCATGAAGTACCCCTCTGAGGAACATTATGCTTTTTTTGTCTCCCATTTTGAACCACCAAGTACAAACTCCATGGATTTTGATTGTCCTATGCTTAGGGAGATTATGAGTATTGGTTCTGGTTTAATGTCTAAGAGAACTTCCACACCTGTTTCTAATGAACAAGACTCTCTAAGATTTGATTTTGAAATGGATTCATATTCTGATCTTGTTCATGTGAACTCTGATTATGACATGGCTATAGAGTATGCTGATGGATTTGATGCTTTATTCTCTGATTTTGATGATTTCTATTCTGATATTGATGCTCTTTGTGCACATATTTCAGTTCCTTCAATGTCTCCATCCATACTACACCCTCCTTCATTAGAACTCAAGCCATTGCCACTAAATCTAAAATACTCATACTTGTTGAGTGGTGAGAGATTACCTGTTATCATTTCTAACAATCTCCCTTTTGAACATGAAGAAAAGCTTTTGAATATTTTGAGGGAGAACATCAGGGCGATTGGGTGGACCTTGGCTGATATATCAGGTATTAGCCCCTCCATTTGCATGCATAGGATTCTCTTAGAGGATGGGGCTAAACCGATGAGACAGCCACAAAGGAGACTCAATCCCACCCTCCTGGAAGTTGTTAAAAAAGAAGTTGAGAAATTGCTTGAGGCTGGTATAATATTTCCCATTTCAGATTCTCAGTGGGTAAGTCCAATTCAGGTTGTGCCTAAGAAAACTGGTTTTACTGTTGTTAAAAATGAGAAAGATGATTTAGTTCCAATGAGGGTGAAAAACAGTTGGCGTGTGTGTATTGATTATAGGAAACTAAATCAGACCACTCACAAGGACCATTTCCCCCTCCCATTTATTGATCAAATGCTCGAGAGACTAGCTGGGAAAACACACTATTGTTTCTTGGATAGATTTTCTGGATATTTTTAGGTTCCTATAGCTCCAGAGGATCAGGAGAAGAGTACATTCACCTATCCCTTTGGCACATTTGCCTACCGGAGGATGCCATTTGGACTTTGCAACGCCCCAGGTACCTTCCAAAGATGTATGGTGAGTATTTTTTCCGATTTTATTGAGACCTGCATGGAGGTATTTATGGATGATTTTACAGTGTATGGGTATTCATTTGATGAATGTCTAAGTAGTTTGGGAAAGGTGTTGAATCGTTGTATTGAGAAGAATATGGTCCTGAACTTTGAAAAGTGTCATTTTACGGTAGAGCATGGCATTGTCTTAGGGCATATAGTGTCAAAACATGGGATAGAGGTTGATAGATCTAAGGTAGACATTATTTCATCCTTACCCTATCCTTCATGTGTGCGTGATGTTAGATCTTTCTTAGGGCATGCAGGATTTTATCGGCGCTTCATCAAAGATTTTAGTAAGATCGCTCTTCCTATGTCACGATTACTTCATAAAGATTCTGATTTTGTGTTTGATGATTCTTGTAGGACTTCCTTTGATGAGCTAAAGAAGTGTCTGACCACTCCACCTATCATATAGCCCCCATGGTGGAACCTTCCATTTGAGATTATGTGTGACGCCTCCAACTTCGCGGTTGGAGCTATCTTATCTCAGAGGGTGGAAGGACGTTCACATGTGATTGCCTATGCATCAAGGACATAGGATTCAGCCTAATCAAACTACACAACCACAGAAAAGGAGTTTCTTGCTGTCATATTTGCTTTAGATAAATTCCATTCATATTTATTGGTCTCTAAAGTAGTTGTTTTTTCTGAACATGCAGCTTTGAGGTACCTCCTGAAGAAGCCAGATGCAAAGACACGACTTATCCATTGGATGCTCCTTCTTCAAGAGTTTGACATCGAGATAAAGGACAAAAGGGGGTCAGAAAACTTGGTGGCAGACCACTTGAGTAGGCTTACTCACACACTAGAGGATGACACCTTGGATCAGGTACCACTTCGGGACACTTTCCCCGATGAGCATCTCTATACCATCTCAGGTACGCATCCTTGGTATGCTGATTTAGTTAACTACCTTGTTGCTTCTGAAATCCCTGCAAATTTAAAGAAACATCAAGTCCAAAAATTAAAGAGTGAGTCAAGATTTTATGTTTGGGATGATCCATACTTATGGCGCATGTGTAGTGACCAAGTCATTAGGAGGTGTGTTCCTGATCATGAGTTTGAGTCTATTTTTCATTTCTGTCATACACTTTCTTGTGGTGGACACTTTGGACCCCAACGGATAGCTAGGAAGGTTTTGGACTCTGGATTATATTTCCCTAGATTATTCCATGATTCCCATGTGTTTTGTAAGTCATGCTCTCATTTCCAACACACTGGGAACATTTCTAAGAGACATGAGATGCCCCAAAAACCCATACTATTCTGTGAGATTTTTGATGTATGGGGCATTGATTTTATGGGTCCTTTTCCTAGTTCATTTGGATTTTTGTATATTTTGGTTGTTGTTGATTATGTGAGTAAATGGGTGGAGGCCAAGGCCACCAGGACTGACGATTCTCATGTTGTAGTGGAATTTTTCAAGGCTAAAATTTTCTGCAGGTTTGGAGTACCAAAGGCCATCATCAGTGACCAAGGGACACACTTTTGCAATAAGAATTTTTCTTCCCTCCTTCGAAAGTATGGGGTGACACACAAAACATCAACACCATACCACCCCCAAACAAATGGCCAGGCTGAGGTTTCAAATCGTGAGCTGAAACAAATATTCAAGAAAACTGTGCAGCCAAATAGGAAGGATTGGAGCAAGCGCTTGGATGATGCATTGTGGGCTTATAGGACAGCATACAAGACACCCATTGGTATGTCCCCATTTAGGATTGTTTTTGGGAAAGCATGTCATCTCCCGGTGGAAGTCAAGCATCGGGCATATTGGGATATAAAGAAATGCAACATGGATTTGGCCCAAGCTGGAATTCAAAGGAAGTTGAAAATTCAAGAGCTTAAGGAGATTCGACTGTCATCATATGAGAACTCAAGGCTCTACAAGGAAAGACCAAAAGTAGCTCATGACAAAATGATCCAACAAAGGGAGTTTCATGTTGGAGAGAAAGTCCTCCTTTATAGTTCACGACTGAAGTTGATGCCTGGTAAGTTGCGTTCCAGATGGTTAGGTCCTTATATTGTGTCTAATGTTTTTCCTTATGGTGCAGTGGAGATCACACAAGAGGACACTGGAAGGAGCTTTACAGTAAATGGGAAACGTTTGAAGAGATACATTGAGGGACATCCTACTGATGCAGTGGATTTTATCACACTGCATAACCCCATCATCACTTAATCACATCAGGCTGTTCCTAACCCTTTCACTTTTATATTATTTGTCCTATTTAAGAATTCTGCATTTCATGTGCATATTTTCTCACGGGTTCACATTGAGGACAATTCAATATTTTAAGTGTGGGGGAGGGAACCTTTTAGTTTAGTAATTTCAATTGTTTTCCTGTTTAAAAAAACCAAAAAAAATTACGTGTTTTTCAAAAAACAAATTGTGTGTTTTTCAAATTTTGTGTGTTTATTTTACAATTTTCTGTGTTTTTTGAAACATTTTGAGCTAAAATGATTATCATCACCATTTCTAAATCCATATCAATAAGTGAAACAATTTACCCCTTGAAACTAAGCTTAAATGAATGCTTAAATGACCTTGTTTCAAGTTCAAATATTTAGTAATTACGTGTTTCACTGTCTTTATATTTTAAATCACTTTCCTGTGAGGCTTCTGAACCATTATTTTCATATTCTTTACATTCACCTCAATTCTTGAGAGAACCAAACCATGCTTGATTTAACCAGAATTTGATCTATTCCTATCAAAACTTGAGGGTTTGAGGTACTTATGTTTAAATGATTGAGGCATTTGTTTGGTATTAAAGCCCCTATTTCAAAGAATCCTTTTTTTATAATGGCCTACCTTGAATATTTAATCCTTGTAGACCTTAGAATCCATGCAAATCCTGTTAGTTTATCCACATTACAAGCCAATTTTTCCTATCCCACCAACTCTTGAAGTGAAATTGCATAATCTAGTTGAGCTTAAGTGTGGGGGAATCTATCTTGTGTTGTGCCACCACATTCTGTGATACTTTGGGTGGAAAATTAAATTTTGAAGAGATGTGTTTTCTACTGAAGAAAACCATTATATTGAAAGTTGTGCATTTTCTGGAGCTTCTAATTGAGGTGGAAATTTGTGCCCATCTGGAGCTTTCATGAAAATCATGTTTGAGAAGATTGAAATTTTTTTTTATGCTGAAATGATGAATGGTGTAAACCTTTCATGACTTTTCATGATGATGGAGGTGAATTGATACTATGGGGATTGAGGAGAAGACCATATTTAAGTGAAAATTAGATTAATTCAATTTTACTTCAAAAGAGTCAAGCCCTCCTCATTCAGCCTCAGAGTTTTTCACATCTTAATCCTACCAACCGAAAGCCACATAACAACCCTAAAAAGTCCTCATGATATACATATGTCCTTGACTCACATCGGGTAGCGATTTAGGAATCTATCAAGCCTATGGTGACCCTTGTATGAGTTTGGATGAGAAAGACATTGCAAAAAAATTGATATTTGAGTGATGAGAGAAAATTCAAGCGAGGTAAGTGTTTTGTGCATGGGAGGATAAATGAAGTGGAAATATATTGAATGATATAAATAGAGTACTTGAAATAATTTTTTTTATGAGGCATGATATATTTTGATTCTTGGTGGGAAATTGATTGATCTCAAGGATATGTGTTTTAAAATTGGTTTTGATTTGATATTGATGTTTACTTGACATGAGGTTTTGCCCAGGAGTGAAAAAGGGTAAGTGTGGGGGAGTTGATAAAACACTATTTTATTGAATATTTTATTAATAATAAATGATATAATTTCCTCACATCATGTTAAATATGTTTAATTAGAAAGTATTTGGGATTAGATCATTCATTTGAATATTTGATGAAAATTCCAGTTTTACCCTTTATAGTTCACTGTAGTATTTCGAAGATAAATATTTTTATATTTATTATTTGAATTTGAACTTTTGTAAAAGTTTTCCTAACTTAAGTATCTACAACTTTTATTCAGGACACTAGAGCTAAATTGTTTATGTTGTTGTTGCAAATGGGCCATGAATTCAAAGTTGGTCTGGGCTCGCCAGAATGGAGAAGCTTATGTATTTCGGCCATAACTCCTTCATATGGGCCTTTATGGAGCCCATATTTGGAGAGGAGATAGAGAACATATATACTTACATTTTATCCTTCTTGAAGGCCATCCAATTCACGCGTTTTGGTGGTCAAATGGTCGGTTCAAGTTAGCATAAAATATTTGGTCGAATTTCCACATTCACACTTGAAACCACTTGTAACCTCTCCTCCCCTCCCCTCTATAAATTGGAGTTTTTCTCATTTGGAGGGGTTGGGGACGTGAATTAGGAGATTGGAGGTAGAGTAGAATTTGTTTCACCCAAATTCTCCAACCATTGTAAGAGGGGTAGCTCTTGAAGCAAGGATCCCCTCATCGAAGCCTCCTTCTCTTCTTCATTTTGTAATGTTTTCATTTGTGTAATAAACTTCATTGTTCTTCTTTTATTTCTTCTATTTTATTCTATTTTGTTTAAATTTATTCTTCTCTTAATCTTCATCTTTTGGCTGGAATTCTTGAGTAGAAGCGTTATTGAGTTATACCCATTATAAACCTTTGCACATACAAAACGCTTCTACGATGATTACGCCACCCATGGAAGAGTAGTCTTTTAGTAATCGATCTATCTTATACCTTCTTCATTTAATTATTTTTGAATCAATGAGCTACTGTAATTCACATAATATGATTCATGAATTGTTTTTTTAAATTACAAGAAACTAAGCAAGCAATTGAACAATTAACACAAAAACACGCGAGGTCGGGATTTTGTGTAAATTGTGAGAGCGTAATCTTAATCGGTAATACAAGACCACACGGGATAAATTTGTAGAGTTAAAATATAATCCATAAACACAATTCATCCTCATTTCCAGAATGGATATGTGCTCTAATTAACCACTTACCATAAACTATCTTTAGAACAACAATCAAAGTAGGGTGCTATGATTGCATGTTCCGAAGCTAGCCTAGGGTTTAAATAATTTCATCTTTGTGGTTAAGTTAACTATCGTAGGGTTCGAGGGATAACAAATTAGGGGATCATAATTGAGTGGATATTGATTTAAATGATAATGATTAATAAGTGAATTAAGTGTTAGAGTTAGATCGATTACGCCTTTTAAAATATTTTCTAAAAAAACATCTTCTTGTTGTGTCTTTTTAATCAAACATCATTTCAAAATTAAAAACAAAAAAAATGCAATCTTCTTCCAGCAAACTTCTTCTAGATCTATAAACTATAAACAACCCCCATCCATTCAATTAGTGTTTTTATTATCATTTATTTTATTTTTATAATACCTCTAAGAAGTTGTTTTAATTCACTTCCTCCTTTGAGAGACGACCTTGGTCAGCCACTCTGCTGCACCTAAGTACCCCAAAATCACACTAATCATTTGAGGGCTCCCACGACAGTGCTCTATCAAAACCACAGTCGGTAATAATATTTATTTAACTTGTTAAATTAATATTTAACTGAGATACATGGACACACTTAGTGTGTGACCCTCTAGGCCTCTTTCTCAATGGCATTAGGCGGGCTTGCCTAAAGTCCAAGATTACTATCTAGAAACGGGTCAAGGCACCCAAGAGAAAGAAGTTGACGCCGCATTGACGTGTCACCTCATACGAATGTTTACCATGTAATATAATCCATTTGTCATGATATCTCGAATCAAGCGGATTGTATGCTAGTGTCATCAACCCATGTTCTCGATTATTCTTTCTTTGACTTTTCATAATTGAACTCTCCCATACCTTACCATGGCCATGGATTTATTTAGGCTATATCAATTCCATCAAAGTGCCTGAGATATCTACTTCTGTTATAGAACAGAAGGGGAAAATCATTTCTCACATTATCTATTAATTCAGTATTACTCGTGATGCACCCAACGTATCCTACCTCGCTACGAACAGTGTGTCATCATAGTTTTCGTCAATACATCTAAGTGCGTGAGTTGTAATATCCATTAATAATAATATTAAAGTCTAAGGACTAATACACACGTCCGCAGATAGGAACATCAAATGACACTATGAAATGTGGATTTCCTACTGGAGGGTCTCGTTCTCATAATATCCTTCTGGATATTACCAAGGGTGCACACTATGAGAAGGTGCCTCAAAGTTTTATGAGTCCTCACCCCTAATGGCCTGTATTATTTGTGTCCCCCAAATAACATTATTCGGCCATAGAACATATATTCAAGAACAGTGTTATGGAACTTCTAGCTTCTCATCATAACAGGGATCCGCTATGACCCTTTAATGTAACAGATATCCTTAGGACATTCTCACATGAATTTTCACGCAGAAGAATAATCAAGATGTGATAAGGCTTTTATTAATGAATAAAGTACAAAGTAGTTGGTTCTAGGCCACCAACTCCAACATGAATGACCCGAAGACCTTCATTTTTTATTATTATGGATAATCCCCATTTTAATAGTTGAAGGGGAACCCGTACATGACCTGTAGGCCCAAGTAATAAGGCTCGACTGACCCACAATACATGACCTGAAGGCCCAGAGGCATACCATGCCCAATACATGACCCGTAGGCCCAGCCCACTTGAACTGCCCCTCCCCAACTTCTGCATCATTGATCACCTAGCTCCCCGCCTTGAATTGGAATACACATGTGATCCTTTTATAATGGAAACACATGAAAAAAAATTCTATGTTATTGATCAATCTGATATTCAATGATCTATTGTTTTATAAGGACAAAATAATATGTTGGTGATGATCAACTTAATGAAGATGTTGATTTATGCGAGATCCCTACTTCCATGGAAAGATTAATAGAAAATAATGATGATCACGTTGTAAACATAGTTTGTGCCATACATAATGATCATGATGAAGGAATCTGGGAAAACAATACTTTAGTAAATTCTTTATATTATAGTTAACATGTGTTTATTTCTTGTTTACTTTTATAAATTTCATAAAATGTTAGATACATTTATTTTATTTTATTTATTAAAACACTTATTAAAATTAATAAGTTAAAATGTTTTTTATATTAGTTTAGTTTAGTTTAGTTTAACATGTTTACCCTTAAATAACCTATCTATTTATTGATATTTTTTGAAATAAAATTATTTTAAATATAGTATTTTAAATAAAAACAAAAAAATATAAGATTATATTGAAAAAATGTTATTTTTTGTGTAAAAATGATTTATTAGGTTGGACCATTTTTAATATTCCTATTCCATATTTTTATTTATTTTCATTCATTTACATGAAATTTCAAATATCATTACTGTTTTTAGAATTTTGGTTAAATATTAAAAATATGAATAATAATGTGTTATGTTTAATTTAGTTTACTTTTTTGTTTCATAATTTTTCATTTTTTATTTACATTAGTATTGTAATGATTGAATTTGAATATTTGTGTACTAATTTTTTGTTGCTTTGATTTGAAGGATAATGAAAGATCAATCGACTTATAAAACACATAATTTTAGATAGCAGTGTACTCATACCTCTAGGGAGGGATGTGAACATGCTCCTCTTGATGATCCCCATCCTTTTTTACAAGATTCATATACTCGAACATATCCAAATAAGAGTTCGAGGGTTGATAAATGTTGCAGCACACGTTTACCAAAATTATTAGTTTCTCATAGCCAGGAGTAGAGGATAGTGGCAGAATTTGATGATAATGATATTATAAGAGTTCTTAATGAAAAAAAATTAAATATTTTTGTATTATTTCAGGGTAAAAGTAAATTTAGTATTTTGATTAATGATTGGAGAAGTGTTGACAAAGTGACACAATCTTAGTTGTGGGAGACCATTTTGGTAAGCTCATTTGTTATTGTTTTACTAATCATGAAATATGTATAATAATATATGTTTTACCCCTTCTTATTAGATTACATATGATATATCTAATAATAGAGTAGTTAAGAGGGAATGTTTATCATTGGATGTTAGGAGATGGAGGGATTTCAGATCAACCCACACAACTGATTTCATTTTTGGGCATAGGCAACATCATAATCCATGTGATATATATCCTTTTATAGATGAAGACACATGGAAAAAAATTGATGAAAGTAAAAGACAATAAGCAGTTTCGGTAAGTGAAATGTAAAATTTTAGAAGTTTTTTTATATTAATGATCTAATTAATGATTTTTTATTCTTAATTTATAGTAATCGTGGAGATCTCATCAGCAGATCTAATCTAAAAATGTATACCCTCATGCTCTATCTTAGGGAGGGTATACTTTATTATAAGAACAAATGATGGATAAAATTTATCAAAAACTAAGAGCTAAGTCTTCAACATTTGGAGGGGTTCCCCCCCCCCCCCCCCCGCGTGTCTAGACATGAAAAATAGAAGAGGATCATATGATTAAAAAATGGAAGTATCTTATGGAATAATCAAGGGTTATAGATGATAGGATTGTAAGATGTTTAATTTATTTATTTATTTAAGTTAATTAAATTCATTATATATTTTAAATCATTAAAAAAATTCAAATAATTCATATAGGATTCTATTGATGAGGAGATAACACATGGGGGTCTTTATAGCTGAGGGAAGGTAGCGTATTTTATCTACAGTATTGGGAAATCCTGAACACCCGGGTCATGTATGAGGATACCTAGAAGGTGTATCAGTGATAAAGGTGTTACCATGTTATTTAGATTCTACAATGGATGGTATTTATAAAAAAAATATAATATTCAGAGGATGAATTTTAGAATATTAATGTGATGATAAAGTATAATATCAAAGCGTAGGTATAGTCCATGTTTGCAAACATGGAAAGACAATTTCAGACTGGAGCTCCCACTCCTCCACATCTTCCAGTAGCTCCCACTCCTCCACCTCCTCCCGCAGACCCGACTTTTTATCCTACTCCTACACCCCCTCCTCCACAGCTTCCTCAATATTGTGAGTTATATATTGATGATCCACATTATCATATTGTTTCCTATAGGATGATATATTATATTGGATATACCATTCATCATAAATAGTTAGAGATATATTATCATATGGTAACTATACATTATATTAAAGATATATCAGTTAGAGTACCATTACCTACATATTAGGTGAGGACAGTTGGACAAAATATTATCCACTTTTTTATCTAGCCATCTAGACTTCAATGACATATTATCATAGATGTATGTGTATATTTTATCTTTTATTTCATTTTTTTATTAAATTTGTTTTAAAATTTCAAATTTTATATATTTATCTATTTATTTATAGGAATATTTTAAAGGTAAATAAATATTATATATCCAACAATAAATATAAAGGGTTGTGACTTCAGATACAGATTCTAGTAGTAATGATAGATTGTCAAGGTATTCAAATTTGTTTTCTAGTATTTATGAGATTCCAATTAAATATAATGTATGTGGGTGTGAAATGACTATGAGGATTTTGAAAAATGATATCATGGAGCTTGTAATTGAATATAATTTGAGCATCAACATGATGCAAGTTTTTTCCATGTAAGTCTTATCATAAATCTTTCCGTGCATTAAATTTTTTGAAAAATTATACTTATGTCTATTTTATAATAGGTATCTTTATAAAATGTATGAGGATAATGACAATATAAATGTATATGGATTTAGGGACCCACATTTCATTTCACCTGAAGCATGAAAAATGACTAAAGAAGAAATAATGGTTTATATTACTGAATTATTTGAACAGAATATAATTACTGAGTATTGGATGTTTCCATATCTTGAGAGGTATGAAAAATATATCTCAAAAAGTGTTATTTTTATTTTAAAATAATAATCACTAACATTAAAAAAAATTTATATCAATGACCATTGGATGTTAGGTGTTTTTTTCCAAGGGAGAAGACACTTTATAGGATATGATCTCTCCATGGCGATGTGCGAGGAAATTTTAAGAACATATTGGAACTATAGGTTATAATTTCTTAATAGTTGTTTATATTATAATGAATTTTAAATTTATTTCATCCATATTATTTTCTAATAGGGGATAGAAATTTTTTTGAGACACCACAAAGAAAAAGAGTTCCAATGTAAAATATGTAAAAGTTAAGGTGAATTTTTATTTATAATTAGTAAATTTTGGAAATATTACTTAAAATTTTTATTTTGAATTGAAAAACTCATTTAAACAACACTTTCTTAAACAAGAAGGCATCAAATAATGAAGATATTATGTGTTAAGATTTATATATGAAATAATTACAACTGTAATAGTTATGAAGTTCCATTAGGTTAGATTTCTTTATAAACTATTCCTTAATATTTCATTTGTTTTACTATTTATACATGTTAAATACTTTCCTTTTAATTTGTATCTTTTTTATGACTCTCTCCCTTATAGTATAAAAGGGATCACGCACTTACAAGTGGAATGGGAAAATCATTTTATAGTTTTGGTTGGATTTTAGTTTTTTTAGTCATTATTTTAATTTTGAATGTTGTAATTGTAAATATGTATTTTCTAGTAGTTTTGGTTGGATTTTAGTTTTTTGTAGTTAATATTAGAATTTTGAATATTGTAATTGTAAATGTGTATTTTCTAGTTGTTTTCTGCTATTTCTATTTCTTCTTGTTTTTTTTGTTTGTTGTTTAGGTCAGTAGTGGAGAGGAAGGTTTAAATGAAATGTATTAAAAAATTATTGATGTAGGTTATTTTATAACCGATGTTAAAAACCTATATTAATGGTTTTTCACATTGGTTTCTAAATAACCGGCATGGAAAATAGTTTTTGACATCAGTTATTTCATAAATTACTTAAAAAACCCTTCATCTCGAAGCCTTTACAGATTTGTTATGTAGGAACCAACGTGGAATAGGATTTTTTATGTCATTTATTTAATAAAAAATGTAAAAAACCCTTCATTTTGAAGCTTTCCCATGTTAGTTATGTAGGAACTAATGTGGAAGATTCTTGTTTTACATCAGTTATTAAATAACTGATGTCAAAAACACCTTATCACGGTAGTTTATTACATCATCTTCTAGAAAACTGACATGAAAAACCAATTCCATGATACATTTACAACATCCATTTTTTAAGAGATGTTAAATACATATTTAAAATATTTCCTTTAATGATGGAGGAAAATAAAAAATATAAAAAAAGAAAAAAAAAATAATGTTAAAAGGTATTTCTACACTATTGGTTCCACAAGAAATCAAATAGATTGAAATTATTTAAAATAAATATATAATAAAGTCTTGAGGTGTTATATTCTTTTCAAATCTTAGTTTTTTGTTTCACATATTCTATTGAACCCAATTTTCTTCTTTTAAAATATCATGGTGCTACATAAAACCCATGGAGGAATAAAAATTAATCTTCTTTAATGTTAGAATTGTGAAATGAAGGATGGAGGAAATTGTCTTATAATTTCTTGTTAATGTTTTAAATGAGTAATAGAATGTCATTGATCAAAATAATTCCATTGTGATGTGAAATTCCAGTTAATGATGGTGATAAAGATCAACTGAATGTGTCACCCACACTCTAGTGTAAGAATTTCAATAAGTATAGACATTATTCCAATCAATTCTTGAATTCAAGGGTTAATTATGAAAATAGGCATAAAAACATCATAAGATAATATGTAAAGGGAAAGTGAATGATATCACAATTTATGATGTCGGTAATGAGAATGATGTGGTGAAAGGTACACTTACTATCCACTCTAAAATTTCAAATTTCTTATTTTATTATGGCTTTATCCACTCTTTTATATCTTAATAATTTTTTAAGGGTATAACATCATTACCCCAATGATTAAATTTTGATTTAGAAGTAAAAAATATTAATGGTATGATGATCAAATCTCATGTTAATAGCTCCACTCTAATAGATGTTTATTGGAATTTTCTTCCTTCAATTCTTCTAATTATCCCTCTAATTGAATTTGATGTGATTTTAGGAATAGATTATCTCCCTCTATATAGATCCTATATTATTTCCCAATGAATGGAAGTCACGATTGATATTATGAATCAACATATAATCATCATATGGAGAAAGGGTGAATAGAATATTCTAAATGGAAATTACTTCCATTTTAAGTGTCTTGCTACATATTCAAGAGGTATATTTATCTCAAATATTTATGGAGAAATTCAACATTGAATATATACTTATTGTTTAGGATTATGATGATATATTTTCTAAATACATGCCTAGTATTCCATCAAATCGTGAAGTTCATTTTTCAAGGGAACTCATACATGGTGCTACAACTATTTTAGAGACTCTATATATAATGGACCAGTTTAAGATTTAAGAATTGATAAATATAATCTAATAGAATCATCATTAAGGATTCATATTCTAGAGTTCATCACCATGGTGTAAAATTATTATTTTTATTAAGAAGAAATATGGTTCAATGTATTTTTACATTGATTATCAATAACTGAACAATATCACTATCAAGAGAAGGTATAATATTCCTCTTATTTAAAACTTTTGTTATCAACTATGAGGAGCTCAATTATTTTCCAAGATTGGAATTCATTATATATACTATATATTGAGGGTTTATAAGTAGGATATACCCTTGAAAACCTTCAATAAGAGGAATGGTCATTATGAATTGGTATTCATTCCATTTAGACTTACTAATAACCCTTATTTCTTCATGGATTTAATGAATATAGTCTTTAGAGACTAAATCAATAAGTTTTGTTAGTATTTATATCTAATTTTATTATATATTCTCAGATCAAGTAATATCATGGTGATCATTTGATAATTTTATTGAAAATATTGAGGAAGGAGATGATGAATTCCAAATTCGAAAAGTGTGAATTATGGCTATAAAAATTTTCATTCTTGATCCATATAATCTCAAGAAAGGGTATATTGTTAGATTCTTCAAATACATAAGCTATTAAAAAATGGCCCAGACCAACCATGCTGACCATGATCCATAGTTCTCTTTAGATAGATGGACATTACTGATGTTTTATGGTGGATTTCTCTTAGATATATAATCCAATAACTATGTTGACTAAGAAGGGTTCCATGTTCCTTACCACATATGAATGTGAGGAAAATTTCAAGGAACTAAAGAGAAGGTTGTTCAATGCACTTTTGCTCACACTACCCTGTAGTGTAGAATTGTTTAAGATCTATATTGATGCATCAAAGAAGGGACTGGGAAGATTCCTTGTGTATAATGATATGGTGATATCTTATTTCTCATAGTTGTTGAAAATTACTGAACATAATTAACTAACTCATGATTTGGAGTAGGATGATGTAATTTTTTCATTATAAATATGGATGCATTATAATTATGGAGAAAGATGTGATATATATATATTTCTAAAAAATATTGAAGTATATATTCTAACATAGAAATATTTGAATATATTTTAAAGTCTATGGTTAGAGTTAATTAATGATTATGACTGCTCAATACATTACAACCCAGGGAAGGAAAAGAATGAGGATGATTATTTGATTAAAAAATACCATGCTATTTTATCCATGATGAAGATTGAAAGTGGTCCAATACTTACATGTTTTCAGAATATAGATCATGAAATCACTAGGTAATGGGGGAGATCTTATCTTCCATATGTGAATGTTCAACAATTCACCCTTGTTAGGATTTAGATGTCACATAAGGAAGATTTATAACTATAGAATAATGTGGGAAATTTTCTTGATTTCAACATGGATTGTGATTGAATTGTAAGGTTCAAGAATACAATATATGTCCTTTCTATACCATAATTGAAGAATAAAATATTTGATAAATCACATACCTCATCATTATCTATTCATCCTGTAAGAATAATGATGTATAGAGACCTTATAGAGAATTTGTTTTTTGGATAACATGTAGATATATATTAGGGTTATTCATCTCGGTTCTTTTTATACCAAGAATTTAAGGCTGAGTATAATAAGTCTAAGGTAATTTTATGACTATTACCTATACCTATATGGATATGTAAATATGTCACCTAGGATTTCATTAGAGGACTCCCCAAGAAATTTGAAGGGAATAATTTTATTTGGTTTATAGTCAATCACCTTATGAAGTCAGTACATTTCATTACAATAAGAGAATATCTATCTCTTGATCAAGTTTCCATGATATATATTGTGGAAGTTATAAGGATACATAGAGTACCACAATCAATTCTATCTGATCAGGATCAAAGTTTTACCTCAATGTTCCTGAAAATTATTTATTAATATTTAAATATAGAGTTGAACTTAAGCACTTCATATCATATTCAGATTGATTTTCAGTATGATTGGACCATTCAAACCCAAAAAGATATGTTGAGAGCATGTTCTATTGATTTCAAATGTGTTTTTGGTCAACCGATTTCTATGGTTGAGTTTTATTATAGGAATAAAATTTATTAAATAATTTAAATGAGTCCTTATGAATCCCTTTATGGACAGAAGTGTAAAACTCCAATGTGTTAGGATAAAGTTATAGGATGAATTCTATTGGAACCTGAGATAGCTTGGTGAATGGTAGAGAAATTCGGAGCCATTCAGTAGCACATTTGGGAAAAATATATTTGACTGAAAAGTTGTGTTGAAATTAATTAGTTAGATCTAGATTTTTTTTGTTTGTGACATGGTATTACTGAGAATATATCTTGGTATGAAGGTTTAGATGTTTGGGAATAGTGTAAAGTTGATACCAAGATATATTTTTCCCTTAGAAATTTTGGATCATATCGGCATGGTTGCTTATCACTTTGTGCCTTCACTGAATCTCTATCATGTTCATTATTTTTTCAATGTATCTATACTAATGAGGTATATAACTAATCCTCAACATGTACTAAACATAGAGTTCATACCAATTGATCATGATCTCTCATATTAGAAACAATCGATGGAGATTCTAGTTCAAATAGAGAAAGTGTTTCGAAAGAAGACCACTCACTTGGTCAAAGTTTTATGAAAAAACCTTAAATTTTAGGAAGGTATGTAGGAACTTGAAGATACTATGACCCATAAGTATCCTCATTTTTTTATTAGATTAACATAATTTTTAAGGAGAAATTATTATAAGGGTCTTCGAATATAACACCCTAAGATTTTATGATATATTCCACTTTAACAGTTTTAAATTTTTTGATATATTTCATTTCATGAAACACTAAAATTATATTAATAATTTTTATACATTAAAAAATGAATTAAATTATATTTTATTTTAAATAAATATAACTACCAATAAAAACTTCTAAATCACATAGAAAATAATATTGATCCAAAAGAACTATTCTGAAATATTTTGTTTATAAGTGTTGTTTTTATGATGTATAATTTATTAATTGAATAATTTATCTTAATAAAAAATTAATTTAGATTAATAAAAATTTTAATTTTTTTTGAAACATGTAAAAACTGAATTCATTACCAATCAATTTGTTATAAATGATAATAAAATCATTTGAAAGTAAAATGATTTATTTTTCAAAATACTGTTTTTATGTGTGCATAATGTGTTTTATCATAATAAATTCAACATATAAATATTTAATAATTATATTAATGAAATTAATAGTCTATATATTTGATAAAATATTTTAAAATTTATCTAACAGTTTTAAAATTGAAATAAATGAAGACAAACTCAGTTTTAGTCTTAAAAATGTCTTTTTCTTAAAAATGGTTGTCATTGCATTTTTTCATTTTATTTTAAAATTAAATTCCACCAATTTTAGAAATTTAATTTCATAAAATTTATTTCATATTTTTATTCATATTTTATATATTTTTTATAAGGAAACTTTTATTTTTTTCATAATAAATAGTAAAAATAGTGAAAATATGTTACCACAATTAGGGTTAAAACATGATGACCAATGTTTGAACTAAAATAAAAGAGTAAAAATGCCACATAAACTTGTTTAAATATTATTGGATGAGTATATATATAACTTATCATATATAAACTTCTAAATCTTTGACATTCGGTGACACATTCACAAGAATTTGACTTTTTGTTATTTAAATCTTTTATGTAATTTCTTGTATGTCCCTCCCCTCACTTATAATTGGTCATGTATTCATCCCTCATATTCACACAGTTTTACCCCTCTAACCAAGAAAATGATGAGAAAAAACCTGAATAAGTTCCTTCATTATTTATCACTTTTTCTTAACATAACATTGTCCTAAGAATTTTTATATTGTAATCCAAATGATGTCTCACAAAGAAGAGGTAATCATATTCCCCAACCCTTTTAAAGTTTATATCTTCTTCTATATATTGTAAATATGTTGTATCCATACTAAAATAATGAATACAGTATCATAAATATACTTATATTTTATTATTATTATTGTACAACCATTTTCTATGTCCTTCCCATCCATTGGAAGATGATAATATCCCTCATGTGTATGTGTGGATCACCACCTCCATGAAGCGATGTGATTCATTTTTCATTTCATATTTACATGGATGAACATAAAGATAGATTTAATGAAATTATATATGATATTTATGATATAATTTTGATATTTTAAAGGTGAATTATTATATACCTTTCTTTTTTTCATCCATCAAAAAGTAAAAACATCACTCGTGCGTACGTGTGGACTACCACCACCACGAACTAATATAATTAATTTTTAATCACCACCCTAAATAAATAGTTATAACAGTTTATGTAATCAATAAATATGATACTTATGTTATTATTAAGATTATTTATATGATTATATAATTACCACAGTGCATGTATCTGAACCATCAAACTAAAACATGTGTAGAAAACAAAATATTTTTCGCATGAATACTCATTTTGATGAAGATATTATTTATAAAAGGATAATTTAAATTTATAAAGGAATGATACATAATATTTTATTTATTAATTTTTTTTATATAATATTTTATAAAAAAATATATATTTATTATACATGTGGTTTGAACATGTATAAAGCAAGACAGGACTTGGGTTAAGTGATTTATGTTACAATCCCTTTTCATTTCGGGATTGTCTATGTTAAATTTACATTGAGGTAAATTGTATGATCTATATCATTTAAAAAAAATATATTTTATTCCCATATTTTTCTTTCTATGTTATTCGTTTTCCCTTATATTTTCCTCTATTTGGTACATAAACCAACTGAGAAAGTGTTTTTAAGAAAACCCAACCTTATTTATCCTTTCGGTTGTGAATATTTCTCCTCCATATACATGTTATCTCAAGAGTTTTCTAAAAATATTTTTAATATACTCCAATAATTTCTTAAATTAATTTGTAACTATATTATATATTCATTAAAAACTTTTAAAAGTTATGTTCTGGTTTTTTTAAGGGAGGTACTTTTGAATTTTTACTAAAAAATTAAAAGGAATAATTGTTTTAATGTTTACTGAAATAATTAATTTTCACAATATAATGACCATTTAATATTTAATTTGTCCTTTACATGTTTCTATGTTCTTCTTAGAAGAATAAATTTTCCTTGATATTCTAGGAATTTAGGTTTTCTTAGAGGTTACCAAAATAAATTGGATGTTTTATCTTGATTTTCAATGAAGGGTTTAAATAATTCTATGTACAAAAATTTTCATCTATGTAAAAGTCCATTAAGGATTTTTAAATTTCACTATGGATGTGACATTATGTTTACATAGAAATTATTGGGTGACTTATGATGATGATTATTAGAGGATGATTTCATTAAACTCATTTCATTCACGGGTAAATTAAGCTTTGATGAGATAATAAATTCACTTGTGATACCATCCAATTACATTATCTGGATGGCTTAAGATTATGTGGTGATGAGATGTTTATGAAACCTGGTAATTTTTTATGGGTTATGATATGATGATATGATGAATTTTTTAGGATCTTATTGCACAAATTTATATGGTTTTATTTGTGGGATGGGTGGGATAAAAATTATATATCCCTAAAATGAATTAGGTAATGATTGATATATCATGAGATAATATGGACTGGAATAGGGACTTGACCTAGTTCAATAATGGACTCAATTTATTATGATATTCTAGGGAGTGAACCTTGAAAAAAGAAAATGATGGAATTTAGAGTGAGAAGAATCTGATGTGATAGTCTTAGTAGTGATCCTAGAATAAGGATATGATATTTTAAGATTATGTGTGTGTAAAAAGCTTATGTCTTATGCTTAATATATCTTACAATGGATAATGATTCATTATTTAGGATTTTAAACTCTTATTACATATGTATTTTTTATGAAAAATAGTGCAACATTATTTATAATTAAAGATATTTGATTGATTGGGTATGGATTTCTAAAGATATGATCATGTTCTCATACCATTATTCTTATTCACACTTATGTTCATTGATGGATATATCCTATGTTTACCCTTACTGATAATTTGAGCTCACTGTTTCTTATATTTCTATTTCCTTTGGTTATAAAGATGGTATTTAGTAAAAAATCATAGTAGGGTACTATGTGATAAGAAATTTGTGGGATATTTTGAATACCTTTTATTAAATAATTTGATTATGTATATAGTATTCAAAGACACTAAACCTTTATTTTTATCACATGTATTATTGATAAATGAAATTAATATTTATCTAAAATAATAAACTTTTATGTATTTTATTCCTGATTCACCTCATCTAAGATATGATTTCTCCTCTTCCCTCATGATTTTAAGTTCCATCCTTTATAAATCTATGATTATTGTGTCTCTTTAAGTCCTCATCATGGATAAGGTAGCATGATCATTCTTAATCATAGCATCATCCACCTTGTTTTAATTCCTAAGGTCATAATTTATCAAGAATTCATAGTCATTGATTAACTAAAACCATATATTGTTTCACATGTTCAACCTGTTTGGGGTGAATATATATTTTATGCTCTTATCATGAGTATATAATTCACTCTTTTCACCATAGAGACAATGCCTCCAAATTTTCAATGAAAATGTTATCATTTTTATCTCCAAATAATCCGTTGGATTATTTTTCACATGAATTATTAATTAATATGAGTCATAAGCTACCACCATGTCATTATGTATAAGTACACATCACATTCTATTCTTTTATGTGTCACTGTATATTTCAAAACCTTCTCCAATGTAGGGTAGTGTGATTAAAAGTGCATTAAAAAACATTCTCTTTAGATCCTTGAAATTTAATTCACATTAACCTATTCAAAGGAACTTTACCCCCTTACAAGTTAACAAGGTCATTTTATTTGAAAATTGTGATAAATATTTCCCAAAAATTTGATAGTATCTACGTAATCCAAAAAAACTATGGATCTCAGTTACATTTTTAATGCCCTAAGATTTTAGATCATTTAATTTAATGCTATCTTTGAAATCTTTATCAAGATGAAAAACATAACTAAAAATTCCTTCATATTTTTATTATTATGGAAATTTATGAATAATAGTACAAATTATTATTATGAAAACTTATTGTTTAACAAAGTCACTTTTCAATGGAACCATTTCATTATATATATTGTTTTTTCATTTGAATTATTAATTTATAATTTTTTTAGTTTGAATTTGAAAAAAATAAACTTTATTTTTAAATTCAACATAAAAAATTAACTTAGGAATAATTATTGATATTTTTATAAAATAATTGAATTTTTGGTTAATAGTAAAAAATTCTTGATTGTGAAAATATCATCGTTTTTTTGACATATTCATAATATTAGAATGACTTAAAAAATTAAACATTTATATATAAAAATATATATATATAAAATAAAATTAATCATTTATAAATACAATTTTGAATTTATTAAAACCATGTGTTACATTTGCATACATAAGTAATATTTTACTCAAAAATCGTTTTGTATTCAATTATATTAAAAAATCATCAGTTTTAGAAATTAAATCTAAAAATATGGTTTTCATATTTTAGGTCAAAATTTTCATAATATTTAACTATTTAAATTTCAATTTTTTAGAAAAAGTGTGATTACTATGATTATTTTCAATGACCATGATAACGAAAAAACTCTTATTTTCATAAAAAATGTTTTATTAATATTGTGTATTGTTTATCAAATTAAATAAATTAATATACCCTCAAAAATGACATTAATATATTTTTAAATATTATATATAAAAATGATATTATACATACAATTAGTAATCAATACTAAATAATATTGGGAAGACTTAATGGTAAAAACAACATTTTTTATAAAACATTTTTCCAATATATTAAATGTTTTAATTTAAAAGTAAATTTTATCATATTTATAAATTGTATTGGATTAAATAGTGGCTATATTTCAGTTTAGCACACCCAAATTTAGTAGTAGGGGTTATTTATTATTTTTAGAAAAACAAATATTACATATTTAAGTACTAGTTACCTTGGTAAAAATGGTAAAATGTAAAAACCAAACAGTAAATAACTTGAATCATGATTAAAACATATTTTCAAATGAGAGGTGGAGGCATTATCGAATTCATTACACTCCTTTTTTTTCTCATTAATACATATGTTCTTTTTCAAGACTATTATTATAGATTTCTTAAAAATTAATGTTTTAATATATCTTAAAAGTTTTCATTCCACCCTTTTTTAAAATGAATGATCAAAAGAAACTAATGAATTATTCACTTTGAAATTATTAATAAATATAATAAAACATGCTTATTTTTAAAACATTTTCACAGGAATGGATATATTGTCATTTTGAAATGTTTTTTTATATTTCCTAATGTGCACTATGTTTCCTTAAATAGTGAAATAATTGCATATTTGATGTATTATATCATTATTATGTGTATATTCATGATATAAAATGTTTCACTTCATGTTCCCTCTTTCATGGGGTTTTGATTCAAGTGTTATCAAATTTATAAGGGTTTATTTGTCTCATTTTTAAATCAAGTATATATTTTTGACATTACACACCATAATGTCTCTTATATGATTTGTTCACTACCTCATTAAATTCATTTATAATGAATATATTGCATATCATGACATTTTAATGTCAATTTTATGACATCCCTATTATGTTTAATGATTCTTACGTTTCTATTTCGATAATATTTTTTATTAACTCAACTCTATTTATTAAATTATAAGGTGTATTCTTGAACTTCTTTCTTCCAAGTTTGATCGATTCCACCCAAATGCTTTATTTCATGGTATTTTCTCTTTTTCTTTGATTAAATGAAACAACTAGTTCAAATCTTACTCAATTATGGATTTCTTCTCCATAAAAATTATATCATTATTGAGAATAATTAAAATCCTCTTTAATAATGGTATTCCCTTCTTTTCCATATAAATCATTCCCACAAATGTTCTTTTTTATATTTGGAAACCCCAATTATGTGTTATATCATGTTTCCTTTATATTTTCCATTGCAAATATTCAAATATAAGTTTTACTGTCTATTTTTATGTTATGGGTTTTCAATAAAATTATTTCAATATTTAAAAAAAATCCTTTCAAAAATAAAATGTTTTATCTTACAATCCACATTACTTTTGATAACTATTAAGACTTTTCAATGAAATTTTATTGGAGATTATTTTTAAAAATAAATTTCATTCAATGTTTTTAGGTAAATGTTTCAAAAATTACTTTTTGATTTGACTATGACTTCTTATTCTTCTTTTATGCTAAAGATAAAATCATTTTATAAGACACTTTTATGATTTCACCATAATTTTCCTCTTTATATCTAGATGATTTATCTCTGTGGAAATTTTTTGATGAATAAAACTCTAAATATTCTTATGAAATACACTTTTATTGATTGAATTTTTCATCTTGACCTATAAATTCTCCCATAACACATTGGATTGAGAAGAGGTAGAGGTTTTATTAACCTTATGTGATTCCCTTGGGACAATAAAGTTTTTAATTAAACACCAAGGGATTACAGGATCATTGGGGTAGATTTTCCCTTTAACATATATAGCCTTGAAAATATAATAATATAAACAATCCATAATACTAATTCTTTTATAAGATTAAACACTAAAACTCAAAATCAGAGATAATATATAAATCAGAGTAGCAATAGGAAGTAAAATAAAATGTGTACTTCTAAAAATACAAAGGAAAACAAGACTCAAGTTTCAATGTGGTACTAAATGAGACTCAAATTCTATACCACCTCCAAGATATGTTGATTAATGATCAAAACATAATGGTTCCCAACTGGAGAAGTAAACAATCTTTAATTTTATTTTTTCAAGTTTTACATCATCTAAACATGCACCAAAGTGAATATATACGGGGTAATTATATAACTCAGTAGGAAATCCTCCAAAATCATCCCACTCATACCAAAAATTCATAGACAAGTTAGCACATTATATATAAAATAATCAAAATTATGAAAAAATAGTGATCAAGTGAATTTCGTATGAAATAAATAAAAATTCATATTCAAACAATTTATAACATTATCATAATTTTAAAAGATTTTTAATTTTGGTTCATAAAATAGGAATTATTATTATAATTTCATTCATTATTTATCATTTTCATGCCCATTTCACAGACTCATGAACACATGAATGCATCCAAGATGACATTCCTAATACCCATGATTGGTAACTCATCTTCCATACCAATTCAACATTTGGTCATGCACCTATGAGCCCAAATTAGCATATTAAACCAAGTTCAAATACAACAAGGTCCCTCATAATGCAATCATGAACACTCACTGACCTATGTATGAAAAATTCTATCTCAAACAGATTTTCTTTAAACAATTTCACTTTTAGGAATTTAAGAAAACATGATGTGTCAATCCTTCTAAAACTATAGTTTTAAAATCATTTGATCATAAAGGATTCTAAAAATTATTTATCAAGTATTAAAAAAACAAATAAATTTGTTTTTTTAATCCAAATCCTTCATATTATAGAATAAGTAAAGAGAGATGGATGATACCTACCTCTCAACAGAAACCATTCTTAAATAAACTAACTATAATCTTGGTAAATCTTGGTTCCCCTTCCTTTCCTTCAATAATTCCCAAAAAAAAAATACATCAAAAAATTTCATAAATCATAGATCAAGTCATAAAAACTCTAATCTAGTGTCATCCTAAATAGGAAATGGAGATATTTATAAACAGAAGGAGAAATGGTCATCATACATTGATTCTTTGGATCTAACACAAAATTATTCACTGAAGATGGGATCTAGATAGAAGATAGTCACAAAAAAACTAATTAAATCCCTCTGGTTTGAGAATCTAGGACAATTTAGGAATAAATAGGGTTTTCAATTACTTTTCATGATAAAAAATCTAATTTTTTTATTAATTTCATCACATGGTTTGGACACTCGGTTAGGCCGCATGGTTTACTAAACCATGTATCAACAATGTTGGTGATGTTATCTCAAAACCTTCAGGTTAGATGGTTTTGCCATAATATTTTAAAAACCATGTACCAACCATGTTAAACACTTTTGTCCCATGTAAAATGGTTTCCCGAGAAATCTTAAATGCTTTCCCTAAGTGAGAGCCAATCATATGCCTCTTCTAGGACTCTCTCAAGACGTTTCATCTTTACTTGGAGAATCTTTATATTTTCCCTTAACTATTCCCCAATTGCGTAACCACTCAAATAGTTCCAAAAACTTAGAACACCTTTCATAAAACACTTGATACTAATCCCAATTAAACAAATTCTCAAAAAACGCAAAAAAATGGTATATACCTCATACTAAATAGGACCGACCCATTTTAATATAAGAGGCTTGAGACACATTGGATCTATTTATACCAATTTTACTTGGTGTTATAGTATAATAACATCTAATATATCCAATTTTACCAAAATTATAACACATTCATGATTTTTTTATATAATCCCTTTTACTTTGCTTTAACTATCCACATTGAAAACAACCTAGTTTGGTGCTGCAATGTGGTAGAAAACTAACCGACCTGGTCAATTGGTTCTTTGGTGTTTTGTTCCCTTGAGATTAGTTTTCCCTTTTTCACTTATTTACAACATTTTATTTTTCACTTGTACACATATAGGTAAAAAAAATCTACCCACCATAGGTTCATGTGATGTATTTTTCCTCAATGGTCATTCGATTGACTATCATAGTATAATCATCGATATAGAAGATGGATACTTTAGAGAGAACCATTTTTCCCATCCCTACCTCAATGACACACTCTTTTTGGTACTCACTAGCCTAAAACTCTAGAGAAAAGGGAGTTAGTTTCATGAAATTTACAACATACTCTATGATAGGTAAATTCTCTTGCTTGAGAGTAAAGAAAACTATTGTAGTTGGGATCTGGAAAGTATAATGGTAGAATTTATTATTAAAAAATTACTAAAACCCTTTCCATGTAAGTTTTTTGTAATTTTTTACCACAAACAACTTATCCCATGATTTAATAAAAATTTCTTCAAACATGTATACCTCCATCAATACCATGATATTGGACATGGTTCATATAAAATTAATGATTCGATTAATCTGACTATGACATGCCTCTATTTTTTCAGTCCTAAATCTCCCTGTAATATTGGGGATTCCACTTCTGAAATTCCAATCAGGTATTTTCATAGCATGGTATTGTAATGTGATTTCCCATCTCAACATATTGGAAGGATTGAAATATACTTTAAATGATTTTTTTGGTTTACCTATGGTTTAGGATGAACCAAATTTTGAGTCATTCCCTCCTGTTGATTTTTTGATCATCATACAGGTTCCATCACTCTATAAACATAGATAATTCCCACATATTCATTAAATTTCAACTAAACTAATGTCATAGGATATTTCAATTCCAAACAAGAAAAATAATTATATGAAATTTCCATCATTTTTCAATTAAAAAATGGATAATATATTCCTAGTGGAAAGTCTTTCAACTAATGCATGATATTATATACCCTTTAACTAAACCCGTAATGATGAAGTTACAATAATTATTAAGGTTTGTATCAACACCATTTGTACTTGAACCACCATGGTAACTTGAAATTCATCATAAAGAGGTTTGTTACATAATTTATGACATACATTTCAAGTTATGACATGTCTTATCTCAATAACATATATCCCCAAATTTTAACCATACCAAATTGTTACTATTCATAACATCATCACCCCCCCCCACACACACACACATGCAACTAGTTTGATTAAGAAGAGGTGGAGTAGATACTAACCTTAGGTGACATCTACTGGAAACCAAAGGCATGTGATAAATGTCAAGGACATACAAGATTTTTAATGGGTAATGTCCCCTTTAACAGACACGTCCAAGAAAATAAAATAATATATATAAACCATAATACTATATAATGCATGAGAGTAAACATGACCACTAAAAATCTAATAAAGAAGATAAATCAAAGTAGTGGCGGGAAGTAAAATACAAAGCATACATGTAAAAATAAAAATGATGATAAAACTTGAGTATGAAAGTGGTACTATATCAAACTCCAATGCTATACCACCTCCAATATATGTCTAGTATTGATCATAATATCAAGTTTATCCACTATAGAAGTATGAAATCATCTTGTTACATATGTCATGAAAAAGGACATTAATATATGCACCAAAGTGAAAATGCAAGGGGTGAGTATACAACCATTTTGGAAATCTACCAAAATATTCCCACACACACCACTAATTCACAAATTATATAAAATAAGTGGAAGTATTAAAAACAATGATCAGGATCATTTTATATTAAAGAAGGAAAAATATATATTAAAACAATTCATAACAGAAGCACAATTTAACAAAAATTTTAAAATTGGATCATAAGACGAGTATTTTTATAAGCTATTCATCTGTCTATTATGCTAGGAATACCCATTTCACGCAGTCACGCATATGAATATATCCATGATTATAGTCTCTATACTCTTGATCGTTAAATTGACTTTTGTACTAAGTTTTCACTTAATTGTACACCTACATTCCCCAATTGGCATAAGAAACCAATTTTGAATCCAAAAAGGCCCCTCGTAATGTAATCATGAAAACATAACAACATGTGTATTCTAAATTCTCTCTCAAAACATATTTTATTTAAACAATTTCTCTTTTAGGAATTTAAGTGGTCATTTTTTGTGCATATTTCTAAAACCATAGATTTAAAACCATATGATCATGAGGGATTCCAACAATATTTCATCAAGGGTTCTATAACAAAGAGAGATAGAACCCACCCACCACCCAAAAAAACTATTCTTTAAGAAAATCACAACGATTGAGGATGATTCTGGTTCCTCCATCCATTCCTTAAATAATTCCCAACAAAACCACACCAAGACATGTCATAAACTGTAGAACTATACCTAACAGTTCTGATTTAGGGTTATTCCCAAGAGGAAATAAATATATCTAGAAGGACAAGGTTAAATGGGTAAAATACCTTGGTTCGTTGGATATAACACACCATGATTCTCTGATGACAAGATCTGTATCAATGTGAATTTTAAAACAAACCTAGAGGGTCCTCTTTTTTGAGATCCTAGGAGAATAGAAGAATCATGAGAGTTTCAATTTACATTTTTGGTTAAAATTCCAATTTTTAGATTTAATTATTCTTCACACAATTAGGATGCACAGTTTACTAAAATGTGCACCAACCATGCTGGAGCTACTATCTCAAAACCCTCAAGTCGCCCAATTTGGCGATAGGGTTTGTCAAACCATGTTCCAACCTTGTGAAAATCCTATATCCCATATTCCATAGTTTAAAGGGAAATATGCATGGTATACCCCAATCATACTCCTCCTCATAGACTCTCTCAAGATGTCACATGTTTACCTGGAGAATTCAAATAGTTTTCATTAACCATGTTCAGATAAAGGAGCTCTCAAACACTTCCAAAACTCATCAAAACCTCCCGAAAACCTCCCAAGACTAAATCAATTCAAACAAAAGCTCATAAAATAATTACATACTATAAACTAGGGGTATTATAAAACCACTCATATTATTGAGGTTAATGCTGGTTGTACCATCCAAAAATGTTATGAAACCTATTTTTCATTCCATGGGTTTTTAATGATGTGATGATCAATTGATTTCAAGTGGAATACATATGTATGGTTGAATTGTGGATGGGGTCCTATATGGACCATCAATTAATTGGTGAATTTTATATCTTATGATCTCAAAAGGGTACATTGGAGGATTTTTTTCCTATCCAAATGATACATGGTAGGATTTATCCAAAACCAAATCATACATGGGAGAATTTATCCCAAGACTAACATAATATGGGAGGATGCGATCCAACAGTTTCATGGGATGATTTGTCCAAATAAAAATGGTACATGTGGGGATTTATACCAAGCCAAATGGTAAACTTGAGGATTATCATGAGACAAAGGGTACACTGTAGGATTATATCGAGCCCAAGATGTTAAAGGAGTTATAATCCCAATACTACAATGTGATGAATTTCTTGGTGGGAAGCCTTAACATATGATTTTTATGCTAAGGTTTATTCCATGACTTTTTAATCATGATTTATTATTTATTTTTTGTTGGGTATGATTTTCTTATGTATCATGATTTTACCCATATGAACATCTTATGCTCACATATGATGTTTTATTGTTATCACTTATGTTTACCCATACTCGGTATTTCAGATCACCCATTTCTTATGTATCCTTTCCCAAGGTTTTGAAGATAAGTATATATTGTATGAATTATAAAAGGGATTCTAGAGGATTTCACCACTTTCATATGTGTTGGAAAATAAACTGCTTATGTACCTAGTCCTCAAATACAGAAAACCATATGGTTCTTTGATTTTTTTGAGATTACTATGAGATGTAATACTAATGTGATATTTTTTCAAGTTTAATTTAGATAATCTTACTTGATATTAATGTTATTTTGTAAGCGAATATTTTTTTACCACCAGACTTGGGATTGCGTGTTTGGAGTTCCTCAGTTAGTATTAAAAGTGTGTTTAGTTATTTTTTTGGGATTATTTTAGTTATTTTTATTAGGGTAAGGGAACTTTAGTGAAAACCCTAGGACATGTCTATGAGATAACTCTATATAACTGATAAAATAAAATAATTTTACTAAATTATAGATTTTATTTTTCTCTAAGAAATTGAATCCCTGTCTCGATACTACAAGTGGATACGGAAACTGGCACAGATGTACCAAGGGGTAAGAACCCTAAAAAGGGTAGATTGTGTCTTAACTCAATGATCACCTAATTCATGAAAAAGAGGGATAATTACACATCTAGTTTGAAATTCCTAAGGGATGTGTTATGGTTAAACTGAATTCTCTCTAATGAATCATTATGAAGGATTTGAGTACGATGTTAACTAATAAAGTTTGAGAACTTAATTGAAAAACAACCATGGATAACCAAGTATTAAACAAATTGATTCAAAGGTTGAACCAAAAGTATCATATGTTAAAAATGATGGTTTCATAGGGGAAGTAATATTCATATTGATGTTTTCATATTTATATTTCTGATATTATCATAAGAATTTTGGTTTTACTATTTTTTTGAAATAAGATCACATAAATATGGCTAAGAAATTTATGTTTCAAGAAACTACTTTGTCTTATAATGGAATGAGGGAGCATACTTAAATGGTTGAGAATCATATTATATACTTTTTATACTTAAGGCATTGTGGTTGATATCATAATAGAAAATAAATCTTGATACTCATATCTATTTTCATTAGTGAGTAATATTTATTGATGATCTTCTAGTATATTCTAATAGTTAAAATGATTATGTGAACCATCAAGGATTTTTCTTCAACAGTTATACTCTTAAGGTTTGGAAACATATATAAAATGGTATCAATATCCTTGAAAATTTATTTAATGTGAAGGTTATATTTTGGGAATAAATATTTAAGAACATGCGATTATGGGAAAAATAACTCTTAGGATAAGAAGGATGATTTATTTTGATAAAAGTTTGTTAGATAGTACTAATAACATTGGTACTGATTATTGATTTAATGAAAACATTTTCCATGATATTTTTGGTGAGGTTTATATCGTTTTTAGGGTCATGATATATATTCACTAGTGTATGACTTTAAGAACTATTGGATAATACATTTGAGTGTTAATGATAGAGATTATTTTTAGAGGAATGTATGATTTCTTTTAGGTTTAACGTCATAGAGATTCAAGTGAATTTCACAAAGGTATGTTATGGAGAATATTGGTTTAGGGTGTATACATTCAGGGGTACAAGATTGTATGAATGATTAATATTATATGTGGTAGGATAAGTAACCTGATTTATCCTATGAGAGTAAGGAATATGTCACATTAGAAGTTATATCCTGAATGATGAATATGTTAAGAATAGCCTCACATAGTTTCATCAATAATTAATAATAATATTTGTGAGGAATTGATTTATTTAAGGGGGTAGAGTGGAATAACTTCATATTTTGGATCCTTTAAATTAATACCGTCTTTGATAGCTTACTCCGCATACAAAACCAAACTAAAACAAGATGCGACATACTAATTATGACTATAATTTAAGAATAATTGTATATAATTTATTTAGGAACACAAAGTTTTAAAAAGAAATTTTTCAATAATATTATTTTTTCTTTATAGATATTGAATTTTTATTTGAACATTAAATTTATAAATTTTAGATTTTTAATTTTAAAAAATGAAATTATTTTTTTAAATCCACATAACAAACTTATAATTGGGTAAATTTTTTAGATTTTTATAAAATAATTGATTTTTAGGTGAATGGTACACAAATAACGATTTTTCTTATATCATCACTTTTATGACTCTTTCATAATAAAACAATGACTTAAAAGTTTTTGAAACATTTTCAAAATAAAAAAAATATATTAATAAATTAAAATAAATTATTTAAAAATATTATGTTGAATTTGTTAAACCCGTGTGTATCATTTTGAAAAAATAAGTAATATTTTACTTTAAAACTGCTTTCATTCACTTATATTAAAAATTAGTTTTCATCACTTATAGAAATTAAATCTAAAAAAAGTGGATTTCATATTTTAGATCTACATGTTCATAACATGTATGATGTTCAATTTCATTTTTGGTTATAAAAGTATGATTACTAATATTTAAGTTAATGACTATGATAACGGTAAACAAGTTATTTTCAATGATTTGTTTTAATAATATTTTGTAATATTTATCTAATTGAATAAATTAACATCTCTTCAAAAAAAGACTTTAATATAACATTTAAACTTATATATAATGTATAAAAATAAATGTTTTAATTTAAAATATAATTTTCTCTTATTTAGAAATTGAATCGTATTACATATATGTAAAATTTATGTTCAGTACACCCTAACTCGTTAATACGGGTTAGTTTATATTTTTATTAAAACATATATTACAAAGTTAAAAACTAGATACCATGGAAAAAAACTGGTAAAATTAAATACCTAATTCTAAATGACATGAAACACGATTAAAAAAGTGTTCAAACGATAGGTAAAGGTATTACCAACCTTATTCCACCCCACGTTTTCTCTATAGAACCTTTATGTGTTTTTCAGGACTCCATTATTGGATCACTTAAAAAGTAATGTTTTAATATATCTCCAAAGATTTCTTTCAAGCATTTTTAGGAGGAATTTCCAAACAAACATGTGAATTTATTTCATATAATTTTTTTTTTATAAAAATAATAACATAAACTAATTTTTAAAACATTTTAACAAGAATAGATTTCCCATCATTTTGAAACTTCTTTCCCAAGATTCATAATGTGCAACATGTTTCCTTTTTAACTATAATGACCACCTATTTAATGTATTATTTCATTAATATTTATTAAATTCATGATATTCAATGTTTCAAATATGTTCCCTCTTTCTTGGGGTTTTGATCGAAGATTTATCAAATTCATATGGGTTTCTTTGTCTTGTTTTCAAATTCATGAGACATGTTTGACATTTCACCCCATAATTTATCTTATATGGTGTAATATATCCAATTGACTTCACGTATAATGAATATATATTTAAATTCATGATATTTTAATGTCTATTTGATTGTATCCCTCTTATGTTCATTGATTCTTACATTACAATTTCTTTAAGGGTTGTTGTTTATTCAACTCCCTTCATTATAATATGTCTTATTGAACTCCATTCTTCCAAGATTGATTACTTGGAGCCAAAAAAAATTATTTCATAGGTTACATGTGTTTGGGTAATGTGGATGGATCAACCCTGGGAGAACGTGCCTCAAGCACCTCCGAAATTTCAAACTCCTCCCGCCCGGGAAACTGGCTTCGTCCCTGCAGGAGACTTCTATGTTGCCATCCTCACTGGTCGTCCCATCCCTACCTCTCCCCTTCCTCCCTCTCCCCCATGATCCTGCAGATCCGGTCCCTGCCTCATCGCCTCCACCAGTCAGCGAAGTATTCGAGGGCCCATCCCTGAAGAATGTACTCCTCAGTCTGGCTCCTTCCAGGTCATCCGGTCTTCATCATATTCCAGAAATTCATCTAAGTGGGCATCGGGCGGATTCAGTGGATGTCTCTCCGGTGATCGAATTTCCCTTAGCATCCTTCGAGGTGGCTTTAAATTTTCACCGGTGGACGTTGTTTGCAATGTTTGGCCCAGATAAACCCCCTCTCCCCGTTTTTCAGAATTTAATGGCTTCTTAGGGTCTGGCAGCACCGGATCTGGAGTCGATTCTCAATAGAAAGGCCTTCTGTGTGGTGTTGACTTCCCATAAGGATTTTGTGAAGTCTTGGTCTGGTAGTCCTCGATCTGTAGGAAAATGGCGTTTCAATCTTTTTCAGATGGTCGATGGAGGCGCATTTCGGCCGCGACTCTCCTCAAGCGACGGTGTGGATTAACCTGTCGGGTCTCCCTCTTCCTTTTCACAACAAAGATTTTGTTTCGAGTGTAGGGGACACACTTGGATCCTTCCTCTCTGCGAATTGGCATACACTGCAGCTTTATGATGCAGGTGTGGACCGGATTTGCGTTTAGATGCATTTGTCCCGATCTCTTCCGGTATGTATCCTTATCAGAGCTGGTGGTGAGATTTCATGGTGGAAAACCTTATTTTTTCCTCTCTCTGGCATTATCTCAACAGCTTCAACCCCTGGGATGAGGCATGGCTAGTAGGGGGGATTTTAACGTAATAATGGACCCATCGGAGAGGAAGGGCAGAGGGGTGTATCCTTTGAAAGACAGGGAAGCGTTTGCAGGGTTTTTTCTTCCAGTAATCAGAAAGGAAACCGGTGTATGTGGTGTTTCCTGGATCATTGCCTACAAGTCATTTCCTCCTCCCCGAGCGCAAGAGTGGAGCACTTAGTTTGAGCACTCTCAGACCATTATCCTCTCCTTGTCCGCCATGCAACTGGCAGTGTATGTTGTGAGCGGTTCTTTTACTCAAGCAGATGGGAGGCTGACTCCACTTTTCATAGTGTTGTTTGTTCGTCTTGGGAGAAACATATGCAGGATAGTTTAGGGGTTGGGTTTCACAACAATATTGGAATACTGAAAGAAGACCTTTACATTTGGGATAGCAACAAGCCTTCTCACTTTCTAGGGTTGGATGGCTTAAAGAAGACTGTCAGAGAGGAGGCTTGAAGCTAAATGGGATGATGGCTTGTTCAGCCATCTAGTCTATAGCATCCCGTCTTTTTATAACATAACTTTTCATTCCATTACACGGAACTGAGGATCTTTAAGGTTTAGTGTCTTGGAAACAAGGAACATAAAACATGAAACAAAAAAAAAACATTCTTCTTAAACACTTGAAAGGCTTCTCCTCATGTTCACCCTAGGCTCATTACTACATCTCATAACCTGGGGACATACATCAAAAGGAAGGGTGAGCAGAAGGCCCAGCAAGGGAAACAAGTGAAACATTTTACATATGAACTTGAGATACATCAATAAAGTCATGAAAAGAACTTTAATGCATGAAAATGAAATCATGAGGCATATCATAATAAAAATAAAACTTTTTCATAACTTGAAGATGTGGCTACATCATTTAACATAGACAATCATGAATATATCACCAAGGTCCATCCCCAAGGTGTCATTTTAAAATTACCAAGGTTATTCACCAAGGTATCGTGAAAATTTTAATCTCTAGTGGTTACATCATTACCCAATGCATTGGAGCGCTATCAGGGCGCACCCTTAAATTTGCCTTTATTATCATGTGAGCCACATCTATCATCATCAAACATTTTATAAATAACTCATATAGCATAAAATAAATGGGTTTCATTTCATAATCATAACGTTTTAAAAACTGCTTTAAAGACATGATCTTTACGTCACTTTAAACCCACGGAAAGGGAAAGAGGGTTTCATGTATGTAATTCCCAGAATTTAAAATAGAACATTTTGATATATATGTGAATACCCCTGTAGAAATAAGAGCTTTGGGTATTCACTTTATAACATAAAATAATTTTTAGAAAAGAGAGAGAGGCATTTTGAGACGAAAATTCTGCAGCATAACGGCTATGTTACAAGGTTTTAGAAAACATTGAGAAGAGAGGGGACATGGGTCAAACATTCATAAATGACCCATAAAACAGTAGAGGGACAAAATATAAGGGATTTAAGAACATGGTAATGAAATTTGAAAATATACCATATGAAATGAAGAACATGAAAGGAAGAAACAAAGATTTCTCCTGTGAGAATTCGGCAGCCTAACGGCGTCACTTAAACATCCACAAAATTGAATTGACAAGGTCAAATAGGGTCTCTCATCATATGAACATAAGAGTCCAGTATGATAGATATAGAGATCATACCCCAACATAATAGAAAGGAACTTGAAAGAATTGACATGAAAGTAGAACTTCAAAACGAGAATGGTGAAGAACCACTTAAAAATTCGGCAGCCTAACGGCGCCACTTAAACTTCAACAAAATACTGAATTGAAGAGATCAAATGGGGTCTCTCATCATATGAACATAAGAGTCCAGTATGATAGATACAGAGATCATACCCCAACATAACAAAAAGGAACTTGAAAGAATTGACATGAAAGTAGAACTTCAAAACGAGAAGGGTGAAGAACCACTTAAAAATTCGGCAGCCTAACGGCGCCACTTAAAACATCAAAATACTGAATTGAAGAGATCAAATGGGGTCTCTCATCATATGAACATAAGAGTCCAGTATGATATATATAGAGATCATACCCCAATATAACAAAAAGGAACTTGAAATAATTGACATGAAAGTAGAACTTCAAAACGAGAAGGGTGAAGAACCACTTAAAAATTCGGCAGCCTAACGGCGCCACTTAAAACATCAAAATACTGAATTGAAGAGATCAAATTGGGTCTCTCATAATATGAACATAAGAGTCCAGTATGATATATATAGAGATCATACCCCAATATAACAAAAAGGAACTTGAAAGACTTGAATGAAAATAGAACATGAAAACGAGGAAGGTGAAAGAATCCCTTAAAAATTCGGCAGCCTAACGGCGCCACTTAAAAATTCTTAAAACGAATTGATGAGAGCAAGGGGGGGTCTCTCATCATATGAACATGAAATAGGCAGTAGGATGAATATAAAAGAACATCCTCCAACATAAGAACATGGAGTATAAAAGAAAATACATAAAAGAGATTACTTGAAAAGAAAGAGAGAGGTCGGATCCCTTACCTTAAAATGTAACTCTTAAACCTCAAAGGTTGGGACCTTGAGGGCTTGGGGGCACCTTGGGAGGACTCCTTGAGAGGTAATGAGACCAGAAATTCGTTGGGAATGAGTGGGGAGTCGAATGGATGAGAGGAGGTCTTGGTATTTATAGGGAAAGTGAGGGGACAAGGCATTAATGGCCAAGGGACACCTCACATGTGCTTTTCTCAAACCCATGTGCTCTCCCTTGTCATTTATCATGGAGTTAGGCCACATGGGGCCCCCAAAACAATAATTCATCACCCTTGGCCGGCCAACCCTCAAAAGATCTCATGACATCATCATGACACCGTTATGATGTCATTAAACATACCGAAACCCTAAAACTGTATTTTTACTATTCACTGAAAATTCAACTTTCTCAGAAAAATCCCAAAATTTCACATTAACCAAATATCAATGCTCTGATTTCAAAAATGAAATCCATTTTATAAAAATAATTTTCTAAATATTTTTAATTTAATTTTTAAATAAAAACACTATTCATCGAAAATTCATTTTTTTCAGAAAAAACCCCAAAAATTACCATAATATAATATCGATGCTCTGAGTTCAAAAATAAAGTCATTTTTATAAAAATAATTTTCTAATTATTTTTAATTAAATTTTTAATTAAAAAACACTATTCACCCGAAAAAACTAATACTTGAATAATAATTAATGAAACCGTTATTTAACTATTTTATTGAATCACATTACTAAATCAAGGTGCCTAGATTATTTTAAAACTTTCTTTAAGTGAGATTACTAATCCATTTGGTCATATTACTAATCCTAATCATAAAATTACTATTCATAATTTACTATTCATCAAAAATCAAGTTGATCTTATTAGACTCTAAATTTAGTACTGAACATAATTGCAGAAGACCATTTTTTGAAAATCATTACACATTTTTAATTATTTAGGGTTTACATAAACATATTTAAAATATCCTTTTTCTAAAATTCATCAAAAATATGCATACTATATTTATCCGGTCATTTCAAAATTCATAAACTTCATCATAAGAAGAAATCCCAATTTTTATTTAAAACAAGGATTACACAAGGTAGTTACGGTCTCGTTACATAACCCCTTATAATACCAGCATAGGACCTAAGAGTAAGGTGTGCTAGGGTGATAGAAGCTTGGGGCGGCTCAGTCAACATTGCCCGAGTAGTAATTTCTATCAGTTTGAACTTCTCACGAAGGCGATTTCGTTCCAGCTTCACATGATGAAGTTCGGCTTGGATTTGATCCAGAGCAAAGCCCAGTGGTGCTACCTCCTTCCCAAGCTCTGTTAGATGGGCTTCGATCGGTCCAAGACTACTAGGTGAGGCCATCGAATCTTCTTTCTATAATAATTAACCAAGATTACTTATATTTAGAGACAATAATCAAAACATTTTGTTCACAGCGGTCATGTTGACCGATGGTTATATAATAGTCAAAACCCACTGATCTCATTTTAATTATAATCATGTTTATCAAATAAAACATTTTTGTTGAGTATAACAATAACACATAAAATTAGGAAACAAAATTTATTTAAAAATTTCGGGTCGTTACATAGTCAGCCTAAAGAACTTTATTAGATGATGGCTCATTCACCAACGATCCTCAAGTGTTAGGAGGTATAGTTGCATCACATTTTAATTCTTTATTAGCGGATGTTAACCCATGCATGTAGGACGGTTACCCCCAAGGTTAAGCTGCCCTTTTTTATTCGATACCTCATGTTATCTCTTCTGAAACCAATGATTCCTTCAAGAGGTTATCGTATGAGCTGGAGATCTGGAAGGTCATTACTAGTCTTAATGCTGGAATTACCCTGATACCAGATGGTTTCCCATGATCTTTTTTTATTTCTTTATGGGATATCATTAAAAATGAGCTAGTGGAGATCATTTAGGAGTACTTCTGGGGAGCGAACCTTCCCAGAGTTGCATGTGAAACCACCTTGATTCTTTTTCCCAAAGTGAAAGACTCATCATCTTTAAAGCAGTATAGGCCAATTAGTATGTGCAACTTCACCTATAAAATCCTTTCAGTCATTTTAAACAGTAGGTTGGTGATGCACATCCATAATTGGGTCTCCGAAGACCATCATGGTTTTGTCAGAGGTAGATCCAGTCAAACTGCAATTTCCTTAGCTCAAGAAATGGTGGAGGATATCAACAAGAAGTTCATAGATTTGAACATTGCCATTAAGCTTGATATGGACAAATCCTAGGACGAGGTGGAGTGGAGAATCATTATTAGAGTTATGAGGTTCATGAGATTCTCTGAATGAGTTATTGATCTCCTCATCAGATGCTTTGAATCTCCATGTTTTTCTGTCACCTTTATGGAAAAAATCTATGGGTTCTTCAAGTCGATTAGAGGGCTCAGGCAAGGGGACCCCTTGTCACCTAGTGTTTTTATTATGGTCCAAGATGCCTTTAGTATATTTTTTAATATATGAAACAATGAGGGGCGGCTTTGCCCCTTACGTTGTAGGCCAAATCTTTTTGGGCTAACTCACCTCTTCACTGCAGATGATCTTCTGCCTTTCACCAATGGCAGCAGTAGGTCAATTCAGGAACTTAATCAGATTCTCGACTTTTATAGAAAGTGGAGTGGCCAACTTATCAATCGTGAAAAGAGTTGTATTTTAATATCAAAGTTATGCCCAGTTTGAAGAGGTAGGAAGATTGAAGAAAAGTTGGGGATCACAAGTAGGCAATTTCCAATGAGCTATTTAGGGGCCCCAATTCCCCCGGGTAAGATACGTATCCATCACGTCGATGGTCTTATTGATAGTATCTCCTCGCGTTTCTTGAATTGGAAAAATCGTCATCTCTCCTTCTGGGGGCGTATAACCCTCATTAACAGTTTTCTTACCTCAATCCCCATGCATTTTTGGTCGGCCCTCAATGTGCCTAAGATTGTTCTATGGAATATCGAGAACATCATGGTTTTCTTCATTTGGGAAGCCTATGCAGAAGGGAAATTTCACTGGGATTCTTATCATCGAATGGCCCAGGAGGCTGAGGAGGGTGGAAATAATCTTCGTATTGTTACGGATACCATGAACTGTCTATAGGATAAGATGGGATGGGATTTTATGGAAGGGTGATCACTATGGGAAAAGTTCATTTTTCAGGAAATATGGGATGAACTTCAATAGCTCGAATGGAAGATCCTCAAAACTATGGGCCTCCATGCATCACCACATTCAAACTCTCTAGCTTCATTCTCGGTGGATCATGGGATGTGGAAGTATCAACTTCTGGTATGATAACTGGGTAGGAAATGCGTTGGGGTTCCCCATTTTTCTGGTGCCCGACCCCTCTTTTTCTCATGCAAGTTGCTTCCCCTCCTTCATCCATGTTGTTTCAACCCTCTCCAATAAGAGGTCTTTCTGAGTATTATGATTTCAACAGACCCTGATAGACTAGTTTTCATGATCTCTTCCACCGGCTTCTTCTCATCGAAGACTTACAGGCGCATTCTACATGAGAACTCGGGTCATGATGCATGGGGAGGCATTCTGTGGTGCAAATCTCTCCCTGCTAATATGAATTTCCTCATCTGGAGCATCCATAACAATGTGATTCCTACTGATGATGGGGTACGACGTAAGGAAGTTTCCATTATTTCCAAATGCACTTGCCGTCGTTGCCCAAAGGAGGAGTCGACCGCTCACCTATATTTTTATAGTGATTGGTCTTCCGTGATTTGGAGTGCCTTCAGTATCTTCACCGGGGTGGATGTACAGGGCCTCTCTGACGATATGTTTCTACATTCCTGGTTACATGGTATGGAGGATAACGCCATGAACGCAGGGAAAGGTCGTTGATATTCGTGGTCAGTTGTTGGGTTATCTAGAATTCTCGTAACAAGGCCAAGCACACTAGGGTTTCTAGTTCGAGGATGGAAATGATGGTTCGAGCTTGTTCATTGGTAGCAGAGTTGGTTCTGCTGATGAATAAGTCAGTTTTATCTCCCGCGCTTCAGAAACTCATGACTGGTATGAGACTGGTTCCCTCGGGTCACGGGGAGTCATCACAGGGTAACTGGGTTAGATGGACCCCCTCCTAGAGGGCTCAAGTTAAATGTCGATGGCTCGTGTAAGGAGGGCTGCATGCGGGGTGGAGTGGTTGTTTGGGATCATGGAGGCTCGGTGGTTTATGCTTTCAGTCTATTTCTGGGTTAGGGGGATTCTTTAACAACTGAGTCCATCACCATGCTCAAGGGGATGGAACTGTGTAATTCCCATTTTTTTAATGTGGAATGCGTGGAGACAGAGTCCTCCATTATCCTCAAGTCTATATAGGGGTGATTACTATTCCTTGAGCTATAATTTATCTAGTGCGCAGATGTAGGAGTCTACTTACCAGTGGTATTGATCTTACCTGGGTTTGGAGAGAGGGTAATACGGTGGCTGACCACTTGGCATCCCGGGGCACCCTAGGTAACTCATGCATAATTTTTAATAGTACAGGCTCCCTTCCCCCTGAGTGTGTTAATCTTGTACGGGAAGATGTCCTGGGGCTTCATTATTTTAAACCATTGTGACTTGTTTAGGCCTTGGCCCCTACCATTATTTCTAATAAAAGTTCTTAACGCTGGAAGGATGAAGAATTTATTTCATGATACCATTTCTTTAACTATGTGGAAATCACACTTCTAATTCAAATTTTCTACAATGATGATTTTCTTCCCCATACAAATTAAATCATTATTGAGAATAAATCTCATCCTCTTTAATGATCATATCCCCTCTATTTCCATATTTTCCATTCCCTCTAATATTCTTCTTTATATTTTGAAACCATATTTATGTAATTTCACATGCAACATTACTATTTTCTATTATCACTTTTCAAAGTGATGCTTTACTACCGCTTTTTATGATCTGGATTTTCGACAATTGTATTTCATAATATTAAGGTTTTCTATCCTTTCAAAAATGAAGTGTTTTATCTTCCACTTCACATTTCTTTTGGTAACCTTTATTTCATTTCAAGGATCTATTATTGTAATTTTTTAAAATTAAATATTTTCTAATGGTTTCACTTCACCTTTTCTGAAATGACCTTCCAATGTGACTGTAACTTCTTATACACCAAAGATAATTGTGTTTTCTAAAACTCTTACGATTTCACCACCATTTTTATCTTTATCTTTGAAGCCTTTATCTATGTGGAAATCATTTGTGATGAATCACCCTATAAATGTTCTTACGAAATACACTCTTGGGACATCTAATTTTGGTATCAACCATTCAAATTCTTGTGGTCAATTTTGGTGATACAATCCTAAAATATTAAGAAATCTGATTTTCTTCCTATGGGTTCTTAATGATGTGATGAATGATTGTTTTCAAGTGGGACACATATATGGATGAATGAAAGGTATGGTATTATATCACCCTTTAATGCAATGGTAATGTTTTTATCTCAAGATCTCAAAAGGCTACACAAGAGAATTTATTCCAAGCCAAACAATACAAAAGTGTATTTATCCCCAAAAAATGGTACACAAGAGGATTTATCCCAAGCCAAACGGTACAAGAGAGGATTTATCCCAATCCAAGTTGCACAAAGAAGGATTTATCCAAAGAAAATGCCACACCATAGGATTTATCCTAATCCAAAGTGTGCACAGGAGGATTATCCCAAGCCCACGAGTATACATGAGGATTATCCGAAGCCCAAGACAATAGACAGGTGATTAGCCCAAGCCTAATATGTGATGAAGGTCTTTCTGGGTAACATTAAAATATGATTTATATTCTTATGTTTATTCCATGCCATATGAATCATGATTTTCGATCTTTTTTTTTGTATGATTTCCTTTTGTATCCAAATTATACCCATATGCTTATCTTATGTTCACTTATGATCTTTGATTGTTATCATTAATGTTTACTCATACAGATCGTTTGACATCACCCATTTCTCATGTATCATTTTCTCATGTTATAACGATAAGTAAAACTTATCGAAAGTCTATAAATGGGTTAAGAGTAGTTGGATTATTGAGAAATGTTTACATGTGTTACCAAAGAAATTGCTTATATAGCTTGTCCTCAAATACACTTAAGGTTCTTTGAGTTTCATGAGATTATTGTGATATATAATACTAATGTGTTATTTTTTCATATTTTGTTTATATGATCTTACTTGGTGTCAAATTTAATTTGTAGGATTATGTATTTTTAGCATTGGATCCGAGAGTTTCGGTTTAGGGAACCTCAATAGTGGGTTTTCTAGGCCATTCTACAATCACTTCTGTCTTTGAATGATCTAAAAATATAACATGGTTTATGATTACATGACCCAAGAATGAAACTTTTTGTAACCAAAATTTAAATTTGATACATTTGATATACAATTTATCCTTTCTCAAGTCCTTCAGCACAATCCACAAATAATCTTCATGCTCTTCCTTGTTCTTGGAATATATGAGAATATTATCTGTAGAGACTTTTGAAAATTGATTGAGGTAATGTCTAAAGACCCTATTCATCAGATCCATGATGATAGAAATAGAATTTGTGATTTTGAATGGAATCACTATAAATTGATTATTCCCGTCTTATATGAAAGGATATCATTAGTACATCCTCTATTTTGACCCTTAATTGATGATATTCATAACGAAGGTTAATCATTGAGAAGTATTGATCCCCTCACAACTGATCAAACAAGTCGTCAATACGGGGTAGATGATACTTGTTCTTCATTGTGATTTTGTTGTGTTTTTTACAGTCAATACATAAATGTATTTATCCATATTTCTTATTAACAATGTTGATGGGTGCGCCCCATTGTGAAGCACTTGTGTGTATGAACCTCTCACCTATATTCTCTTATAGTTTCTTCTTCTATTCCTTTAATTCAATTGAAACAATTCTATAAGGAGTTTTTCATATAGGCATGGACCTAGGTACGAGTTATAAAGAAAACTTTTCATCACAATTTTGTGTAAAACTATGAAACTCTTCATCAAATATATCAACATATTCATTCACAAAATAATTATCCTACATATTCAGTTTCTCTATAACAATTTGGGATAAATGCCTCTCATGATTAGGTATAAAGACTTATATAATGGATGTAATTTCCAAAGGGAGATTATGGTTAGCCTTTTATAAATAGATGATCATAAGTTGCTTCGATATTTGAAATGTGGCTTGCCTATCATAATAATTAGTATGGGATTTATATAGAGTGAGTCAGTATATTCTTAGAATCACATCAAATGTGACTAAAGGTATAATAATAAGATTTTTGGAAGAATGTTCCCATCAACTTCTATCAGGGAATAATTATAGAATTGGGATACAATCATCACACCACTCAGAGTCTTGACCAATAATTCAATATCTACGTTTTCATGTGATGATATGATTCCCTGATAAAATTTTACTGATATGAAGGAGTTGGTTGAACCATAATCAAACAATGTATTTTAAGTTCTTGAGGGGATGATAAGTGTACTTTTCAGCACATCTTTTTCTTTTTCCACTTTTGTAGTTGTGATGGAATAAACATCCCCTTTGCCCCTTGGCTTATGAGGTTGGTGATGTTGGTTTCCATCATTAACCCTTTGAATGGTTCATGTGAGGGAATAATTCCCATGCTCTTTATAATTGAAGGTTTAGAGTGTGATAGGTTCATTAGGCTAAACTTTCTTTTCTATCATTTCATTAGTCATCCTCTTCATATCTATTTTTTATTCATGTTCTCGATGGCCTTATTTTATACACTTTAAGTAATTACTTATTCCATGGATATAGTTCCCCCACATTTTTGAAATGTATGGAGGTTGATTTTCTTTACTCCATGAGTTTTATCACACGAGATCCAATAAAATTGCATTTCTTTCATCTTTTCCCAAAAACGATGAGAATAATGGGAGTCTCTAATTTCTATTTTAAACATGAGGGAACTTTGAATAATTTATTCCTACTTGCCACAATCCCATATAGCCAATTCCATTCAAATACTTTTTTTAATCCACTGAAGAAATGATAAATTTTTCTTTCAGGGTCAATGATAAAACTAGAAGCTTACCTTTCACGCCTTGTGAAGTTTTCATCATAAGTACCAATGGATTCACGAATCTTTTGTTTTAGCTCAAGGAATTGTCTCTCCATTTTAGTGAGAATATTTTAGGGAAAATATTTACTGAAAAATATCCTATTAAACACCTATGATTCCCTAGGGTCAATTTCTTCCTCTTCTCTTTTATTCTTAATTAGATTCCACCTTTAATCAGCTATACCTTCCAAGAGAAAAAGAGCTAAAAAAACTTTTTCATGCTCTGATCATTGAAGAATGTAAAAGAACTTTTCTATTGTTTTGATCCATTGCTCAGATATTATTGGATCATAAGACCCATTAAAGGAGGGTGGGTGTTGCCTTATGAGGGATACAATAGTGAGTTATTCCTTAATTTTTTTTTGGGATTTTGGCATTACTCTTGCTGTATTTCATAGGTTTCGAGTGTTGAGTGAGCATAACCATGAAAAATTTCACTCCATCACATATTCCTTTCTCTTGCTAATTATGAAAATCATTGAAATTTTCATCACATTCATTATTAACATGATCCCTCTTGGTTCCATCCACTGACTAATGCTAAATAGATTAGGTTGAAGCTTGGGTCGCGGATCGAGGCGGCTGGCGGGATTTTGAATTTGGTTTCGAAATTTGAAATGCGGTTCTGTTTTGTATGTGGTGAAGTTACTGGATGTGGTGAAATGGTGTTTGGGTACCGGCAACCCCTTAAACCGGCCATATGAAAATGAAAAAAAAAAATGATTAGCTAAATAGATTAGCGTGAGTATCAAGAAATAACAACCAGGGTAACCGATCATATGTTAATGATAATCATTCCTAAGATATCAAAAATTATGATAGTTTCATTTCAACCTATGTCAAATACTAGGTTTATTGTACTTCAGTTTTGGTTTATCATAGGTTGTTTTAGGTTATATCCTCTTATTCATTATAACATAATCCAAAAAAAATATCCAAACCCATGTCTAATTCAAACTAAGGAAACCCTATCATAACATACATAAATATTACATAATTTTACATTAATATTAATTAAGTTTCATGTTAAATAACACCTCATAACCTTTAGGTTTAGTGTATGTATAGATCAGCTACATGATCTTCTCATTTTACAATAATACTTTAACGCTTCCCATAAATACACACAGACATGGTAAACTTCTAGATATATCATGCATAATACTCTTCATAATAACCTTGGGAAGTGAAATATAAGAAATAGTGAGCTCATATTCTCAGTAAGGATAAACATGAGTGTCAATAATGTAAGACCATCTATGAGAATAAGATAATCATGTTGGCATGAGAACATAATAAATGTACATGAACATATCATAGTGAAATCATTTTCAAATAAATATTCAAAATAAATCTTGAATCATTACATAAGGCTTTAGGAATAACATAAAACATGATTTTTGAAAGTATTCAAACATGATTCAATAATGTGTGATCATGAAATATGCACAATTCATAACATTAGAATATATATTGAATATGATTATGGAACTGATAATATGTCTCCTGGAAAACTATAAGGACATTCATCACTTAAAGGAAAATAAAATCCTCTATTTCATAATTTATTTGGCTTGGTCTAACCACTCATTTAACTTAATGTGTATGGTCTTACCACTCGTGTGCCCTTGGGATTGGGTTCAATACCTGTGTACCCTTGGGCTTGAACAGACCACCTGTGAACCCTTGGGCTTGGGATGAACACCCATGTACCCTTGGCATTTGGTTGACCACACATGTACCCTTTTGAGTGAATGATGTATTAAATGTTACCCAATGCATTGGAGGGAGATAATAGACCCACAAATCACATAATAATAAACCACATATATTTGTCCCATAATAAATTTAAAACATGCATATTCCCATCATAGCATAATTAACCCATGGAAAAGAAACGAGTTTCTTGAAAACATCCACAATACATTAACATAAGTCATCCAAAGATATAAGGTGGATGGTATCGATAGATCATATTCTCAACGAAGCATAATAAATTTTAAAGGATGTTGTCATGGATGGAGAAATACTTTTACAAGAGCATTAAAAATTACTTTGAGAAATGAGAAATACCCTTTATTTTTTATACCTTTTATTTAAAAAGAATAATTTTAAACACAAATGGAATATAAATTTCTTTGGAAAATCAATAAAACAAAGATAATAAGTTTTAATAATAAAATTGATGAAGATGGTGGTAAGATGCATTTGTGTGGAAAATATTTAAAAACAAAAATATTATGACACTTTGTAAAGAACATCAAAGTTGGAGGAAAACAACCATATAAGAAAATGTTTAAATAAGATTAATTCATTAAATAAATTCAGGTAATTTGAAAAATTCTATTATAAATCATATAATTAGTGGCAATAAAATCCATGAAGTAGAATAAATAATATGGATGAAAGATGAGATAAAGTCAGTTTCTCTTACAAGGATCACTTAGGGTAAATTATGAACCAGAAGTATGTGAAATGGTAAGAGCAATTATATAAATAATCAATTAACAAGGTATAAGAAAATATAGGGGTTTTAGAGATAAAATCATGAAATTTCCTTAGATAAAAATTTAGAGATAACCAATATCAAATTCAAAGTGATATTAGAAAGAACATTACTGCTAACTTGCACAAAATTTCTTTAACCTCTTATATAATAAACATAACCATAACAATAAATTATTTTAGAACCATATTAATATTTATTACCTTTCATAAGCATAAACTAAAATCATTCATTACACATATTTTAGTAAGTTATAGTTTATTTTCATTATTGGATGTTTCCATTGTTGATTGTTTTATAGAAGTTTCATAATAGAAATGTTGATCCATGTTCATTGATACCAAGTTAATCATTTATAGTTTTTCAAGGTATTGGAATAATAATGTTTCAATGATTTATTCATTATCATGTTCATTTTAGGGGATGCATGGTTATGGTTTGCGAGAAAGGAATCCATGATGAATTTTTTTCCAGGTAATTTACCGATAAATGTTAGGTTATTTATAATGATTATTCATTTTTATGTCATCCTTTTAGAACTATATTCATGAAATATATTATTACTTAATATAATTAATTACTGTTATTAATTTCATTAAACTTATTCATGGTGAAAATGGTGATGTTGTTATAGAATCGTTCATGTAGGTGGTTGAACCGACCCAAACAAGAACATGTTATACTAAAGGATGGGTAAGCATTTAGAATTATCAAATAGTAATATATTTATAAAAGAATCATAATTATGTTAATATAACATCATTATAGTAAATAATTATATTTATGAATATTTGATATGAGAAGGTAATTGAAAAATTTATAGAAGAGCTTAGATACTTGATGAATTCACCACTTCTTAGCACAGGTTCCATTAGAATGAAGAATTTAGGCTTCCTTATTGGAACTATAAGTAAAAAAAAACAAGTAAGAATGTATTGTAAATGAGAATTTATTAAATTAATTTTATAAGGAATAGATTGGTTTACACGTGGTAGAGGAAATCCCTTTTCATAGGTGAAAATGAGGGACATTTATTTGGAAACATATGTGTGGTGAAGTGTAAAGATGGAATCACATGGGAATTTAGTGAGTAAGGTAAGGAAATGTTTATGTGAAATTTAGGTATGAATCCAAAAACCTAATAAAATACTTATAAAATGCATATGTATCATATTAAAAAAAATAAAATTCAATCCATTCTAATTTACCTCTTTATACCCATTTTTACCGTGTTTATTTATTTACCATGGTAATTAATTTTTTTCTAAAAAATATAAGATAGCCCCTCCTACCATATTTCAATTTGATGATTAAAAATATTGAATCTATTTAAAATAATTATATTTATAAAAAATTTAAATTTATATTTTAATTGGAAACATATACATTAAATATAAACACTGTTTTATAGAAAAAATAATTTTCAAGAAAAATTTGTTCTTGATGTTATTTCATATCATTTACTAATTAAATAAGCATTAACCCATTTTTTACATTGAAACATTACATTATATTCATATTTAAAAAGTAATCAATTTAATTTATTAGGATAATAATATACAATACTTGAGAAAAATATTTCTTTGAAAAATATCATTTTTTAACATTAAATAATTTTAACCATGTCCTGCTAAAATTAATTAATCTTCTTCTAACTATTTATTTTTATCAGTACATTAGAATTAAAATATTTCATTTATTTTTGTAAATACATCAAATCATTCTTTAATAATATTAATAATAATTAAGGGTTACAATGGGTAGGGTACCCACTTAATTTTGTAGCACTCTAACAGTAACTCATGTAAATTATACACACCCTAACCCAAACCTAAACTATTTTATACCTGATTATTTAATTACTTAAACACAATCAGATTGATTAAATACTATACATTTAATACCCAAACTCAATTATATTATTTTTAATTTTATAAAAAATTTATATAATTCAATACATGGTTGATGGTGGAGGAGTTCACGAAGGACGGGTGGCTACCAACGACAAATGTGTCGTATTAGAGAGCTGTGATGGGTGGAGATTTTCAGATAGGGTTGGGTCCAAAGAGGCTTATAAAGCCTTACATGATGAGGGGTGTTTTCGATGCGGGACAATGTTTTCATAGGTGAACCAAACCCCACATCAGAAAATCATAGAGTTGTGGTGGTTTATATGACCCCATATTTCCACCCCCGTCAATGAGAAGCCATCAGAGTTTGCACCCTTTGACTGCTAGTCTGTCTCACCATTTTGAAGCCCTACACCTTAATTTTTGGAAATGCATATGTGTGATTGTGATGTTAATTTTTTTGAATAAAATATAAATGAAAAGTAAAATAGGTTTGGGTATTAATGGGTAGTCTACCTAAAACCCAAAACCTACCCGATTAATAATCTCGAAGGATAACTCAAACCTTATCTGTCACGACCCGTCCTCGGGGCCCGTGCCATGACTACCCCAAGCCCACCTTCCATAGGGCAGGGGCTGGCGACTAGCACCAAAGGCGTAAATCCCGATAACTGGGAAGACATTGCCTTTATAAAAGTAAACAAACACACAGAGTACAAGCGGAAGTAATACACTAAGTAAAGTAGTATAACAAACGTGTTGAAGGTACAAGGGTCCGGAAATACAAGCCCAAAAAGGAAGGTACAACTACAATAGAAAGTAATGTACAAAGCAAGGACAACAGTTGGAAGGTGACAAGCAGCTCTAGGAATGTCCTCTGGGTTCCTACTTGAAGGGTAGGTACAGATGTCCTCCTCAGAACTCCACGTCTGTCCGTTTCCTCTGGGTACTGACTCGTCGTGAGATCCACCTCCGGGTACTGACTCGTCGTGAGGTCCACCACCAGGTACTGTCCAGTCCTCGTACACTCGATCTCCGTCAGCGCTGTCCATCGTCTGCATCCAAAACAACGAGGTGCGGGCATAGCCCGTGCAGGGGTGAGTATAACGATACTCAGTAGGGACCCTGAGACCCTCAAGGTCTCACTAAATCCAACAAGGATATCCACAAAGTAGGATCTCAACAGATAACCCTTACTTAGGTATAAGCCCATACTTATACCTAAGTTATCAAGTAACCCATCTCAATCATGAGGAAACACAAAGATTATGAAATCAACGGATAACCACTACCCAGGTATATGCCCATACATATACCTAAGTTGTCAAGTGACCCATCTCAATCATGAGGTAAACACAAAGGTCATAGACTCAACTCAAACTAGGATTTTCATTATCGAAACCGTAATTGCTGAAGAGCCCCGTCTCTGGTGTGTACAGTGATCCTGTCACGACTCCGAGGTACTTCTCATTAACCTAAGACTGCTGAGGTACTCCTCCTATCGAGTACCACGGGTCAGCCACCCAAACACAGTAGTGCTTCATGCCAGGGTATACCACCCAAACACAGTAGTGCATCCCCCCTAATAGCCTGCAGAGGTACTATCCGGATGAGTACCGCGGGTCTGCACCCAAACACTGTAGTGCTCCGTCCGCCATGGGTCTACACCCAAACAAAGTAATGCTCCATCCACTGGGCTAGTCGACTCACTCCAAGTCGAGTCGGTCAAGCAGTCGTCAGGTCTCAACCGGCTACATGGTCTCCGTACTCCGTACGCTCGCCTCCGGAAGGGTCTGCTCCACGAGCTACAGGTCGAAACTCTAAGTATATCAAAGTTCCACGAAGAAGTATCTCAAGGACCACCTCATCATAGGGGTCTCAACGCAACAGACGACGCGTCAATTGGACGCCCGGTCTGTGAGTTATTAGCCTTTTCGTCCTAGGAGCCCGGTTGGTTTCATGTGCGAACCAACCCGTCCGTATATCAACCGTACCCCGAAATCTCATATGGTATACTCATAGGGACCCTTTCTCAACGTTATCACCAATGCCGCTGACGGTTCGTCAAACGGACGTCCGGTCTGAAAGTTATCAGCTTTTCCGTTCCAGGGGTCCAGTTGGATTTCGGGTACAATCCAACCCGGCCATACTCCAAATACGTCCAAATCTCAGTAGAAGTATGCTAAAAGTTCTGTCTCATCAAGAGGAATCCAGCAAAGTCGACGACACGTCAATCGGATGTCCGGAACTCAATTTATAAGCGTTTCCGCTCCGAGGCCCCGGTTGGTTTCGTGTTCGAACCAACCCAGCCGAACCCAAATTACTCTGAAACCTTGAGTGTAATATACCAAAACGACCATCTCGATCCAAGGATCGTATCGCAGCTGACGGTGCGTCGATCGGAGGTCTGTAGCCCAGGATATGTGTATTTGAACGAAAACAGTCCGAAAATAGGGGATTCGGGCCCGGTCCGACCCGACCCAATACCCACCGGGTCGGCCCAAACCGGGTCGACCCGACCTAGGTCCAGGTATGGCCCAATAGGGTGTGGCCCGACCCGATGGGCGCGGCGCGGTGCGGCCTGGGCGGCCCGGCCCGACCTGGGCAGCCGACCGGCCTGGCGCTGGCGCGACGACCGCGTGGCCAGCGGGTGCAGGGGTTACGCCCCCCCCCCCCCCCGGTTGAAGAAAACCGGTGCGGCTTAATGCCGCATCGCTCCGCTTCCGGAACGGCTAAGCCGTTCCGGTTTGGCCGTCACCGTGGCTCAGCCGCGACGGTCCTGTTTTGGCAGCGCGCCACCACCGCCTTCCGCGGACCACCGGACTCGCTCCGGTGGTCCGTTTCGCCTCCCGTCTTCTCCAATGGCCCTCCTGGGACCCGACCTTTACTGTGATGGATTTAAATCGCCTCTTCGGCCTGTTTCGTCATCGCTCGACGATCCGTACGTCAAATAACAAATCACGGCCTCTTCGTGGTTTTCTGGCGCGGTGTGACGGCGCTGCGTCTTTGTTCGACTTCAACGGCGTGGCGCGACGGCGCCGTGCTTCTTCTCCCATCCTTCATTATTTTCGTGCGGTGCAATGACACCGCGCTGCCTTGCTCGTGCCGCAACAAAATCAAACATCAAGTGGGGAGGAGAGTCAGCCGTGTTCGTGCGGTCCGACCTCCTCCTGTTATTGCGATAACAGGCGGCCAAAAATTAGAGAACGATAAATGGCGATGAAAATATTCACGAACAAAAAAAAACCCCTACCTCGTCGAATTCGTTGAGTGAAGGTTCGTCATGGAATTTATCGTCGCGGAAGAAGGCGTCGCGGAAGGAGAGGGTCGTTGGCATCGCAGTACATGACGTCGCGTAGTCGATCTCCGAGGATTTGGCGTTCTTCGTCGGAGATCGGTGCGTTCTTCACGTTCTTCGCGTTCTTCGACGAAGAAAAAGAACTTCAAGACTCCCCTTTTTCTCCCAATCCCCTCTCAACTCAACAAGCTCCAACCAAAAATAAAATAAGCGCTTCACTTATTTTATTACTCATGACTTAAGTTTGAAATTCAAAAATTGAATTAAACCACTTAATTAATTAAGTGAGTTGGCATGATTGAAGAAGTGAGAGAGGAGGTGAGTGGTCTCACATTAAAGGGGGGTTAAGGAATATGAGAGGTCACACACTTAGAGTAGGTTTAAGGAATGTGAAGGGGTGGGGTTTGTGTGGGCCCCACCTCACATTTAACCTCACTTAGGTAGTTAGGTTCACCCAACCTCCATCCTTAGGATTTAACCACTTTAAAGAAATAAAATTAGTTGCACAAATTTTATTTCTCAGAAGTCTTTATCCATAAAACTAAACAACTCTTACCGAGAAAACACAACTCTGGAAAAGGTCCTTTTAAGCAATTACTGGCGCTGCAGTTTCATCAGTGCCCTCAGATTTCAATTCCAAGCACCGGATCAAAAGTTAGAAAAACCCACTCGTTCGTTCACTGAATGTACCTGAGCTAAACTTCGGAAAATTATTCCGGGCTAATTGGGCCTCAGAATCAAGTGCCATCAGAAACTGCGTTCTTGTAAAATCCCAAAGAAAATTTAGAAAAAATTTCCCTTGAATTTTACAGGTCTTTACATTACTCCCACCTCAGGGCTTTACGTCCCTGTAAATCTTTAACACAAACTAGGGAAACAAAAGTGGTACTGAGCACGCACCTGAGCCTTCCGCTCCCATGTGCTCACCTGGAGGTTCCCGTACTGTCAGTGAAGCGCACCCAAAGAATCGACCGTCCTTGTAGGATCCGCTCCTGTCGATCCTCAACCTCTATTGGAACCCCGCAAAAGTCACCCCATTGCCAAAGTCCAGTTCCCCATGGTCGATGACATGCGTAGGGTCAAGCACGTATCTCCTCAGTTGAGATACGTGGAAGTCTTCGTGTACTCGGTGCAACTGAGGTGGATGGGTCAAGCGGTAAACCACCTCGCCTACCCTGCTGAGGACCTAGAAAGGTCCGTTGAACCTCAGAGATAACTTGCCGCCTTGACCACATCTCCGTAAACCTCATCAAGGTGAGACCCGTATAAGGACGTGGTTGTCATCCTCGAACTCTAGAGGCCTCCATTTCCTGATTAGAAATGAAACTCAAAACTCCTGCTGCCACGTGGGTGAAGTTGACCGATTCAAGAGTGATCGACTACACCTTCCTATGCAAGAGTTAATCCTGTGCTGCCTGGGGTTTCCTTTTTCGCCGACCAAGGAAAACCCATACCAACATTGTAGTTAGACCACAACCTTTTTGCCTAATACAGTCAATCTGAGCATGAACTGTGAATCCAATCCATACTGAGACCAACGTCGTAAGGCCTCGACGCTGCCACCAAGAGATTCTAACCGAAACTCTCGCCTCGAGGGTTAGATCACACTGTCGGCGTAAGTGTGATTATCGAGTCTCCTCCCAAATCTATCTCCAGATGTGAGGGTCAAGTCCATGGCTTACCAGAAACTCTAGGTCTGGGACAAGATTCATGGAAGGAAGGAATGATTCGTGTCAAAGTCTGCGGTTACGGCAGCTAGTAATGGACACAGACTGTCCCTTGAATCATTCTTAGAGTCATTGGGTCACACTCCTTGACCGCATGCAACTACTCTCTTCCCCTGCCCTCCAGCTCCCTGAGCCTGACGGGGTCTACAAAGGCGGGTGAGTGTAACATGTTAAGATATACACCACCTCATGTTGCTCTCCTAGCTCTGCCTCCACGTCTGCTGCTTCACAGACTCATCTGTCCTTAACATTTCCTCTTCTTGAAACATTCGCACGCCCAAGTCTCTGAGACTGGCACCAGCTCACTGCGTTCCAACTTCTAACATTCTCTAGCTGTATTCGTTCAACCAAAGAACATTCAACCTCAAGGTTCTCTCTAGCACCCTAACATGAGTAGGAATGCATAGAGGAAAAAGTGATGGCTCGAATATCCTTAAACACACCATGCTCAGAGGTCCAAGCTCTATAGAACTGATCGAATCATTTCATCGAGTACCTGGAATGTTCGGTACGCCTCGATGAATTCTCAGCTACCGACACATCATCCTGCCGAAGCTGTAAAAGCTCTAGAAAACTCTCAGCCACTTCCTCAAGCCAGTCCTCAGCCGCCTGTGAGTCGGGCTCGCCTCGAAACTTGAGGGTATCTGATGTTGGAACATGTGTAAGGCAGTAAGCCTACATGTGTCACCTACCGGTACCGCCGGTTGTAACTGCTGACCAACAGGTAGTGATGTATAGCTGACACACTACCCGAAGGCACTATCTCAAGCATCAGTACACGTACCGAAGCCTCATCACTATGAAGACCATCCTCATGGTCACACACAGGAAAAAACTAGTAGCCAAGTCTACCATCCACTCCACTGGTGTCTCAGCTAGGTGGAAAACTCTAGCAATCGCCTCCAGCCAGTCCTCTGCTGTCTGGGAATTTGCCTCGCCTCGTAACCTCGGAGGCCTCTGCTGCTGGAACTCGTGCAACGCGCTCTACCAGCGTGCACCGTCCATTAGTACGAATGGTGGCATCTGCTTCCCAACAGGTGGTGGTGCTGCTGGCACACCACCCGAGGGTGCCAACATAGTAAAAAGGGCCCCGCACCGGAGCCTCGTCGCTCGGTGAGCCGTCATCGAGTACTCTCTCAGAAACTCTAACTAACTGTCTGCATGGAGACATCCTGATCAGATACGACACGGTCAATGATTTATACCTGGTGAGCTGACCTAGTTTGAGCTGACTTTAAAACTTTTGGAAACACACACGCAATTAGTGTTTTCGTGCACAAATTCGGAAATCAGAAGTCAGGGTCCTGGTGTACGGATACGTCGGCCGCCGCACCAACACTGGACTCCCTAAATTGAAGACCACACTCGGTACCCTTAACACTGTTTCTTCACAGAAAGGGAATATCAGAGTTATAAGTTATGCAGTAGAACCGACTCCTATGATACCAATCTGTCATGACCCGTCCTCGGGGCCCATGCCATGACTACCCCAAGCCCGCCTTCCATAGGCCAGGGGCTGGCGACTAGCACCAAAGGCGTAAATCCCGATAACTGGGAATGCATTGCCTTTATAAAAGTAAACAAACACACAGAGTACAAGAGGAAGTAATACACTAAGTAAAGCAGTATAACAAACGTGCTAAAGGTACAAGGGGCCGGAAATACAAGCCCAAAAAGGAAGGTACAACTACAACATAAAGTAAAGTACAACTCAAGGACAACAGTTGAAAGGTGACAAGCAGCTCCAGGAACGTCCTTCGGGTTCCTACCTGAAGGGTAGGTACAGATGTCCTCCTCAACACTCCACGTCTGTTCGTCTCCTCTGGGTACTGACTCGTCATGAGATCCACCTCCGGGTACTGACTCGTCGTGAGGTCCACCACCAGGTACTGTCCAGTCCTTGTACACTCGATCTCTGTCAGCATTGTCCGTCATCTGCATCCAACACAATGAGGTGCGGGCATAGCCCGTGTAGGGGTGAGTATAAGGATACTCAGTAGGGACCCCGAGACCCTCAAGGTCTCACTAAATCCAACAAGGATATCCACAAAGTTGGATCTCAATAGATAACCCTTACTTAGGTATAAGCCCATACTTATACCTAAGTTATCAAGTAACCCATCTCAATCATGAGGAAACACAAAGATTATGAAATCAACAGATAACCACTACCCAGTTATATGCCCATACATATACCTAAGTTGTCAAGTGACCCATTTCAATCATGAGGTAAACACAAAGGTCATAGACTCAGCTCAAACCAGGATTTTCATTATCGAAACCGTAACTGCTGAAGAGCCCCGTCTCTAGAGTGTACAATGATCCTGTCATGACTCCGAGGTACTGCTCACTAACCTAAGACTGCTGAGGTACTCCTCCTGTTGAGTACCGCGGGTTAGCCACCCAAACACAGTAGTGCTTCCCGTCGGGGTATGCCACCCAAACACAGTAGTGCATCCCCACTAATAGCCTGCAGAGGTACTCTCCGGATGAGTACCGCGGGTCTGCACCCAAACACTGTAGTGCTCCATCCTCCATGGGTCTGCACCCAAACAAAGTAGTGCTCTGTCCACTGGGCTAGTCGACTCACTACAAGTCGAGTCGGTCAAGCAGTCGTCAGGTCTCAGCCGGCTACACAGTGTCCGTACTCCGTACGCTCGCCTCCGGGAGGGTCCACTCCACGAGCTACAGGTCGAAACTCCAAGTATCTCAAAGTTCCATGAAGAAGTATCTCAAGGACCGCCTCGTCATAGGGGTCTCAATGCAACAGACGGCGCGTCAATCGGATGCCCGGTCTGTGAGTTATTAGCTTTTTCGTCCCAGGGGCCCGGTTGGTTTCGTGTGCGAACCAACCCGGCCGTATCTCAACTGTACCCCGAAATCTCATAGGGTATACTCATAGGGACCATTTCTCAATGTGATCACCAACGCCGCTGACGGTTCGTCAAATAGGCGTCCGGTCTGAAAGTTATCAGCTTTTCCGTTCCAGGGGTCCGGTTGGATTTCAGGTACAATCCAACCCGACCATACCCCAACTGCGTCCAAATCTCAGGAGAAGTATGCCAAAAGTTCCGTCTCATCAAGAGGAATCCAACAAAGTCGACGGCACGTCAATCGGACGTCCGGAACTCAAGTTATAAGCGTTTCCGCTCCGAGGGCCCGGTTGGTTTCGTGTTCGAACCAACCCGGCCAAACCGAAAGTACTTCGAAACCTTGGGTGTAATATACCGAAATGAGTGTCTCGATCCAAGAATCGCATCGCAGCTGACAATGCATCGATCGGAGGTCCGTAGCCCAAGATATGGGTATTTGAACGAAAACAGTACGAAAAGGCCCGGTCCGACCCGACCCGATACCCCTCGGTCGGCCCGAACCGGGTCGACCCGACCCAGGTCCGGGTGTGGCCCAACAGGGCGTGGCTCGGCCCGGCCCGGCTGGGCAGCCGGCCGGCTTGGCGCTGGCACGACGCCCGCGTGGCCAGCGGGTGCGGGGGTCACGCCCCCCCCCCCCCCCCCCCGGTTGAAGAAAACCGGCGCGGCTAAATGTCGTGCCGCTCTGCCTTCGGAACGGCTAATCCATTCCGGTTTGGCCGCTGCCGCGACTCAGCCGCGGCGGTCCTGTTCCGGCGGCGCACCGCCGCTGCCGCCTTCCGCGGACCACTGGACTCGCTCTGGTGGTCCGTTTCGCCTCCCGTCTTCTCCAATGGTCCTCCCGGGACCCGACCTTTACTACAATGGCTTTAAATCGCCTCTGCGGCCTATTTCATCATCGCTCGACGATCCGTACGTCAAATAAAAAATCGCGGCCTCTTCGTGGTTTTCCAGCGTGGCGTGACGGCGTCGCGGCTTTGTTCGACTTCAACGGCGCGACGCGACGGCGCCATGCTTCTTCGCCCATCCTTCATTATTTCTGCGCGGTGCAACGGCACCGCACTGCCTTGCTCATGTCGCAACAAAATCAAGCATCAAGTGGGGAGGAGAGTCGTCCGTGTTCGTGCGGCCCGACCTCCTCCCATTATTGCGATAACAGGCGGCCAAAAATTAGGGAACGATAAATGGTGACAAAAATATTCACGAACAAACAAAAACCCCTACTTCGTCGAATTTGTTGAGCGAAGGTTCATCGCAGAATTTATCGTCGTGGAAGAAGGCGTCACGGAAGGAGAAGGTCATTGGCGTCGCGGTACACGGTGTCGCGTAGTCGATCTCCGAGGATTCAGCATTTTTCGTCGGAGATCGGTGCATTCTTCGCGTTCTTTGCGTTCTTCGCGTTTTTCGCGTTCTTCGACGAAGAAGAAGAACTTTAAGACTCCCCTTTTTCTCCCAATCCCCTCTCAACTCAACAAGCTCCAACCAAAAATAAAATAAGTGCTTCACTTATTTTATTACTCATGACTTAAGTTTGAAATTCAAAAATTGAATTAAACCACTTAATTAATTAAGTGAGTTGGCATGATTTAAGAAGTGAGAGAGGAGGTGAGTGGTCTCACATTAAAGGGGGGTTAAGGAGTTAAGGAATATGAGAGGTCACCCACTTAGAGTAATTTTAAGGAATGTGAAGGGGTGGGGTTCATGTGGGACCCACCTCACATTTAACCTCACTTAGGTAGTTAGGTTCATCCAACCTCCATCTTTAGGATTTAACCACTTTAAAGAAATAAAATTAGTTGCACAAATTTTATTTCTCAGAAGTCTTTATCCACAAAACTAAAAAACTCTTCCCGAGAAAATGCAACTCTGGAAAAGGTCTTTTTAAGCAATTACCGGTGCTGCAGTTTTATCGGTGCCCTCAGATTTCAATTCCGAGCACCGAATCAAAAGTTAGAAAAACCCGCTCGTTCGTTCTCTGAATGTACCCAAGCTAAACTTCGGAAAATTATTCCAGGCTCATCGGGCCTCGGAATTAGGCGCCGTTAGAAACTGCATTCTTGTAAAATCCCAAAGAAAATTAAGAAAAAATTTCCCTTGAATTTTATGGGTCTTTACATTATCCCTAACCCAATCCCCATAGGGGCACCTAAATGAAATTTGTTGGGTTGGGTAATACCGGGTACCCAGTTTTTAAGAACCCATTACCATCCTTAATAATAATGTATAACACATAAAAATATATTTTTATAATAAAATGTATTAATTCCATGTTATATTTTTATTTAATTATTTAATTATATTTCTTTCCAATGGAAACTCTGATGGATTCCCGCTCCATGCCATTTCAACATCATTGCAAATATAGTTTCCAAAGGTAGTTTTTTTCCAGGACATACTAGAAACACTTTGAAATTTATGTTTGTCGAGAGGATTAATGGTCAGGATCATATAATCCTTTTGGAAAAATTATTTCCTACTCTAGGACACTCTTATAGATTTAATACATATTCATGAATCCTTCCCATATCCTCATGTGGGATTCCTTAACCATATGTCTATGATCTAATTAAAATCATGGTTTGATGTGAATATTTTTTTTTGTATACGAGGTTCTCCATATTTATATTATTAATTAGCGATGCTATAGTTTAATTACAGACATATGGGAACTCTAGAATTTATCACAATCATAGGTGGTGATTGGTGGTGTGGTGTTGTGATCATGCCAATTGAAGGGGATTTATATCCCTATGAAGGGAATCAGAAACCATGTGGCTCGATTCCACTTAACAGCACAACATACCTTTTTAGGTATTGTGATAAGGGCCATCATGGTACCTTTTAAGGTTCTTCATCCATGACCAAGGGAAGTGAATTTTAAAATGATGTTCATCCATAACATATTTTTGGAAGTTTTATATCATGAAGAGTTATCTACTTGGTGAATGATACCCAACAATGGTTGTTGTGGGACACACACATGAGTATCTATTTCTTTTTCATCATATACGTTGGTAACTAGATATGAGATTTTTTTACTGGGGATTACACCCAGTATAAGGCACATATATTATGAAACCAAGAGGAGTGTCACAACTCAATGTATTTTTGAAACCAAGAGGGGAATATCAACTCATGTTGTTTTGGAAACCAAGGGGAGAATCTCAACTCAAGGTGTCAATGAGGGAACCAAGAAGAGTATTGGATCAAGGTAAAGTCATCCATCTTATGCTCATCACATAAGAGAAAAGGTATGTTTGAGGATGTTCATATTTAACCTCATAAAATAATTATATGATGAGGCGAACAATTAGGAATGAACTCAATATTGAGTGGGGTGAATTAGTGTTGGTGACTTTTAATCCAATTTAACATTTCAACCATCTTCACATTTACCTCGGCGATTGGTTAAGGTGAATTGCTTCTCTTATCCTCTCTTCTCACCTTCATCTTCACATGAAACACATCCAAATACACACACAAAAATAGAATATTTATTTAATAGGTTCACCTATCAAATGAAGGGATTAACCTTTGTTTTAATTGGTAAAACCTAGGATAACACAACATACTAGTAAAACCCTATAAGCATTAAACCATAATCTCCCAAGAGTGTAATGTGTTCACCATACACACTTTTTTTGTGCAACCCACACTCAAGTACATTGTGTACCTTTATAATTTTATAGAAATAAAAACAAGTGATTTTATCTCTAATTGATATATCTGTAAGTTTTCACTATGCTTCTTCTTGCTTCTTCCTCTTCTCTTACTTCCACAGTAGCATGTAAGAAATATCTTCAAAACTACAGGTGATGGATGATCCTCCTTCTACTTCGTATAAATTTCAATGCACATAACCCCTTATCTTTAAAAGAAATAATATTAATGTTTCCTTTTTTCCTTACATAGAATACTTCATTTTCCCAATGCTTTCACTCCACATGAACTTCCTATTTCTTCTTTTTTTTTGAAAACTAGATTTCATAGGCTCTCTCTTTGTCCCCTATTATTTTTTTTCTTTTTCATTGTAAAAGAAACTATAGTGGAACTCTTCTATATCATTGAAACACAAAATTTCATCAAGGGAATAATAATGTCAAAATTTCTCACATTATCTTTGATACTCTTAGATCTATACTTTTTAGAACTATATCATGTCTCCTCATCATCATAAAATTCATCGAAAACTTTCATATATATATATATATGAATGTAGAATTGTAGATAATTTCTTCTTTTCTAAATTCAATGTACCACATGAATATATAACATTGAATTACCAAGACTTTTGTAAATTTAAACATCCATGATCTTCTTCTAGCACCTTCAAATAGATCCAAATTTTTTGATCTCTTAATTACACTATAGAAAACTTCTATGAAACCCACTTCCCTAAAATATATCATTTTATGCTTGAAATTATATTTCATATTATAATCACAATGAAATCCACTTATTTATATAATGGAATTCTTGACATTATTCTACCTCTATCAATGATTCATACATTTATTTTTTTATATACGTGCATGATATTTATATTTCCTCATAAAATTTTTCAAATGTGCTTTCACCATTTGTGGTGCAAGCCTTGAAAACAATTATTCTTTCTTTAATTATTATTGAATCCCAATAATAATTATTGTGATATTTTTTTATTTAAAGATTAACACACCTAGAATAATCTAGATTAGTATCATCAGACATTGGAAGTCATCCAAACTCCCCTTTATGAAATTCATATAAATAAATCATACAACCATAATATAGAAGACATATGATGATTGTAAGACTTAGTTGAAGTCAAACACACAATTAATATTATCAATACATTATGTGGAAACATTAACATTCTTTTTTTGATCTATCAAACTCCTTCTTATCTACTTTACTATGGATCATGAAATGGTATATTTCTCTTCATGTTGGACTATGTACCTCTTTGAGGAATTCAATAAATACTAATAGATAGATAACCATGACTTGGTGTCCACTCAGTGTTTTAGAAAAGGAAATACATATCACATTATAATAATATTTATGGCATGTAGATCCCTATTTCAAGCTTTGAACAATTACCCAGTCAATTCTTCTTCTCAAAACAATCGTAAACAAAAACCATGACATGGTGTCCTTTGATGTTTTTGAAAATAATTTCACAATCATAACATTAAATTATCCATGAAATACAACTCAATATTTTATAATGTCCATTAATTTCCTCTTTCATCAAACAACACCTTTTTGAATCATAAATAACTCAAAAAATTCACTATAGATGCACAACAGTGTGGTGATCCCCATTTTATAGTGACCATAAATTATACAATAACATGGTGTTCACAATATGAATGTTTTGGTTCCATAATATTCACAAATTATTTTCAAACACCTCAATGTTGTCAGCTTTACTTTGTCTTAGAGGATCTCAGACTCCAGCTTCTTCCTTGGCTGGATATCCCAACTCAACAACTTGAATCACAATCATTCTAATTTATTGTTATATTTACTCCATGAAGATGAGTACACAAATAATTGTTTGATTTACCATTATACATGGTTCACATTATATTTATATATCTTACAAGCACCTTTATGAAAATTTTGTATACAGTTAAATATCTCTGAATATTTATAATTCACCCTTACACATATACATTTTTTTCCTTTATGTAGATCACAGTTCAGTGTAAACTTTACAAAGATCAAGCATACCTTTACATAGAGTACAAAATCATTGAATTACCTTTACACATCACATTTAAATTCAATATTAAAAATAATTGGATAATCTAGGTATAGATATTCATAAATACCATCATCATAGATATATAAAGTTCCTCATTATAAACCCCAAATTAAACTCAATATCATAAAATTCCTTTTTTCCTTCAATAATAAACGAATCCCCCAAAATAATCCAAAGAAATAACTACTTATCCTATCATATAAATATATATAAGTACCACCACACACCATCCTTCTAAGAATTTCCTGAATCCTTATGAACTTAATATAAAGTAGACATGTTATGGGATCTATTGTCCTCAATAAAAAATTTTGGGTTATCCTTCTAATCTTCCATGATATTTTTTATTTAACTTATTCTACAACATATTGAAATAAATATTCATAGGTAATTAAATAATATTGTCAATAAATACATCACAAACTACCAGAATAATATCCCACACTATATTTATTTTCAATGCCATCCAAAAAATGATATTTCAATATGTGAACTCCATTTTATTCTAATCTACTTCACTTCTCTCCCTGTTTCATATCAACCATTAATTTTTCATTTTCTCCCCGTTATTGAAAATAAATATAACATCAAATGTGATATATGGAATATTTCCATACTAAGAAATGTTCGATCAACCATTCCACTCTAAGTCAATATGATCCATGCTCATTATATAAAACAAGAGTGTTTGATTTAAAAAACAAAGTTATCCATTATCAAAAGAAGATGAAAAAATTTGAAATGAAAACACACACAAATAAATCTAAAATAATTATTATAAAATGTATTAGTTTTTTAAAATTGATTGATAGAAATTGAGATAAACAATTATCATTCAATTACAACATGAATTTCCAACATCCACTTTAATACACAAATTAAAACATTCAAAATATACAAAATTTTGCAGTAGGTGTGAAAATTCTTCAAACTTGAGTTCTTAAATCATTGATTAATTTAAATTATCTACTAAATATTATGTCATAACTATAATTAAAAAGGATGAAATAATACTAAATCATACATTTTCAATTAAACTCATTAAAGAACATTCTAGAAAATTCATATTTTCTTGGAGTAATAAATCTAGTAGCTTCTTTTTCATTCCTCACTTGTATCCCCCTCAAGGAGAAACTCCCCATGATCTTAAGTATGGTGGATATATTCCATAATTATATTTAAAAAATTTCCATTTATAGAATAAACCAAAATAGAACTCTTCATGCGGTTGTATATATTTGACAACTTCTACATTGACTGTATAAATGATGTTCTTTTCTTCATATGTTCCTTTAAATACTATGTGAAGGACTAATCAAGGATGGTGTATTATTAATTTAGATGTCTAGTTTATACATATTTCACTTCTTATCAGGTACTCCATATTAGAACATTCTTTACCATAAATTCCATGAAATGTAAGAAAAAATACAATGCATGTATATAATGGAATAAGGTGGATCTACATTCTCCTCAATCTGAATAGTAAGGTTGAGTGGATTTTATCAACCAAGTTTCTCCATTCTTTACAACCCCAATGATAACACATTTGATTTGAATATATGATTTTTTAATGTATCATATATCTCATAAATTCATAAATTTATTTATGTGTGAAATTTATATTCTCATGATCCTTTAAGACACATGTATCACCTAGTGAAACCATTATATTCTCTATGAATTATTCTTGTGTTGGTATTATTGTAAATAAATATCTAGGAGTATGTTCAGAAAATTTTCATCTTTAAAAGTTCTTATTTAAGATAAGGGTTGTATTTTATTATCAACCCCTCAAGAAAGTATGGATATTCATGTGTAATCCCTTCTTTTACTTTATCACGCCCTTTTTCCAGTGTTTCCTCTAACATTATAGATTTATTTGAATCAACTTAACAAATGACTAAGAAATAATTAAGTACATTAGAAAAATGTTTTAACTCCCCACATGGAATCATATAAGTTTTTTTCTTCACACCTTTTATTTTAGATGAAGCACTCCACCTGGACTTCATTGACTTACTTTGGATTTGATTTTACTTCATGTTTATTGTCCAAAGATCTCTTATTTTCCTTTCAATATATCTTCCTGTGAGAATTATTGTCAATATATCTGTTAATATTTCTTCCCACATATATTTATTCTTTTATCACCAATATCTATGGCCTTCATCCCTCATTTAAATTTGAAAGTTTTTGATATTACAATGTACCATTTTTATGACCACGCCCATTGCATCCATTATAGATATCATCAACTTTTCTAAATCAAATTGAAGCTAGTAGATTCATGTTGATTAGTGGAAGATTAATTTACTTTTTATTGACCCTACTATAAATGAATTCCCATTTTTAATTTTGAGATGAATTCATTATACTAAAAATATAAAAGCTAAATATTTTGCAGAACCAGTTGTGGCCCACCAACCATGGTCTTCTTTTATCCACTGCATGTTGTCTAGGAATTCCATCATTGTGAGTATGTTGTTTTTTGTTCTTCTTTATAACAGGTTTGGATTCTTTTAGTGAACTAATATTCATACTCATTATTCTATACACAATAAACAAAGTTTTAGGATTCTCATTACTTATTCTCATCCATTCTTCTATATATTATTTTTAAAATTTTCAGTCCATATAAAAATTTAAAATAAATATTATATTTTTTAATGGATGGTACCTTCTTCTTTGAGACTACTTGATATTGATCATCAGATAATGTAATTATCCCTTTATATATGAGTATAGGTATATTGACATAGGGATCCTATTTGTAACACTTGGTGGAAGCAATTATTTTCCTTCTTGGTTGATAGATCTCAATATATGTCATTTTTAGATTGGCTATTTTTACTCTCAATTTACAAAATCTCATATTGAGAGTGTTATTGTAAGAACCTGGACCTTCTTTTTAGGTATGTTTTTCATTTCTGGTTTTTTGGAGAAAATAGGAAATTATGGAAATTTTCTAAGTACACACCGTGTACTTTATGAGTACACACCCTGTACTTCCTTACCGTAGTAGGCTGTGTGCTGGCCGTGTAATAGCCACACATACGGCATGTGAGAGTGACTTAGAGGCCGCTTAAAGCAGAGTATGGAAAAGGTTAGTACACACTGTGCACATCAAAAGTACACGCCATATACTTTTTTTCATTAAACGCACCTGGGTCGCGTCTAATCGCCAGAACTCACTTCTTTTAGGTTCCGTTCGTTCGAGAGCATCGAGTAGCCACAGATCTTCGACAAGACCTTGAGCTTCCATCCGTCCTCTGATTCGAACACCATCAGTTGCATTGGAATCACATCGGTGAGTCCTATCTTCTGCTGGAACCTCGTTTCTTGATTTCTCTTATTTTCCAAGTTATCAGGGGTTGAACGTTTTAGATTTTTTTGTAGATCTTTGATGTCCTAAGGAGATTCAAGCTTCTAGGTTCACGTATAGAGATCTCCTAACCCTGAGGTATATGGTTTGTGCCTTTCTGCGGGAAGTCTTTGAGTTTTATATGCAAAATTTCCCAATACCCATGAACGGTGTATTGCACGTTCACCATTTTAGCCCTATTGTTTCTCTACTATGCTGGTATGCCTGAGTAGATGATTATTGATTATGAATGGGGTGAATTTTTGTGCTTTGGATGTATTTACCATGTATGTTTTTCTTGTTTTTAACTTTGGGTCTTGTTTACCTGTAGGCTGATGTTTACTTTCCATGCCTAGTATTATAGGATGGTGTGAGTGTTCTTCTGTTATGCTGTTGTGTTGTAGAATGCTAGCCAAGTAGTTCTTGAGGTTGACCTTGGCCGTTATGCGCTGCTACACTTGCTTGAATTGCACAGGGCCGTGAGAACCTGGTGTATATACCATAGGGAGAATTGAAGTTGAGGGCTTATCCAGAGTGTCTTTATAATTATATGATGCAAGACCACAGGGGGAATTGACGTTGAGTTCTTCCCTAGAGTGTCTGTAGTTCCTCGACGTCGGACACAAGGGGAATTGACGTTAAGTGCTTCCCTAGAGTGCCTTAAGTACTGATACAAGACTATAGGGGGAATTAACGGTGAGTGCTTTTTCAGAGAGTCTATACTTTAGCTGAACCAGAGGGGTGAGACTATGTGTGCTGCCCAGAGGGTTGCATGTACTTGATAGGTAGGACCAGAGGGGATAGGCTATGGGTACTCCTCAGAGGGTTACCTGTTGTATTATCTGTTTTTCTGTTTCATGTTGTGTGGTGTTTTGAATGCTTAAAACTGTGGATTGTTTACTACGTAGTGATTTCCTTGTTTACTGCTTTCTGCACTTTTACCTACCATATATTCACTGACTATTAGGAACAGATCTTGTGGTGGTTGCCTACTGGGATTCGTCTCACACCCTGTTTGGGCCATGCTTTTTGGTCCAAACAGATTATATTGTTTTAGGTATAGAGAAGGGAAAGCGCCCTTCTACTTCAGTTACTTGACTTGCAGTGGTGCTGTAGAGCATGAGACCAAGCTTAGGTTTGCGATGCTAAAGAGCTGTTTATCTGTTTCTTTTGTACTTTGGTTTAGTACTTGTTGTATTCATCATTGTGACTTGTTTGGCTTTTTTCCTAGACATATGTACCATGCATCATTATATATATATATATATATATATATATGTGCTCTAGTCATTTATTATCTCAGTATTCCACTGTTTACTGTTGTGGAATATTTACTGCTTCCGCTATTGTATATTTGTTTCTCTTTCGCTGTATTACTCTGCCAATGAGGGCATAGTTTCCCCACTGTCACACTCAAGGCCCTCGCTGCTAGTTGACAGCCTCTGGTGTTTAGGGAAATGCGCTGAGGCCATGTAACCAATCAGGTACGGGTCGCCTCTGGGTGGATTCCAGAACCGAGACATTACAAAGTGGTATCAGAGGAATTCTTTTCTCTTGATTTACTGTTTGGAGCCTTATCCCGGGATTGGACGGAATAGGTACTTGGTAATAAGTTGTTCCCGGGAGTAGCTAACCTGTGTATAGGAAGAATCTAATCTACCCCGTTTAAATTGCAATTTTTCTGGTTTTTAAATTATTATAGTTAATCTGATTTCACCTTGAGTGATTCACATGATTTTTCCTATTATTGTTGATGTTATTGAGGTTCTATTTATGTTACAACCCGATGATATGAGGGTATGCCATCTCATGCATCATATAGAAACTTTCTAGAAATCACATGTCATGAATTTTTTCCATGCCATCTAGGATGCATTAGTGATTTCATGTTGGTGTGATAGATGATGTGTAAAATATTCATGATGTTGTGATAGTTGCCTTGATAAAAATACCTGCTATTTGATAGGGTATTGTTTTGTATAGATATTTGCTTGAATGAACGCCAAACTTCAGTTCTTGAGGTGTTATGGGCCCTCATGGACCAGAATTTGGCGGATCATTGCTTTGTTTGCCTTGCTATGACTTGTATAAGATGCCAAACTTTGATTCATGGGGAGTATGGGCCCCCACGGATCGAAATTTGGCACTTTTAATGCTCATTTTAGTGTTTTCTAGGTTTTAGAGTAGTTTTTGAGTCTTACTATCCAGAAAAACCCAGAATACACACCATTTAAGGTTCAGTACACGCCATGTGTTCTTCTATTCAGGAAGAAATTGTTTTTCTTAAGTACATGCCATGTACTTTATGTACACACTGTGTAGTCTCTAAACCGTGTCATAGGCCGTGTGGGCAGAGACATGGGATGAGGAAAATCTGGAGTGAACATGCCATGTATCGTCCATACACACTGTGTCTTGTCGACCCCGTGCCCACCCATGTCACTAACAACACAGGTTGGCTGAGTCATGTCTAATACACACCGTGTGCCATCTAAACACACTGTGTAGTCTGACCCAGGTACCCAGCCATGTCACAAAAAACACGGGTCGATGTTATCCTTTCTCATACATGTCGTGTCCGTATGGAACATGCCGTGTAGTGTGAGCCACGTGTCAATCCATGTCACTAACAACACGGGCTAAGTGAAGCTTGTCTAGTACACGCCGTGTCTATTTTGAACATGCCGTGTAGTCTTAGGAGAGCCGTGTGGATTAACCGTGTAGAAGGACTCGGGAAGGGGAAGAAGATTCAAGTACACACCGTGTATTAAGACAACACGCCGTGTGTTTGGGGTGTTACATGACCAGTTTAGGTAGGAGTACACTCCCATGTGAATGAATTAAGGGAACACACCGTGTAGGAAATGTACATGTCGTGTAGTCATGCTTTGTAAAACTTGAGTGTTTTCTTCGTCCTGTTCCATTCTTACACTCCTTGTTTCCAGTACTTGATATCTCGATCTAAGGTGTGTGCTTGACCTTGTAGAGTCATGCCACCGAGACGTCCTCCAGTTGTACGCTAGCTTCCAGGTGGTGATCAGACACCGGATACGGCTGATCAGGGACTTCCAGCAGATCCTCATGTTGTGCTAGTCTTGGAACCAACAGTTATACCTGTTACTGGTGCTGATGAAAAATTTAGGGAAGGCTTCATGAGGATGATTCAGAACTTTCACGGAGCGCCACCTCCTACCCCATCGATGGCTGATTTGATGCGGGTCTTCCAGCAGCAGCATCCTCTCACCTTCTCAGGGGAAGGAGGACCTCAGGCTACAGATTCATGGCTAGAAGCCATGCTCATGATCTTTGAGAATCTGGAGATTCCTCTAGAGAGGAGAGTCACGTTCGCTACCTATGGGATTCCACCAAGAGATGGTGGGATGTGATCTCACATACGGGTCATCAGCAGGTTATGGCTTGGGAGGAGTTACAACGCATATTCTATTACTACTTTTATCTGGAGACCCTAAGGGCTAAACGATCCTCGGAGTTTATGAGTCTGGAGCAGGGTAATCTTTCTGTTATAGAGTATTCCTCTCGTTTCACTGAGCTTCAACATTTCACACCCTTCCTGGTAGGGGATGGGTTATTCCTGGCAAGGAAGTTCGAGGATGGCCTCAGACAGGACATCCACTCTCAGGTGAATATCTTCAGGTTGACTTACATCGCTTCCATCACCAACTAGGCACTGATCACGGAGCGAAATCTGAGGGAATCTGTATTTGTGATCCAGGGAAGCTCGACATCCAGAGTTAGTGCTTCTCCAGCTGATAGCCGGAAGCACCACAGGGAGACTACATGGGGAGATCCGAGAAGGCGGGATGCATCTTCTGGTAGCCAGGTGGTGTGCTATTAGTGCGGAAGAAGAAAGCATATGAGGACACAGTACTAGAGAGACCTAGTGGAGTGCCGATCTTACAGCAAGTTGAGACACCTTCAGCGTTTCTGTCAGGTCTTCTCACCAGCAGCCAGTGACCGGGGTTCATCTATGACTCCTCGTACAGAAGCAGCTCCACCAGTTTCTCACCAGTCTGGGAACTGGAGTTCTTTCCACCATTCAAGCCAAGGTGGAGGTCGTGGATGCAAAGGTCAGTCACCAGGCTACCAGCGACAGCAGGGTGGATAAGTTCAGAGTAGTCAGGCAGGGTCACAGGGACGCAGAGCTGGCCAGGATTTTGCAGTGGAGCAGACCCATCAGAAGAAATATCCTGACCCCTCTACAATTTGAGGTACAATCCTAGTTGCCTCAGTTTTATCTTCAACTCTTTTTAATACCAGTGCTACACATAACTTTATATCTATCACTGTTGTGGAGAGCCTTGGGATCTATATCTTTTCTTCTGCCGATGTTTTGACACTAAACACTCTGTTGGGGAAAAGAACATCTGGTGTATGTCAGTGCAAGGAGTTCCCTCTTGAGGTTGGTGGGTGTCACTTCCTTTGGGATCTCTATGTCCTAGAGATGATAGGCTATGATGTCATTCTCAGAATGGACTGGCTAGTCCCCTTCCAGGAAGTCGTCGTTTGTTATCACCACAGGGTGAGTTTCATATCACTAGAGGGTGGATATTTTCTTCATAAGGGCGAGTGGGATGTTCAGGAAAGTAGAGCGGGTCCAAAGCATCATGGGTTGGGAGCAGTTACAGCCCAGATTTCTAGTCTTTATCTGGATGACCAGGGGACTTCACAGATGGACTTTCCCCCAGTGGTGGATCGTTTCAAGGAGGCCTTTCTAGAGGAATTTTCAAGTTTTCCTCTAGAGCGTTAGGTAGACTTTTCTATTGAGCTTGTGATAGGAGCAACACTAGTGTCCATTCCTCCTTATAGGATGGCCACACCTGAGTTGTAGGAGCTCAAAAAGCAGTTAGAGGAGTTGCAGACAAAGGGTTTCATCCGACCTAATACTTCTCCTTGGGGTTCGCCTGTCCTGTTTGCAAAGAAGGCAGACGATACCCTCAAGCTCTGTGTGGAATATCAAAAGTTGAACCAGTTGACGGTCAAGAACCGATATCCCTTGCCTAGGATTGATGATCTCTTTGATCATATTCGAGGAGCCCAGGTGTTATCTAAGATTGAATTGAGGTTCGATTATCATCAGTTGCATGTTAGACCATCTGATATACCTCTTACAGCCTTCTGGAGCAGGTATGGTCTATACGAATATTTGGTTATGCCGTTTGATCTCACGAATGCGCCTGTAGTTTTCATGGAACTGATTAATTGAGTGTTTCATCCATACTTGGATTCTTTCATGGTGGTCTTCATGGACGATATCTTGGTGTACTCTCACACTTGACACAACCATGTTACCCATCATGAGATCATCTTGAGTACACTAAGAGAGCATCAGTTATATGCTAATCTCTCAAAATTCAACTTTTGGATGGATCAGATTCATTTCTTGGGTCATGTTATTTCATAAACAAGAGTATCAGTAGACCCAGATAAAGTGAGAGCTATAGTTTCTTGGGAGTAGCTGAAGAACATCTTTGAGGTGCGGAGTTTTCTAGGGATGGCTGGATACTGAATACATTTCATTCTGGACTTTTCACGCTTAGTAGCACCACTGACAGGTCTGACCAAGAAGAGTGTGAAATTATTATGGTCAGATTCTTGTGAGTCATCCTTTCAAGAGATGAAAGGGAGGTTGAATTTAGCACCAATACTAGTCTTGCTAGAGCCAGGAAGGAGCTATACTATTTACTGTGATGCATCCGGTATCGGTCTTTGAGCTGTACTTATGCAGGGTGATGGAGTCATTGTGTACGAGTCTCGGCAGTTGAGGCCACATGAGAGGAATTACCCGACCCACGATCTGGAGTTGGCAGATATTGTTCATGCCTTACACTGTTGGAGACATTATCTTTTGGGAGAGAATTTTGTGGTTTTCACCAACCAAAAATGTCTCAAGTACATCTTCACTCAGCGTGATCTGAATTTGAGAGAGCGCAGGTGGGTCAAGTACCTACAGTCCTTTGACTTTGAGCTTTCCTATATTCCTAGGAAGGGCAACGCAGTGGCTGATGCGTTGAGTAGGAGGACTCAGATATAGGTTGTTCGGGAATCCAACAGTGAGTGGCAGCTTATGGTTTGGTTCTTTGATATGCATTTGGAGATGCACAATAGATAGGGGAAGACTTTTCTATCTTCTGTAGTTGTTACCTATACCCTTATTGATCAAGTACGAATGATGCAGTTATCAGATTCTCAAGGCCTAGTCCTATGGGAAAGTGTGTTAGGAGATGACCCTATTCCTGGGTGGACCATAGTCGAGGATGAGATCTTGCATTTCTAGGGGTGCATATGGGTGCCAGCAGACATACATGAGGAGCTTATACGGGATTTTCATTCCTCAGTTTGGGTAGTTCATCCTGGCGTCACCAAGATGTATCATGATCTACACCATCAGTATTGGTGTCCAGGTATGAAGAGGTACATTTCTAGCTTCATCATGAGGTGTTCCACTTGTCAGAAGGTGAAGACAGAGCATCAACGACCAACAGGGATTTTACAACAGTTACCCACTCCCGAGTGGAAGTGGAATGACATCGCGATGGACTTCGTGATCGGTTTGCCGAGGTCGCCTCAAGGGAATGATGTAGTTTGGGTTGTCATCTATAGACTTACGAAATCTTCTCACTTCTTTCTGATCAAGGAGACCTTCATTATTGATGAGCTGGAGCAGTTTTACATCCGAGAGATTGTACGTCTTCATGGGGTTCTACACTCCATTGTTTTAGACAGGGATGCCTGTTTTACTTATCGGGTCTGGCAGGGGCTTCAGAAGGCTTTGGGTACACAGGTAATTTTGAGTATTGCTTACCACCCCCAGACAAATGGCCAGTTCGAGTGTACGATTCAGGTGATTGAGGACATGATCCAAGCATGCATTCTGTATTTTGGAGGTTCTTGGGAGAAGCATATACCTCTTGTAGAGTTTTCCTACAATAATAGTTTTCAAGAAACTATTTAGATGGCACCTTATGAGGATTTTTACGGTAGGCCATGCCGATCTACCTTATGTTGGCTGGAGGTAGGAGAGGCAGCTTTGCTGGGACCTCATCTTGTTCAGGAGACCACAAAGCAGATAGAGTTGATTCAGAAGATGATGGATACTGTACAGTCTTATCAGAAGTCTTATGCTGATCAACAGAGACGGCCTCTAGAGTTCGAGGTCGGGGATCGGGTTTTTCTATGTGTCACACCGAGGTTGGGACATAAGAGGATTAGGAGATAGGGTAAGCTTTCGCTGAGGTATGTCGGGCTGTTTGAGGTTTTGGAGAGAGTTGGTCCGATTGCCTATCAGTTGTAGTTACCTCAGAGGTACCAAGCTATGCATGACCTCTTCCATGTTTCTCAGCTTCAACGTTACTTTTTAGACTTGTATCATGTCTTTTAACCCAATGAGGTTGAGATTGAAGTGGATGCGTCATTTGAAGAGCATCCTATCTGGATTGTGGATCACAGTACACGGGCGAGTACAGGATAAGACTTGGGAGAGGGAGGTCGATGTACGAGCTCAGTGGCTGGAACTGTTTAGGGTTTCTTCTTCTGTGCCATGCTAGGGAAATTTGGGGACAAATTTCTTTAATGGGGGAAGTTTGTAAGAACCGAGAACTTCTTTTCAGGTATGTTTTTCATTTCTGGTTGTTTTTGGAGAAAAGAGGAAATTATATAAATTTTCTAAGTACACGCCGTGTACTTCCTTACCGTAGCAAGCCGTGTGCTGGCCGTGTAATATCCACACACATGATGTGTAGGAGTGACTTGGAGGCCGCTTAAAGAGGAGTACAGAAAAGGCAAGTACACACCGTATACTTCAAAAGTACACACCGTGTACTTTATTTTTTTCATTAAACGCACCGGGGTCACGTCTAATCGCCAGAACTCACTTATTTTAGGTTCCGTTCATCCAAGAGCACTGACCATCCATGGATCTTCTATGAGCCCTCGAGCCTCCGTTCTTCCTCCGATTTGAACACCATTGGTTGCGTTGGAATCGCATCGGTGAGTCCTTTATTCTGCTGGAACCTCGTTTCATGATTTCTCTTCTTTTCCAAGTTATCGCGGGTTGAAAGTTTTAGAATTTTTTGTAGATCTTTGACATACTAAGGATACTCAAGATTATAAGTTCATGCATAGAGATCTCCTAACCCCAAGGTAGGTGGTTTGTGCCTTTCTGTGGGAATTCTTTGAGTTTTATGTTCAAATTTTCCCAATACCCATGAATAGGGTATTGCGCGTTCACCGTTTTAGCCCTATTATTTCTCTGCTATGCTGGTATGCATGAGTAGATGATTATTGATTGTGAATAGGGTGAATTTTTGTGCTTTGGATGTATTTCCCATGTATGTTTTTCCTGTTTTGACCTTTTGGTCTTGTTTTCCTGTAGGCTGCTATTTATTATCCATGCCTAATATTATAGAATGGTGTGACTGTTCTTCTGTTATGCTGTTGTGCTGTAGAATGCTAGCCAAGTAGTTATTGATGTTGAACTTGGCCATTACACGCTGCTATACTTTCTTGAATTGCACAGGGCTGTGAGAACCTGGTGTATAGACCATAGGGAGAATTGACGTTGAGAGTTTCTCCAAAGTGTCTTTATTATTATACGATGCGAGACCATAGGGGGAATTGATGTTGAGTGCTTCCGCAGAGTGTTTGTAGTTATTCTACATGGGTCACATGTAGAATTTATGTTGAGTGCTTCCCCAGAGTGCCTTTAGTACCGATACAAAACTATAGGGGGAATTGACGGTGAGTGCTTCCTCAGAGAGTCTATACTCTAGCTGAACCAGAGGGGTGAGACTGTGTGTGCTTCCCAGAGGGTTGATTGTACTTGATAGGTAGGACCAAAGGGGATAGGCTATGGGTACTCCCTATAGGGTTACCTGCTGTGTTATCTGTTTTGCTGTTTCATGCTGTATGGTGTTTTTAATGATTAAAACTGTGGATTGTTTACTGCTTAGTGGTTCTCTTGTTTATTGATTTTTTCACTTTTACCTGCCATATATTCACTGACTGTTAGGCACAGATCTTGTGGTGGTTGCCTACTGGGATTCATCTCACACCTTGTTTGGGCCATGATTTTGGATCCAAATAGATTATATTGTTGCAGGTATAGACAAGGGAAAGTGCCCTTCTACTTCAGGTACTTGACTTGCTGTGGAGCTGGAGAGCATGGGACCAAGTTTAGGCTTGCGATGCTGAGGTGTTGTTTATCCATTTCTTTTGTACTTTGGTTTAGTACTGGTTGTATTCAGTATTATGACTTGTTTGGATGTTTTCCTAGACATATGTACCATGCATCATTTTATATATATGTGTGTGCTCCAGTCATTTATTATCTCAGTCTCCTGCTGTTTACTATTGTGGGATATTTACTAATTCTGCTATTGTATATTTGTTTCTATTCCGCTGTGTTACTCTGCCAATGAGGGCATAGTTTTCCCACTATCACACCCAAGGCCCTCGCTGCTAGTCGACATCCTCTAGTGTTCAGGGAAATGCACTTGAGTCCATGTGACCAACCAGGTACGGGTCACCTCTGGGTGGCTTCCGGAACTAGGATGTTACAGTTATTATGATCTTAAACCAACATTTCTTTTTATTCACATTATTTTTTACCATTTCAACCTCTTCATCATGTATTTTGGTTTTCTATTATAATAACATGTCAATATCCTTAATACTGGACATCAACACTATTTTTTTATTTTCTTCCAATGCATGGAACATCACTTCAAGAGACATTTTAATCTATTATCTCTCTTAAACATCTTATTCCCATTAATTTTCAAACTTGGAACATTTATATTTAAGCTTCAAATTAATTCCTTCAATGACCCCAACCTGTATAGAAATATTTTTATGTCTATGAAACCTATATTTTAATAATCTCTCCAGAATAATAAACTATTATTCAAGATGAGTGATTTATTTATGCGTGATTTCAAAAATCCCATTGATAATAGAGACTAATTATTTTGGATAATCAGGCATAAAATACTTTAATGTATCAATAGAAACATCTTTTGTTATAAAATCACTCCCACTAGAACTTAGATATTCTAAAGGACAGTTTGAGAAATAATTTTTACATACCAAAAATCACTTGGGTCGATTGATCTATTTGAGGTAGAGGTGTTGTCCATATTATTGGTTGTTTAATCAAATACTCGATCATCACTTTCCAACCTAGATCTATTTTATTTATTTTCATGGATTTGAAAAATTGTATATTCATCTTCTTTATATAAGAGGGAATATTTTTAAACATCATTTTCTCCTTATTTTTTTATTGATCATAGTCTTGGTAGAGATATTATTCATATAAATAATATATATATCATCACAAAAAATTAAATTATTTATAAATTAATATTGAAACTCACATTTTCAAATGATTACAACTTTCAAAGATAGTGGCTATAATCATAGGTCAACCTCTCTCTAATACTAATTATGGGTACCAGTTAGGGATGGACTCAACAATGATAGAAGGGTGAATCAGTGTTCATGACTTTTAATCCCATTTAATATTTTAATACCATTCCCCTTTTCTTTTTTTTTGTGGTGAAGGTGAATTGGTTATATTATTATCTATTCTCACCTTCATATTTGCATGAAACACATCCAAACACACACACATAATGAGAAAAGTGATTTGTGAGGTTCACGTTTAAAAATGGAAGGCTAATCCATAGAAGGAACTAGAAATACCGAAGATCACACACCCCAAAAGTAAAACCCTCTAAGTGTTACACTATAGTCTCATGAAATTGTATAGTGTAAATCCCACACAACTGTTTAGTTCATCATAGACTCACGTACACCCCACACCATGATAATGATATAGGGATTATAGTATTATAGTATATTTCTAACTTAGATATTTTAAAAAATTTTGTGTGCTTCCTATTTCTTTACCCAATTATCTTACTTGCATAATAACATTCATGTAACACATTCTTAGTATCATTTTATGGGTGATCCATCTTCTTCTTTTTTATGCACAACAATACACACATCCTCTTATCCTCATAGTAGAAAATATGAATGCTACCTTTCTCACTTATAAGAAACAATTATTTTTCTCACAAAAAACACAATGCATACACTTCCTATTTCCTCTTATTTCTACGTAAAAAATAATTAATTGGTTCCCTTATTGTTTCAACTTATTATTTTATTCTTCACTACCTAAAAACTATAGTGGAACTCTTCCCTATATTTGATGAAAAAAATTCTTTAAGGGAATAACATTGTCATATCTTCTCTTGTTGTCTTCAATGCTCTTAGGTCAATACTTTAAAAACTGTATCAGGACTCCCCATTATCATAAAATCCCTCAATAACATAAATATATATATATAGTTGAATGTAGTATAGCCAGTTAATTATTATTTTCTAAATTCACAGTATCCTATCAATCTCACATTTTATATTACCAATACTTTTAGTAATTCAAAATTACTAGATATATAGCCAGTACCTTAAACTAGATCCCTAATTATGGGTAACTTCATGAATCCATATAAATATTTATTGAATACCAATTGACTAAACTATAACCACACATGTATGAAATTGTATTTCATTTTACAATCATGCAGAAAACCTCTCATTTTCAACATGTAATGATCTATTATCTTCTTTCTTTATCCATGATTTATAAATTTAAATATTTTTATACATGAATGAATTATATTTATAGTTTCTTGTAGGTATATGAAATTATGGATTCACTATTCATAGAAAAACACATATAAACCCTTCTTCCTTCTTTAATATTTCTTCAATCATGATAATAATTATCATGATATTTGTTCACATTAATAATCATCACACCTATTATCATAAGGATTAGTATCATAGGACATTGGATGTCTTTAGAACACACCTTTATCAAGTCATATGAATAAATCATTTGAACATAATGCATAATACATATGATGATCGTAAGACTTGGTGGAAGTCATTCACATAAGTCATACAATCAAATTATTATACAGAATCATAAACATACTTCATTTGATCTATCAAACTCCTTTTAATATATACTTTACCACGACTCATGCAATGGTATATTACTCCAAATGTCAAACCACATATAGCATTGTGGAATTCTCAAAACGACTACCAATTGATCACCATAGTGTGGTGTCTAATCAACATTTCAAATAGTAGAATCTACATCATGAAAAAAATAATATTTATGGAATATATACCACTATTTAAAGCTTTGAACAACTACCCAATAGATTCATTTTCTTAAAATGACCAACAAAGAGGAACCAAAACATGGTTTCCTTCAATGTTTTGGAATTTTTTTTACCATTATACAAAAAATTCTATATTATGTACAACTAATCATTTCAAACTTCTTGGAAATTTCCTCTATAATTTAACAACACCTAGATGATTCATGTTCAAATAAAAATGGTCACCATGGAAACATCATGGTATGGTGATCCCAATTTTATAATAACCATTACTTATATAATTTCATAGTGTTAAAAGTATACCTATTTTTTCTCTATGATATTCATAACTCATTTAAAGATAATAAAATCACCACCTTAGTTTGGAAATCTTTACTTTGGTGTGGAGGATCTCAAACTCTAGATTCTTCCTTGCTAGAATTCCAAATTCAGTATCTTGAATCAAAATAATTCTAATTTATTTTTATTTTATTCCATGAAGATCACTACTCAAATAATATTGTAATTAACCTTTATAAAGAGGTAATATTATATTTTCATTGCTCAGAATTACTATTATGTAAAATGTGTCCCTTAAGTAGCATTAGATATTTATTAATTACTCTCACACAAATGGATTTTCACTTTATATAGATCCTGATTTTGTGTAACCTTTATAGAGATCACACTTACCTTTATACATAGTGTAGAATATTTGAATTACCTTTATGCATCTCACTAAACTTAAGTATTTGAAATACTAGGATAATATAGTGATGGGTCTTTACAAATACCTTCACCATAGAGATGGAAATTCTCTAAATATAAACTCTCTATAGATCTCAAAATTTTTAAATTCCTTTTTCCTTCAATTGAAAATGAATCTACCAAAAAATTTCAAGGAAAAAAATAGTTCTCTTTTCATATAAATAATGGAATGTATCTACACACACCAATCATCCGAGATTTTAATTATTCCCTATGCACTTAATATAAATTATACATGTTCTTGGGATCTCTTACTATCCACAAACAAGATTGAGTTCTCCTTCAAATATTCTAATCTATTTCATCATTCACTTATTATACAACATATTTACATCAAAATTAATATGTAATTAAATATTTTTGATAATAACTACAATGCATACCAACTAAGAACAACATGTGTATCCTCATTAATAATAATCTAGTCCCATGTAATTTGAGTTTCATGGTTTATAGTCATATTTTAGGATCGGTCTATAATATTTAATGTTATGTTGTAAGAATGTATGTTATATAGGTTAGAATCATACAGTTGGGACTATTAGGTGCTCCCTATTTTAATCTACGATGCATCCCAATCATACTAATGAAATGATCAACTAAAGCCTATTGTAACATCCCCGATTCCAGATACCACTCAAAGGTGCTCCGTACCCGATTGGCCACATGGCCTCAAACGCATCTCCCCAAATTCTATAGGCTTCCGACTAGCATCGAGGGTGTAGTTGTGAAAGTGGGGAGACTATTCCCTCATTAGTAGAGTGTAACACAACATAAATACAATAATAGTTCAATAGTAGAAGCAGTAAACCATACATCTGAAAAAATAGTGGAAGAATGATGGTATAAATAAAGCCATAAATCATATCATATACAAAATGATGATATATGTCACATGTTTCTAATAAAAAAACCAAAACTTGTACACAATAGTCAAATACAACGCATTTCCCAAAAGTAAAAAAAGAGAAAAATAATCCTGGTAGCATCACAAGCCTCAGCTTGGTCCCATGCTCTCCTACTCCTAAAAAGCATACCAAGCACCTATAGGAGGGAACTTTCCCTTATCGACACCTCTAATCATATAATATATTTAGGTCCCAAAAGGTGTACCAAATAAGGTGTGAGACTAAATCCTAAAAGGTAACCACCCAAGGTCTGTATCAATCAGTCAGTGAATATATAAAGTAGGAAGTATGAAATAAGAAAAGCAGTAAGAAAGGAAGTACTCAAAAGTAACATCCTATATTGACTGGTTTTCATTTACATTCATTTCATTCAATTCATATTCATTTAAAAATTCAATTTAATTTAATTTATAATTCTATAGATATATCTCAAGCCTAGAATCCTCCATGTAATTAGAATCACAATAGATGAATCAAAATTCCATCTAAATGATACAAGTCAAGACCAAATCCAATCTTGTGATTTTTCTTGGAAGACATGTCAAAATTTAATTCATTTATAAATAAATTTAGAACCTAAGATCATTATTTAAATTCCTAATTTGGAATTCAAGTATTTATATAGGTGAAATATGAACCAAGACCCAACAATCCATCCCTAGAGAACCTACCAGGAACCCGATATTATTCTAGGTGAGGTATAAAGTCCCAGCCAATCGAGTTCGTCCTCAGGGCTCATCTACGGAAGCCCGAGTATCACCCATTGCATAATTTTGAATTCCTTTTGAGTCCATACATGTAATTATAATATGAATATATGCATCACTCAACATATAATCCACACCTCACTAAGTCCGTCTATGGAATCCCTCATTTGGATCCATGTATCACTCAAAATATATAAGTTTCATCCATTAAGACTGTCCATGGAATTCTAATCTGAATCCACATATCAACAAAGGTGTATATTCCAATAGGCAAGATTACTTCTATATAATTCCAATATGAATCCATGCATCACCCTTTCTTATTAATTATTTAGCCAATTCCATTTTATTTAAATAATTCATTTAACATTCCAAGGTCAAAACCAAATGCATTCAATATAACTCACCTAAAAAGGGTGACTTGAGCAAGGACCAACCTCAAAGGATTTTCCTTTCATTTACTCACATAGTAATAACATAACAACAAGCTTCCCTTGATTAAACAATCTATCACATAACATGGTCTATACATAACTCACACGGGCTAGCAATTCATCATCCATTTAAATACTCACATGGCCATTTTTAATATAACAATACTAACAAGCCTATCAAGCAATCACATGGATTATTTATCATATAACCCACATGGGAAAATCAACTATTATAGAAATTCAATCCAATTGAATCTCTTCATGGAATAACCTATACTTTATTCACAAGGGATAGGAAATACAAGGAAAACATGCTTTAAAAAAGAAATGGAATACATGGGTCAAGGGGAAATTCATCCATCCCATACCCTTAATTCCCTTCACTTAAAATTAAATTCGAAAATTAATTAATCAATTTGATTTATATACCAATTCACAAATGACATGCCATGATCATGGGGTAAAAGGATTACCTCATAGGCATCCAAGTCCAAAATCCATAAGGGCCATTTCAAGACAACTCACCCATTATTTAGTTATTTTTAAGGTATATAACCTACAATAATAATTACTAACCCTTTATAACTGAATAGGTCATACCAATCAATTCTAAGATTTAAATTCAATTTAAGCGATGCCTGGAAATTGGGTGTACGACACCCCGACATATATAAATAGCTCATATATGAGGTAAAGGAACAAGACCACCTACCTTAGGTCCGTGCTAGATAGATCATCCAGTATTAGGTCCTAATTCATCCCATATTATGATAAATTTAATAAATGAAAGAATAATAAGAAAATATGGCATATGAGCCTAAAACCAAATAGCACAACTGATTCTTAGAAGAATCAAGAATAGTTAAAAAGGAATAAAGGCCTTATTGTTATAGATTCTATGAGACAAACCATGCTTGAATCGGAGTTCAGATGGGTGATCTACCTCAAATCCTACTTTAGGATCAAAGAAGAACTTCTCCAAAGGGGTGGCTGCTATGCGTATGAAATAATGATGAAAATCAGGTTTAAAAATAATTTATTTTAATTTAAAATTATTAAAATTCCAAAACCAGTTGGGTCGCACGATTTACCTACACAGTTTTTCAAACAGTGCATAAACCATGCATGACCCCTTATAGGTGATCGTACCACGATTCACTGTTTCATTTTCACCCTTACATCGCTGTGCTAAACATATTTTGTATTAAAAATTATAAAAATATTATCAAATTGTGCTTTATGTTTGATTCAATAATTTTGTGTTTATCACTGTTAAATAGGTCAATGATACTTGTTTTGAAAATTACAATGTAGGTGGAGGTGATTTGGAGGGCCCTTGATGAAGTGAAAGAAAAATGGGCCAAAATTGCATGGATCCATGGAAATCTGTCCACTGTTTTGAATATTACACGAAATCCGTGAATCCAAATGGTCTGAAATTTTTTTTTCCTGTCTAAAATTAAATATTCTACATTTCATATTAAGGAACCCAATCCTGATTCGGCTTTAATGGGGCCCATCCGAACTGATCTGTCCAAGCTACCGAATTTGGACCAAGTCAAATGCGGTGTTCTGTATTTTATCAATATCTTGAGCTCTAGTTGTCCAAAAGGTGCCAAACTTTCGTTGGAGACAGTAAAGAGGTAGGGATAAAACTTTTATATTTTCTCCAAATCGAGATAAGACTGTATGAAGGCCGAAACGCGTCGTGCAAGTGGATTGATGAAATCTGTGTGCCCAAAACCAACTCCCACATTTCCTATAAAAGGACACCTTGGGCTCCTCATTTGTAAGTTCGGCTAAGGAGTGAAGTGATGACAATTTGGAGTCCTAGAATAGTCTCCTAATCACCTTGGAGGTTCTGGAGGCCCCTATCCTCATAGGGGGATCAACAATGAAGAAGGAGTTCCACCCGAGCTTCCTCCTCCTCCCGATGTCGAGCTAAAAGTTGGGTGTTCGTTGTGAGGGAGCTACACACATGTCAAGGGAGTTCCGATGCATACATTAGCTACTTGTTTGGAGTAATTTGGGTTTTTAAACATTTCATTCCATGTATCTTATTTTATTTCAGATTTGAATGCTTTATTTGATACATGTGAGTGATATGCTCTTAATTTCAAACCGATCGGTGTGAGGTTTTGTGTGTGTGACTTGTGTTGTTCCGATTGGACATCACAAGAATCCTTTTCATACCCAAATTATTGAGATTTCAATATGATTTGGAAGATCTTATTCCATGCATAAGTACTGGACCTTGACAATACGATTGTTACGTCAAGGTTTGGTCCTTAAAGCATTGAAATAAAAGCTTAGGAATTAATCGGGATTCCAATTAACTCCAACCAAAGAATTACTCTAAACCCAAGATGAATCTCTATGAGAAATGAACTTGATATGTGTGTAGTGAAATCACATCGACCCTTTTATATCATATTTCTCAAAATCCACTTGATCAATCATCTTTTAAGCTATTTCAACTAAGTCATTGTTTTAAACTGTTTTCAAAACCACTCCCTCTCTTAGTCATTTTTATTAAAAATACACACTCTAAACCTACCAACGCTCCTTGAGAGACGACCTAGGGTTTACCCTAGACTATAAATAAACCTTAACAATATAATCAATTTGACGTGTCATGACAGCACGGTCAAATTTTGGCGCCGTTGCCGGGGAGCGCTTTGGTTTTTTGTGCGTGTTTTTGATAAAATTTTTGCAATTTTTGTGAATATTTGTTTGTTTTATATTCTACCTTTTCATTTGTTTTTTCATTCTAATTTATTTATTGTGTAGGTTCTTTGTATGACGCGTTCTAATCCGGGATACCTACAAACTTTCGAACCCGAACCGGAGAGGATCGTACATCAACGAAACCGAGACATACAAGACCACACTTTGAAGGAGGAGACATCAAATCTTAAAATTCTTCTTGATCCTTCTTCTTCTTATGAAACCAAAGTTAAAACTAAAAATAACTTGTATAACATGGCTGAAAATAACAGAACACTAAAAGAACTAACCTCACCTGATGTTGATATCCAACCCACTTACATTCAATTACAAGGCGAGGCACCCAATTTTGAACTAAAATCTGGTTTAATTCATTTATTACCAAGATTTCATGGACTGCCTGGAGAAGATCCACATAAGCATTTAAAAGAATTTCATACTGTGTGTTCAACCTTAAAACCTGCTAATGTGGATGAAGAAGAAGTGAAGCTTAGGGCATTCCCATTTTCATTAGAAGACACTGCAAAAGATTGGTTATACTATGTCAATTCACCAATTAGGGGCTGGGCAGACATGAAACGCCTTTTTCTTGAAAAATACTTCCCAGCCTCTCGAACTGAAACTATAAGGAAAGAAATATGTGGTATAATACAATCTCAAGGGGAAACATTACATGAATATTGGGAACGCTTTAAAAGGTTATGTTCAAGTTGCCCACACCACCAAATAAGTGATCAACTTTTAATTCAATATTTTTATGAAGGTTTGATTCCTATTGATCGAAATATGATTGATGCTGCTGCAGGTGGTGCATTGGTAGATAAGACCCCAATTGCTGCAAGAACCCTCATTGAGAACATGGCACAGAACACTCAACAATTCAGTACACGGTCTAGTGTTCCCATTCGAGGTGTCCATGAGGTGAAAAGTACTGAGTTTGAGAAGAAGGTGGACACAAAGTTCGAAGAGGTAAGTACCCTTCTACGAAAACTTGATCTCTCCCAAAGGAAATATCAATCTCCTCCTCCCATCCATTGTGGAATCTGCTCTTCTGACACCCACTATTCTGACCAATGTCCTCAATTGAGAGAAACTTCTGAGAGTTGTGAGGCAATATTTCCAGGACACCCCTTTAACCAACCCTTTAGGCAAGAACCATACTATCCATCCAACCAAGGGTGGAAGGAAAACCAATCCTATAGGAAAGGGGGGTATTTAAACCAACCTCAACAACAATGGAACCAACAGGGTCAGAGTAGTCATCCACCACCACCCAGAAATCCTCAACCACCCCAAAGGCCATTCCAACCACCCCCTCCAAAAACCGAGCCTAGCCTAGAAGATATGATGAAGCAAATGGCTGCCAATAATATCCAATTCCAACAAACCACCCAAGCAGCCATACAAGACCTAAAGACCCAACTAGGCTAGCTTACCAACTCGGTGGGGGGAAATCCAAATTCATGGGTCGGGTAAACTACCATCTCAACCAGTAGTAAACCCTAGAGATAAAGGAAATGTTAGTGACATCACCCTTAGGAGTGGGACACAACTCAAAAGCCAAATGACCCCTCCATTAGAGTCCTCCCATCCAAAGGAAACCACCATCCCAACTGCTGAAAATGGTCCAAGAGAAGAAAACCCTTTTCCTGAGAGAAGCCCTTCCAAAGGAAAGACTATGGTTGTTGATGAGCCACCTATCCCAACCATTACTCTTCAATTTCCTCAAAGGGCTGCCCAACCTAGGAAACAAAAAGAAACTGAACTTGATAAATAAATATTGGAGACTTTCAAAAAAGTGAAGGTTAACATTCCATTGATTGATGCTGTCAAGCAAATTCCAAGATATTCAAAGTTTCTGAAGGAGATGTGTACCCACCGAAGGCGACTTAGAGGTGATGAGAAGGTGATATTGGGGAGGAACGTCTCAGAATTGATACAACCATCACTTCCCACCAAGTGCAACGATCTTCGAACATTCTCGATTCCGTGCACCATAGGGGAGTATTCTTTCTCCAATGCTATGCTTGATTTGGGTGCTTCTATTAATGTGATGCCTCACTCTATTTACTCTTCATTGCAGGTCGGTGAACTGAAGCCCACTGGTATTGTCGTTCAGCTAGCAAATCGGAGTACAGCAAACCCCTCTGGTGTGTTAGAGGATGTTTTTGTGAGGGTTCAAAATTTAATATTTCCTGCTGATTTTTATGTGCTAAAAATGGAAGATGATAGGATGAATGGACATGCCCCAATTGTATTGGGGAGACCTTTCTTGAAAACTGCCAAAGCCATAATTAATGTCCATAATGGTACATTATCTATGGAATTTGGTGGTGACATAGTCCATTTAAACATCCTTGATGCCATAAAGCACCCCTCAGAAGAACATTCCTCTCTCTCGGTAAATTCAATTGATGTACTCCCTTCCCCTAAAATAAATTCATTTGTTTCCCTTGATCCCCTTTCTGAATTTTCCTCTATGATAGAAATTCTTGGAAATGAATCATGCATTGATTGTTGTAGCGGTCTAGAGAAATGTCATGCATGTTTGTTAATTGATGATTTCTTGAACACAGAGGATCACATGACCATCGATGATACTGCAAAGATTGTAAAAGCTCATTCCACATCTGAGGATGTTACCATTGAGAATTTAGATGAGATCAGTGACTTCTCACTTTCACACACACTTCCGTCAATCCAAAATCCCCCATAATTGGAACTGAAACAACTGCATCAAGATTTAAAATACTCATATCTTGAGAATGGAAACAAGTTGCCCGTCATCATTGCTAGTTCACTCCCTCCTGATCATGAATTGTGACTGCTTGATCTTTTGAGGAAGTATAAACAAGCTTTGGGATGGACACTTGCTGACATTCCTGGCATTAGCCCATCAATTTTTACACATCATATTTTATTAAATGATAAGGCTAAACCAGTGAGGCAGTCACAACGTCGATTGAACCCAAACCTACTTGATGTTGTTAAAAAAGAAGTAACAAAATTGTTGGCTGCTGGAATCATTTACCCTATCTCTGACAACCAATGGGTCAGTCCCATTCAAGTAGTTCCTAAAAAAACTGGCCTTACTGTAGTTAAAAATGAAAAAAATGAATTAGTTCCAACTCGTGTGAAGAATAGTTGGCGTGTCTGTATAGACTATCGCCGGCTAAACCAACACACTAGGAAGGACCATTTACCATTGCCATTCATTGACCAGATGCTAGAGAGGTTAGCAGGGAAGTCCCATTACTGTTTCCTTGATGGGTATTCTGGATACTTTCAGATCCATATTGCCCCTGAGGATCAGGAAAAGACAACCTTTACTTGCACCTTTGGTACATTTGCTTATAGAAGGATGCCATTTGGTCTGTGCAATTCTCCAGGTACTTTCCAACGATGTATGGTTAGTATTTTTTCAGATTACCTGGAGAATTGCATGGAGGTTTTTATGGATGATTTTACTATTTATGGATCCTCTTTTGATGAATGTTTAAGTAGTCTTGGTTCTGTCCTACGTCGCTGTATTGAAAAGAATCTCGTATTAAATTATGAGAAATGCCATTTCATGGTGCGACAAGGCATAGTTTTGGGACATGTCATTTATGGGGAAGGTATCTAAGTGGAAAAATCAAAAGTAGATATCATTTCCTCCCTACCATTCCCTAAAAATGTTCGGGATGTGCAGTCTTTCCGGGGTCACATTGGATTTTATCGTCATTTCATTCGTGACTTTAGTAAAATTGCACTCCCCCTCTCCCAATTACTCCAAAAAGAAAAAGAATTTGTTTTTGATAAAAAATGTGAGGAATCTTTCAATAAGTTAAAATGGAGTCTCACGTCACCCCCGTTAATCCAACCACCTCGGTGGGATTTACCATTTGAGCCCATGTGTGATGCCTCTAACTATGCAGTTGGGGCAGTATTATCACAAAGGGTCGACCGAGCTCCACATGTTATAGCTTATGCCTCACGTACTCTAGACCCTGCCCAAGGAAACTACAACACAACTGAAAAAGAATTTCTTGCCATTGTGTTTGCCTTAGATAAATTCAGGTCATACCTTCTAGGGTCCAAAGTCATTGTGTTCTCAGACCATGCAACCCTCCGATATCTACTAAAGAAACCAAAAAGCCAAACCACGTCTCATTCGTTGGATGCTCCTTCTTCAGGAATTTGATCTAGAAATTAAGGATAAAAAAGGAGCAGAGAATGTGGTTGCTGACCATATCAGTAGGATTCTCCCATCCACGTACATTGACTCATCCCCCTGTATTCCCATAAATGAATTTTTTCCTGATGAGAAATTGTACCGAGTGCAAGATGCTATTCCTTGGTATGCTGAAATTGTAAATTATTTGGCAGCGTCTTGCATTCCTGCTGATTTCACCAAAAACCAGGCCAACCGTCTAAAACATGAGTCCTGTTGGTACATTTGGGATGACCCCTTCCTCTGGTGCACATGTAGTGATCAAGTTATCAGGCGTTGTGTTCCCGATAGTGAGTTTCAGTCTGTCCTTAGGTTCTGCCACACACTTGCTTATGGGGGCCACTTTGGTCCCCAACGGACTGCTCGCAAGGTCTTAGATTCTGGTCTCTTTTGGCCCACATTATTTCGGGATTCCTACAAATATTGTAAATCTTGTCCTTGCTGTCAAAGAATAGGGAATGTCTCTAAAAGAAATGAGATGCCCCAACAACCCTTACTCTTCCATGACATTTTTGATGTTTGGGGCATTGACTTTATGGGACCATTCCCCAATTCATTTGGGAACCTTTACATTCTTCTAGCAGTGGATTATGTTTCAAAGTGTGTAGAGGCACGATCCACGAGGACAGATGATTCCAAGATAGTTGTGGAATTTTTGAGAACCCAAATATTCTGTAGGTTTGGATTACCTAGGTTTATCATCAGTGATCAGGGTTCTCATTTCTTCAACCACACAATGCAATCTCTTTTGCGCAGGTATGGGGTTGGGCATCGAGTGTCTACTGCTTATCACCCACAAATAAATGGTCAATCCAAAGTATCAAATAGAGAGGTAAAACAAATTCTTGAGAAAACGGTTCAGCCAAATAGAAAAGACTGGAGTCTTAGACTCGATCATTCATTATGGGCTTATCGTACTGCATTCAAAACTCCAATAGTCATGTCACCATATCGGCTAGTTTTTGGGAAGAGTTGTCACCTCCCTTTTGAGGTAGAGCACCGAGCCTACTGGGCCATTAAACAATGCAATTCTAATCTTTCTGGTGTAGGTATTCAATGGAAGTTGCAGATTCAGGAGTTGGAGGAAATGAGAAGAGATTCATATGAGAACTCCCGAATTTATAAGGAGCAAACCAAGGCTGCCCATGACCGTCTCATCCTTCATCGTCAATTCCACATTGGGCAGAAGGTCCTCCTGTACAATGCAAGGCTAAAGTTGCACCCTGGTAAGCTTCGTTCCTGTTGGTTTGGACCTTACATTGTTACTAATTTCTCTCTATTTGGTGTTGTCCAGGTTCAAAATGAAGACACCAAGCAAACCTTCACTGTCAATGGGCAGCGGCTGAAGCAATTCCATGAAGGCATTCCAGAGTCCCCAATGGAGGAACTCCATGTTCAAGAAGCGGTCTATGAATAACACTCACCAGGTTTTATCCTTCCTTCCCACAGTCTCTTTTATTACAGCGAGGACACTGCATTCTCTAGGTGTGGGGGGTGGATACATTCCTGGGATAGTTAGTAATTTTCATTGTTTTCTCCTTTTGTTTTCTCTTTTTGGCCTTCTTTATGGTATTTTCATTTTTCCCCATCAACAATTTCGAAGTTCCATGATTTGGCGACCATAAAGTGGGGAAAGTAAAAATACCATAACGAAGGCTAAAAAGAATATTTGTATGAATTTAATATCAAGGAGTGATTTTTAGTGAATTGGTTTTCTGTCAATGATATAAATGGTTGTATCTATGTGAAACCTTTGAGATGATTGATGCCCATTGTGTGAGTAGTTTTTGGGAAAACTGTGTCACTAATATCTCCAAAATTTTTTGCACCAAACCAAAAAGTGTGATTATTTCTTACTTAATATAAGGTAAAAATATGTTGGGTTAATATTTTTCAGCTTTAAATGATATTTCCATACGTTCGTTCCTTATCCGATCTGTTTCATTACTGTACCAGATTGACCTATGCGTGTGTACCTAATGTCTGACTGTTGTACGCCCTCAAAAAAAAAATTGTTGTGTCTTGGGCAGGTCAAAAACCACTCCTCCTCAACCTTTGATCTTGTTATAACTATTGCAATTAGTGTCGTGAGGAGATCAAACAATGGTTGAGAGATGAGTGTGAGATTTTTTCCAATTGCAACTTCAAAAAAAAAAAAAAAAATGAGGGGAGTGATGAAATGTGCAAAATATGGGGATATATAGGTCGGGAGCTTATGGTTTGACTTCTGGGAATGCTTAAATGAGTGGGTCTTGAAATATGATTGCAAAGGATGTAGGACAGGTTCGGTGATAAAATCATTTAAGCTAAAAAATGTTAAAATAACATATATTTATTGGATAACAAGTGGAAAGAATAGCATTGAATGGTTTTCACACACACACATGGAGAGTTAGTGTCATGATTTACTTCTGAATTCCTTTCTCAATTGGGTATCATGAATCTTTTTGAATTTCACTATGATATGATTTATGAGACATCCTTTTCTATTTTCACTAGGAAGAACTCCTTGGTGTGATTCGTGCATTGATCAATTTACTTTAAATAAAATTCTCTCAAATGCTAAATCTTCATGATGTTTTAAATATATATATATATATATATACATCATTGTATTTGGATATGTGACCTTTCCCAGGAGTGCAAATGTTTAGGTGTGGGGGTGTGATCGTACCACGATTCACTGTTTCATTTTCACCCTTACATCGCTGTGCTAAACATATTTTGTATTAAAAATTATAAAAATATTATCAAATTGTGCTTCATGTTTGATTCAATAATTTTGTTTTTATCACTTTTAAATAGGTCAGTGATACTTTTTTTGAAAATTACAATGTAGGTGGAGGTGATTTGGAGGGCCCTTGATGAAGTGAAAGAAAAATGGGCCAAAATTGCATGGATCCATGGACATCTGTCCACTGTTTTGAATATTACACAAAATCCGTGCATCCAAATGGGCTGAAATTTTTTGGGGCTGTCCAATATTAAATATGATACATTTAATATTAAGGAACCCAATCCTGATTCGAATTTAATGGGGCCCATCCGAACTGATCTTTCCAAGCCACCGAATTTGGACCAAGTCAAATGTGGTGTTCTGTATTTTATCAATATCTTGATCTATAGTTGTCCAAACGGTGCCAAACATTTGGTGGAGACATTCAAGAGGTAGGGCTACAACTTTTATATTTTATCCAAAGCGATATAAGACTTTATAAAGGCCGAAACACGTCGTGCAAGTGGATTTATGAAATCTGTGTGCCCAAAACTACCACCCACATTTCATATAAAAGGACACCTTGGGCTCCTCATTTGTAAGTTCGGCCAAGGAGTGAAGTTATGACAATTTGGAGTCCTAGAAGAGTCTCCTAATCACCTTGGAGGTTCTGGAGGCCCCTATCCTCATAGGGGGATCAATAATGAAGAAGGAGTTCCACCCGAGCTTCCTCCTCCTCCCGATGTCGAGCTAAAAGTTGGGTGTTCGTTGTGAGGGAGCTACACACATGTCAAGGGAGTTCCGATGCATACATTAGCTACTAGTTTGGAGTAATTTGGGTGTTTAAACATTTCATTCCATGTATCTTATTTTATTTCATATTTGAATGCTTGATTTGATACATGTGAGTGATATGCTCTTAATTTCAAACCGATCGGTGTGAGGTTTTGAGTGTGTGACTTGTGTTGTTCCGATTGGACATCACAAGAATCCTTTTCATAACCAAATTATTGAGATTTCAATATGATTTGGAAGCTCTTATTCCATGCATAATTACTGGACCTTGACAATACGATTGTTACGTCAAGGTTTGGTCCTTAAAGCATTGAAATAAAAGCTTAGGAATTAATCGGGATTCCAATTAACTCCAACCAAAGAATTAATCTAAACCCAAGATGAATCTCTATGAGAAATGAAATTTATATGTGTGTAGTGAAATCACATCGACCCTTTTATCTCATATTTCTCAAAATCCACTTGATGAATCATCTTTTAAGCTATTTCAACTAAGTCATTGTTTTAAACTGTTTTCAAAACCACTCCCTCTCTTAGTCATTTTTATTAAAAATACACACTCTAAACCTACCAATGCTCCTTGAGAGACGACCTAGGGTTTACCCTAGATTATAAATCAACCTTAAAAATATAATCAATTTGACGTGTCACGACAGCACGGTCAATAGGCCAAGGGGAACCCACATGTTTTACCCACATGGTTTACAAACCATGTGAAAACCATGTAATGAACCACTATCAAAATCTAAAAAAACTATAGACCTGGCTACATGACCATGTTGCTCAAGCCGCATGGTTTTCACCAACTATACAACCTCCTCTTTTCACCCAAAACATGGGTTTTGGGATCCGTACGAGCCCCGAACACCCCCGATCCCTCTATGAACTCAATGGGAATTCTTATGAGGAAATATTTAAGCATTTAAAATAATAATTGATAGAAAATAATTAATTTTCACCTCAAAGAAGAATCGGGTTCTTACAAACTTCCCCCCTTAAAGCAATTCATCCCAAAATTGATATAAGAACCACCCTTCCAAGGGTGGTGATGCATGATCTATGAATAACTTTGACCACTACAATCATACATCAGCCTCCCTCTCCCAAGTCTCATCCTACACTCAGTTGTACTTCCATAACACTCATACTAAAAAAATAGACTGGCCTCAGATAACCTTCATACTATGATCCACAATACATATAGGATACTCCTTGAAGGATGAATTTACCTATAACTCAACCACCTCAGGCTAAAAGGCATGAGACGAGTTTGAATAGTAACATCATAGATGAGAAACATGGAATACATTGTGCATCGCTTGGTATCTATGACATAACTTTAACTGATAGACTACCAGCCCAATCCTTTATAGAATCTCAAACATCCCAACATACTGCGGTGAAGGCTTGCCCTGTCTCTTGATTATCCTATTTATTAGCCACAATGAAACATGTAAGAAAACTCGATCCCCAACCTCAAACTATAGATGCCATCTATGATGATCATTGTATGTTTTCTGTTGAGATTATGAAATAGCCATCTACTTCTAAATCAACTGCACCTACTCATTGGTCTCTTAGACAAGACGAGGTCCCAATATAGCTGCCTCTCTTACCTCCATCCAATATAACAGTGATCGGCATGGCCTACCATAAAAGCCTCATATGGCTCCATATGAATATTATCCTGGAATATATTGTTATAATAAAAATTAACTAAGGGTATATGTATCTCCCAAGAGCCCTCTAAATCTTTGACACATGCATGTAGCATGTCCTCAAGAACCTGAATCAGGCACTCTGACTAGCCATCTGTCTGGGGGTGGTATGTCATGATTAGAATCATCTATGTACACAACACCCTTTGTATCCCTTACTAGAAACATGATGTAAACCAGGAATACCTATATGAAATGATAGTATGTGGTACCCCATGAATTCATACTATCTCATGAATATATAACCTCCCAATCTCATCAACACTGAAGGTTTCCTTGATCATTAGAAAATGTTCAACCTTCACGAGTCTATCAACAACAACCCATAAGAAATCATTACCTTGAGGTGACCTCGGTAAAACTGTCAGGAAATCCATTGTGATTTCATTCTACTTCCACTTGGGAATGGGTAAATATTATAAAAGTTCAACTGGTCGCTGGTGTTCTGCCTCACCCGATGACAGGTGGAACACCTCATGAAAAAACTAGCCACATCTCTTTTCATACCCGACCACCAATACTGATGATGCAAGTCTTGGTATATTTTGGTGACACTAGGATGCACTTACCATACATAGGTATAAAATACCTGCATTAGATCCTCACTAATGTCTGTTTAGACCCATGTGGGACCATGTAAATGCATAACTTCATCCTCACCTATAGTTTAACCAGGAGCAGGGTCCTCACCTGCCACACTCTCCCATAGAACTAGGCCTTCAGACTCTAATGCTGCCTCATCCTCACTCTATCCAGTGGGGTAGAGGTAACAACTAAGGATAATATAAATGTATTCCCATTATTGTTATGCACATCAAAGTGCATCTCAGAGAACAAAGACATAAGCTTCCACTCTAAAATGGCCTCCTATAGTACCTGTATTTGAGTCCTCTTAATCAGTTCATCGACTACTACATTTCCTTTTCAAGGCATATAGGAATGCTTGAAGTCGAAATACTAAAGGTATTATACCCACCTTCATTGCCTCAAATTTAGATCACACTATGCAAATATGTAATTGAGGATTTTGTGGTCTGTGTATACAATAAAATGCTCTCCTAATAAGTAATTTCTCCAACAAAACAATGCGCGAACTACTACAGCTAACTCAATATCATGCATCGGGTAATTTCTCTCATGTGGACTCTATTGTTGAGACTCGTATGCCACTACTCTATCTCCCTGCATCATAACTACTCCTAGCCCGATACCTGATGCATCACAATATATAGTGTAACTTCCACCTAACTTTGGATAAATCAGTATCGATGCTAAAATCAATCTCTCTTTCAAATCCTGAAAGGTAGCCCCATAGGAATCTGTCCATACATAATTCACACCCTTCTTATTCAAGCCCATTAGCAGTGTTTCTAAGTGTGATAAGTCCTATATGAAATGTATATAGTAACTAGAAATCCCTAAGAAACTCCATACCTCAAATACATTCTTGGGATGCTCCTAAGAAACTATATCTCTCAACTTCTCTTGGTCCATTGATATTCCTCTCTATGAGATGATGTGACACATGAAGTGAATTAGATCTATCCATAAGTGGCACTTTGTGAGTTAGCATATAACTGATTCCCTATCAGTGTATTCAATACGATATCAAGATGTTTGGAATGGTCATGTCTATTTATAGAACACACCAAGATATAAAAAATCACCATAAACAAATCTATATAAGGATTGGACACATGGTTCATCAATTCCATGAAGACTATTGTCGTATTGGTAAGTCCAAATGACATAACCAAATACTCATAAAGACCACACCTACTTTGAAAGGCTGTGCGAGGTATGTCTGATGGTATAACATGCACTTGATGAAGATTGGATCTCAAATCAATATTTGAGAAGACCTGAGCTCCTCAGAGCTCGTCAAAGAGATCATCTATCCATGGTAAAGGATATTGGTTCTTAACCGTTAGTTGGTTCGATGAAAACCATTTACCTCTAAATCCTCTAGATGCCTCTTGAGCTCTTTTAATTCTACCATATCCATCCTTTAATGAGTAATGGGTACCATTGCAGCTCCTAGCACTAGATCAATAGGGAACTCTACCTCTGTCATCAGAGGTAATCCAAAAAAGTCATATGGGAAAACATCCTTGAAATGATCAACCACTAGAGGGAAATCAGGATGACATGTTTCCTGATCAACTAGATATAAAGTCTCAATTTGGGTCATCATCCATCCCAAACCATGATTCTTGGGTCCATATCGACTTTCCTAGAAATCTCATTCACCCTTGTGAATAAAATCTCTACCCCTAGTGATGTGAAGGTCACCCTTCAGTGGTAGTAATCAATTAAATCATGAAAGGGAACCAACCAATCCATCTTGATAATGATATCAAATCTAGTCATATTGAGGAAAAATAGGTCCCATAAGACATGACACCCTCTGATATTAAATGGAAACTCTCTTCACTGACATACATCCTCCGTTCTAATTCCAAACAAAATGTCTAGCATCATAATTCCATCAGAAGACTATATAACTATCCCAAGACTTTCTACCATAGATACAGATATGAAACTATGCGAAGCCCCTATATAAAAAAGTGAAAAATCTAAAACAGAGGTTAATATAATAGTACCTATGACAGTAGAAATTTTGGAATCCTTCTCCTAATGGCTCTATTGCACTGCATATGCCTCTCCTGTACCGCAACCTTATGACACTGCCTAGCTACCCTAAGCTGATCCACCATAATGTCTCTATAAAACTAGGGTCTGACTTCCATGACAATGACCACCACCATGGCCTGATCAACCTGCTATACCCCATATCCCTAATTGACGAGAAGCTGCCAACCCTACTCCTAAATGCGGTGTTGGTGAAGATCCTATCTCATTGGATTTTGGTGGAAACGTTCTATAGAAGCGTCATAGATGACCCATATTTCCATAATATCGACACTCGATTGGGTCCTTTGTACACTATGGGCTCATATATATCAGCCAACCACATTGGTAGCACCTCACCAGGCTTCTTGAAGATATGTTTTGACTACTAGTATCACTGCATGGAAGATTCAGACGATGCTTCCTACTACCAGTCGATGCAATACCAGATCTCGATGCTGAGTCTCCCTAGCCCACACCTATAAAATCTCTCAGGTTACACTCTATGATAAGCTTCTGATTCACCATCCTAGATACAATAGTTAGATGGAAGACATTTATCTACAATCAGATGTCATACCTGATATCATCCTCAAATCACCTAACTTTCAATATATCGCCACCCATCAAAATAGGTGAGAAACACCAAATCCCAGCAAAAAAGGATGATTATTCCATAATTGATAGTGCTACCTACTCTATATGTAAGAACTATCAGGCTATATAATCTCTTAATGTATTGGGATATAAATGATCATAGAAGTCCATATGAAAACACCTCCATACCATATCCCGATGACGATCCATCTGAGTGATAACATCCCAATATCTATTGGCAGAATCATGCAGCATATACATAATGGGATTTACCTTCTTCTCAAGAGGTGTATCTAAGTGATCTATGATAGACAACATGTCCTTTATCCATGACTCTTCAGTATGTGGTCCTCCATCCACCAAAAACATGGTTGTATGCTGCTGCTAGAACTCATGCGTCAACTCTGCCATAGCCGAGACATGTCGCGGTTATAAGGACCCAACCTTAAACATTACATAATCTAGCCATTTCAACTAGATTTAACTTATTTAAATTCCCAATGATCATTTTGGTTTATATTTTTATAAATTTAGGACATAACTCATTCATATCAACCCACAAGAATACAAATTGGGTACCATTAAATCAGTATCCATTTCTTCCAAAACATAGAATTTTTAACACAAAACAACAATATGATTTCTTTGACAAATCATTATATCATTTAACTTGACTTCCTTCTTTTTATTATACATACTTATAACTTTTGAAAAACACTTAAAAACATGGTATGATCATAAAAAGTTTTGTAAGGGATATAAAAAGAAGGAAATTAGCCATTAGTCCATGAATACTTAAAAATATATGAAATCATTTTTACAAATTCATACTTCTCACCCATATTTACTTACTTTGTGAAACATGAGATTTACATTAAACATTAAAGAAAATATATAAAACCATAAAGGTATATTGGGGAATTACTTACTTATATTATAACCCTCATGGATACCTTATGATTTGTAACCCTCACAGATACCTTACAATGTAACCCTCATGACTACCTTATGGTGTAACCATCACAGTTATACTTAGAGTAACCATAAGGATAACCTCTAACTTACCAATACCCAATAAATTTAAGGGAGACATAGGTACCAACCTTAATTATAAAAAATTCCCAAGAACCAGAACATATTCATAAAAAATGAATAATTTCATAAAAACATTGCTTTTGAATTTTGTAAAATAGCATTTTAAAATAGAATTTCTAAAGGAAATTTCCTTACAAATATCATATAATTGATATGATAAATTAATAGAATGAAATGAATATGTGTATACACTATAAATACACATAATAAAACATAATATAAACAAAAATTCATCACAAAATTAATCTTATCGCCACATAATGGACAATGTAGAAGGTTAACCCAAAGAATGGAAATTGGGATAAGAATTCCCTTACCTTGGGTTCTTCTTACTTAAAACTTGTTTAGACCTCCTGTATAATGGTTAAAAGGGAATTATTAATATTTTATAGAAACATATTCATTTTAATAACACCTTATATGATCATTTTATAAAATAATTCGACCCATTTAAAATTATTATTTTGTTATTTCCATTGTTTTAGGTGGGTGCTTCACATGATTTCTATAGTCGGTTCGTAAAGGATTTTTTTGTTGAATGGAAGAGAAACTCCAAAAGTGGAATGAAATGGTATTAATATTTTTATAAAATATTAAATGATTCCATAAATAATTTTTATTATATGTTATGAGGATGAATCATTAGATAACTTATTAGTGATATTCATTTAGATCATTTTGGCGGTTCTTCAATAATCACAAACTTGTTTCATAATATAGTATAAGAAAAGAAAATAATTAAAAATAAAACACAAGAAAATGAAAGAGTATCTTTACCTCTTGATCACTTCACCTTGAGATCCTCATTAAGGCCTTTGGGTTTGGCCTTTTGGTAAGACCAGTAGGTATTGGATGTGGAGAAGAGCCTTGGTAAGGGTATTGGGTAGAATTTAGAAAATTCTCAAAACTTGAGAGGTGTGAGAGGAAGAGTGGGGTGAGGGTGGTATTTATAGTGAAGGCGAGGGAGTTTTTAATTAATTTTCAAAGGACACCTCATTAGTGGTATTTGAAAAACCATGGGATTTACCATGGTATTGGACACTTGGGACACCTCATATCATATTTTAATCATCAAGAGTCGACCATAATTATTACATTATTATTACATCATTATGATGTCATCAAATACACCGAAAAATTAAAACTGCATTTTTACTATTCACCGAAAATTCAAGTATCTCAGAAAAATACCAAAAAAAACACCCTAACCATTTTTCAACATTTAGAATTAAAAAATGAACTCCATTTTTTTAAAATAAATTTCTAAATATTATTAATTCAATTTTTAAATAAAATCATAATTTATTCAAAAAATAACAATTTTAAAACTATAACTCATTTTATATCACCTTGGAAAATTAATCAAGGTCTCATTATCCTATAACCTTAAGAAAATAAAATAATAATATGATTTACTATTCATAAGGGTCATATTAATATTCATATTACTATCCATAAGGGTATATTACTATTCACCAAAAAAACAAGATGGTTCTATCAAACTCCAAATAACTTACTGATGACAACTATCAATTTCCATTTTTCAAAATTCAAATCACAGAAACAACAAAATTATGTTTAATATCTAGTTTATGACTATCTAATTAAAAAAAAGTTTTACTATGTAGAGACTTAGTGTTTAATGGATTTCAAATTATTTTTAAAACTTTGGGGTGTTACATTCTCCCCACCTTCTAGAAATTGAGTCCTTATAATTTTATTTACTTATTAAAAAAGTGAGGGTACCTTTCCCTCATAGAATTTTTAGATTCCCATGTTTCTTCTTCAACCATATGATTTCTCCACAAAACCTATACCTAGTGAATTAGCTTATTCCATAATACTTCTTTTCTTCGATCAATAATCAAAACAGGTTTCTCTTCAAAAGAAAGATTCTCTTTTAGATGAACTACTTCTGGGATCAAAACATGGTATGAATCTAGTGCATACTTTCTCAACATCGAAACATTAAAAACATTTTTTACCTAAGATAAAATTGGAGGTAAAGCTACTCGGTAGGCGACTGGTCCAACTTCCTCCAAGATTTTATAAGATCTAATAAACTATGGGCATAACTTTACTTTATTACCAAAATGAATAAAAATTTTCAATGACAAGATTCTAATAAAAACATTATCACCTACCTCAAAAGAAAATTATTTCCTCCTGTAATCTGAATAAATTTTCTATCTGTTTTGAGCTATCCTCATGTGTTGCTGGATTATCTTCACTTTCTCAGCCACTTCCTCTACTAATTCTGGTCTCATCAACTTCCTTCCCTGACTTCATCCCAAAAAGCTAGAGTTCGAAACTGCTTCACATATAATGACTCAAACAGTGCCATATGTATACTAGAATGAAAGATATTATTATAATAAAACTCAACTATTTAAAGATGTTGATCCCAACTTCCCTAGTAGTCCATTGAACAAGCTTAAAGCATATCCTCCAAAGTCTGAATTATTCGTTATGACTGCCCATTTGATTGAGGATGAAAAGTTGTACTGAAATTTAATTCTATTCTCAATGACTTATGAAGACCTTTCCAAAAATTAAAAGTGAACCTAAGATCACGGTCAGATACAGTGGAAAGAGGAACTCCGTGTAATCTGACAATCTCTTTGAGGTACAATCGAGAATGATAATCCAAAGACACAATATATTGAATAGGAAGGAAATGAGAAGATTTAGTCAGTTGATCAACAATAACCCAGATTTTATTATTACCTTGAGAAGTATTTGGTAGTGCTACAAAGAATTCCATGGATATATTTTCCCATTTCCACTCTGTAACTGGTAAAGGATGAATCATCCACTTCGGTAACTTCTACTATAATTTAACCTGTTGACATGTCAAACATTTCATGGTAAAATAAGCAATATATCTTTTCATTCCATCCCACCAGTAATACTCCTAAAGGTATCTATACATCTTTGTGTTTCCAAGATAAATTGAAAATAGAGACATATGAGCTTCACACAACAACTCTTTCTTCAATTGAGAATCATAAGGAACACACAATCTTTTTCCAAATCTCAATGCACAATCTTTATCAATGTTAAATTCTCAAAACTTACCCATTTTAATAAATTCTACCTTTTTCTATAGATCCTCATATTCCTTATGTGCTTTCTTAATTCTGTCTGAAAAAGACATCTTTACTAAAACATGAAACAAAATAGAATAATTTCCTACAACAACAACTTTCAAGCCAAAATTCATCAAATCATTAATCAAAGAGTCTTGTTTTAGCCGTAACATAGTTAATAATGCATGATGTTTCAAACCCAAGGCATCTTCCAGTTTGTTTGATTTTCCAATATGGTAATTGATCATGAAATCATAATCCTTTATCAATTGAAGTCATCTTCTCTGCCTCATGTTTAATTCCTTATGAGTGAATATATACTCCAGAATTTTATTTTCAGTATATATTTCAAATTTTTCTCTATATAAGTGATACCTCCAAATTTTTAAAGTGAAAACCACAATTTCTATTTCCAAATAACATGTGGGATAATTTAACTCACGAGGTTTTAGTTTCCTTGAAGTATATACAATTACCTGATCATTCTTTATTAGAACAAAACTAATTCCCTTTAATGAATCACCACTATATATGAGAAACTCTCCATTTCTAGAAGGTAGGTCCAAAACTGGAGCATTCACCAATATTATTTTCAATTCCTGAAAACAATAATCACATTTTTTTTCTAGTTGAATTTAACTCATTTTCAAGTTAACTTAGTCAGTGTACTAGATAACCGTGCAAGTTTATAAAAAACCTCCAGTAATAGCCTATAAAACCAAGAAAAATATGAATCTCAATAATATTTTTGGGTATTTTCCATTATTCAACAAATTTTATTTTAACAAGATCAACCGTTATGTCACATTTAAAAAAAATGTGACCAAGGAAAGAAATTTGTTGCAACCAAAATTTGTAATTTCTGAATTTTCCATATAGTTTCTTTTCTTTTAAGGTTTGAAAAACAACCCTTCAATGTCTTCAATAAAAAAAACCAAAAACATATCCAAGTACTCATGAAATATCCTATTCATAAGATCCATTAACACAACAGGTGCATTAGTTATCCAAAACAACATAACAAAAAATTCATAATGACCATATCTAGTTCGAAAAGCTATTTTTGGAATGTCATTCTCCTTTACCTTCAGCTGATGGTACCCAAATCTCAAGTCAATCTTGAAAAAATACTAAGCTCCCTAGATTTGATCAAAAAAGTCATCTATGCGAGGTAAATGATACTTATTCTTAATAGTAATGTTATTTAAAGATCTATAATCAATGAAAAATATCATAGAACCATCTTTCTTTGTATTGAACAAAACAGGATCTCCCCATAGTGAAGTGCTAGGACGAATGAATCCATTATCAAGAAACTGCTATAACTAATTTTTCAATTAAAGAAGTTACATTTGATCCATTTGATAAGGGGGATTTGAAATTGTCTTATCATTATTAACTAAGATAATTTTGAATTCAACTTCCCGATTAGGTATAACACTGGGTAACTCATCAGAAAAACGTCAAGGTATTCATTTACCACTGACACATCATTAATCTGAATAGTTCTTTCATTTTCAACAATATGAGGAAGATAAGTTTCATTTACATATTTCAATAGTTTCTCATCTTCTTGATATGTTATCAATTGCACGGGTTTGTTCTTGTATTAAAATTAAAACTCTTTCTGAAAAAAACTTCTTTAGCTCTATAATCAATCTTAGCATGATAAATAGAAAGCCTATCCATACCCAGAATAACATCAAACTCTACTAAGGAAAAACAACAAGGTTTTCAAGTAATGTATTTCCATAGAGAAAAATAGTAAGATCCTTAAAATGAATTTTTTCTATAACATTTCCCCATGGTGTTTTAACAATAAGTTCTGGTCTCATTTATTGAGGTGATATTTCTAATTTACCAAAACATTTCTCTGAAATAAAGAAATATGTAGACCCCGTAGCAAACAAGGATTTAGAAAAATATGAGTAAATAAAAAAATTACTTGATACCACTTCATTGGATGGCCCAAAATCTACTGACATTGTCACAAATTATCTCACCACACCAATTTTCTTATAGTCTGGCTGCTTTCCACCACTCAAATCTTTCTTTGGGAAGGAATTTTCATAATGAATCATATCACCACATTTGAAACACTTTATAATTTTCTTATATGAATTGATCTTAAGATCATTTTCTTTATAATATCAAGCCATATGTACAAACTTACCACATCGAAAACACTCACCAGCTTTAGTAAGGCATTCCCTAGGGTGAATTTAACCACAATTTTCACAAACTGGAAACTGAACTTTATTACCATTGGATTTATTTGATTGATTCTTACCCATAAATTTCCATATGTACCCCTTCTTCTCTTTATTCAAAAAGTACACATGATCATTAGCGAACTAAATTTATATCCTCTCAGTATATCATAGAATTTTATCATAACTTTTGAATTTTTGGGAGGCCAATGCCCTAAAATATATTGGCTTTAATCTTGAGTAAAAAATGGCCGATTTTTCTGACAAGATCCAGAATAAGATTTGGAGCATATCTTGCTAGCCGGGTGATGTTTTCTTCATAAAAGGCCACTGAATCTTTCTCCTTTTTACTCAATTCAAGGAATTGATTATACATCCTAATTTGAACCACCTTAGGAAAATATTTTTCAAGTAAAAGAACTTTAAATTCATCCCACTTCAAGGAATCAATCTCCGCTCTATCCCTGATATTCTTGAACATTTACCACCACTGATCAGCTTCACCTTCAAAATGATAAATGGAAAGACTGAAGTTTTTATTATATAAACATCCCATAACATTGAATATATTTTCAAGGACTTTAATCCATCATTAAGTTGTTACCAGGTCAGAAGATCCACTGAAAGCAGGTGGGTGTTGCCTCAAAAAAGGTTCCACTATCATCATGTTCCTTTGTGGTACCTCTAGTTGTTATCTTTAATGGATTTCATCACCATTAATTCCTACGTTAGCTGATCCATTATAGACACATACTATTCAGTTCCAATTCCCACCATTCCCAGTTGTGGATTCAGAAAGATATCAGCCTCTCGATTCCTTCCAACTTCAACTTTCACGTTTCTTCTACGAAACCCATTCTGAACAGACATATCTTAGATGAAGAAACATGGTAATATTTATATTCTATACCATTTCAACAAAAAAAATAATGTAAAAATAATTTATGGTAGTCTATTAACACCATATTAACTCATAAGTTATCTATACCGTGCTCTAATACCAACTATAAGGACCCGACCTTAAACATTAAATAATCTAGCTATTTTAACAAGATTTATCTTCTTTACATTACAAAATATCTTTTTTAGGTTATAGTTTTATAAAGTTATGATGTAACTCATACATGTAAACCCACAATCACACAAAGTGGGTTCCATTAAAACAGTATCCATTTCTTCCAAAACATAGAATTTTTAACACAAAATAACAACAAGATTTCTTTGAAAAATCTTCATAACATTTAACTTGACTTCCTTATTTCTCTTACAAATCCTTATAACCTATGAAAAATATTTAAAAACATGGGATGATCATAAAAATCTCAATAAGGGATATAAAAATAAGGAAAGCAATCATTAGTCCATTAATACTTAAAACAAATGAAATCATTTTCATAAAGACATACTTCTCACCCATATTTACTTACTTTGTGAAAATTCAGATTTCCATAAAACATTAATGAACATATATAAAACCATAAAACTATATTGTTCCATTAATTAGTTATATTTTAACTCTTGTAGCTACCTTATAATTTTTAACCCTCACAGCTACCTTATAATGTAACCCTTATGGCTACCTTATGGTGTAACCATCGTACTTACAATTGGAGTAACCATACGGACGACCTACAACTTACACATACCCAATGAATTGGAGGGATATATAGGTCCCAAAATTCATCATAAATGATTACCAAGAACCAGAACATATTCATAAAACATGAATAATTGCATAAAAACATTTCTTTTTAATTTGGTAATATAGAATTTTAAAAGAGGTTTTTGAAAGGAAATTCCATTACAAATACCATATAATTAATGTGAGAAATTAATATAATGAAATTAATATGTGTATAAACTATAAATACACATAATAAAACATAATATAAACAAAAATTAAATACAAAAATATTTTTATTTCCACATAATTAATAATGTATAAGGTTAACCCAAAGAATGGAAATTGGGTTAAGAATTCCCTTACCTCAGGTTCTTCTTACTTAAAACTTATTTAAACCTCCTGTATAATGGTTGAAAGGGTTTTATTAATATTTTACATAAAAATATTCATTTTAATAAAACCTTATATGATCATTTTATAACATCATTTTAACCATTTATAAATATTATTTTATTATTTCCATTTTTTTGGGTGCGTGCTTCACATAATTTCCATGGTCGGTTCGTAAAAGATTTTCTTGTCGAATGGAAGAAAAACTCCAGAAGTGGAATGAAATGGTGTTAATATGTTTACATAATATTAAATGATTCCATAAATAATTTTTGATTATATGGTATGAGGATGGATCATTAGATAACTCATTAGTAATATTCGTTTAGATCATTTTAGTGGTTCTTCGATAATCATGAACTTGTTTCATCATATACCTTTCATATTATGTGTATAATTTAATTACAGAAAATAAGAGAGGTCATATAATAATTTTTTTTCAACCATTAAAATGGTTTTACAATCATATTTTAAGGAATTAAAGGAAATTTAAGACACATCATCCACAATGTCAGTAAATCGACACATCACAGATGATGTTTTTATTTTTAGAATAATAGGAAAGGGAGAGGAAGAATGATGATGAATTTTTCCATAAACTTGATAAAAATATAGAATATATATAATAATAGAGATTTAATGCCTCTTGGATAAGGGGATAAGGAGCGAGTATAAGAAAAAAAATAATTGAAATGAAAACACAAGAAAATTAAAGAGGATCTTTACCTCTTGATCTCTTCTCCTTGAGATCCTCTTTTAAGCCTCTAGTTTTGGACTTTTGGAGCGACCAGTAGGTCATGGACATATGTAAGAGCCTTGGGAAGGGTATTGGGTATAATTTAGACAATTATAAAAGCTTTAGAGGTGTGAAAGTAATAGGGGGGGGGTGAGGGTGGTATTTATAGTGAAAGTGAGATAGTTTTTAATTAATTTCAAAGGACACCTCATTAGTGGTATTTAAAAAACCATGGGCTTGACCATGGTTTTTGCCTATGGTATTGGACAATTGGTACACCTCATATCAAATTTTAATCCTCAAGATTTGACCATAATGACTACATCATTATTACTTCATTATGATGTCATCAAACACACCGAAAACTTAAAACTATGTTTTTACTATTCACTAAAAATTCAACTATCTCAGAAAAATACCAAAAAGACATCCTAACAAATTTTCAATGTGTATAATTCAAAAATGAACTCCATTTTTTGAAACTAAATTTCTAAATATGATTAATTTATTTTTTAAATTAAATCCTAATTTATTCGAAAAATAACAATTTTAAAACTATAACTCATTTTATATCACCTTGAAAAATTAATTAAGATCTAATTATCTTATAAAATTAAGAAAATAAAATAATAATATGATTTAATATTCAAAGTGTCATATTAATATTCATATTACTATTCATAAGGGAATGTTACTATTCACCAAATAATAAGTTGGTTCTATCAGACTCTAAATAACTTACTGATCACAACCGTAGATGTCTATTTTTTGAAATTTAAATAATATAAGAAGAAAAATTATATTTAATGACCATTTTATAACTATATACTTAATTTTTTTTATTATGTAGAGACTCAGTGTTTCATGCATTTCAATTTATTTTTAAAACCTCGGGGTGTTACAACCGTGCTCCCTGAATGGTTTGCATGAACCGCAAGGACCCATCACAGAACTATGCCTCAGCACCTATGTCTAGTATATTATCTAGTGACACAAATATCATGATTGGAGGATCTACTAGAAACCATAGTCTACCACCTTCAAAGTACGATCATTTCCACCCTCCTGGCATACAACTAGAGACCATCATGGTGGAATGTCTCTGCAATGCCATACACCTTAGTTCAATATCATAATTAGGGTTTTCATTTCAAAAGTACAGATATCAAAACAGGATAGGTAAAAACATTCCTCTAATATTACACCCCTTTTTTCTACCCCACGAGTCAGGTTTGGTCATCAAACAAGTAAATTATAATCAAGAGATACTACCCACTGTCCACTAGTAAGGCTGAGTCTGGTCAATTTATCTGCTATAGGCCATTTCAGTTTCACTTGTTTTCATATTTATTTCATTTCAAACTAATTTCACATTCACATTCATTGAATTTATATTCATTTAATGTTTATCAAATTCCTTTTATAAGTGTAAAATAATGGTGCACAAAATTCAGATTAATAGGAGCCCATACTCCCCAAGGATCAAAGCGTTCCATCCACCTATAGAACATCATAACACATTACTTTCACTTTTAAGGATGAACCATGATCCAAAAAATTCCAATATAAGAGGGCCCATACACCTAAGGGAACAAATCTTGGAATCAATCCAATCCATACCATAACATATCCCAATATACCTATCAAAATAGTAAGCATCTCTATCATGACATCTATCGCAACATCATATAATAAGTAATTCTCTCTAAATTGCATGAAAAAAATGCATGAAATGTGATTTATAATAAGTTCCTATATGATACAATAGATGGAATACCCTCATATCATCAGGTTGAAACACAATAGAACCTCAAATTTATATCAATAATAATAGCATTAATCAAGTGTGTCACCCAATGGTGGGATCAAATCAACTGTAATAGTAAAAATCCAAGAAACTACAATTTAATTTGAGGCAATTTGTCTTTTTCCTGTATGTAGGTTAGATAAACCCAAGAAAAACTCATTAAAAATTCCTATTATTCTCTATCCCTTTCTACGGTCTCCAAATAGCAATGAAAACCAAAAAAAGACCGCTCTGATACCACTTTGTAATATCCTAGTTTTGAATTCCACTCAAAAGTGCTCTATACCCGGTTGGCCACATGGTATCAAGAACATATCCCCAAATTCTAGAGGCTATAGAATAGCAATGAGGGCCTAGGTGTGTTATTGGGGAGACTATACCCTCATTATTAGAGTGTAACACAGTTTAAATACAATAATAGTTGAATAGAAGAAGCAGTAAACCATACAATTGAATAAACAGTAGAAGTATCATGGTATAAATAAATCTAGAAGTAATATCATATACAAAATGATGATATATGTCACATGTTTCTAATAAAATATCCAAAATAGGTACATGACAGTCACATACAATACATGTCCCAAAATTAAAAAAAGGCCAAAAGAATCCCAATAGCATCGCAAGCCACAACTTGGTCTCATGCTCTCCTACCCCTAAGTATCATATCAAGTACCTATATGAGAGTAGTCTCCCTTATCGACACTTGTAATCATATAATCTATTTGGGTCTGAAAATGTGGCCTAAATAGGGTGTGAGACTAAATCCTAGTATACAACCACCCATGTTTTGTGCCAATCATTCAGTGAATATATACAGTAGGTAGTGTGCAATAAGAAAAGTAGTAAGCAAGGAAGTACTCAAAAATAACACCCTACATGCACTGGTTTTCATTTAAATTCATTTAATTTAATTCATATTAATTTAAAAATTCAATTTCATTGAATATATACATATCAAGATCTTGCTCAAGCCTGACATCCCCTATTTAACTAGAAGCACAACATATACCGCAGAAGGCCATCTAAACAATACAAGTCAAGACAGAATCCAAGCTTGTAATTTAGCTTGGAAGATGCATCATAAGTCACTTCATTTATAAATAAATTTAGAACCTGAGCCTGTTCTTGAAATTCCTATGTGGGAATTAAAGTATCGTTCCAAGTACAATATGAACCAACATCCTATAAGCCCATCCCTAGAGAATATCTCAGGAACCCAGAATCACTCTAGGAAAGGTATAAAGTCCCATCCAATCGAGTCCATCCTTGAAAATCCTCTACGGAAGCCTGAGTATCACTCATGGAATAACTATCAATTCCATTCGAGTCTATCCATGGAATTATAATATGAAATAATGCATCACTCAAAATATAAGTTAAACCTCACTAAGTCCATTCATGACATCCCTAATTCCGATCCATATATCACTTGGCATATATAAGTTTCATCCATTCAGTCAGTAAGTGGCATTCAAATGTGAATCTATGTATCACTCAAGGTGTATATGTCAATAGGCATAGGTGTACATACATATCATTCCAACATGAGTCCATTCATCATCATCACTTATTAATCATTTAACCAACTCCATTTTATTTAACATGTCATGGTCAAAACCAAAGGAATTAAATATAACTCACCTCAAAAGGGTGACTCAAGAAAGGACCAACCTCAAAGTCTTGGCCTTTAATTTACTCACATGGTAATAACATGATAATGAGATTCCCTTACTTAAACAATCCATCACATTTCATGGTCTCAACATAACTCACATGGGCTAGAAATTCATTATCCATTCAACTACTCACATGGAAATTATTAATACAACAAGACTAAAAAGCCATCAATCAATCACATGGATTATTTATCCTATAACTCAAATGGTAAAATAAATGATTATATCAATTCAATCCAATTTCATCAATTCATGGAATAAACTCAACTTTATTCAAATGGGCAAGGCAATATAATGAAGGCATGCTTTAAAAAGTTATAAAATACATGGGTCAAGGGGGAAGTCATCCATCCCACAACCTTAATTAATTTCATTTACAATTCAGTTCATAAATAAATTTGTCAATTTGATTTATATACCTATTCATAAATGACATCCCATGATCATGGGATAAAAGGCTTGCCTCATAGGCATCTAACACCAAAATCCATAAGGTCCATTTCAAGCCAACTCCTCCATGGGGTGGTTCTTATTCAAGGTATAAAACCTACAACAAGCATGATTAAACCTCTATAACTAAATAGGGCATACCTATCAATTATAGGATTTAAATTCAATTTAGGCAACACCCAAAAATTAGATGCGTGACACCCCGACAAATATAAACAGCTTGTCTCTGAGCGAAAGGCATGAGACCATCTACCTTAGGTCCATGTTAGATAGATTGTCCAATATGAGGTCCTGATTCATCCTAGATTAGTAAAAATATAAAAAATTGATGAAGAATGATAAAATAGGAAATATGATCCTAAAACAAAATAGTGAAACCAATTCCTAGAAGAATCAAGAATGACTAAAAATGAATTAAGGCCATTCGGTTATAGATTCGATGAGAAACAATGCTTGAATCAGAGTTCGAGTGGATGATCTACCTCAAATCCTAATTTAGGATCAAAGGAGAGATTATCCAAATGGGTGATTTCTATGAAAATGAAATAAGGATGAAAATTAGGTTTAAAATGATTTTATTTTAATTAAAAATTATTAAAATTCAAAAACCAGTAGGGTGGCATGGTTTACCTGCACGGTTTGTCAAACCATATAGAAGCTATGCATGGATTACTATAGGCCAAGGGGCACCTGCATGGTTTACAAACCATGCAAAAACCATTTTAAGATCCACTATCAAAATATGAAAAAATTGTAGACCTGACCGCATGGCTGTGCGACCCAACCCACAAGGTTCACACAAACTATGCAACCCCATCTTTTCACCCAAAACTTGGGTTGCACACTTTGGACCAGCCCCGAACACCACCGAGCTATCTATGAACTAAATGGAAATTCTTATCAGTCCATATTTAATAATTTAAACTAATAATTTATAGAAAACAAGGAATCCATACCTCAAATAAGAACTGGTTTCTTACACCTATAATCCTATGCAAGACATCCTTGGTGTGATAAACAAGAGATAGAAGAAGGTCAACCATATTTCATGAGATAGAACAATAGAGGATTGAGTGTGGCTTATGTGTTGGGTTATTCTAATATTTAATCATGTCTATTGGTAACTAGGTAGGATGAAAAATTGTTGTGACATACACATAGTGGGGGCCTAGATAGAATTCATATGTAGTAAAAGGGGTGAAAATAAGACACTGCTTATGTATTAGGCTTCCCTTAATGGTTTGTCTTTGTTTATAGCAAATAGGTATGAAATGATATTATTAGGGAATACACCAAGTATAATTACCACTTCTTATATATGAGGTTCAAGTATATATGTGAGGCTTACATGTTGTTCTTTTAGATACTGAATGACCTGGTTGATAATATAGATGATGGTAGGAAGGATAGGGCGTTACACTTAGTAGGAGGATAATTGTGCTACTTAGGAATTGTGAGATTATAAGAAGGGATTATGAATGGATGAGTGATTCCTTTTTGTTGATTTCCTAGACCATTGACATATCTTGCTGATGAAATCATCAATGGGAACATGGTTGGGACATAAACCTTGGAGGGTGGATCAAGCACTCATGGACCATTGAATGGACAAGGGAATCCATCAATCACCCAAGGAAAGACAAGTTAAGCAACATGATCCTTGGAAAATCGAACATGTATCACCCCGATTAGAACCCAAATTATCAAGGGAGTTCATGATCATGACTACCTGAGGTCCCTACTGGTTTTGAGGATTTCTTAAGAGATAAATTTTATCAAGAGAATATATAATCTATGATTTTCATGTTGCTGTAAATGTTGTGATCATGTGGACCCAACATTTCTAAAAAATGGGTTTATAATTGGGTTTCTAGGTAGGAGGCCTAGGTTATGGGATTCTCTACCATCAGAGTCTAGGTGTGCATGTTACCCTAGCATGGGAGAAAAAGAGATCAATTCTCCAAATTATAGATCCTAAGAGAGTATTCATCCAAGTGAGTGACGGAAAAGGTATTTTTCTATAGAAAGGGATAATGAAGGTGCTTAAACCTATTTATTATAGGGTAAAGTTGGATTCCTAGTGATACTAGTGTGAAATGAGGCACCCGAGTCATGGTTGGGTGAAATGAGGCTCTCTATTGAAGCTAATAAGAAATGAGGCACCCTATTGTTGTTAAGGAGATGTGGCTACACTAGTGATTCAAGGGAGAAGTGGTTTCCCAAGTGATGTAACTTGGATGAGGCTTTTCCTTAGTGTTCCAAGATTTCAAAAAATTCCTTTATATGAATGATGCTTTGGTGTGTCGTTCGATAAAGACCATTCACCCTAGTGTTGGTAAAATAGAGGGGAAGTGATTTCTCTCAAAATATATACTTGATTTTGGTATATGTATTCTATTTTTTAATTCATATCCATTTTACATTTTAGATTATCACCATTTACTTCTTCCTCGTAAGATAATGATTTCTAATTCTCAATAAATAACACGTCACCTAATTTTTTGATAATAAAACCATAATACTTTATTATTATCATTCTGATACACTATGTGTATCTAGAATATCCCCATTTCCACAAAATTTTCTATAACTTATTCCTATTACAACTACATGATCATATCAAGCCATGTATTTTTCCATGTCTATATTTCTCACATTATGTCAAATATACTCACGCACCCTTTCACATAAATATTGTCTTTCAGTTGACCATAAATTTTCTATCTTAGTGATTTATACATTATCATTATAAACCTTTAGGATAATTAACTAAGATGCACATTGCATTTTTATTGATAAATTTTTGTTTCTTTAATTATCTTTAATAAACCCTTTTAATCTAAATGCATTAATTTTGGCATAATGGATTTATTTTATATTATAACACATATGATATCATTTTATCATTATAGTTGAAATATGTTTAAAATTTAATTTTGATATTTTGTGAAACATTCCTTAAAAGGGATAATGAAAGACTTATAAGACTTATAAGACTCATAATCAAACCTCATTTTACTAAAATTACATATCTAATATGTACAAGGAAATATGGGTTTAGGAGTGAATCAAATATAAAGTTAAATGATCAATGATTTCTTGGTTAATATTTTCTTCATCTTACCTGCCTAAAGAATCTTATATCGACTAACCGAGCATACACCTTTCTATAATTTTACATTCTATGAAATTATTAAAGAAATATCATGATGTACATGTATTTAGCTTCATCTTATAATTGAAATAGTTTAAACTTATCTTCTTAAAAAAGGTTATATAATTATTGTGGCTTTCTCACATTTAATGTGAAAATATTTCTTAGTAACTTTGAGCCTTATAAAAAATCATACCAAATAACTAAGAGTTTTATATCAGAAAAAGTTTAAATTACGTTATTGGTATTTATTTTACATTTTCTAAAAAATTTACTTCACTAGGAATTATTTTACCAAAACTTGGTTTTTTATGAGTCTTGTTTTTTATATTCTTCATTAATGACCAATATATGATATTTTTGAATCAAGTATAATTAAACTATTTATTATGTATGGTAGACCATAATAAATTTATTTCAATATTTAAATAAAATATCATTGTGTCTAAACATGGCATTAGATAATGTATTTGGTAACACACATTACATAATAATTGTTTAAAAAAAACAATATTTCCACTTGGTATTATAAAGTCATGATCTTATCTAGGAGACGTGGGAGTCATGATCCATTAGAATGTTAAAGATTCACTTAACTCTTATAATATTTCTAATCTCTGTCAATTTATTTATTTGGAATAAAATATATAATCCATGTAATATATCATATAACCAAGTATTAAATAAAAAGTATTACATACAATAATATATATAAAACTGAATTAGAAGCATCAACTAGATTCTTATTCAATTAATTTTATTTTCTCTTCAACTAACATTTATTTCCACATGTGAATCAAATAAATTATTTCTTGATTCAATTTATCTTTATAATTAGTTTCTTATAATGGGATTTCAAAGGTTCATTTTTATTATTATTCATATACTTATCCTTTGATCCTTTTCTTTCTTATTGTTCACTATAAGAATTGATGATTCATCTTTCTTCTGGTTTTTATCAACTTATCAAACCTTATCTAAAATATATTGTCTCATTTATTCTTTGATATTCATTTTATATCTCTCAGAAAAACTAGAGTAATGGGTGATAAGGATACGAATGGTATTTATTTAAATACCATGATTCAAATTGAATCCCAATTATTTTAATAAATATTTATAATCTATCATATTATGTATATGAGGACCATCATTATTTTCTTCTTTAAATTTACATATGTTTAATATAATGATAATATTATTCATTTTGTGCTATATTTTCTCCTTGAAAACTTCTTAAAGATGAGGCAATATGGTGTAACCATCCATGTATTCATATTTATTTTGAAACATATTAGAAACTTATGATAACATTATGATGTAAATATCAAATTCATCATCCACGAGTCTCTAATAATATTCATTTTTACCCTCACTTTCTTCCTTCAGTGGTAATCAGGTAATAGAGACTCCAACACATACAATTTCCTTTAATATCACATTACTTATGAATAAGTTCCAATAAAAACACGAAAATTAGTACTGGTAAGGACATTTTCATTGTCTAATATTGATCACATTGTTTTTTTGGTATTACTGGCCATTTTTATATTAAATAAAATTTTATCAATTAGTAATTTTATCTTGATTACAAATTTGTACATTATATATTTATTAATATTAAGTATATACCACTATTTTATTCAAATCCTTGTACCCCTCAACTACTAGATTTGGAATACTCATTTCCTTTATTATTCAATGGGAGGATCCTTAAACCTCTCTTTATATCCCAAACTATGAAAATGACATTGCTTTGAGAATCTAAGGTAAGCATTTGGATGTAAACCCACATTAAATCAAAGATTCTTATTTTGTTGAGTGGGGTACCATATCCTATGATTCCTAAACAATGATTTTTTACATGCATGTCTCTAAAATTACACCAATATAGCTATTCATTTTTCTTTGATTCCAATTTTAGTTATGTCAATCCACTACTCTCATTAGAAATCCCTGATAGAAGTCAGAACCCTCAACTATGGATGATGAGTACCATGAAATATGATATCACTCTAACTCAAATGGTGGAATTTGTTTATGAAATAATATTTTTATGGAGTGATTTTATAGTTTTTTCTCATTGTGAATAAAATATGATTTTATTTCTCATTCTTGTTATTATGTGATCATGCTCACAAATTAACCATGAAAAAATAAAATACATTAATCACAAATTTATTCACATTTATCTTTGTATCCTTATTAACAATCCTATGTGATTGAATAACAACCATGATTCCACATAATAATATAAATAACCACACATGAAAAAAATAATGATGTATTTTTTATATGTATTCAAATTATTGATCCATCGAGCATATGATGGATCCATTGAGGCAATAGGGTAATTAATTGAGTTGTTTTATGACTCAAATTGTAGTGACCATAAAACTCCTATGAAATTTTGTGTTTGGTTCTACAACATCTCTCGACTCAAACCATATTGTCCTGAACTCCTCTAATCATTTCAATGCATACTCGCACACTAGTGAGGGGAAACTCAAGATGCAGAATAACATTTTATTCACTCAGATATGGGTATATATAAACTTATAAATTTAAAATGACGAGATGATAAACAAGTCTTCTAAAAATATATTTAATAAATAATTATAACATTTAATCACATAAATTTAAAATAAATAAATCAATCAACATCCAACCATGCACAGGTCAGCCTTATCTCGTGACTAGTTGACATGTGATAAAATTTCATAATAAAAACTAAATAATCCAAAATAAAATAGGTGTGAACTTTTAAAAAATTAAATTTATAGAAAAATGAATTTATATAATTATTTATATTTCATGTGACACTTGAAATAATTTTAGAAAAATCAAGAAAATTTTCATTAAAAACTATTTTATAGAAATTTTCAGGACTTTTTGGAACCAAAACAGCCCCCCAAAAGTGTTTTAATCTCTTAATAGTCTTGTATAGGCTTATCATGCTAAGTAGTGCATGACCTATCCAATTTGGACTCTACAAACCCAAATGTTGTATGGTTTAGTATATGAAAGTTCCCATGTGGGACTACCAATGTATTTAAAAAATATTATTTTTTAAAAAAAGCCAACCACCCATAGATCTATTTTTTTGTCTATTTTAATGCACAAAGTAAGTTCTACCCCATACCCTAGACCTAGACATGATTCTATGGTGATATCCCATTGGAAATTACTAATTGGATTTCCATTTATATATATATATATATATATTATTTCAAAAAAAAAATTGATCTTTAAATAATAGTTTCATGGTCATTCAAACTTAGATCTATATACCATCAGTGGCATTAGAACCATATCAATTCTCTATAAACAAATTATATCAAAACATTTTTATTTAAATTATGAACTAGTTAATTCACGACTACTTTGATACCAGTGAAGGAACTGGGTATTCCTCGGAATTATGAAAATAGGTAAATTTCAAAAAAAATCATCGAATCTATACTAGGATAATTAATTCAATATGGGAATACCCAATTCATTCAATAAACCTCATGAAATCAATTTTATGTATGAAAAATAAATATAAAATGGTACTTGGATGGAATGGAATGATCTTGGCATTATCTTATCATCTATGAATCATTATAGATCAAAGGGAGAAAATGAGGTTCCCTATAGACAATATACTAAAGTTTTAGGTCCCCTTAAACACCATTCATTAATTCTTGGGTGATAACATTTAAGATTAAAGTGATTTATGATGGTTTTCAATTTCTAGAAGATTATTTCATTAATAATTGAACTTGGATTGTCCCATTCATGATTTTCCATTTGGGTTTTCTATATTGAAATTTGACATAAGGGAGGAGTGGAGAAAAAAAATTTGTAAAAATTGTTTATTACACTATTAATGGCTCAAAATTGATCTTATACAGTATGGTTTAAAATAAAAAAAATTCATTTATTCCCTTTAATAAGTTAAACCTCTTAAAATATACCAAAACGAAAAAAATAAATATGTAAATGTGTCATAAATTTCATGGATATTTCATCACTAAAATGAGGAATTATTAAATTCCAAATGATTAGTTATGGACCATGATCTGGACTCATTTCACCAAGAAATGTTTAATGAACCTTGAATAAATAATTTTCATTCAATAACTATTTTCTCAAATTCATTTATTTTAACATAAATATTTCATGAATACCTTGAGAAATAAATTAACTTCTCATTATTCTGAAATTTAATGATAAATAATTTAATTTTTTTACTTGTAATCATTCACATACAAAAATTCACAGGCCCCCACACATAGGTCCCACTCAGTATAAAATTCTAATTCATAGAAATTGGTATAACTTTCAGATACACTTTCTCTGTGACCCTTAAGGACCATTTCAAAATATTAGTAAGTGATACGCATGAAAAAAGAGTGGTATATAGAAACACATCATGGACCATAAATAGATAAGGATAAGACATAACTATGAAACCCTCTTACAAACATGCATTATTATCTATTTATCTCTTAATATCAAATAAATCATGATGCATGTTTTGTGAAATTATCCTTGAACAATTTATTTACCTTTATTGAATATATTAGATAGAAATTAATTTGTCTATCATGGTCTGGTATTTAGTTAAGGAACTAATATCCCAATAAAGTGTCTAAAGATAAGTTTTTTCTTTTGAAAAAAATTATAATATCTCAATCATTCAATAATTCCATACCACCAATGATGAAACCAAAAAAAGTTACCTCACTATAAATATAAATTTGATGGTTTTTATCTTGTATCATAGTTATAGGTGAAGTTATGTACATTGATATTGATCTCATGTCTAGAGACCAATACATATACTCATAGATAGAAACATTTAATAACAACCAAAACATATGGTGTTCCTATTAGTGAGTTAATACTCATGTTTTACTATAATCAAAATCACCAAATACGGATTTATTGAGAATAAGTATCAATGATGATCAAACTACCACACTTGATAGTAAAACACCAACTATTTCTCATTAGTATTATGTATCTATACCATAGGTAATATGTTTAATATTACTATTATAGTATCTCAGGGTTGTCATTATAGAGGGTAACTATTATAATATTTTAATAAAAAAATCAATCTAATGAAATTTACATCTTAATAGTGTACATAGATGTAATAACACTATTATTATAAGAAAATTTCATAAATGAATCTATATATACCTAATATTTTAATTATAAATTTCTTCTCAAGTTAGGTTTAGGGAATCCAATTCTATAATTGGATTTTATTATAGGACTTTATAAGAATTGTAAAATCCTTATTTCCATTTGTATTGTAGTGAACCGCCTTAAATAGTTAGATCATTTAATTTCTATTTGAGTAAATTTCTTTCTAAATTTAATTTATAGGATATACATAAAGCACATGGTAAGGATTTATGTAGTGTATCTCTCAATTTTATCTAATCATGATCCATGGTTTACCTCAAAGTACTAGAGAACTCTTAAACATCATTAGATAAAGAATTGTGATTCAACACTGCTTATCATCCATATACTGATGGTCATTCAATATAGACCATTAAAACACTAAAATTTATGCTAAGATATTATTTTTTGGATTTTAATGGAGGTTGGGGTCAACACATTCCCCTAGAATATGATAATAGTTTCCATTAATTCATTCAAATAGAACCATATGAGGCACTATATGAGAATAAGTCTAAAACTCAACCATGTTAGGAATATTAATTTACATGGTATTTAATATTTCATTTGATTTTAGTTATTTGATTGAGGTTATGATTCAAAACATACCAATATAGTAAGGGATTTATGTTACAATTTAATTTATTTTATGGATTATCTATGATAAATTTTCCTTGAGGGAAATTATATATATCTTATCTATTAAAACCAATATATTTTCTTATAATCTTGTTATTCAAATTTTTTTAATGTAATAGTACAATTTTCCTCTCTTTGGTGCTTAAAATGATCACAAAAATGTTTTTAAGAAAAACTGACCTTATTTCTTTTTTGGTTGATGAAAATTTTATTGCATGTCCATATTTTCATTAACATATTCTCAAGAATGTTTTTACTATTCTACAATTACTTATTAATGTAATTTTTATCTATATTTTACATTCTATAAAAATTCAGAAAGATTCATGATGTCTTTTTATGAATTAGGTAGTTTATCCCAAAGGTGTGAACGATATCATTTTTTAAATATATACTGCATGATTGATTTTTACTACAATTATCACTACTATTTTATTTTAAGATTCCTTTAGAAGTATAATTTTTTATTTGAAAAGGAAATTTATTTCTGATATTCTAGAAATTTTTAGATTTTAGGTTTTTTTATTTCAAAATGGAAAGGATATTTTCCTCAAGAAATGTTCCAGTAATCTTTTCAAGGTGTTTCCATTTATAAAAACATCCCTTTATATCACATATAGTTTAATAGTGAGATGATCCAATGATTCTATATTGTTTTTTTGTATATTTTTATTGATTATGTTGATTAAATAAGGATAAAACCAATTTTTTTCCACTGGTTAAGCTATGAATAAATGAGAAATGTGTTCATGATCTTGTGAAATACATAGGAATGGATTCTGATTATGTAATAGTTGGCTATGTAATATCCCTCCAATGAATTGGGTAATGTGATATAGATATTTCATGAGTTGATGATAAGTGTTTACATGATTCTGAATAACTATATTCACATTTTGATGTGTAAGTATGATGGGTTCTAGTTATGATCAAAATATTATGCGTGGAAAAGATTTTGATTAGCTATGTTCACATCTTGATGTGTGAGTATGATTGTTTCTAGTTATATTGAAAGGATTATTCATGTTCAAGATTGTGAATAACTCTATTTATAATATTATAATTTCCTATTCTTATAATTCCACCTACCTATGTTAGATCACTCGACTTATGATTTCATTCTTAACACCCTTATTAATTACGTTTCTAGATATTCCATGATTTTGAAGTTTATGATTTATGATTTTTTGGTTATGAATATTTTATATCTAGAATATGAACTTGATTATATTAACATACCATTGTTATCATATTATATTAACTTAAGATTTACATCTACCATGTTTAACTTTATTGATAATATGACCTCACCCTTTCTAATGATTCAATTTTCCCTAGGTTATGAAGAATGATATTACATAATATTTTTCTATAAGGGTATCATGTGTGGAGCATTTTTTGGGAGATTTTTAAGTCTTCTTAAAGAATAATAAATCTAAGAATAATGGGAATAATTACCATTTCAGGACACATACTTGGGTTATGTTACATAAAGGGTTTGGTCTAATTCTCTAAAAATCTAAAACTAAAAGGTCTTAGGTGTGTGGTTTAATTTTTTATATAGATATTTTATTTATGAATGGTTTAAATTGGGTTTTTTTAGTTATTATCAAATCAAAAAATGTAAATATTATGTTTTTAGCATCAGATCTGAGTATATGAGTTCAGGGATGCTATATGGTGTGTCTAAAAATAAAACTTAGTTAATTCCAAAATGATCATAACCATTAATAGATGTGGCACTATACTCAGGGAATCATCAAAATTTTCACCTTCTAGAGCTGAGGCCTGGTCAATTACAAGAGTAGGGAATGATAATGGTGTTTGTCTTAGTCATTTCCACGGATGAACCTCATATGGACTAGACACAACATGTTATCCACTTCCCTTTTTCTAGACACTGATCATGCATCATTTGTAGTTCCATCATCAAGACTATATGGTTATTCATTGAGAAAACCAAGATCATATGTATGCATTCTGGGTAAACAATTATACATCTATCTGTAAAAGGTTTAGATAAACCAGTCACGATTGCTAAAAGTGGTAGAGAGATTCTCCCTCTAGTACCTTTCCATATTAATATAAACTATACTTGAAGAGAGATCATTAGATTCCTTTTTTTCACACCATAATCCATTTTTTTATTGAAAAACCACTTTGAGGGTAAGTGGGAACCAATAGAACCGTTCCTCCAATAGCAAAACACACCCTCCCAAAACACCCATTACAGAGTTCAAATTTCAAAAAACAAAATAGAACCAAACATCGTGCCAAGACCATCACAACATCCTGATTCAAAATTGATGAAAAACTAAATACAGCAAAATCGGATTCCACCACCGAAGTCACCATTTCAAAAATTGAAAGCCAAAAATTAGTCATACCATCATCACGGCTTAGTCACCGTTGCCTCGATCGTATGGTGGGGGAAAATTATTCTATAGGAATTTAAATTGTTTAGTGAATTGGAATGGAATATATGGTTCATGTATCATTTCCTATCAATTAAATCCACCATAATTCCATTCTAGAATGATTGTAAATATGGTAATTATTACGTTCTTCCACACTAATCATACACCATCTTTCATATCTTCACATCATATAAATTTAAACAGAATTAGTCATGGAGACTAAACATTGAAATATGTTACATGTCTTAATTATTTATGTGTATAATGTTATAAGTAATCCAAATGAGAGTATTAAAGAAAAATTAGGGGATGATAATGGGATTATGGAACACATAGCCACCAATAAGAGTCACTATCTAGACACATAAAAATTTAAAAGGGGAATATATATAAATATGTTTCACTCCTTGGTTATCATGGATCATTGATATGAATAACATGGACAATACTGGCACTACAAGATTTACTAGATGACCATAATTCATTTGCTCGGCCATGGTAAAAGTTGAGGTGTAAACTCCTCTACGGGAGTCCCTTATAATAATAAAAATATTCTCAAAAACATTTCTATAAATAAAACTAATCAAACATCACTCATTAAATTGGGGTGAACCGAGAAGCCTCATTCAATATAGCAACCCTTATCTAATAGAGGTCAGTACATGACCTCCCTTACACTCCTTACATGATCTAGATAGCTCTTCCGTCTCTTTACCAAGAGTTCATCTCTACAGGTATATATAAAGGGATATATCTACATTGTGAAAGGGATATCAAATCAAAGGTGGTCGACTCATTTATGCTCTATTTTAGGGTAGCTTTGAAAATTATGTGTATCCTCTATAGAATATTTTCTATTTCCCTATACTTTTTCATAGGCATTATTTTATCATAAATATACCCCCAATATGGATATCCAACTTAGATTATGGATATCCCAAATTATGATACCCATAAACCTGTAAATTATGTGAAAACTTTTAGTTTCTAGGAACCACTGGCTGATAAGCTCAAAGTTCATACCTGAGTGCTGATATACCATGTATTGAGAGGCCTAGAATTCTTCATAAATTAAATTATCTTTTAGAATATCCATGAATTTTTGAAAAGTGTCTTGGACACAAATGGTCCATTCTGATTCACTTGAAAAGTTTTCTCTTATATAGAGACCCTACTATTCGATCCAACCCTTGTTGTAGTTAGTATAAGAGGATCTAAGAGTAGTGAGTTGATGTGTGATATCAAATTATTAAAGCTAGTTATCCTGAGAAATTATGTTTGGATAATGGAAAAAAAGAAATCATTTATGGGATAATCTATAGAGGTTATATGCCCATGTGTCAAAAAATTTAGTAATGGATGACTAGCTTAGGATTTGAACAATTTATTCCCTTATCCCTCTAAGAAAGGTGAAAGAAACAATTCGTCTATAATACCATACCTAGAAAATGATAATATCTCCAATTTTATATAGTTTTATTTTTATTTTATTAGAAATTAAGATATCCTTTTACGATTCAATAGATAAAGGTGGAAATGACTAGTAGGTATTCCCCTCATCATTGTATCATGCCTTTCATCAGGAATTTGAGAACCAGTTGTCTAAAAAGATCTCATTTCCACTTTCTACAAAAAAGTAAATGAAAGAAGGATAAAACATTAAAAATATGAAAATTCAGATGTTTTTGATAATTCAATATCACCATATAGTCATTAGTTCAAGCTAAAACACCCAATATGTATGGGATGTTCCACGCTTAGGTGACCAACATGTTGGAATTATGATAGAATTTTTAGTGTGTTGTTAAGTAGTTCGATGGAAATATGCACGTGTTTTCGAATATTTTATTATAAAAAATTCTTATGGAGATACATCACTAGAGTATCTATGGTCCTTCAAAGGTATTTCCCTCATACATATAATGGTAAATATGTTATCTTTCACATTCCATGATTTCACACCAAATCCACTCAAACCTTCAATATATCTATATTATCATCATAATTAAATTTGTTTCTATTTAAACAAATACAATTATGATGGGGGTATTTTTAGAAACTTAAAATTTTCCATGAATAAGGTTATATTTTCTGAAATCATTATTAAAATCAAAATGAAAGTGAAATCATGAATCATGATAAGCATATGAATCCCATCATGCATTCCTAACCAAAGGCTTAATCAAACTCAGTCAGCACTAAGTTAAACTGCATCATGACTGCCATAATGCCAATATCAAATGAATTACCACCTCCCAAATGACAATATAAAGGTAGAGACTACCTATCCCCTGCAACATCAATATTGGAGCTAGATTGATAGTGTTTTAGTTGGTTCCCTAGAACCAATTACATTATACTTTTGATTTCATGCATATTTGTGGTCTTTAATATTAATTAATATCTTATCATATCATGATTTTACTTTTATATAAAATTCAATGCGATAATTTCTTTAGAGTATATATAATATCTAATAGTCATGGTAGTTCTCTTCTATGATTCAAACCTTGATATGCTATGATGATATTCTAAAATACATGTTATATATCCGGATGAAATCATCTGATTAGAAAAGGATGATATAGGATGTTAAGGTTATGAGGCTCGTAATAAATTGAGACTTATTCACATTAAGTTTTATATTATTAATCTATAGGATTGAAGGTTATGAAAAAAGAACCACCCATAGGAATTATGCATGTTTTCTATGTTATTGAATATTCCTTTCTATATATGCGTATATTAGTCCTTAGAATTGATATAATTATTTATGTATATCATGCATCACTCATGTATATGAATTAATGAAAACTATGACAACATATTCTCATGACAGTGGATCATATATTGGGTGAATTACAAGTGATATAAAATTATTGAATAATCCACGAAATTATTTTCCCCTTAGAAGTTAATGGAAGTAGATATTCTAGGCCCATTGATTGGAATCAAACTACAATATTATTCTTTGGACATGGAATTATTGTTAACGGGTTTATTTTAAGAAAATAAATTAATATATATTAAAAAGACAGGTTTATGACGCAGCAAATGAAACCTTCTTGATGATATTTGGAGAAAAAGTTATTATATTACGTAGTTAGCATTTTTAGGATTTTTTTATCACTGTGACATTTAATTTCTTTTTTTATGGGTACCAAGATGTGTCCCTTGATTCTAATTAGGGACTTTAGGTAAGTTATCCTAATTAAATTGAGAAATATGATTATAGGGTGACAAACTATGTTTTTCAAAAACCTCAATTAAATTCTAATAGAATTTAATATTAGAATAAATTTTATTCTCATGTTCTGAGGAATAATAATTATTCAACTTTAGATAATCACATATATTCAGTAACTAGTTTTAAATAGAATAATTATGTCTATTGGATATTAAATAAATATTCATTAACATGTTTATTTAATATAATATTTATTTATTTACCGAATGAATAATGAACTGATATTTATTTAAGAAACTTTTCTTAAATTATTTTTGAGTTTTGTACATGTTAAAGGAATAATAATATAGTTATTATTTTTATTCGATGTGTGGTTTATTATGGATTATGATATATTATATAGTCCTATGTATAATAACTAATTCTAAGAAAACCTATATAAACCTACTTATATCATTTCTAGGGTAAGACATTATTGTTCACCACAAATCCTATTTAAAAGAATTATATATAGAACAAGTGATAAGTTTCTCTAGAATACTCTAAAAAACGAAGATCTTAAATCCTCAACCTCCCCATTAAGTCCCCAAGAGAGATATAATAAATATTTAAAGTTTGAAAGGAGTTCATATTTTGATCAACATAGAATTATTCAACTAGTGAGAATCATATATTCTTGCACCATAAGATTTTATATTAATGTTCTAATTTTTTTCGATCATCTATTGATTACTGCTAGAGAATGTCTTCCCTAGGATCCTTTATCACATTGAAGATAAAACAAGAGTGGTCAACCAAATAAAAAATGAATATATAATTAAAATATGGGGTAATTCTTATTTATACAAATCAATTATAAATTATATGTTAATGTTTCAAACAATGAGGGTTCATAGTATTCTAATCATCTAGATTTGAGGATTTTTATGAGGAAATCAATAGAAATATATTGTTTCACTCAAGCATGAGCACTTATACTACAACAAAATAATAAATGTGTTATTATATATGACACATATTAATTTATAATTATTTATTACCCATTTATATAATTACACATTTATTGTGAGTTTTTCATTTCATGTTTAATTAATTCTTGAATTTGAATGCCATAATAATTTGTTTTTTCTCCTACATATAACCATGAATGGGAAATGAATAAATGATGAAAATAAAAATATTCCATTAAGAGGTGTTGGATATTTGGGTAGGATTACAATGATACACAACATGTATTAGAAATATATATATCGTGTACCCATTTTCACTATACCAATATGTGTTTGCATAAATCATGCTTTATCATGTGGGAGAAAATTATGTGGTTTCATTACATGATACATATTGACTATGTTAGATGGAATGTGTCTTTATGGGAAACATGATTTTTATCCTACATGCATGCTATGTAAGACACATAATTTTTTCCAATGGGAAATTTTGTGTGGTTCCCATAATTAAAGTGAGTTTGTTTTGAAGAAGGTTAAAGTGGATAAGGTCTATTGTGTTGGATTTTTTTGTCAATGTATAACTCATATTCAATGTAAAATGTGATTATTGGAGTGTTGGTCTTTAATTAAATTAATGAAAAGTGTTTATGGAAGTATATACACTACCTAAAACATCTTGGAAGAGGTTTTGAGTTTCTTGAGAAGGGATAAAGATTATCTAAGGAGGCCCTATATTGAATAGAAGAAAGTTTTGAATTTCTAGACTAAGATAATCCAAATCAATATGAAGTATATAGATTTGGATGATCCATTGAATTTTAATTTTCATGGAATTAGATTTATAAGTGCAGTTGATTAGATTTTAAGGTATGATTTCTTGATAAGGTTGTTACATTATACCTATGCATGATGCGACACTTAGAGAAAAATATAGAATGTTGGATCATGGTCAGCCCACTGACCATGGATTGACATTGTCGATTAAAGGTTTTACAAGTGTTAGATCAATTGTTCACATGGTTGATAGATTTTTCACATAGTTGATATATTATTCACATGGTCATTTGAAGGCTAGTCATGCGATCGATCCAGATGGTCAATCCAGATGTGTAGTTGACTGATTAATCACACAATCAATCAAATTTTGGTCATCTGGTTGATCCAAGATGGTTGATGTAGGAATTATATTGATCTATACTAAGGTGAAAAATTGATCTATAATTTCCTTCCTTGCTATCACTCATAGGCTTGGAGAAATTTTGATGAATCTATAGGGTGAAAATGCTAGTTTCCAAAATTAATATTATCCAAATAAATTAAAGTTGGGAGATTCTATTGTGTTTTAATTTATTTATTATATATCATAAGGAGTTTTTGAATCATGAAAGGGTCTCATAATAAAAATAAAGGTGATACTTCCATTCAGTTGGAGAAATTTCATTAAAGAATTAAATTCATGTGTTTTAATGAAAATATTTTCAATTAATATTCAAATATCAAATGATAATTAAAATTCCCATTAATATGTAGATTTAAATAGAGTCCATGAATTAATATAAATAATTATTAATAAGTTAAAAAATGATCAATTCTCATTTTACGCAATCATAGATTTTTTGTAAATATTATGGAAATAAAATTCTTGATATTATTTAATGAATATATAATTGAAAGAGACATATAATAGGGTATATTTCAATAATAATAAAACCTTAGGGAATATTTTTTGGGTATAAAAAAATTAGAGATTAGTGAGAAGGAATAATAATAATCTATTCTTTATTTCTAATATGAAAGTGACTGAATAGTGTGAAAATAATACTTTCTCAAATGTGAGATGGGAAGAAAGAGTCCGCACAATAACAACATACTCGAAGTCTAAAACTTGGAGAGATATTATTATTTCTACAAAAAACTATGAATATTCATTACATAGAATTATGAACTTTAACCTATGGTATACTATGGTTTATTTAGTATTCATGGTTATTTTAACACAAAATATTAAATTATATTTAGTATGTATTTCTTTCTAAAGAAACAATAGAATAATGAACATAGATTTATTAAAGAATGAGATTCAAACCTATATTACCAAATTTTATAAATATAATTTTAATAAATTAATATCATTTTTTAATTCATCATCTCAAAATTAGTTTATGGATAATATTTTATATTTTTCAGAAATAGTTGATTTTATGGTGAATAGTAAAAAACAAAATTTACAAAAACTAGTAATTTGATGAAATTATATTGACATAATAATAAATATAAATTGTATAAAACCATTTTAATAGACCAAATATATATTATATAAGTAATATAAATAATATAAGAACATAATATTTAACTTGAAAATATATGTGTAACATTTTTGAAATCTATGTAATGTTTTTGTTAAAATAAAAAAGTTTTTAGTTTTTCTATATTAATCAGGTATTAACAAGGTTATTTTAAATTTTGGTTTTTTAAATAAAAATAATATCCTTTAATTTAGCATAATCCAAATAATTCCACTGAAATCTACATTATACTTGATTTTTTATGCAAAATCATTTTCATTTTTAAAACATATATTTTTCTAATAATGGGTTTTGTTGTGTTTTACAGACATATATTAAAGGTAATTTTTACCACTTATAGAAATTGAGTATTATAAATTGGATTCAATATTTATAATTAGAATAATAATTTTTTTAATGAGTACACCACTTTATTTTTTATAATGAATAGTAACCATGGTAAATATTTATTACTTCGATTAAGTGTAAAAGGGTTAAAATAAAGAGATGAGAACTCAATATAACACAAAAAAATTATTTAAACATCCTTGATATGTTGAATTCAGACCTTAAATTTATTATGTTTTAATATTTTATAATTTTGAACAACTTGACTAGAGTAATCCATATATTATATAATACAGTTTCATATATTTACAAGTTTCCCACCCACCTAACTTATAAAAGGGAATATCATATCCTCTATTATATAAACTATATGATCCACATGAATCAACCAATATCTATCTCAATACCTTATCAAAATCTATATATTCATTCAATAATTCATGGTATCTCCAAATTATAACATTATGAAGGATTAAGGTATAATCTAAAGGTGGTTACCAAAAGATGTTGTATATGTTCTTACCAAGATTTTTCAAGTTCATGTATTCCTAAACCACCTATAAATATTCAATAAACATATTAACATAATTACATCAATATATTTACCATATTTATATGTTTTTATGTTAGTTTTATATCCATTTTTTGTCTCTTTTCCATCCTATAGAAAATGAAAACATCGCTCGTGAGTATATACACCCCACCATCTCCGCATAGCGGTGTAATTAATTTTTATTCATTTATTTAATTGGATAGATATAAATATTAAATTAATGAATATATATGATATTCATGAAATAATTATGATTCTATAAATATTATATATCATCTACCTTCTTACCCCTCTATCCATTGAAAAATTATAACGTTGCTTGTGCGTACATGTGGACTACCATCTCCATGAGAAGATGTGATTACTTTTTCTATTACCAAAATGATTAGAGGATTCTAAAATTATATATAATGAATAAAATATTATATTCATTATATTTATAACATTCTGTATTTCATGGAACCATTTCATAAATTCTTTACCCATAGACTATATAATGAAGTATTTTTGGATATATTGACCAAACAATGTTAAGTGGTCGAGGTAAGCAAGAACTATTCAATGAATGGATTTAAAATTATTAAAAAATGATCCTAAAATATAATAAAGATTTGATTTTTTAATAAAGTATTTAATACATTTAAATTAAATATATATTATAATTAAACATGTATGAATATGTAGATACCTAGGGTAAGATATTTCTGTTACAATATTATTTTATTGTGGGATTGTTTATGTTCATATTTCCTTTGGGAAACTTATATGATCCTAATTTCTTAACCCAGATAAATTTTATTCTTCATTGGTTTTGTTTAGGTTTTACATGTTTTTTTCCATTTCTTATCTTACTGGATCATTAATTACTAAGTGAGTTACTTGTAAAGGACTTTTTAATAAAAAGTCACGATTTAAAATTTTTACTTCCATCTCTTTTTCTCCCAGGTAAAGGTTAATTTAAATGTTTCCATGAATATTATTATTTAAACTAAAATGATTATTTCAAGTAATTTTATAAAATATATGAATTTAATTACAATATTTTAAAAGGAATATTTTTTTTTGTTTTCCAAAAAAGTCAATTTCATGACTTTTTATAATAGTTTGAAAATAATGTTCTCTTTTAACATATATGGCATGTATGAATAGTCATGTAATCATGAATATTATTTTATTTGAATCTTATTTTACAAGTTTCAACGGTTATTTTTAAATAAACTATTTTCTCAATATTTTGGGAATTTTTATTTATATTCTTATCAAAATAAAAGGTGATTATTTTATTAATGGAAAGAATAAAATTTTAAAAGTAATTTATAAATTAATTCTTACATAAAGTTATATGGAATTTATTTTTAATGCTTATATTCTACATTATATTTAATTTCCTCAAGGAATTGTTTTAATAAATAGATTCATTTCTAATAAATTGATGGACTTATTTCATCCTTTATTGATTTATGGGTTTTTGATCATTAACATTCACATGAACACATTCCCTATCTCTTTATCATTTCATTGAGCATTATTTTCTCCTATATGTCCATATTTTATGTATTTTGGATTTATGAAACATTCTTTTCCACCACTTTTTTTTCTCACCCATATACAATTTCTATACACAATATTTTTTGAAAGAATTTAATTAATAATTTAATTTCATTGACTAGGAAAATATTCCGTATTCACGAACCAACAAAAATAAATATTGATTTATAATAAATTTTAAGAATTAATTATGTTAACCATTCTATATATGAGAAATTCATATGACATGCATGTGATGGGTGGGACACCATTATAGATATCCACTTAATTCATTGACAAATATCATGAGAAAAAATAGAAAACATTACATATTATATGGGTATCTATTTTACACATACCCATTTATTAAGAATGTCTTGGATGAGGTCTTGATGGTAATATCCAAGATATCTTGGTCAAGGCCTTGAGTATAAGATAAAAAATTTCTATATTTATGAAATTACTTCTTAATAATTCAGTTTCCAATATCAATGTGATTGTTATGTTGATACTATCCATGGATGTAAAATAAACTCACATTGTTGATTAAATGGAATGATTTTTTATTATCCTCTATGACATATTGGTTATGCCCTGTTTACTCATGATAGATTCCACTACATATAACCATTACCGATCATATTTGATCACCCTTTATTTTCTTTCTATTCCCCAGGATATAAAGAAAGATATTTTGAATGATTTCTTGGATGCAAGAATTTTTCTTATGATATGTTTTTATATTTCAAATTTAATATAGAAATCAAGTAAGTATCTAGTTTTAAAATACAGCTAAATTGATCAATTCTATGTGGTTTTATTCCCTATATACTATACCAATATAATAATGTATACACCAGATCTAGGTCACTATATTCATGGTCATTAAAATTGGTATCAAAGGAAGTTTAGTAGGACTCTTGGGAACTATATTTTAAATGAAAAGAGATAACATGGGAATTATGATAATCCCTTAGGGTATTTGAGAACTTTAAGTATCATAGGGAATTTTATTTTAAGACTCAATATTTATAAGGATTTTTATCTAGATTAGTGTGTTCCATTGTTTAGATATGGATCTTAGAAAAAGGAAAGGAATAAATAACCATAATCAATGTAGTGATTTCCCTATTAATAAAGAAAATACAACTAATGTTGGAGATAAAGAGACCATGTACATAATATGGCATCTGACGTAGGTTATGATGGAAAATCATTCCCATACAAAGAAACATGTTCTTCCACATCATGATTAAACTCTTTTGGGTCACTTCATGGGACATAAGCCTCCACATTTTAATGAAATTTAATGTAATTAATAATTAATTGGATATTTAATAATATATTAAGTCCATTGAAGAGATATTTTTGTCCTTGGAAATTAATGAAAGGGAAATGTTTATTCTGGTAGTGTGCTATCTGATGAGAGATGTTTGACAATGGTGTTCGTTGATACATAATGCTAAAGAGGTTGATGAAATATAAATTATAGAATTGAGTAATGTTAAAGTGATATTCTTGAATAAATACTTTCTTCAAGATAAGTTAACTAAAATGGATAGGAATTTCCACACATTAAATAATAAGGAAAAATAAATTATTGTAGAGTATGAGGATAACTTTATAAGATTATCTAGTCAAGTTGTAGAATATATATGCAATCTAAAAATAAATATTGAACATTTATTTAATGATATTAAGCCGAGTATTAGAAACACCTTGTTTTCCCAAACATTTTCACCAAATGATGATATAGTATTCAATTCCATTTGAAAAAAATAACGAATTTTCTAGGACCTATATCTTCAAGTAAAATCAAGAAAATAATAGGTCCTTTAATCACCATGAAAAAAGAAATATGTCAAAGAAGAGGAAAGGGAAAATGGGTTTTGAAACATGTTATAATTTTGGAGATAATCACTATAGTACTTGCTTAATAGAAACATGATTCTATTTCTAGTGTAGAGAAAAGGATCATATAACACACGAATGTAAGAGAAATAATGAAACCATTATTATCTAATGCTTCACCTACAAAGATATAGGGAATTATTCAAACCATTATTCCAAGTTTCAATGTAACCTCTCACGGAAGAGGATAAGGGAGTACTTCCAAATATACATGATTACTACAACTAAAGTTGAAGTTCCTAAAGATTTTTAAGTAGTTACTTTCATCATAAACTCAAATTTAGATATTTTTTATTTTATTATTGATCTTCAAAAACTTTTATAACTTCCATTTGTTGCAAGAAAATTAGATATTTCACTTGAACCTTAATAAGGGAGTTTTCAATCAAGATACCTAGTGGAAATCCTATTGCAACAAATATATGTTAGCTAGTCCCCATTATGAGACATATAAATACGTTATTTGTAAACTTGTTTATTATGACAATGATTAACTTTGATATAATCCTTTGTATAGATTGGATTTCAAATAAAAATGTAAAAAAATTTATTTCCAAGATTTGTATATTATGATTCATAGTGGAGATGTGGATTCCATTTTCTTAAAAGGTGATACTAAATCATCTAAATCATGTATGTATCTAACACTATTGTATCTCCTTAATAAAATTCTTAAAGAAAAAGAGTAGAAGCATCCTATGAATGGGAAATGTATCCTTAGAATAGAGGGTCTACCAATTGTGTGTGAATGAATTGATGTGTTTACTAAATAACTACCTGGGAATGAGTTTGAATTTTCCATTGATCTCATCCCTTATAAAAAACCTATATCAAATACTCCCTACATGATGGCTATAGTGGAATTAGTGGAAATGAAGAAACAACTATAGGAGTTGTGTGATAAGGGATTTATATGCACTAGTGTATCAACATGAGGATCCCCTATTCATTTTTAATAAGTAATATGGGTATAAGATGTTGTTATAACACCACATAAATTTATTTTAAATTATTACTATGCTCAATAAATTTCTTAACACATATCATCAAGCCTTAAGTGAACTGCGATATAGTATAAAAATATTATTATTTAAATGTGACCATTATATCTTAGTCGTTTAATTGACCACATGAATTGGAATAACCAAATTATTAAAAATATGTATAATGGTTTTATATAATTAAAATTTATTTATTAATTAAAAATATATAAGTACTTAATTTCTAGTATAATCATTTTATACATCTAAAATATATTTCTTTCACAAATGTTTTTTACAAAATTTTGTGTAAGGAAATTATAATTAATTTATATAGTTTTTTAGAAATTTTATTTTGGTTAATGGATATAATTTTTGGAATCAAAATTCCAATATTATCCTAGGGTGAATTTTTTGGAATTTTTTTCTAAAATTTTTCATTTTTCAATGAATAGTGTAAAAATATAGATTTGGGTAAAACCGTATTTTTTCCATTAAATAAAGTCATTTAGAATCCCCATTAGGTTTTGAATTTTATATTAAATTAAAAAAAATCTCATTTATTTATAAATAATATAATTAATTACATATAAATCAGTATTATACTTTATTTTGGTATAAGTTTATTTTTAGGGTTAAAAACACATTTTTCTAAAAACTGTGTTTACACACGCAATGTGTATTTATCATAGTAAATTAAATTAATATCTATTGATTAATAATTTAGATGAAATTTATACATTATATATTCAATAAAATATTTTAATATTCATTTGGTGGTTTTTAAAAGTCATGTAATGGATGTAAAATCCGTTTTATGCTTAAAATGCATTATTCTAGAGCAGGTCCACTGTGGGGGTTAATCTAAGAGATAAGGGTAGAAATTCCATATAAAATTCTAAAATTATTATTATTTAAAGATATTTCAACAAAAATATCATGTTATATTCTAATTCATTACCATTTTAATCCACTATAGAAGGAAACTAACCTTATATTAGTGAAATATTTTATGAAATTCCATTTGTGTCCCTCCCATCACTTATAAAAGGGAAACTCTTATCCTCCCTTATTTACAAAAATTGAGAATTATATCTCCTGAAATACCTACTCAAAAACATTTCTATATTCTATCCATTTATCCTATAGCTTTTCGTATTCTCCTAATACTAATCTTTCAAGGATTAAGTTGTAATCCAAAGGAGGTCTCGCAAAGAAGAGGTATAAATCTTAACCAACCTAACTAAATTTTATTTCTTCTTCCACATTATCTAAACCTGTTATATCCCTAAAATCATTATGAATACAATATCATTAATATACTGATATTTTATTATGATTATGGAATAACCATTTTCCACTTCTTCTCCATCTAATAGGAAATGAAAGTATCACTCATGTGTACATCTGGACTACCACCTCCATGTAGTGATATAATTAATTTTCCATCACAATATTTTATAGTTGATTTCAATGAAAGATTTAAATTTTATATATGATATTTTTGACATAATTTTTATTTGGGGAAAATAATTTCTTATCTAACTTCTTATTATACTACCCATTGAAAAAATGATAACATCACACTTGTTTACTTGTGGACTACCACCTCCACAAAGTGATGTGATTTTCGTTCATTACTATTTTAAATGGATGATAATGAGGATATATTTAATAAATATTTATTATATTTATGATATAATAATTATTCTATATGTTTCAATTATAATTTACATTTCTTTTTTCCCATCCATTGATATGTGGAAACATCACTCGGGTGTACATATGGAATACCATCTCTATGAAAGGAATTTTTTTTACCAAAAAATACATCCATGTTTGGTTACTAGAAATTATTGGAACCAAATATATTCTTTGATGAAAATGGAGTAAGTTTTGTGTTTGTTTTCAATCCTAATATATAATAATAGGTATATTTTAAGAAAATTGATCTTATAGTTCAAGCCGACAATAATATTGAAGGTGGTGTCGTTTCACATTGTTTGCCAAATTTTTGGGGTCCAAAATTTAGAGGATGGATTTCAAGGTGACAATTGGTTTTTCATAAAGGCCTTATGGAAATATGGAAAAGGCATGAGTTTCATGAATATTGGCTATGAGAGTTGTTTTTTGTGAATGATTCAAGGTTTATGATGGTTTTCTCTACGGTTACGATGGGATTCACGATCAGGGATGGTGTTCCCTATGATTATGAGAATTGGAACTTCTTGTTTGGTGATGAAAATATTTGTGATTACAATGGGTGCCACAAAGGGTTTTGAAGAAAATATCTATAGTTAGGACAAGATTTGTGAAAAGAGAATTTCCATGGAGCTTCACGAATAGAGGTGTGCCACAAATATGTTTTTGATGGATCCAAAAAACATGTTGCATGTAATGGAGCTTCATAAAAGGCCAATCCTATAAACAAGAGACTACCCCTATTCACTCAAAACAAATTTTTCTAAGGAAAATCCAAAATCACTCTAATTTCTTGAAGCAAAGGGAGATCTGAAAAACTGGGTTCTTATGAGAGATTTATCATCGTGAAAAGACTTTTTGAATCTTGAATAATGCCAATGATCTTGGTTAATAAGTGATTCGTGATGATGGGGTATTCCTCATTGAATTTGTGGGCATCATGAGGGATATTTATCTACAATGGAAGGGGTACTTCACAAAGGTAGTTTTTCCATGAAGGCTGGGAGATTTGGAAAGGTAGTTTTTTTGCAAAGGAAGGAGAGCTTCGCGAAGGAAGTGAGATTTGTGAAGGGGATTTGTGAAAGGTAGTTTTGAATATCATCTTTTATGTGAATAGGGATTTCAAGGTTCATCAACTTAGGTATACGGTGCAATTAGAGTCTTGTGCTAAGTTAGTGACAAAGAATTTAATGAAAAACCATTGAAGCATCCTTCAAGTTGATAAACTAAGTTAGACTTCTCTAAAATTAGTGACCTAGGAGGATTTTATGGAAGTGTTATGAGGGACATAGTGAGATATCACTAAAACCTTGTAAAGATAGTGTTCCTAAAACATAGTTATTGTAGCCGAACTTTTGTAATCCAAAACTAGTAACGATTAGTGGATTTAGGTATAAATGAAACATTATCATCTTATGCTCTATATAATAGCCCTTATTGGTAAACCAAGTAAAAGTGTTGTGTTTTTACTATGCATGTTAATGTTTTATTATTGATCAAATACATCATACAAGTTTAAAAAGTTCCCACCGACATGGGAACAAGATCTGTCACTTTAGAAGAAAAAGTTGACACCCTTATTCACCCCTCCCCTATCAGGCTGCTCTGGGGTCCTAGAAGTGGTATTAGAGGGAAGGTTCACCTATTATAGATTATCTATAGGAAATTTTTCTCATTTTAACATTTGAGTTTCTTTCATGAGTCAAAAATGAAGTGCAATTTCGATGAATATTCAGAGGATAAGTCTGTATCCAGGAAGACTATGATGAATAGGAAAAAGAAAGATAAGTGATAGTTGAAGAAGTCCCTCTTATCTAAAGAAGAGGCACTATCTGGTTCTCTACGCCTTTCTGAAAATGAAGATATTATAGGCCTATAAAGTAAAGATAAGGAGTCTCATATTTCCACCAATGATAAAGAAAACCCTTCTACCTTATGTAAATCAAAATATTCAAGTGATTAGGAGGTACGTGTTAACTCTTTATAATGTTTTTTTTCTGTATAAGAATTCCTGAAATAGTGGTGATGATGATCAATATAAAACCTCACAAGAATTCTCAATTGATAGATTAATAAATTTTCTACATGACATTCCAAAAGAAAGAGCCTCTCTTGTTTGTAGAGTATTTCAATGTATGTAGGTAGAAATCACCCAACTGAGGAAAAAAGAGATTTTATGGAGGAAGTATTGCAAAGAAAAATTATAAAATGTTATAATATCTCCAAACAAGTTGGAACCTATGAAGAAACAAAGAGGGAACTTGAAATAATATCCATAAAATTCATCAAAGAATTTGAAGAGAAAGAAGTAGTCAAAAACACTCTTTAAGAAAAAGTCCATGTGCTTAAAGAGAAATTGAAAAATAGAACTGATGTAAAGGGATTAAAATTAGAATAAATATCCAAGAATATATAAGACTGTGACTCTATGATTGAGAATAAAGTTAATCTACATAAAGAATAACTTTTTAGAAAGAACAAGTCTTGTGAAGAAAAGATGATTATGATTGAAGATCAGAAAATCAGCCTCAACATGAAATGTCTAGATTTGGAAGTTCAATTAGCTAATCTTAAGAAGACATATATTGAGACTTGAAAAAATAAAGAAACATTTTCTATAACTAATTAATTTTCACTGGAGGATTATAATGTCTAAATACATCCAATAAGTGATAAGAAGATTATGACATATTTTTACGATCTATAACAAGTAGCTAAGAAGAAATAGGTATTATCCAAACAAACTTGTATAAATGCCTATAAACCTATTATAATGAAGAGTGTAGGTTGTAAGGAAAATAATGGGAAATTATGGATGATGAAATGAGATAAAAAACCTATCACCATAACTAGGGTGTATAGGAAAAAGAGTATGGATGCCGGTTGTGTTGGAAATGTATTGTCTCAACCATAATCTATAATTTTTATGCTCACAAATACCCTTGTTTGTTTTACCAATGATTTTACTTTATGTGTATTTTTAGAAATTAATATTATTTATATTTATTTTGAAATTATTTTCAAGATTTTAATTCATAAGGAATTTTTATTAAAGTGTTCGAGTTTCATTTTCAAGGATTCTAGAAATATTGTTCATACCCTACGTGGATAAGCATAATGTAAGGAATAAACCCAACATTTTGTACATAACATATGGATCATGATATGTAAATTTGTATTCAACCTTAAGCTAGAAGAAGAAAGTATGGTAGATCAACCCTATATTCAGATCAGTATGTATGGTTAATCAACCCTACATTATCAGAAATTTATGGTTAAAGAAACTTACATTAGAAAGGAACCTTACATTTTTCAAGAGAAGAAAGTATGGTTGAGAAACCCTACATAAGTAATGAACCATAAATTTTAGAGAAAAACATATGGATCATCAAACTCAATTTTATGATCAACCTTCTGTTTTCAACCATACGTTCAGAAGATGAACACTATGTAGTTGAACCCTAAGTTTGGTATTTTTTCACTTTGTGAATGAACCCTAAGTTTGACTTTTCAATGTTAGAGATTTTATTTTCACAATATTTTCTGTGATTTATGCAATGCTCATGATTGAGTTATAGGCTATTTAAAAGCTTATTTTTAACCAATTTAAAGCTCATTTTATTTGATTCAAAGAACCATATTCAATGGAGATTTTCATTACTATTCTCAATGGAAGTTAAAAATTCCATGTTTTATTTAGAATTTGAATATATTCAATTTATCAGGTGTCTTTTGTGGATCTAGAATTTTGAAGTAGGATTTTCTCTTAATATATTTTATCTATGTATCATTTTAAGGAGACACATGGGATCTTTTTAAGGGACCTATATTTTTCATATACAATCATACTTTGCTAAAAATATTCTTATAGTTCTATAGAAATTGAACATCTCATAAGAGACTACACTTTGGTGACATACATTTTCTATATTGTTCTACTGTAAATTTGTGACTACTCTGTTTTGTTTCTATTTTTAAATTGAAGATCATTGTACAACCTAGATCACTTCAGACTTGTTCTTTCTTGAAGAATTTTATTTTTGAAGAATAAAATCCATCTACTTTCAATTTCTGATGCTACAATTGTTAAGATCATCCGATTTTCAAAAAATTAAATTCTTTTTATTTATTAGAGTTTCAACTACTTGTTCTCAATTGTGGTGGAGAATAATCTTCTCGATCTAATCTATGGATATCTGGTTGTCTGTTAAATAAAAAGAAGGATCTATTTTGTTTTATCCTTATTATAAAGGTGTCAACTGCTTGCACTCAGTTGTGGAATTTTGATCTTATAATAATAGGATCATTCTAGTGAAATTTATCAAACTCACATAGAGAGTATTTGGTGGAGTGGATTAGGGGATCTTTGTGCCCTGAACCACTATAAAAAGTTTTGTTCATTATTTTTTTAATCTGATGCATATTTTCATATAGAAGAAAAATGTTGTATATTCAGTTAAATTACAGAGTGTTTCAAAATCCTTAATTGTGGAAGTTTTTGAAAAGACAAAATTCACCCCCTATTGTGTGTCACTTTTAATATTCCAACCTAAAAATTGGTATCGAAGGATAACTTTTGGATAAAGCTATAGAAAGATAAAAAGTTTAAAGGTATATAAAAATATTAAAATGTCTGATCTTAGAGAAGGGGTATCCATGGTTTGTGATCTATATTTCAATGGTGAAAATTATGGGTGTTGGAAATCAAGGATGATTATATATCAAAAGAATCCTGGATTCAGAGTCTACTAAAAAATAATTAATACTTATAAGATTCTTGAGAAACCATAAACATAAGATGCTGGAACAGAAGCTGAATATGATATGATTTCAAAAAGATATGAATTCTATTATTTGTGGTCGTAGATGAGAAGATTTCAATCGAGTATCACAATGTCCTACTGCCTATGAAATGTGGCAAAAAATTGCAGTTGCTTATGAAGGAAAAACAATGTATGACAGATGAGGTATTCTACAACCATGTTAAAATCTGAAAAATTCAGAATGTTTGATGGTGAAAGAATCACACAGATGAATGGAATAATTACAAATATTATCAATAATATTATATCCTTGGGATAACCCATCAAATAATCTGATCATGATTTGAAACTACTTAAGTACATCCCTCAAAATGGAATAGCATATCTGATACTATTCGACAGTTATCACTTGTCAAAGATATGGCTATGGAAGAAATAATTGCTAAATTGATGATATATAAAGAAAAAATGAAGTATGAAGTTGAATATCATAATATTATTGTGAATAATGAAAATACTACTCTGAAAGTGTAATCTCATAAATATAACAAAATTCGAATTAATAAGTCAAAATAGAGAAGAATTCAGATTCATCTGATTTTGAAATAGAATTGGATTAGTTAGCGAGGAAGTTGATCAAGTTTTATAAGAAGAAAATAGGATTTAGAAAGACCTTAAAAAAGGATGACAAATAAATAAGAGAAGTTCATTTCTATGAGTGCAAGAAATTGGTTCATATTTGACCTAATTGTCCCCAGTTGAAAGATGAAAATAAAAAGTCAGAAAAGAAATATTAGAAAATTAATAAGTATGAAAATAAAAGAAAAAGAGTAATTAAATCTACAAAGAGTGTTTTTAAAGACTCCAACAACTCATCAAAAGTTTATTAAAAAAAAGAACAATTAAATTTGGAAGCAAATATGTGATTCACGACTGAGGAGGAGAAGGTACAAACCTATTAATCATCTAATTATAATTCTAATTCTTCTAGATACTCAACTAGTAAATTAGTTGTCAACTATTCTATGTTAGAATAAAAATATGATTCTTTGATAAAGAATCACAAGTCTTTAAAAAATATTCATAATGTTGTTTTAGGTAAAAGGGATAACTTCTTTAAACAACATAAAGAGTTGATAGAAAAATTCAATTCATCCACTAAAAACTATATTGATCATGAAAAAAGGATCGAATCATTACAAGATGAAGTGGAAACTTATAAGAGTGATGCTATTTTATTTACAAAAGGAGAAATATCTTAAATGATATTCTTATAAAAAATTTAATTAAAAAGGAAATATTTGGAATATGAAGTAAGGGTGAAAAATCTAAACTCTATAGAAATTATTTTGTTCCCAATTTTAAAAATACTATCTATTATAATTGTGGAAAAAATTTCACGTCACTAAAAATTTTTATTTGTAAAATTATTAAATTATTGGTATTAAAAGAGATTTTATTTCTAAAAGTTTATATGAAACAAATGATATGAGTTATGGAAAAAAGAAAATCTGAATTCCCAGATCACTGTTGGCTAACACTACAGGACCTAAGAAAGTGTGGGTACTAAAACAAAGATTTTTTTAATTGATTTTGCAGGTAATAGTCCATAGGTTCAAAAATGATATATAGTACATGGATAGTGACTGTTCCAGGCATATGAATGGAAATACATCAAATTTTCATACGCTGACTCAAATGGATGGAGCTCTTTTCTATTTTGGTGACAATGCCAAAGGAAAAATAGTTGGATTTAGAACTATTGAAGATCCTAAGTCCATCTCAATTAAAAAAGTACTATATGTACAAGGTCTAAATCACAATCTGATAAGTATTTCTTAGCTTAGTGATGATGGTTTTTATGTTTCTTTTTCTAACAATTCCCACTATGTGTTTAAAGATAAATTACTTAAGTTTATATCACCAATAATTGATAATGTTTATACTTTGTATCTAAATTCCCTATGTAAACAAAAAGTGATGTTTAACTGCTAAGAAAAATGAATCATGGATCTAACATAGGAGAATCAATTATTTTAATATTTATACTTTATATAAATTATATAAGAAACAATTAATTCCTGATTTGAATAGTCTTAAATTTGATAATGATGGATTTTTTGATGCATACCAAATTTGTAAGAAACAAAAATCTTCTTTCAAATCAATTAACAAAATTTCTACATCTAAACATTTATAACTTATCCATATGGATTAGTTTAGACCATCTAGATTAGTAATTTTGGCTGGAAAATTGTATGTTTATGGTTTAGTTGATGATTATTTTAGATTTAATTGGGTTTATTTTCTAAAAATTAAATGTTAAGTTTTCAATGTCTTTGAAAGTTTCTGTAAAATTGTTCAAAATGAACAAAGTTTTAAAATAATTTCATTAATTAGTGATCATGGTGGAAAATTTTAGGATCAAGAATTCAATTATTTTTTTCTCAAATATAGGTATTAAACACCTTCTATTCCCCAATAACACCTTACAAAAATGGAATTATTGAAATAAGAAATAGAAATATTCATGAAATAACAAGGGCTATGCTAAATGAATACAATATTCCTACTTATTTTTGGGAAGAATCTATAAGCACAACCTACTATATCAGGAATACAGTTTTAATTCAGAATTTTTTAAAAAAGAAACCTTATGAACTTTGGAATAATAGAAAACCTAAAGTAAAGTATTTTAATGTTTTTGGATGAAAGGTGTATATCTTGATCACCAAGGATAATCTTGGTAAGTTTGATCCAAAATACAATGAAGGTATATTTTTAGGAAATTTTGGTACTTCTAAATTTTATAGAGTATTTAATAAAAAGTCAAGTATTGTTGAAGAACAAGTTCATGTGAATTTTGATAAAACTAACCCTTTAATTAAAGATAAATATGAAACTGAGGAATTCACTGAATCTTTTGATAACATAAGAATTAAAACCCTTAAAATTGATTTATAAAATGATATTAATAAAATTCATTCTAGTTTAGAAGAACTTGATACTAAAGAACGTGAAAGTGTTATGACTAGATAGTACATAACCCTAAAGAACCATCCTTTAGAAACTATTAAATGAGACTTAGACATAGGTATTGGAACCAGAAGATATGTAGGAAACCTAATATAATTCTCTACATTTATATCTCAGTTAGAACCTAAGACTATTGAATAATCCTTAGAATATGAAAATTGGATGTTAGGAATGCAAGAAGATCTAAACCAGTTTAAAAGAAATGAAGTTTGAGAACTAGTTGAAAGACCAAAAAACTATCCAGTTATAGGAACCAAGTGGGTTTTTAGAAATAAACAGGATGATCAAGGGATAATAACCCAAAATAAAGCTAAATTTTTATCAAAAGGTTATAATATGTAAGAAGGGATATATTATAATGAAACCTTTTCACCTATAGCCAGATTAGAAGATATAAGAATCCTTTTAGCTTATGTATCTCATATGATTTTTAAATTATATCATATAGATGTTATATCTACCTTTTTAAATGGTTATTTAATGGAAAACGTTTATGTCGAACAACCCCTTGGTTTTAAAAATCCTCAAAAACTGAATTTTGTTTTTAACTTACTAAAGATCTCTATGGCCTTAAGCTAGAACCTAGAGTTTGGTAAGAAAGATTGAGTTCTTTCCTTTTAAAAATGGATTTACTATTGGTTTGGTAAACCAAACACTTTTTAAGAAAATAGTTTGATCTAATAATTTATTAGTTCAAATTTTTGTTGATGATGTTATTTTCAGTTCTTCTAATAAAAAATTTGTCATGATTTTTGAAATTTAATGCAAAAAGAATTTTAAATGAGTATGATACGAGAAATGAATTTCATTTAAGGATTTCATATTTACCAAAAAGATTTTGGAAATTTTTTAAATCAAATCAAGTATATTATTGATTTATTAAAAAGTTTTTACTTAAGAACAACAAGAAATATTCAACTCCTATGTGTACTAATGTAAAAAATGATTTGGATGAAGTTGGAAAACCATTTGACAACAAGTTATATAAATGTATGATTAGTAGTTTGTTATATCTTACTACTAGTAGACCAAACATTGTGTTTTCTGTATGTCTATGTGCTATATTTCAATCAACTCCAAAAAGAGTCCCATCTTACTTCTATTAAAATATTTTTTAGATATTTAAAAGAAACTATTTTAATCTCTTTTTTACCCAAAAAGTTCTTATTTTAATTTGATTTCTTATTCAGATGTTGACTTTGGAGGTTGTAGGTTAGATAGAAAAAGTAACTTAGGAACCTGTCACGTTTTAGGAAAATCCTTAGTGTCTTGGTCTAGTAAGAAACAACACTTAGTTTCCCTATCAACAACTGAAGCAGAATATGTATCTTCTAGCAGGTTCTATGCACAAGTATTCTGAATGAAAAACATTCTACTAGACTTTGGACTAAATTTTAATGGTATACCTATTTTATGTGATAATACTAGTGCTATAAATATTTTAAAAAATTTTATAAGTCATTCCAGGACTAATAACATTAATATAATACATCATTTTCTAACAAATCATGTTCTTAAAATGAATATATTTTTAGAATTTATTAGTACTGACTATTAATTGGCTAATATTTTCACTAAACCACTTCCCACTGTTAGTTTTGATTTTATTAAGAGGGAGTTAGGTTTATTTAATTTTAAATAAATAATTGTTAATTTATTTTATTTTTAAATCAATATTTTTTTCTATTAATTTTTTTTTACTATTTATTTTACTATCTTTTTTTATTTATTTAAATACATTAGTTTTTAGTTTTTAAGTCGTGTGTTTTCAAAATTACAATAATTACCCAACATAATTGGGATAATTAACAAGGTTACGTTATTATCTATCAGAAACCTTTCGAATTACCTTCCCTCTTTGTTTCTCAAATGATTTCATCTAACCAAACCTTTGTGTAACTTTGAAACCCTAGAATTTGAAAACCTCAGACCTTTAAATTCTTAGAAATGGAAAAGACCAAGTGAACTGATGAGGGAGAACCCAATGACCTGAAGAATCAACGAGTTCCATCAAGAAATATTCTTTAAGGGAAGGTCGTAGATTTCATGTTCCTGTATGAGATTGATATGTTGTTTAAGAAAGCATTGAAATTTTAAGGTTTGATTTTTTTTTCAATGAGGTAAATACAGAGTTTGTTTATGAGGTAAAACTAAAACATTTCTATAGTAGTGTACAATTTATCTTTGGTGAAACTAAAGAAGCTGTATCTGCAAAAATATAAGACAAAGAATTTTTTATTTCTTCTATAGAAATAGATCAGTTTTTGAAAAGTCCTCATGAAGGTGTATTTCATTTTAATATTTGATATATTGGTAATCAAGATCATAAGTCTGTGGATATTGTGTTGTTTCTATTTGGATCAACAAATATAAAGAAGATGTTTGTTAAGGATCTTGAGGCAGATCATAAAGTTTTGGTTAAGTTCATTCAAACTGCAATTTCCTCAAGAGTAGCTGAAATAGAGAAAATATTATACCCGGACATGTATATAATGTTTTTGTTCATTAGTTAAATAAAGTTCAATTTTCCAAGATACATGTTGTGATATATGAATTATTGTTTCCAAGTAGGGGTTCAAATTTTGTTTTAACATAATGGAAGAATAATCTTTTTAATTCTGTTCGGGAATGAGTTGATTCATTCATTTGATGAAAAAGTAAAATGTGATTATATTAATGTTCTGAATGTTGGTACTCTAATGAAGTTTGGATTTTACTGGAGTACTGTGAAAGGGAAGATTATGCTAGTTGGTACAGATGACCAATATAAGTCTGGATCATTTTATCAAGGGGATAAAAGTGTTGTAAGAATTGAAGGCATTAGAGAATCCAAAACTCTGGGTGTCTCAAAATATATTAAAAGAAAATTAAGATTTGATGGTGTAGAAAATCAAGAATAAGAAAAAGAAGAAGAAGTTGTAGAGGAGCTTATTATGAAAACAAGGAACATAGAAGAACTACAATCTGAAGATCCAATGTTGGTTTCAGGAGAAGCTACATGTTCGGTTCATTTGGAAAAACCAGTTCGAGAACAAGATCAATAGGTTTAATGTCAGATTCAAGATCTTCAGTATGTTCCTCAGGAACAAGATGAGGCTATTCTAGATGAAGCTGTTCAGGAAGATAATTTCCAAGAAGAACATAAATTTCACATTTTAGAAACTAAGGCTAAATATGTTGTTGAACATCTGGCTATCTCATACATTGACCAGTCATTGGAGAGACCATGATCTGTCACTAAAGAAATGATAGAGGTACTTGATAATTTATCTTATTCTAGTGAAAATTTAGTTGAAAAGTTAATTGAGAAGTCTGCTTCAAATCCTTTATCCATTGTGGCTGTTGACCAGTCAAATAATCAGGATGAGTCTATTTCCAAAATATATTTTTCAGATCTAAAGTGGTATTTGGGAAGCCAGTTTTAGTCAATAAAGGGAAGTGTTACTCAAGTTATTACTTCTACCTATACCCCTTAAATACCACCAGATTTGATTAGAGTATTTCAAGAAATCACAACTGTTATGGATGATATGAATGACATATTGCAAAACCTTCAGTGCAACAATGCACCTTTGTTAGTCTTATTGGAAAATTCGAGATATCTTATTGAGAAATTGACTATAAGTGAATTGGGTATCAGGTTTCTTCTCAACAAGTTAAGAGATAAGTTAGATATGTTTATGCAACATGAATAAAGTTTTCATGACTTTTTTAAGTCAATTTAGTTTAAAGTATGCTTGTGAGTTAGGATTACAGATTTTTTATAAGGAATTTGGGAGATAATCTTGCCGAAAGGTTACATGTGTAGATTCCAAAATTGAAAGAAGTGTTTCAAGCTTCTCTGGCCCCTTCAGAACTAGTACCAGAACCAAACCCTTTTAACCTAAACCCTTCTAGGAGACTAAATTGTTTCATAATCCGAAACTTTCTATTATATTTGTATAGTTCTTATTAATGAAAATATCATTATTATTATTTTAGGTTCTTTATTTACTTTTCTTTTATGTTTATATTAATTTCCAAAATCCATAATTTATTTCCACAAACAGTATATTCTAACATTCATTTATTGTTTTGTGCAAAATTAAAATTGTTGTAATCCTTTCTCTATACTTTCTTTTTGATATCACAAAAAGGGGGATAAAATTGGGTAAACACAACATTTCATTTTATCTAAATAATAACATGAAATCAAAATAATTTTATAAACATTTTAGTTAAGTATATTTACTAAATTATATACTGTGTTAATAATTTTATGGGTTTTGTCATCATCAAAAAGGGAGAGATTATTGGGTATGTATTATCTCAACAATACTCTATACTCTATTATAATTTTGATGATCACAAATACCCTTATTTGTTTTATTAATTATTTTACTATAAGTGTATTTCGTGAAATTAATATTCTTTATATTTATTCTAAAATTATTTTCAAGCTTTTAATTCACAAGGAATTTTTATTAAAGTTTTCGAGACTCATTTTCAAGCATTCCTGAAACACTATTCATACCCTAAGTGGATAAGAGTAACATAAGGAATAAACCCTATGTTTTTTACAACACATATGGATCATGATTTGTATGATTATATTAAAAAATTTTCTAGAATAAGAAATTATGGTATCTCAACCCAATGTTCAGATCAATACGTATGGTTAATCAAACCTACATTATCAGAAAAGTATGGTTAAAGAACCTTATGTTAGAAATGAACCTTATGTTTTCCAAGAGAAGAAAGTATGGTTAAAGAACCCTACATAAGTAATGAACTCTATGTTTTAGATAAATATGTATGGATTATCAACCTTAATTTTATGATCAACCTTATGTTTTCATCCTTACATTTGAAAGATAAAATTTATGTAGTTGAACCCTAAATTTGGTATTTTTTCACATTGTCAACTAACCCTAAATTTTATTTTTCAATGTCGGAGATTCATTTTCATGATATTTTCCGTGATTTCTACAATGATCTTGATAGAGTTACAAGCTATTTCAAAGATTATTTTCGACCGATTTAAAGCTCATTTTATTTGATTCAAGAAACCATATTCAATGGATATTTTCACTTCTATTATTAAGGGAATTTATGAAAATCCTATTTTATTTCTAATTTAAATATCTTATATTTATTACACATCTTTTTTGGATTTGTAATTATGAAGTAGGATATTCTATTTATATATTTTATCAGTGTATCATTTTAAGGAGACACACGATATATTTGAAAGGGACCTATATTTTTCATATATGATCATACTATGGTAAAAATATTTTTATAATGCTATAGAAATCGAACATATCAGAAGAGACTACACTTTGGTGACATAAATATTATAACTTGTTATGCTGTAAGTTTGCAACTGCTATGTTTTATTGCTGCTTTTAAATTGGAGATCTTTGTGTAACCTTGATCACTTCAGACTTGTTCTTTCTTGAAGACTACTATTTTTGAAGAAGAAAATCCATCTAATAACAATTGTTGCTGCTATAATTTTGAATATCAACATGTTTTCAACAAATCAAATTATTTTGATTTATTGGAGTTTAAACTTCTCATTCTCAGTTGTGGTGTAGTATAAACTTCTAGATCTAAGTTTTGGATAACCGATTCTCTATTAAGGAACCATAGGGATCTGTTTTTTTTAGCCTTGTTGTAAAGGTGTACACTTCCTACACTCAGTTGTGGAATTTTGGTCTTATGATAAGAGGACCATTCTATTGAAATTAACCAAATTTTTAGAGAGAGTATTTGGTGGACTAGACTAGGGGATATTTGTTCCCCAAACCACTATAAAAAGTTGTGTTCTTTATTTTTGTTCATCTACTACATATTTTCATACAGAAGAAAAATGTTGCATATCTGCTTAAATTATAGAGGGTGTTGAAAGCCAAAATTGTAGATGTTTTTTAAAAGACACAATTCACCCCCTATTGTGTGTTACTTTGTATATTCCAACCTAATAGGTTGCTCACAAAGATCTCAATAAGTCATGAAGAAGAACCAAAAACCTTATATAAAAGATATAAAGAAATCAAGATTTGTGGTTCAATGTTTGTGTTGAAAAATATTTGGCTATTGTGCATTAAATTATTGGTACAATCCACAAAATTTAAAAGCAAAAAGGAATCCTATCTCATGGGGGAGCAATCCAGTGAGGAAGAAAAAGCATCCATAGGTCCATAAGAATTTTTTTACTACAAAAATATTTGGAATGTTTGATAAAAACTACGATGTATGCAATGGCAGTGGTCACAAGGTTGGTACTTACTCATCTCAACATGTTCTCAAATCTGATAAGAAAATAAGATCACAAAATATTGTTAAGAGTGAAGAATAAACCTGGGGAATGAAGCAGAAGAATGTTATGAACATAAATCCTCCCAAGAAGGTATCAAAGAAGTATTGTGAGAAAACATTGGATTCTAAATCCATGAAGTTGATAGGTACTGAATCTAAGAGAACTACTAAAATGGATGACACTCAGAAGAATCCATGTGAAAGATCTAATCATGCTTTGATTATCCCAATGACATGTTAGTTATCTAGAAATAAGATTTAGAAAGAATGAGGAAATGTGAAGAATCAATGCCTAAGGCCAGTGAAAATATAAAAAAAATTCCCCACATGATGAGGAAAAATGTCTTAAATTTTTGCTAACAAAATTAAAATCTTATGTTAAAGAAGTCATGTGTGAGAGATGCAAGAAATTTGGTCACATTGCAAAAGGTTTTTTAACCTTAATACAATAACAAGGATCATTCCTTAAGAAGAGTAAGAATTTTTTATCCATGATGGATGTTTACAAGAAAAATTCTCAACAAAAAGTAGAAAAGTATGTGAATAGATCCATTCTACCAAAACATAAATTAAAACATATGCTCATATGTTAAAGCATGAAGACTGAAAAAACTAGATCAATATGGTTGAGAAGATCATCTCAACCATGCATTTCATATTGATGAAGTAAAGAGGAGCCACATTATTCCCTTAATATTTTTTTGTATTTTTTTGTTCTTGTAATACAAGGAATTGAAGGCGAAACAAGTTCTCAAGGGGAGAACCTAAGAAGAAGATAGGGATGTCGATTCTTGATAGCCAATATAAAGATTCTCTACTTTGGAGAAATAATATAAATAAGGTACCATCTTGGTTGGATCTTATTTTTGGTATCCTGAAGAATAAGTGGTCAAGAATATTATCCATGGAAAAGTTGAGGATGTTATACAATATATATAATCACAAGATGAAGAACCATTCTGGTTTTTTTCTCTATACTAAAATTTCATGAAATCCATTTTTGATGTGAATCACCATTATGAAGATGCTGAGAAGTATTTCCCTTTAGGGGGAGAAAAATGAAGAATGTTGAAGAATCTTCTAGAATAATTATTTCAATTTTTATCTAACCTGATTATTTTGGAAATTTTATGAATATTATGTCATTAGAAAGGGAGTTTTCGTGATCAAGGGACAAATACAGATTCAAAAATAGTGGAATAATTTTAAAATATTCAGGTTTGACACAAAGAATATGATTCATAAGAAGAGTCAGAAGAAGAAGTGATGGTTGAAGAAACATCATCCAAACCACACAGAAGAAATAGAAGAGAATAAATCAATCAATATGACATCATTAGGTACTAGACAACTCCCACATAGACAAGGAGAATGAGGAATGAGTAATATTCTTCCTTACTATCAATTTTGGAACCAACCACATTTAAAGAAAACGTGATGATCATGGAGATGTGATCAGAAACCATGCATATATAGTGTGTAAAGGATATGCCTAGATTGAAGGAATTAATGTTAAATAAAGAGTTTATTTAGTGATGATACTGGAGTCGATCAAGATTTTCCTTGCTATGGAAATTCAAATAAGATATAAAATTTACCAGATGGATATTGAAGACAACATTCCTGAATGGTGTTATTGAATAAGAAGTCTATATTGAATGACTGGAACCTCGATCTTGGTATTGTTTTCTGGATTCTTATATGAAGAATCTCTAATTAAAAAGTGGAGATGTCGATCATAATCTCTATGTTAAGAATTCATAGGAAGATCAATTTATGGTGCTTGTGTATGTGAATGATATTATTCTTGTAGGAAGAAGGAAAATATCAGTGGAATAATTTTCCAATCTCATGAAATCAGAATTTTAAATTTCTATGATTGGTGAAATCTCATACATATTAGGGCTGATAATGATTCAGAATAAGGATTAAACATTCATATATTAGAAAAAGTACATAAGAGAGCTACTAAAAAAATTTAATATGCATGACTCTAAACCAATTTTTACTCCGATTGTGGTTGGAACAAAACTCAGAAAGCATCAGTATGGGACATATATAGATCCCATAATGTACAGTATAATCATTGGAAGCTTCTTGTACTTGATAGCGACACATCCAGATATAGTTTTTGCAACATGTTTAGAGGCCCAATTTCAAAGTAATCCAAAGGAAGAATATATGGATGCAGTTAAAATAATCTTGAGGTACATTCAAGGTACTCACAATTATGGATTATACTTTTCTGTAGGAAGGGATAGTGAAATATTAGTGCTTTTTAATATTGAATAGGCTAGAGATGTTGTTGATAGAAAGTCAAAAACTTATGGAGCATTCTTTATTGGTAAGAAATGTGTGGGCTAGCTGAGTAAAAAATAAGAAGTTAATTCTCGTAGTACTAATGAAGTTGAGTATATCTTCTCTAAAAAGGTGTTTATTAAGATAATTTGGATGAAGCAACAACTAACTAATATTGGTGATTAGGTAAAATAGCCAATGGTGATTCACTGTGATAAAAAAGAGTGAAATTGATCTTACAAATAATCATGTTGAACATTATCGTACAAAACTCATTGAAATCATATTTCACCTTATCATAGAAAATTTTGAACAAGGCATGATTAAAATGGATCTTGTTGGAACTAATGATCAAGTGGATAACATACTGACCAAGCCATTTTCATCACTAGTGTTTGATAAGAATCAGTTGAATCTTAGTGTTCAACCACTTCCTAGTACATGAGGAGGTTATAAAAATTCCCCTCTCCCCAGCTGCATTTACTGTATTAATCTATTTGTGGAAGTGATACAGGTTTATGGGGGAGATATGATCCAAGGGGAGTGTGTTGTGAGATCTACAAGTTGAAATTAGGTTCTTTGGATTTATTTTCAATGGCATAGAATGGATAAATTAAATGGATAAAATGAGGAGAATGAAATGTTTTTCAGGTTACAAGAAATATGGAGAATAGAGAAAGTAAAAATGCTACAATGGGAGAGAAAAGGGAAATTCAATGAGTTTTTTTATTAAAGCAGAAATCATTAATAACGAATATCAGGAGAAGTACACGTACAAATCCAAGAAGGGAAATTGTCCAACCAGAGTTGGATGGAGTCGAAAGGGCCTGAGGCTGCAAGCTGATAGGCTGCATTGTTTCCTTCCCTTTTTGTAAAGGAGAGGGTGCAAGAAGAGAAGCACTGGCAGAGTGAGAGAATTCTCCTAATGATGATGCCAAAAGACTGGAGCCCACCGTCATTGTAGTTAATAGCATTGATTACAGTAAGGTAGTGAGACTCAATAATAATATCACTTCATCCACATTCCAATGCGAGCTACAAATCAGCAAGGGTGGCCATGGACTCAGCAACTGCCGGTCCCCAGAAAGCATGATGTGGATCATATTTTACAGCAAAGATTTTCCCCAGATGATTATGGGCCAGAAGGCCGAGGGCAACAAGCCCATCCTTTGGGAGAGACGCATCCACGTTAATTTTAAGAAACCCATCTATTGGTGGATTCCAATGAGAGGGAGAGGTGAGGGTAGCACCTGACATAAAATGATAATTGTGGTATTTCTGTCCCTCAATCCAAGAAGGAGCCCTTTCAATATAGAATTTGGGGGGTTTTTGAGCTTGATGAAAAACAACATCGTTACGCCGTACCCAAATAATCTAGGCCAAAGTGCAAATAGAATATGAAAGAGCCAAGGAAAGAGAGGATCACCAACACGTCAGAAGATCAGGGAGGTCATAGGCCAATGCCAGTGAAGCGGTAGAGGTCAGGCCCCATTTACTCCAAACTTTCTTAGCTCCCGGGCAGTGAATGATGGTGTGGAAAGAAGTTTCAATAGTGCTAAGGAAGAAAGGAAAAAAATGTAGAACTGGACATATGTTGGTAAGTGATAATGCTCATGGTTGGGAGAGTACCCATGCAAACCTACCACCAAAATTGGTGAATTTTAGGGGGAACATTGAGTATCCAGATCTATTTCCATGGTCCCTCATCCTGGATGACTGGGTGGTTTCCAAGGGCCAGTCTGTAGCCGAATCTCACTGTGTATTCGCCCGAGATGTCATTGGTCCAGAAAATATGGTCGGGTCCTACATCAGGAATCCAGGGAATGCTAAGGATTATTCTTTGGTCCCTTTCATTAAACTAATCAAGGATCTTTTCCAAACACCACCCTTCTCCCTGGTCAGAAAGGAGACAACTGACAGTGGAATCTTCAAGACTTGGTTGGATGGGGGATGTAGCCCACATACCATCCTTATCAATAATCCAAGGATCTTTACAGATATTGACCAATGAGCCAGACCCAATCCTCTAGCCCAGTACTTTATCCAAGATCTTTTTATCCCCCCAAATGCATCTCTAGAGGAAACTGGGGCGGGGACCAAGAGAGGAAGCATGGAAGTCCATGTGGGGAAAGTACTTAGCTTGGAGAACCTGTGTACAAAGAGAAGAAGGACGGTTAACAAGAATACACCCTTGCTTGGCCAACAGTGCATCATTGAAGAGAAGAAGATTCTAGAAACCCATCCCTCCCATTGATTTGGGTTTGCAGATTTTCTCCCCGTCCATCCAGTGGGGTCGATTCCTTCCATCATTCTTAACCCACCATAAATTGGAAATGCGTGTGTGGATCAGGTTGACGATGATTGACAGGAGAAATTCAATGAGTTAAAAAGGAGATAATGTGTGAATTGATAATAAAATCCCGTGTTATGAGGGAAAAATCAGAGCTAGCATTCCAAAACATGAGAACACAATTCATGATTCCCCTCTTGTTTTCTACACTGATCATTTCTCACCTAGACTTAGAGTATTGGCTGAGTTGTTTCTTGCATATCAAGTTCTGATAGTGGCTGCTGCTTAATTGATTTTATCTGTAGATTGCCAACAAACCCAAAGAGGAAGATTGTTGGAACCAGAGATGTTATTTTCTAAAAATTTAGTATGTTTTGTGTTTTTTTTCAATCATAATATATAATATCATTGAAATTTTAATGAAAGAGATCTTATAATTCATGAAGACCATAATATTGAAGGTGGAGTCATTTCCTAGTGTTTTTCAAATTTTTAGGGTCCAAAATTTGGAAGATGGATTTCAATGTGATAATTAGTTTTTGTTAAAGGCCTTATGAAAATATGGAAAAGGAATGAGTTTCAAGAAGAGGGGATATGTGAGTTTTGTTTTGCGAAGGATTCAAGGTTTCTGATGGTGTTCTCCATGATTATAATGGGATTTGCGATCAGAGATAGTGCTCTCTACAATTATGAGAATTGGAGATTCACATTCAGTGATGTAAATATCTATGATTACAATGGGTGTTGTGAAGGTTTTTGATGTAAATATTCACATTTATGATAATATTTTTGAAGAGAGAATTTCCATGGAGCTTTGCGAATAGAGGTGTGTCACAAAGATGTTTTTGATGAATCTGGAAAATATGATGGAGGGGGTGGATCTTTAAAAAAAGAAAAACCTATAAATATGAGGCTACCCCTCTTCACTCGAAAATATGTTTTCCAAGGAAAATATGAAACCACTCTAATTTCTCGAAGAAAAGAGAGCTTTGTGAAACTAGGTTCCTATGCGAGCTTGAGTATAGTGAAAAGAATTTTTGAGTCTTGACTAATGTCAATTATTTTGGTTAATAAGTGATTCATGATGATGGGGTATTACATTGTGAGTTTGTGATGTGAAGGATATTTTTCCATGAATGAAGGGGTGCTTTGCGAAGGCATTTTTTCCATGAAGGTAGGGAGCTTCATGAAAGTAGGTTTTCTGCAAAGGCAGGAGAGCTTCGTGGAGGTAGTGAGATTCTCAAAGGACCTTCATGAAATGAAGTTTTGAATATTAGTTTTTATGTGAACAAGGATTTTAAAGTGCATCAAATCAGGTATATGGTGTAAGAAGAGTCTCGTGCTAAGTTAGGGACAAAGACTTTAATATCAAACCGTTTAAGCGGCCTTCAAGTCAATAAATTGAGTTAGACTTATCTCAAAGTAGTGAGTTAGGGGGATTAAACGGAAGTGTTTTTGATGGAATTAGTGAGATATCCCTAAAAACATGTAAATGCATTGTGCCTGGAACATAGTGACTATGGCCAAACTTTTGTATTCCACAACTAGTGAATATTAGTGGATTTAGGTATGACTGATACACTGTCATCATATACTCCTTGGACTAGAACTTAGTGGTAAACCAAGTAAACATTTTGTGTCATTACTATGAATGTGAATTTTGGATTGTTGGTCGAATCCATCATATAGGTTTAATGAGTTCCTACCAATGTGGGAACAAGATCTGTCACTTTAGAAGAAAAATTTAACACCCTAATTCACCCCTCCCCTCTCAGGGTGCTCTGGGGTCCTACATAAATAGGACGTGGAAATGGTATATATACACTTAGATATAATAACTCTAGATGGTTTGGCATGGATATTAACATTATCATAACTGATTCATGATGAGTGGTCCTAAGAATGTACACCAGGATAAACAATACAGGGGTATATTCTTGGGTTAATTCACATTTTATTTATAAACCATTATGAGTGATTTGAATAGATGAGAACCATGGATGAACTATTTAAACCTAAGGTTATATATATTGATAATAATATTTCAATATTGATACATAATATAATCAATTTTAATGATTGTATGATTCATCACTATGATTATTCTTTATCACATTATGAATTTTGGTTTTATTCAATACTTGGAATACAGAGAAATCTTATAAAAGATTATGGTGATGGACAATGTAGCAATAATCCTTATATCCCATCAAATTAAATGGGAGATAAAATGAGATTTTTTATTATTATGTATAACTAGTTACCTTTATATATGATTAACAACATTATTATAGGTGTTTTTTAAAATGAACTAAATAACATAAAAAAGAGTTTCAGGAAGCCCATAAAGGAAAGAATATTCAACTTCCTACTTATTGAAAATGTGTAAAGAATAAATCAATAGAATATCTCAAAGAAACATGAAAATTTTCTATGTGTAAAACAAGGTTATATAAATATAAATTTATTAGGAAAAATGAACTTATTTGTTAATTATATAGATGGGAATAATGGTTTCAATAACGTGTCATATATAGTTGAATATTTTAAAATTTGAAATTATAAGAGTTATGAAAATTGATTTCCAAGGGGAAAAACTCAAGAAGAATATTATAATGGTTGAATAAGTAAAGATTTAATATTTATGATGAAGAGAATATGAATGAAATATTAAATGAAGAAAGTATTAAGGATGAAGATAATGAAGCTTGCTTAATGGTTTAAGAAGGAGTTGGAATAATTGAATTGTTTTTATATTGGAATTTGATAATTATGTTATAGTAGTGTTTTATTAATGATATTCTCACTATAAAAATAATGGAATATCTAATTATTTTTATACATTTTTTTCATTATATATTTTAAATCATATTTTTAATTGTATTGATAACCTAGAAAAGTGATTTAGTGGTAAGGTGATATTTTTGGAAAACAATATATTAAGGGATAAATAACCCTTAATATGTTCTTGACATTGTGATAATAATTTTTAATTTGCATAAATAGATTATTTATACTGATAAGTAAATTTTATAGTATTTTCAACCATAAAATTAATTAGTTATTTTATAACAAAGTGATATATCTTTTATTTGATAAATTTATTATATTTTTAGATCTATTTAAAATGTCGGATAATCTATTATTTTATTTAAGGAATATGGATAGAGTGAATTTTAGAATAATATATGTTTTAATTGTCATCTTATGGCGATTTAAGTTATTATCATGTTTTAGGAGAATATGTGATCAAGGTATTCTCGTGTTTCTTGTGTGACATTATGAGATAATTTTTATTGTTTGGGGGATAAATGCTAAAATTTATCTTTGAAAAAAATATGTGATTAAATATTTCATATTTTTTTGGGTTTTTATTTTGGATAGATATATTTTGGAGGATTTAAAATTTTAACTATTTATGGAATGGTTTAAGCTATTTTTTTTATTGTTGAGGTTTTATAGATTAATGTATTATCTCATCATATAAAATTTTATCCTTAATGGATAACTTGTACTATCCATTTTAGTGTTGTTAAATATCTATATACATAAGGAAGTAATTTACATTATGTTATGAATCTTATGATCCACTAAAAGTTAATTTTAGTTCTTTATACATGAAAAATTCATCTTGAATATTCACTTTGTGGAGTAAAAAATTAGATAAAAGTGGAAAGTGATCGATGCATAAGAAAAGAATTAAATTATTCTTATGAAATGTAAATAAATCAAGTAAGTATATTTTATCATTTTCTATATCTTGATAGAAAAATAATACCTCAAATCTAAAAATTTTATCTTGAAAATTAAAATATTTTCTTCTTTAAATCATTTATTAAGAATTTATGGCATTTTCATAGCTCACTAATTTATGGTTTTGTGGTCATTTACATTCTCATGACTACATTCTTCATCACTATCTATAATTCTTTTGACATTATATTTCTTCTCTATATCACTATTTTCAAATCCCGCTAATTTTATCCTTATATATTAATCTTATTAAGTGTTATTTAAGCTAACCTTTATATTTCTCACTTCCACTCTTTAGAGGAAGTTTTATTATCCCTCTGTACAATGTGAATTTTCAACAAAGGAATTATCAAATGTTAAACCCTTGATTACCAAGATCAAACTTATGAGGATGAAATTTATTTTTTGGGGGAATAATTTAACACCTTAAAAATTTAGTTTAAAATAACATAATGAATGAAATCTTTCTTAATATGCAACATCGATCTTTAAGTGAAAAGTGACATACTGTAAAAATAATATTATTTAAATGCAACCATTATAACCTATAAATTAAATTATGGTGTTATTTTGAATGTCTAAATTATTAAAAATATTTATAAGTTTTTTATATAATTAAAATGAATTTATTAATATATAATATATAATTACTTATTTTTCTATATAGTCATTTTATGCTTCCAAAATATATTTTCTTTTAATTTTTTTTATTTCATTTTGAGTGTTGAAATTAGAATTAATTCCTACCATTTTTAGAAATTTTATTTTAGTGAATGAATATCAATTTTTAAATAATCATTTCAATATTATGTTTTGGGGATGTTTTGTGATTTTTTAAAAAATATTTATTTTTTATTGAATACTACAAAATGCCACTTTTTATAAAAGTATCATTTATTTTCCTTAAATAAATTAATTAAAAAGTATCATTATGTTTTTAATTTAGTTATAAATTAAATTAAACCTCCTTTAATTATAAATAATATAATTAATTACATAGTAAACAACATTATACTTGAATTGTCTATAAGTTTATTTAGGCCATTAAACAATTTTTTTTTCTAAAAACTATTGTTATTTTCTAATATGTTTTTATCTTAGTAAGTTTGATTAATATATATTAATTAATGGATTTAATTTAATTTATACATCATATATCCAATAAAATATATCAATATTCATTTTATGGTTTTTACAAGTCATGTAATGGAAGTAAAATAATTTTTATGCTTAAAATAGATTTTTCTAAAATGAGTTTACCAAGTGGTTAAAATAAGAGATAAGGGTATTAATGCCTTATAAACTTGAAAAATTCTTATTAGTTGAAGATATGTCAAAATTATTATATCATATATTAGAATTCATGGTAATTTTGAGAAACATCTACATGAAAGTGACTTTATAATGTTGAAAGGTTTCAAGAAATTCCATGTGTGTCCCTCCCCTCACTAATAAAAGGGAACCTATTCTCCTTTATTATTCACACAAATGGATCCTTATACCTCATCAAATACCAAATAAAAAACCTTCCAAGATTTCTTATATTTACCCTATAGGTTTTTTTCTTCTCCTAATACCAATATTTCATGGCTTAAGGAGTAATAAAATGGAGGTCTCTCAAAGAATAAGTATAAATCTTAACCTAGGTCTTTTAATTTTATTTCTTATTCCACCTCCCATGAACCAATTGAAACCCAAAAAATGATTAATATAGTATAAAAAATATACTAATATGTATTATTTTTATTTTTCAACCATTCCCTTCATTTACTTCATCAAATGTAAAATGAAAGTATCGCTCGTGCGTATGTGTGGACTACTCCCTCCACACAACGATGTGATTCATTTTCCATCATCATATTTCATAGATGGTTATTATAAGCTATTTAATGTCTAAAAATTATATTTATGAAATAATTATTCTTGTTTAATTATAATATCTAATAAATATTTTTACCATATTATCCATTGAAAAATGATAATGTCGTTTGTGCATATGTGTGGACTACCGCCTCCATGAAGCGGTGTGATTCATTTTTCATTTACATTTTAGATGTATGGTAATAAAGATTTATTTAATTAATATATATTTTATTAATGATATAGTAATTATTTTTTGAATGTTGAATTATAATTTACCTTTATTTCATTCCATCAATCAAAAAGGGGAAACATCACTTATGTGTATATACGGATTATCATCTCCATGAGGTGATATAATTCATTTTTCATCACCATTTTATATGAATTGTTATAAAAGTGTATATAATGATTAAATACAATAATATTTACATTATTAATTTTTTTTTCATATGATGTAACTATGATCAAATTAAATGGATAATAAATTCCAAAACAAATCATACATGAGAAATGAAGAATTTATTACTCAAAAATGATGATTTTAATATAAAATTATTAATAAACAGGTGTAAAAATGTTACAAGTGTACCATATATGATATTACAAGTATTAATATGATTATGGTACATAATAATAATAAATATAAATTTATTATATAGGAGGTTAAAGTGTTTATGAATCACGTCGGATATTAGGTTAGGGTTCTACGTCTCAATATTGTTTCATTTGGACATGTTTTGTATTATACACCTATATATGTTTATTATGTGTATATAAATCATCTTTTACATGTTATATCATTTATCCTTATTAATTCATTTTATTTAAAATTTTAACTTAAATTATTTCATTCAGGTGGTTTTGATTCCAAATTTACCAAAGTTGTAAGTGTTTACACACCAATATTATATTATGATGTGTATCTACTACCCCTTTGATATGTTTTACCCCAAATATAATTATATTTATGGCATTTAAAGTTTTATTTAAAATTATTTCTTTCATGAGGTTTATGATTCAAAAGTTACCACAATAGTAAGGGCTTAATTTTACAATCTCATTTTTATTAGGATTATTTATGATTAAATTTTATAATGATAAAATTATATTATATATATCTCATAAATATTATTAAATTTTTTTACCTTTTTTTATTTCTTAATATTAAAAGTTTTACTTTAATTTTACTCTCTTAAATTACTCAAAATGATGAAAGTATTCATTTAAGGAAAGACAACTTTATTTAACTCTTCGGTCAGGAATCATTCCTTCCATGTCCATATTTTCTTTAAAATTTTTTAAATAATATTTTTAGTATTCACCAAAGGTTTAATAAAATAAATTTAACCCATGTTTTAGCTTTAATATAAATGTATAAAAGGAAATTTCTTTTCATTTTCCAAATGAGGCACTTTTTACTGTTTAAAAAAAATGCAAAAGAAATCTTTGTTTTACATACACTACATGAAGGAATTTTACCACCATCATGACTACTATTTTATTTAAAGATTACATTAAAAGTTATAAGGTTATTTTAAAATAAATAAGTGATTTAAAAATGAAAGGGATATTTTCATTAATAAATATTTCAATGATCTTTTAAAGGAATTTTTCATCCATGATAACATCCTTTAATGTTTTTTATAATTTACTAGGGATATGATAAAATGTTACCATATTTATTATTTTTCTAGATGTTTTATTATTATAATGATGAAATATTTATGTAAATTTTTTTATTTTCTATAGGTTAAGCTTTGATTAAATGAAAAATGTTTTCATATTCTTGTGGCATACATATGAATGGGTTATTATTATGTGAGGGGAGGGTCTGTTATATCCCTTTAATGAATTTGGTAAACATTTATGTTAAATGAGCTCAAAGCCTACATGGGAGGTTATACCAATCCTAGAAGAAGGAACATGGGAGGTTATCCCAAGCCAAAATTTTGGTTCAAAATATATAGCATCCCGCCTTTTTTGTCACATAAACTTTCATTACATTACACAAAACTGAGGATCTTTAAGGTTTAGTGTCTTGGAAACAAGGAACCTAATACATGAAAACAACATAAAACATTATTCTTAAACACTTGAAAGGATTATCCTTAAGTTAATCCTAGGTTCATTACTGCATCTCATAACCTGGGGACATACATCAAAAGAAAGGGTGAGCAGAAGGCCCAGTAAGGGAAACAAGAGAATCATTTTAGATGTGAACTTGAGATACTTCAATAAGGTCATGAAAAGAACTTTAAGGCATGAGAAAGAAATCATGAGGCATATCATAATAAAAATAACATTTTTAATAACTTGAAGATGTGGCTACAACATTTTACAAATACAATCATTTCCATTTCACCAAGGTCCATCCCCAAGGTGTCAATAAAAATTATTAAGGTTATTCACCAAGGTATCAGTCTAAATGGTCATCTCTAGAGATTAAGTCTTTACCCAATGAATTGGAGTGCTATCAGGGCACACCCTTAAATTTGTATTTATCATCATATGAGACACATATATCATCATAAATCATTTCATAAACCCATATAGCATAAAAGAAATGGGTTTCATTTCATAATCATAACATTTTAAAAACTGCTTTAAAGACATGATCTTTATGTCACTTTAAACCCACGGAAAGGGAAAGCGGGTCTCATGTATGTAAATCCCAGAATTTAAAATAGAAAAACTTTGTATATATGTGAATACCCCTATATAATAGAGGGCTTTGAGTATTCACTTAAAAAAATAAAAGAACTTTAGAAAAAGAGAGAGACATTTTGAGACGAAAATTCTGCAGCATAACGACTATGCTTCGGGGTTTTAGAAAACATTGAAAAGAGAGGGGACATGGGTCAAAAATTCATAAATGACCCATAAAAAAGTATAGGAACAGAATATAAAGGATTTAAGAACATGGTAATGAAATTTAAAAGATATACCATTTGAAATGAAGAACATGAAAGGAAGACAAAAATAAGATTTCTCTTATGAAAATTCGGCAGCCTAACGACGTCACTTAAACTTCAAAAAAAAATGAATTGACGAGATCAAATAGGGTCTCTCATAATATGAAAATAAAATATCAGTATAATATATTTATAGATCATACCCCAACATAATAAAAAGTAACATGAAAGACTTGACATGAAAATAGATCTTGAAAACGAGAAGGGTGAAAGAATCCCTTAAAAATTCGGCAGCCTAACGACGCCACTTAAACTTCAACAAAAATGAATTGACGAGATAAAATAGGGTCTCTCATAATATGAACATAAAAGATCAGTATGATAGATTTAGATATAATACCCTAACATAATAAAAAGGAACATGAAAGACTTGACATGAAAATAGATCTTGAAAACGAGAAGGGTGAAAGAATCCCTTAAAAATTTGACAGCCTAACAGCGCCACTTAAACTTCAAAAAAAAAAATGAATTGATGAGATCAAATAGGGTATCTCATCATATGAACATAAAATATAAGTATGATAGATTTATATATCATACCCCAACATAATAAAAAGGAACATTAAAGACTTTACATGAAAATAGATCTTGAAAACGAGAAGGGTGAAAGAATCCCTTAAAAATTCGGCAGCCCAACGACGCCACTTAAACTTCAACAAAAATGAATTGATGAGATTAAATAGGGTCTCTAATCATATGAAAATAAAATATCAGTATGATATATTTAGATATAATACCCCAACATAATAAAAAGGAACATGAAAGACTTGACATGAAAATAGATCTTGAAAACAAGAAGGGTGAAAGAATCCCTTAAAAATTCGGTAGCCTAACGACACCACTTAAACTTTAAAAAATGAATTGAAGAGATCAAATAGGATATCTCATCATATGAAAATAAAATATAAGTATGATAGATTTAGAGATAATACCCCAACATAATAAAAAGGAACATGAAATATTTGACATGAAAATAGATCTTGAAAACGATAAGGGTGAAAGAATCCCTTAAAAATTCGGCAGCCTAACGGCGCCACTTAAAACATCAAATTACTGAATTGAAGAGATAAAATAGGGTATCTCATCATATGAAAAAAAGATTTCAGTATGATATATATAGATATAATAACCCAATAAAATAAAAAGGAACTTTAAAGACTTGACATGAAAGTAGAACTTTGAAAAATGAGAAAGGTGAACGAATCCCTTGAAAATTCGGCAGCCTAACGACGCCACTTTAACATTCTTAAAATGAAATGATGAGAGAAAGATGGGTTCTATCATCATATGAACATGAAAAAGACAGTATGAATAATATAAAATAACATACTCCAACATAAGATCATGGAGCATAAAAGAAATGACATAAAAGAGATTACTTGAAAAGAAAGAGGGAGGTAGGATCCCTGACCTTAAAACGTAACTCTTAAAACTCAAAGGTTGGGACCTTGAGGGATTGGTTGCACCTTGGGATGACTTCTTGGGAGGTAATGAGACCAGATCTTTGTTGGGGGAGAGTTGGTAGTTGAATGGATGAGATTATGTCTTGGTATTTATAGGGAAAGTGAGGGGACAAGGCATTAATGGCCAAGGGACACCTCATTAGTGGTTTTGGAAAAACCATGGGCTTGCCCATGGTATTTGCCCATGGTATTGGCAACTTGGGACACCTCATACCTTATCATACTATTCATAAGTCGACCATATTTATTACATACTTAATACATCATTTAATGATGTCATTAAACACCCGTAACTTAAAAACTGTATTTTCACTATTCATCGAAAATTCAACTTTCTCAGAAAAATCCCAAAATTCCCCCTTAACCAAATATTGATTCTCTGATTTCAAAAATGAACTCCATTTTATAAAAATAATTTTCTAAATAATTTTAATTTAATTTTTAATTAAAAAACACTATTCACCCGAAAAAACTAATACTTGACTAATAATTTATGAAACCGTTATTTAACCATTTTATTGAATCACATTACTTAATCAAGGTGCCTAGATTATATTAATACTTTGTTTAAGTGAGATTACTAATCCATTTGGTCACATTACTAATCCTAAGCATAAAATCACTATTCATAATTTACTATTCATCAAAAATTAAGTTGATCTTATTAGACTCTAAATTTCTTACTGAACATAATTATAGAAGACTATTTTTTGAAAATAATTACAAAATTTTAATTATTTAAGGTTTACATAAACATTTTTTTAAAATATCCTTTCTCTAAAATTCATCAAAAATATGCATACTATATTTATCCCGACATTTTAAAATTCATAAACTTCATCATAAGAAGAAATCAAAATTTTTATTTAAAACAAAGGATTACACAAGACAGTTACGGTATCCTTATATAGCCCCTTATCACACCAGCATAGGACCTAAGTGTAAGGTGTGCTAAGGTGAGAGAATCCGAGGGAGGCTCGGCCAACATCACACGAGTAGTAATTTCTATTATTTTGAACTTCCCGCGAAGGCGATTTCGTTCTAGCTTCACACGATGAATTTCGGATTGGGTTTGGTCCAGAGCAAAGCCCATTGGTGCTACCTCCTTACCAAGTTCCGTTAGATGGGCTTCGATCGGTCCAAGACTACTGGGTGAGGCCATCGAGTCTTCTTTCTATATTAATTAACCAAGATCACTTGTATTTAGAGACAAATATCGAAATGTTTAGTTTCTAGCGGTCATATAATAGTCAAAACCCAAAAGTCTCATTTTTATTATAATCATGTGATCAAATGAAACAGTTTTGTTGAGTATAAAAAATAAAATAACACAAAAAATTAGGAAACAATATTTATTCAAAATTTAGGGTCATTACAATCTTCCCCCCTTAAGAAATTGCATCCTCACAATTTTTAAAATTGGTTTTTGAAATTTCATTTAAAGTCCCACATCGAAAAAGATTCAGTAACACTATTACTTTAAAAAAAGAAAAGGAAGTACAAAGGTCACTCGAGTTAACCCATACTAGGATTCCATGTAGGAAAACATGGATACAGAAGAAAAAACAAAGGGTCAAGTTCTGAGGGAGAGTGATAGAAAACATGATTAGGAGAAAGTTAACAATAAGAAAATCAAAAACTTATGATGTGTGTAAACGGTCTTTGATTACCCAGTAGGAAATGTTAATAGACAACGTTTTTGTTTTACGTTCCTTTTCATAGTTTTGAAGAATTCATTTACTACATAGAATAAAAACACAAGGAAATATATTTACCTTCAAGTAGAGTTTCATCCTTTAACAAGTTTCTACCAAAACTAATCTTTTCTCTAAAAGATGAGCATTCAAAACTACTTGATCTCATCAAAACACAAGAATCATCTTCTAGAGAATCACATAATACACAAAAGATTAACTATCTATTTCTTCTATCTTTAATCATTATACCAAAACACAAGGGGTAAGATAAAACAACTCTTCAAAAAGAAAGAATCCCATAGGAAGGGAAACTACTTTTAAATCTTCAAAGTTCCACGGTACTACCTAGAGTTCATCATAGACCATTCCGTAAATAACTGTCCTTAAAATTCCTCAAAATAAACCAAACTAAGATTGAAACCCAAATACAAGAAGGATTTGATAACATTGTCTTCCAAAATAATTTTCATCATTCATCTCCAAACAACATCAACCACTCCTAACATCTTATAAAAAAAGTATCTAACCTAAACATATTTTCCCCAAGATTGATTAATCATTTCCATAAGTAACCTATATTACCATAAGTTCACCTTAAATTCACCGATACTTCAAAATATAAGTCAACCTTTATTCCTCAAAGAAAATACCGTAGTAATCTATTTACCTCGATCAAATAGGGTTCCCAAAATAGTGAACGTCTTCCAAAATAATAATTATATTTTAATCCCCTAATCTTCTTTGTCATATTAATACGGAAATCGTCACATTTCCTATCACATTGGTCGTTGGGACATGCTCTTCCATTTCCCGCCATTAACTAAGAAAAGAACGTATAATTAGGGGGCTTAAATACTTATCCAATAATCATTAAAAGGAAACTTTATGCGTGGAAGGATAAACTTGTAGAAGGAAAGTATAACCTACCTTGTGATCCCCTAGGTTCCAATCTAGGTTATCCATGAACATATATTCTTATGTGAATCTTTATTTTATTTTATCTTTGTTCCTTTAATAATGGTTCATACTAAGCTTATGAATTTACCAAAGCATATCCCCTGGGAGTGTCGTAACCAAGAGTGCAACAAGGCCCATTTTCGTGTACCAGTTCCCGTTTGAGTCTTGCTCAAAGCAGTGTTTTCGGGTTTTACCCCTATGTACATCTGTGCCAGAGCCACCTCTACCTGCTCGTATCCAGACAGGGATGCATTTGTTTGGCAATCCCTTACCCAATACTCACCAAAATACCAGGAGGATTTCCTATATTTAAAATTTTCTATAGGGTTCTTCCTAGAGTTTTCATATCCTAATTTCTACAAATAACTAAACCATCCTTTGATACCAACTATAGCATCCCACCTTTTTTGTCACATAAACTTTCATTACATTACACAAAACTGAGGATCTTTAAGGTTTAGTGTATAGGAAACAAGGAACATAATACATGAAAACAACATAAAATTTTTTTCTTAAACACTTGAAAGGCTTCTCCTTAAGTTCATCCTAGGTTCATTACTGCATCTCATAAGCTGGGGACATACATCAAAAGGAAGGGTGAGCAGAAGGCCCAGTAAGGGAAACAAGAGAAGCATTTTACATGTGAACTTGAGATACTTCAATAAGGTCATGAAAAGAACTTTAAGGCATGAGAAAGAAATCATGAGGCATATCATAATAAAAATAACATTTTTAATAACTTGAAGATGTAGCTAAAACATTTTACAAATAAAATCATTTCCGTTTTACCAAGGTCCATCCCCAAGGTGTCAATAAAAATTTCCAAGGTTATTCACCAAGGTATCAGTCTAAATGGTCATCTCTAGAGATTAAGTATTTACCCAATGCATTGGAGCGCTATCAGGGCGTACCCTTAAATTTGTATTTATCATCATGTGAGCCACATATATCATCATCAATAATTTCAAAAACAACCCATATATCATAAAAGAAATGGGTTTCATTTAATAATCATAACATTTTAAAAACTGCTTTAAAGACATGATCATTATGTCACTTTAAACCCACGGAAAGGGAAAACAGGTCTCATGTATGTAAATCACAGAATTTAAAATAGAAAAACTCGGTATATATGTAAATAACCCTATATAAGAGATGGATTTGATTATTCACTTAATAAAATAAAATAACTTTAGAAAAAGAGAGAGACATTTTGAGACGGAAATTCTGCAGCATAACGGCTATGCTTCGGGGTTTTAGAAAATATTGAAAAGAGAGGGGACATGGGTAAAACATTCATAAATGACCCATAAAACAGTAGAGGAACAGAATATAAAGGATTTAAGAACATGTTAATGAAATTTTAAAGACATAACATATGAAATTAAGAACATGAAAGGAAGACAAAAGTAAGATTTCTCTTATGAAAATTCGGCAGCCTAACTACATCACTTAAACTTCAAAAAAAATGAATTGAAGAGATCAAATAGGGTCTCTCATCATATGAACATAAAATATCAGTATTATATATTTATATATTATACCCCAACATAATAAAAAGGAACATGAAATACTTGACATGAAAATAGATCTTGAAAACGAGAAGGGTGAAAGAATCCCTTAAAAATTCGGCAGCCTAACGACGCCACTTAAACTTCAACAAAAATGAATTGATGAGATCAAATAGGGTCTCTCATAATATGAACATAAAAGATAAGTATGATAGATTTAGATATCATACCCCAACATAATAAAAAGTAACATGAAAGACTTGACATGAAAATAGATCATGAAAACAAGAAGGGTGAAAGAATCCCTTAAAAATTCGGCAGCCTAACGACGCCACTTAAAATTCAAAAAAAAAAATGAATTGACGAGATAAAATAGGGTATCTCATCATATGAAAATAAAATATAAGTATTATATATTTATATATCATACCCCAACATAATAAAAAGGAACATGAAAGACTTGACATGAAAATAGATCTTGAAAACGAGAAGGGTGAAAGAATCCCTTAAAAATTCGGCAGCCTAACAGCGCCACTTAAACTTCAAAAAAAATGAATTGATGAGATTAAATAGGGTCTCTCATAATATGAACATAAAATATCAGTATGATATATTTATATATCATACCCCAACATAATACAAAGGAACATTAAAGACGTGACATGAAAATAGATCTTGAAAACGAGAAGGGTGAAAGAATCCCTTAAAAATTCGGCAGCCTAACGACACCACTTAAACTTCAAAAAATGAATTGACGAGATAAAATAGGGTCTCTAATCATATGAACATAAAATATAAGTATGATAGATTTATATATAATACCCCAACATAATAAAAAGGAACATGAAAGACTTGACATGAAAATAGATCTTGAAAATGAGAAGGGTGAAAGAATCCCTTAAAAATTATGCAGCCTAACGGCGCCACTTAAAACTTCAAAATACTGAATTGAAGATATCAAATAGTGTCTATCATCATATGAAAATAAGAGTTCAGTATGATATATATAGAGATAATACCCCAAAAAAATAAAAAGGAACTTGAAAGACTTGAAATGAAAGTAGAACTTTGAAAAATGAGAAAGGTGAACGAATCCCTTAAAAATTCGGCATCCTAACGACACCACTTTAACATTATTAAAATGAAATGATGAGA